>JBAMNC010001210.1:0-600000 GCA_037902135.1 Cetoscarus ocellatus
TGCTCATCTTTAGGAAGTAAGGCTGCAGATGTGGACGTGTCGTGTCTCGAGATTCACAGCTGGCAGCTAAAAGTGTGTCAGAAGCGGACTTAGAAAAGTTGCATCTACTGGGACGTCAGCAGGCTCCTTCTGTTCCTCAACCAAGCAGAGCTGCAACTCTCAGCTCTAAACCCCATGTGGACTTTAGATTCACTTGAGGCCAAGTTTTTTTTTTTTTTTTTTCCTTCCCAGTTATTAAAAGGGTTTATACAATGAAACTTACAACATTTAAGGAAAAAAAAATCTTTCATCTAGATACATTAAACTTATCAGGGCACATTACATGGGCAGAGCTCAACATTAAAATATCTTGTTGTTATTTAGTGAAACAGCCCTCTACAAAGACTTGTTTAACTGAGATTGGATATAAAGTGAAACATAGCCACTCTGATGCCCTCAAATGGTTTGTCTGCTGATCTGAAGTCTCTTATCTATTGTTATCTCTTTTTTTTAAATGAGAAGTGACCATATTTCTTGACAAGGTTATCCCATGCCTCATTCCTTTGAAGGTTATTTTTAGAGAAGTTAATGCAATGAGTCATATGGACACACTTTGACCTCAAGGTAGGTAAACAAACAAGTCCATAAAATCTGAGTTTGCTTATAACCAGGTCTTAATCACTGATTGAAGAATAAAATAACCTTGACTGAATTGTTTTTTTTTGTCACTTTGTTGTTTTTATAGTTTGTTAATAACTGAGGAACAGATTTTGTAAGGATAGGCTAATAATTATCATTAAACCAAAGCCTGTCAAAAGATGTATAAAACAGCCACTCGCCACTAGGTGGGGCTGTAGCTGTGGTCTACCTTCCTGTTATTCTGCCTACTGTTGCACTTTGACCCAGAAATACACCACTGGCTACAAGAAATAACATTGTTTAGCTCTAAGTAGTTCAGAAGTATTCTGTGCCATAAAATGACGATACATTTGCATTCAGGCTGTGACAGGTTGCACTTGCATATTGACTGGAGTAAATTTGTAACCATATTCCGCACATATTTACAGACAGTAATTTGTTTAGATAGAAGCCGGCGTCACTGGCAAAGCTAACTTAAGCTTCTCCCTGCTTGGTATTTCTGGTGAATGCTACATTAGGTGTAGCTCAGTCTATAAGGGCTTAGGCTGGGTACCTGAAGGTAGTGAGTTCAAGTACCAATCAAAACATACTCAGAAGTTGGTTTTGATAGCTAAGGAGATGCAAGCTGACTTCTCTGGGGTCATCAGGAATGATGGATGGCAAAGTGTCAACTTGGGCATGCGCTCCCCAAAACCTGACCTGACCTCTGAAGGCTTGCTTCCTCTGATGTTTGGCCAAATTCAACCCACAATGCTCTGCTCTTTCACTTGATGTTCTCCTGCCTTGTTTGGTTTGGTTGGCACTGCAATTAACTCTGGACCAACCAGAAATTAACCATGACCTCTGTTTTCAGGCGCATTGGAGTTAGGGCACATTCGGCCCACATCAGAGTTCATGCCAGCTTTCACACCATCCCCAAATCAACCACACTTTCTAAAAAGCTAATCAAAGTTTGTGTTAGGTGTAAAAGTGACCTTGATGTGGAAAAGAAAAAATCTCCACCCATATGTCTGTGTAGATTCTCATTCATCCAGGTCATGGGTCACCCTTGAAGATTCAAAACAAGGCAACTGGACTGTGTTGAGTTTGTTGGGAAGATGTTTCACTTCTCATCCATCTTGGACTTTTAAGTTAGACTTCTGTTTTGGGTGGTCTACTTTTGTCAAACTAATTATCTAAAGTAATATGGACAGTGTATGTCTGTATTTGGAATTTTTCTCTACCAACAATCTAGGTGCAGTGTTTACTAAAGTCCATTCAATTTTTCCTTTGTTTTGTATTGGGACTAACAGTAAAATTGAAACTTTAACAGTTTCAGTTCTGATTTTATTTAACTGCCCACTGAACATGTTTTTTTTAATGTAATTTACATGGCAGATTAAAACATTTACCTCCTTTCCTGCCCAAATATCTGAGTGGAAGCTGAATGAGATGACATCTTTATAACACATCCTCTAATTATTATGATCAACGCACAAGAAAACTTTAAAAATAGACCAGGTATTAGATGGTTTAAGCACACAGCCATTTTCTGCTCCCATAAGATAGGGTGACACCAAGCTCTATTATCTTCAGGACAGCTCATCCTTGGTGGACTGCATTGAGTGGGAAAATAGGCGAGAAAGACATCTGCACTGCATGCCAAAAGGAATTGTTCCAGGTATGGTAGGGTCCTTTAAATGATCATAATCATTGATGATTGAGCCTCCAGAAGCTGCTAAGACTCACCACAAGAAGCCCACTCTACCAGTTTTGTTACTCCAAGTCCCCTTATCATACACCTCCTTCTCTGTAGGGAGACGTGCCGGGAAACATCAAGCATATGCTGAAGTCTCATTCCTTTACTTATGCATAATGATCCTCTTCCACTGGTCTTAGAATTTGTGATTTAGGCATCCCCACAATAAATGTTTATCACAACAAACTTGCTGTTTAGTAAATATGCCTTGTTGGGGGAGTTCTTAGACCAATCGAATACTGTGGAAAAAGTTTAGGGAAAAATACAGCCATTCCCAGCAACCTAACACTGTATTTTAATCTTAATGGATTCAGTGTTTTTACTCTTAACAAGAATCCTGCAGCCTGTCAGTCCAACCAAACTGTTAGACCAGAGAGCTTACAAACCAAAATCTGACCAACAAATCAGAAGAACCATCTGCTCGGCTGACAGACTGGTGTTTGTGGATGTTTCAGAATCAGATCTTTTTCTGGTATCTCTCTGTTTGTTGATCGTTTTATTCGTCGTGGGTGTTTAGCAGCTCCACCGTGACACTGTATAAATCTGCTTTTAAATGCAGCAGAGATGACTCATCCTGCGTGTGTGTGTGTAAGAATGCTGCCTCTTGCTGCAGCATTATAACCGCGGTACATAACTTCTTTGTTAGTCCATGCAAGTGTGTGTGTGCGTTTGTGTCAGGTGGAGGCAGAGGGAGATAAATTGCTCCTGGTGCCACAGTGAATTGTTTAATAAACATTTTTATTATGCTCCTTTCACATTAGCCTCGGTGCATGTGTGTGTGAGAGCTGAACTCAGCATCATCAGCAGCATATCCCATCATGCATTGTAGCACAGATGTCACAGTGCTCCAACTTTTGCAAACTTTAGGGCTGAGGTAATGTGTGGGACCTGAAGTTGAATAATGGTGGGTTTACAACAGATGTGTGAGGCTGACGTGCACTCCAGGTCACTTTCGTACCAGGCGCTAGTGTGTGCTACATTGTGGCTATATCCCTCTGCTGTCGCATCTTTATCTCTCCTTAAATATTAATCCAAAAATTAGACTAGATATAAAGTTTAGAAAGAACTGTTATTAATTTCGCTACAACAGACCTGGTTCATTGAAAAGCTGACCTGGCAATCCTCAAACTAAACTTTAAGTATAAGAGGCACAGACGGATAATGTAATTGAACAGATGTTTTCTACTGCTTTGGACATACATACCTGCTGGATTAAAAAGAATAGGTAAGTCTGTTCTTTTCTTCTTCTACTTGATAACATCCTCTCCAACATGAAAGCAAGCGATGATCATTTTAACAGGTGTAGGCCTGAAATATATTAAAATAGACTCTTTGTGCATGCTGAATTCCTTTAATTTGAAAACAAAACAAACAAAAAAGGTATCCTGCATAATCTTAGCTCTGCCCTCAGTGGTGTCTAAACATGTTTTTTAAAAAATGGGCCACATTAGAAGAACTGAAGATGACTGTTCAATATTAATTTACCTTTCCTTAGTGTAATAAAGTTTGTAAACTAATCCTATATATGTTAAAATGGGTTTAGTTATGGCTTCCAAGTGGCTTAGCAAGGCTTACTAAGTCACTTGGAAGTCTTGAAGTGGGCTGAGGATTTTAAGGGTGGTTAACCTCAACTGGATTGGTCCCTACTCAGAACAAGAGCAATGTTCCTAGAAGTAAAGAGGGTAGATGCTGACATACCACCATGTTTCGATACAAGACAAGAGCAAACTGCCAAACTCGGTAAGAGTGTCAGCACTTCTTCGCAATTCTTGTAAAGCACACCATGAAATGGAAGAGAGAGCACAGCAAATAAGCTCCATTTGTGCTGCCATTTGATAATGAAATATATGAGACTTAATTCAAGGGGTGAAGCACATGCTTTATGTTCCAACATGGGTCGAGATTTCATTTTATTGCACCCCTGGTCTAGATTGATTGAAAATTGACTACACCTGTGTCATAAATGTACAATTGAGGTCTTACTTCACCTCAAACCTTTACAGCTGTGTTAGCCTGAGAATTCTTCAATTTTCAAGTTGTAATGGAAAAAGTCATGTCACAACAGCCCTTGACTTATGCCATACTATTCCTATCCACAGATTGTAGCATCCATCAGATTCACTGCAAACAGTATTGAAGGACGAAATTATGTGATCAAAACTATAAGTTGTTCTAAGTGTTACCATAGTTTGCATGGTTTTGAACAGGCAGATGCACAGGTCAGCTACATTTCTGTCCAAATACACTTACCAGATTCTTTATTACATATACCCATTTAACTGCTTGTTAACCTAAATGGCTTCTCAGTCAATTACATGGCAACTCAATGCATGTTATCATGGTTGAGCCAACGTGCTGAATTTTAAACCAAGCATCAGAATGAGATAGAGGGATAATAAATGGGCTCTGAATGCGGTATTGTTGCTGCTAATAGATGGACTGGACTAGCATTTTAGAAACTCACACAAACAAGTTAGCGAATAGTCCAAAAAAGAGAAAGTAACCAGTAAGCCACAGTTCTCTAGCTAGAATTTCCATGATATTGGCAAACGTCAGAAGAGAGTGCCAGAGTGGTTTGAAATGGTAGAAAGTCAACAGTAACTCAAATACCCACTTGTTACAATCATGGTATGTTGAAGACCATTTCTGATTGTGCAACATGTCAAATCTTCAATCAGATAGGCTACAGAACCGGCTGCCACTCCTGTCAGCTAAAGACAAGTACCTGAGGGTATAATTTGCACAGGTTCACCAAACTTTGACGGCACAAGATCGTAAAAATTTTGCTGACGAGTCTCAATTTCTGCTTCCAAATTTGGATGACAGGGTCATAATTTGGTGTAAATAATATAAAACTATGGATCCATTTTACCTTGTTTTGACAATTTGGACTGCTGCTGCTGGTGTAATGGTGTGGGAGATATTTTTTTGGCACACTTTGGGCCTCCTAAAACCAACTGAACATCCCTTGAAAACCACAGTTTACCTGAGTATTGATGCTTGCCCATGTCCGTGACTCAAATAATCTAAAGCTGGTTTCTTTAACATGACTATCTGTTATCTGTAAGTGATCTACAGTGGTCTCCACAATCACCAGAACTCAATCCTAACTGTTGATGTGGAGCCCCCTGGCAGTAGAATGTACTTGGCCAAAAGGTAATTTGCAGCTAAAGTAAAGTATCAACAAAAGACAGACAAATATAGCCATTATGCAGCAACTTTGCCTGTGATGTTTTCCAACTTTGACTTTTAAAAGATGACGGAAAAAAACATTAAATTACAAAGAGTATAAGAGTTATGAAGCAGCTGAAGGTTAAACAGCAGCAGAAATCAAATGTCCTGCTTCTCTTCTGTCGGTGTGGGAGTGTTGTCTCTGAGTTTCAGGCATCCTGCCAATCAACCACTTAGCGCCTTGGTCTGTGGGACAACAACACAACAAAGATTCACCTCCTCCTCATCTCCCTCTTCACTTCCTCCCTGTCTTTTTATTCTTTTTGTCTTTGTACTTGATGTTTCTACTTGACCCTCCTCAAGATGACCAAAGTATGACTCCGGATTTGTGTCAGAGCAAGTCACTGTCAAAACTTTTGCCTACAATTTCTTCAGATCATGAAAAACATTATTAACATGCAACACTTTTGTACTTCTCTGTAAAAATTCTGTAGAAAGGATATGAAGATTTTGTTAATTTACTTGTGACTGAAAATTGAAGATGACATATTTTTAGAAAATGTTTGTTTGACCTTTAATGCTTCATCTTGAGGTGTTTTTTTTTTTTAGCATTTGTTCCACTTCAAACAAAAATGTGCTGAGTTTTAAGCTCTGCAGGTGTAACTGGAGCTTCTCTCTTCTGCTTCTCTGCTTGTCAGAGTAACAAACCAACACACACTGACACTCTCAAACACACACAGGTGTCACCACACACCGCTGTATTCTTTTGTTGCAGCATAAAAAGGCTGATCCAAGATCAGTAAGTGTCTGTGTCACCATCCATGCAGGAAGCATGAGCAGACCTTTAGAGGAACAAAGGTGGTCCGGTCAAACCACCATAATGACCCTATACGTTTATTCTTAAGCAGGAGATATACTTGAAGTTTGTCCTTGAGCTCACATTTTCGTCTGTTGGCATCATCAGCATTTTGGTTTAAATACTTGCCTGCATATGACACGTGGTACTGGAGGACACCATAAGAGGGCGCAAAAGACCTCAGGCTATATGCATCCCCCTGCTGTGTTAGAAGTACAATGCAAACATGGCGGTAATCCTGAGTAAAAGTAAAAACTAAATACCAATAATCAATGTCATTATCAAATATTTGTTGGCAGCTAATGATCACTGGTCAGACATCATCATCAGCATTGTCTGTAATCCATTACTGTGATATTTTCCTCTGTGCACTGTAAAATGTATCTTGGTGTTATGGTCTATTCAGTGACCGGGTTAACTGATGACTTTCGGTCAACTGTGCTGATGGATGTGAAATCAAAGGTAGTGACCTTTAATGCTTCATTTTGAGGCGTTTTTAAGCATTGTTTCAAAACTACTAATCAGTAATATATATGTAAGAAAACTGAGCTACAAGAAACACACCCACAGACAAAGAAACCACAGTGTCAACTAGGGGTGTAAACAATTAAAACACTGCCCCTGAAAGCAAGATAACAGCCAAAAAAAAAAAAAAAAACAGTATTAACTTCATCAAACATGTGTCACAATGTCACCAAATAAACAAAAACTGCACACTATTTACCACAAATAATAAATAGTTGGGTAATGCCAAAAAAAAAAAAAAAAAATATATATATATATATATATATATATATATATATATATATATATATATATATATATATAATATATATATGTATGTATATATGTATGTATATATATACATATATACCTATAAACATATATACATATACATATATATATATATATATATATATATATATATATATATATATATATATATATATATATATATATATATATATATATATATATACATATTAGTCTATATTTGTGTAAATGTATTCAAATAGGATTTTAAAATTGGGAAAAAGACATAGTCATGACCTTAACTGATGCAGGAAAAGTAAAAAAAAATAATAATAATAATTAAAAAATATCAAAGTACAGAGTAAGATACAGGCTCTGAAAAATGGTTGTTTCCTTTAATAGTGTGCCTAGATTAGAGGTCAACATGTTTAAAACCCCCCCACAATTATGGAATGCAAATTCTAATTCAGGGTAATTGTTTTTTAAATGTCTAATAAGAGGATTCATTATTTCCAAATTACAGTGATAAGCTACCAGACGGTAAAATAATTTTTTTTGCCACCATTTTTCAATAACAATTGATCTGTTTTCTAATTGAAACAAAAAAAACGATCTTAAGCAATATATTATTCAAAATTGAATCTGTCCTGACATCTTTTCCAAACTCTTGTTTTCTGCTCCTTACACTCACTTGCCGAATCCATCCACAGTCCTGTCCTATCCACTAACAGTAGAAAATCCTTAAATTAAATTATTAAATATGCATTTTGACCTAATAAGAGCCTTACTCATTTACAGCCAGTCAGCAACCATCCTTCATTGTCATATGGTTGACAGATTTACTCACCGCACTGAAACGCCACACAACCGGCCCTTGATGGCTGTCTCCCTTTTATCTCCCCTCTACCATATTGACATGCGAGGCGTCAGTTCAGCTGAGGTTGAACTCAAGACTCAGAAATCTCCCCCGAGCCGATCGTTCTCCCACACAGAAACACAAATAATGATTCATTAAGTGGATGAACTTTAACAGAGAGCTGCTCTCTCAACTGATAGCAGACAGTCGTAAAGCAGAACCTTCAAATTAAAGGTCGATGCCGTAAAATATTTTCAAAAGTGTTTCTTCTAGTAATTACATTTAATAATTCATATTGTGTTTGATCAAGGGGGGCTCTCTGTTAGAATGTTTTATTTATGTTCTATGGCCAGGTCTGAATATACAAGGAAATTACATTAGTGAATAAAACATAAGCATTAATGTAATGTAGAAGCTAGAGTTATCGACAGTCCTATAAAGGGAACAGAACGTGTATATAATGGGGTTCATATATTTAAATATAAACCCCATTTTCTGTCACTTTTTTCCAGTCATAGTTAAATAGAAGTGTTTCTATTTAAAGGCCAGCTGCAGTCTGTTAAGGCTTCTATTTTTGGCGACTTAATGCAGTGATATTTCCAACAACCTTTGTTATTGTTTATGTAATACATCAAGAGGTAAGGTTTTATTTATATTTTTGCATTTGAAGAACAATGTGGAGCTGCTCATAATGAAGTCATACTTTTGTTATTTTGTCTCATAAGTCTGCCACACTCCTTTGTATCTTTCTTATTTATTGCACTGATACTAAAACACACATAAACAAAGGGAATTGAAAACCAGGTAGAGGAACTACAACAAAGTAAAGGGGCCAGATGAAGAAAATAAAAGAAATGTAACCAAGCCATGATAGAATGTTAGAATTACCTAAAAAGACTCAAAAAGTCAGAGATATGAAGGGAAAAAAAGAGTGAATTGTAAGAGTTGTTTAGTGCCTAGCATTAAGCTCCAATTGCCCTCATTAAGCCCCCCCCCAAACACTCTCGGCTCTCAGACAAACAAACAGCAAACTGCGCTTTATAACTATGGCAACTGTCAATGTCCAAGACAAATCAAAGGATGATGTACAGGATATTTTGGTCTTCTGCAGCAGATGTTGCTAAATTTTAACTGCTGAGACTGTCTTGTTTTCAGGCCTTTAGTTCTGTCTCCCCACAAATATCAAAAAAACACTATATGTCCCAATTTGGGGCAGTTCCTGTCCTTGTTTAACCAACTGAATAAGATACCATTAATTAAATTCAACTTAAACTATATGTTATAGTAATAAGTTAAATTACAGAGAGGGTCTGATTGATTATGCAACAGAAAAAAAATCATAGATAACATTGATAATATATCATGTAAAGAGAAGAAATAACATATTTAGGTTAACAGAGTAGTAATTTTTTTTTTTTACTTCACAAAACTTTCATTATTATTGTCAGTTTTGGAAATAATAATAATACTAATAACAATAATAATGAAAATAAAAATCATGATAGAATTACTGACAATAACAAAAATGAAAATGGTAACAATATTAATAATAAAATGTGACATTAGTATTGTTGTTCCAGTATTGTAATGACATCATTTTTCAAATGCAGTGTTTGTCGATTTTAATCATTTTACTGATTATCTGCTGCTTTGTACCGTGTAAAAGCTGAACTAATGAAAAATCTTATTGTATCCTAAGGTCATGCACATAGGTTTAAATGTCCCGAGATCATCTGGTCACCCTATGATAGTATGCTGCTAAACTTGCAGTGCAGCTGGATCCACCTAATCCAATGTCTGTAATCAAGCAGATCCATCTTGCCAAGCTCCAATCTACAACTACTTGGACCAAGAAGACATGGCCCAATCAGCATCTTTTAATACAGAAAGAGGTGGGAGCTACGAGCGTGACAACAGCAGGAAGTGCCTGCTCGAGATTAGCATAGATGCTAACAGCTTCAGGAGCAGTTTTATCAGATCTGGACTGCATTTCTTTATTAAACGAAAAACAAGAACACTGAAAGCATCTCTCTACAGAAAATATATTTTCACTTCACTTCTGATGATGTTTTGATGATAGTTTGTAAGCAGCAGCACCTGCCTACAACATTATCTGATTGGCCAAAATGAATGTGATTAATGGAATGACACTCTATATGACCTGTTGCCCAAATAGTATATACCGAGCTGTTTTATTGCTATCCAAGGCAAGCAAAGTAATCTCTGCAGTTGTCTGAATTGAATCGAACTAAAAGAGTAGTGTGGTATCTTCGACCAGCTTTGGTGCATTGATACTGATGTCAGGAGTTTATTCATCTGTTTGAATTAAAGGTGTTTGTACTCAAACCCCACATGAACATCTTTTGGAACAATTAAATAATTTATTGAGGATCACAGCATCCATATTTGGCACTATCAGCTGCATTCAGAAATTAGCCGTTGGTCAGATTCAAACGCTTGTTCATTGTCTTTCTTTTTTGTAGATTCGCTGTGTTTCATTTTGGTTGTGCTGTCTTTTGTGTACCTGTGTTTTGTTTGAAGTAGTGGCATCTTATTTTGTGGTCTTTGTGAATTTCTTAAGTTTATTTTTTTGAAATGGTAAAACACTACAAAGAAACTGCCAAGCAGCTGTAACAGGAAATGAGGATGGATAAAAAAACAATAAAAGCATCTTCATCTTCTGTGTGTCTGTCAGGAGAATGGAAGGGTATTTGTAACATTTTTATGTGTCTTTCCTCTTGATCTCTATATTTCCGAGTATTTCTCTGGTTTAGTGCAGGCAACATACTAGAACATATTGTTCTGCTTCCCTATAGCTCAGGGCTTTAAGTTCATATGCTGAGTTGTTTTTCTGTTCATCTCTGAGCTCTTGAGTATTCAGCTCAGCTATTTCTCTTCTGCTGCCTTACGACAACAGGAATTAGAAACTCCCTCTGCATACATTTTGTGTTTGTGTCACAGAGGAAATGGTTCATCCAAGATGTCACGTTAGTATTCATTTATTTATTTCCCTTTTTCTCTGAGAAACTGATACTCCAAAGATTGTGTTTATGGGCGTAATAGTGAATAACCTAAGCCATCAGAACTCGTCTTACTGGTTCTCAATGCCTTCTCTCTGAGTTTTTGACAAAAAGATCAGAGATTAGGTTTTTGAAATAGCTTTTTTCTTTTGCATTTTTATTTAATCTATGAGCAAATTTGTGAGGAAAGGTCGAGCTTTTAAAAGATTAATTTTTGTCATTCTGTCATTTCCAATTTCTCAATTATAACAGCCACTCAATTATAACTGGGACCCCATATTTTCATGATTTTTGCCTGAAAAACACTGGCAAACACCCTAATTTTGCCCAAACCTCAGTCAACTCAAAAATTACCATCATTCAAAGTTTTAATCAATGAAATTTCAGTGTTTTCACAACAAATATCCAATTCTCTCTCTCAAACGGATGCGCAACTACTTGATTGCTGCCCGGGCATGCTCAGTTGTAGTTTACCGACCAACATGCCGATATCTTTGACCAATCACAGCGCAGCTATTTTGTGTCCCCTTGCTCACAAGATGGCAGCGTTCTGTGTTTGCCAGTGAGTGCTAACACTTGAGAATTAAACGGTGATTACACAAAGCTAAACTAATTAAGAGCCAAAATATTTGATTAACAGTTTAACAGTTTAATAAGAATCTCGCAAGTTTGGCGGGAATGTTTCGCATTCCCGCCAAAGATCTTTTGTATCAGATGTGTTGCAATCGCGAGGTTGGCAAGACAAAATATTTTCAGTATTTTGCTTGTACTCGTGTATAATACGCATCTGAAAAACTAGAGCTTATTTAAAAGCAAAAAAAGTGAGTGTAATAATGGAGAAATTATGGTATAATGAAATTGTATTCATTTTTGTAAAGGGAAATGAAAATTATACTGTTCCTTGTAAATGCAAGAGGCCTAGACCTTGCAGCACAATTATGGTGTCTTAAGTGTTGTGTGTGAAGCCTTATGTGAAAACATTCCAGCAAAACTATATTAAAGGTAATAGTCTAGTCAATTCTTTTTCAATATATTCAAAAATAATACATTTAGGTAAGTGTATTCGTTTAAGATATGTCTTGGGCATTTTTGGCCATTTTTAGACAGTGGATAGACTTGGAAATGTGAAGCACATTTTTTTAGAGAGCAGTATTGTGCACCTACATCACTGCAGCATTATTACTGCCACACTGTAATATGTGCCTCCTCTTCCATACAGCTCAGTGTGTGTAATATATGTTTGCTCTTTAGACTTGTGAAATGTATGTGGTCATTCTCTTACGGCTGAGTGTGTGCTGAAGATGCTCCTGATTGTCCCTTGGATGTTCCATTTATCTAAACTAACCATGATCAATGCGTGTGGCTTTAGTATGCAGATGATAAACAGCGTGGGCACTCTAACCGTGTTAAATTGAAGCAATTCCATTCTAATGTGGTCTCCAGATATCTGCTGAATACATTTATTAAATGATATTAAGACATATTACCTCTGCAGGGCCGGAGAGGAGGAAGTCAGATGAAGTGATGTGATCAGGTTCACTGCACAGAGGGGGTTCTTCAGCAGAATTTGTTTACAGAGACAAGACATGATGAAATGATGAAATATTCAATGAATAACTATCAATATGGCAGAGACAATGAAAGCCAGCCCTAATCAATTTAGTGCCCTAGACAAGATTTCTGCCTCTCCCACTTGTTCAGCCAACATGAAAAATACAGAGACAGAAACTAACATTAACTTGAGTTATTGGTTAGCTTGATTGAAAACATCTGCATGACTCTCAATCATTTATAACAAGCAGAAGGATAACTGCAATAAATTAAAAGTTCCATATTTTACTCATGAAGACTGTGCTGCATTGTGCTCTAATGTTAACTGTGGCTGCATTTGCTTTCTTGGACATGTTTACGTCAACTGCAGCCTGCTATGAGCTGACCAAACACCTGCTTCAGGCAGTATTTCCATCAAAGACCCCTTCTGAGACCCCTTAAAAGTCTAACCTTGCAGTGCTGCTGGATCAGCCAAGCTCCAATCTACAACAATTGTGAGCAACCAAAAGAGGCGGCCCAATCAGAGTCCTTTGGAGCAAGAAGAGATGAGAGCTATGAGCAATAGGACGTCAGGAAGTGACTGCTAGAACAGAGATTAGCATAGATGCTAACAACTTTAGCAGCAGTTTTATCAGATCTGGACCACATTTCTTTAGTAAACAACAATACTACAAACAGCTCTAGAGAGGATATTATCGCTCCACTTCTGACATATTTTGCCAAGACTTTGTTTCATGAAGTGGCCTACATTCTGTCCTTTACACTGCGGCAGTAACGTCTACCTACTATATTATCTGACTGGCCCGTAATGAATGTGATTAAGGGATCAATCATCCAATCACCCACCAGACATGCTTCTGAAAGGTTCTGACATTCCCAAACACTTTCCATGGGCTCTTTCCCAGATGTTCGAGTGAGATATGTTGAACGGTCCATCTGGTGTGTCAGGTTACTAAAAGTCAGATCCCTGACATCACCCCTCATTTTAATGTAATTATCATTTTGGTGTTACTTTTAATCAAGTTCCAGTTTTTGCATCAATGCATTTCTCTTTTAATCCATTTGCATGGCACATATTAAGAGTTCTCTTGTTATAGTTTGTATAAAGCACTTTTATTGAATTGACTTTAATTATTAAGTGCATACATATAAAACTTAAGATAAGATAAGATAAGATAAGATATCCTTTATTAGTCCCACAGGGGGAAATTCCAAAATATACAGCAGCTGCAGGATACAAGAGAAGTACTGAAAGATAAGGTAATTACAGATCAAGTACAGTAATGCAAAAATAGAAATAAAATTTTTTGAAAAATGTAAAAAAAGTATATACTATACAGTCAGTGGCATATTTACAGTCCTGATGTACATGTTTGTTGTTTGACAGATGGTTATGTACATGTTGATATTTTACAGGATGAGATTTGTGATATTATAATATAAATATGGTGGCTATGTACATGTCTGGTATTTTGCAGAGAAACATTATCACATATAAATATAAATGTGGTTTATTGCACACTGGAGAGGTTTTTGTTATAAAGTCTGACAGCTGCAGGAAGGAAGGACCTGCGATACCTCTCCGTCACACACTTCGGGTGGAGCATCCTGTCACTCACGGAGCTTGATTGAACAACTAAGGGGAAGAGTCTAAATTTAATACCTATTTAAAATCGTAAGACTGCTTAAGTCACCAATCTGATTTCTGACTACCGTCAGTCAATAATTATTAAAATAGTTGCTGATGATGTGGCTTTAAAACACCCAATAAAACTAAATTATCTTCTTCTGTTATTGAACAAAAGCACTAATTGATTTTTCATTGAGTGACTTCTCTCAAACTTTGTAGAGCATTTTTTTTTTCTTAAAGTTAAACTAATTTCTGTACCATCACTCATAATTAGGTTGTTTCAGTAACAGCACAACCACATGTTTTTGTCTTAAATTTTCAGACTCTAATTGGATTTGTGTAGGGAGTTTTGTTATAAGCAGAGCTTAAAATGACATGAAGTGATGACTTCTTTCTTTTGAATTAATTTTGTGGAGGTAGCTCCCTCTAAAATGAAATCAAAATTCCTAAGCAAAAGCCATTTAGGGACTTAGTAACATCCAACATACAGAAATGAAATAACTAAAGAGGGATAATGTCTAAAATTCAGCCTGTATGCATTCTATATATATAGAGGTGAGGGGAATATGAGCAGAAATGTGACTCTTGATCAAATGAATGGCAATGCCTTTATTTTCTTGAATATCATTATGGTTATTAATAGACCAATTTGTCAGTTATGTAACAGCAGATCGGCATGCATACTGGTGGCAAGATTACAGTGCTAAAATACTGAGATAAATAGAATAAAGGGGAAAGCTGTGCTTCAAGAAGTAAGTGAAAAGTTATAGCGGGTAAATTACCTTCAATGACAACACTCCTTATGCAAAACACAGACTTTCATGGTTGTATAAATAGAGGCAAAAGCAATGCATGCTTGTAGTGATTCACCGTATTATAATAATCACTGACAAGCTAAATGAATAATTATCAATTAGTTCTAAAAATACAACTATAAATGGTTGGAATGAGCAACGCAGCTTAACATGTGCATAGCGCTCCAAACAAATTTGCCAAAATTGTCTCTTCCCCTGGAAAAAAGCCTATGGTTCTTCAATGAGGCAAGGGTGAGGAACCAGTCTTCTTGGGCTGTTGTCTTCCCACTTTGCAGTCTGTCTTTGACTTCACCAGTCTTAATGAACTTGGTCCTATGTGTGGAAATGGGACCAAGGCTGACATCAGATAATACCGCCACACTGCGTGCTATAACACCAGCTTCTAGTTGCAGTGGTACATTGTTTTTGGGCACTACCCACACATTTAGCCATGTTGCTTATTCCACAAATGCACAGTCCTTTTAAGTTGTATCTGTAAAGGTGACTAATCAGGCTTTCCAGCAATATAGAATACGCTACCAATAGGTATTATTAAAAGGGAGAAATAATCAACCTCAAACTTTTTTGAGGAGTGTCTTTAAATCACAACAGTGTCTAGTCTGATCTCCATAATGTGAACTGAGTCTGCAAGCAAACTTTATGCCACCAATTAGGCCCTGCCCACAAAATAAGTCATCATTACAGACAAACAACAAATGGTTCATACATTTTTTTTGTCACACTGGCATGTAAAATTAGCATTGTTCAGCTGCTTTTGATTGGGTGAATGGAAAGAAAAGTTCTTAAATATTTCAATCAATCAATCAATCAATCAAACTCTATTTATAAGGCACTTGTCATACTTAAAAGCGACACAAAGTGCCTCACAGAGGCTAAAAACAACATAAAAACAACAAACCCATCCATCCCACCCCCAAAGCTTTGGTAAGTATTAGGGATAATACCCATTTGGTTAGATTCTTGATTTATCTGCTACAAATATTCCCTGAAAATAAAATCCAAATCCAATGAGAACCCATTGAGTGATTAGTGAAAATGTGGAAAACTTCTTAATCTCACAATGTTAACAAATCCTTAAGAAAAAATCATGAAACCGCATCCAGAGTTAAATCACAACCAAAATCTAATAACTTCTTTCTTCTTTTTTGCCATTACAAATATTCTCTGAAAATGCAATTAAAATCCAATAAAAATTTTTTGACTCATCCAGTTCACAAACTAACAAATAAACTAAAGACACCAGCAAAACATAACCACCTTGGCGGAGGTAATTAATGAATAAATGCAGAAAAAATTAAATACACCACGTTTATTCTAGCTTAAAAAAAACATGTATCTGGTTTGCCTTTTGGTTAAGTCACCGAACAAATTCACAGCTCTATTATCATGTAATCTAACACAGCGACCATCATAACAGACAGAGAGATTGTGCAGTCTGACCTCAACACTTGGGTGAAAAGAAAAAAAGAATTCTCACAAACACTCCACACTCCACTGACTGATTCTTCCTGTCTCCTTGCAGATTTGATTTTTTCTGCCTCTTCTCCCCTCAGCGGGAAGCATCGGATTGTGTGAGCATATGTCAGCTCCATGTCTATCTGTTTTTATATCTCTGTGTATTTTCTCAGCTGAAAGCATAAGCTGGATAATGCTGTGTAAGCTCTGAATAACTCCACATCCACTCCCTATTCCCTGCTCACACAACACAAACTCCAACAACAACAAGAACCTCCTAAAGGCACCGACATGGAAACACAACGCAGCAGAAAAATCACACTTTCACGCAAAACTGCAGCATGAAAAATGATCTGATTATTAAAGATCTGTCTGAATATTTAAAAGAAAGCATCAAGTCTTTACCGCTTTCACATTAGATGCACGCTGTTATAATCATATTTTCCAATAAAATTAGTTTTATTCTTAAAAAAAATTAAAACTTTCCAGAAACAAATAATGCTTGGAGTTTCCCTAGCATTACAAAAAAGGTGCCCTGAAGGAAAAGACAGAAAAGACATCTTAAGCGGAGGAAATTTCATCAGCCAGCCAAGCTTAACACGATCAGAAAACACCCGACTCGCCTCAGCAAACAGAAGAAAACAACAAGTTTTACTCTGTTGACTGTTGGTTATCTTATCACTTCATCTTTTTCAGTCTGCTGGAGCCTCATTCTTCATTCTGTTATGAGGCTGAATGAGAGGAGAACAGACATTGGAGTTATCTGACAAGCAGAGTGTGAGCTAAGATCTACAGACAAAAGTTGCACCATTGTTGCTGCAACAATGCAGAAAGGAACCCCGATTGGACAATGACTGTAAATTATGCAGTTTGCCAGCTTGATGACTGCTTTTGTGTCTTTTAATGCCCTTGATGCAGATATATTTCAACTTTTTCTTACTGTTGATGGAGCCAGAGGTGACCAAAATTTGGCCAAAGAGTTGAAATGGTAAAGATAAAGTTCAGTCAAATAAAGTGAATTTGGCAGAATGGTCTCCCTGCCCTTCAATATTTATACATGTTGAGTCTTAAACAGGAACAACACACATTACTGCCCTCCTAGCACCCACAAGGAAAGCATAAGGCAAGGACAGAACCAGCAAATTCCCCACAGAGTGAGCATCAATGTCAGCATGACACATATTTAAGGGATAGTTTGTGTTTTTGAAGTGTTGTTGTTAGGTACATGGCATGAGCCTGAACATGTGTCACAGTGTCACAGATATTTTTTGTTCAGAAAAACTCAGGACAGATGCTAATGTCATATATTTTAGGGATCAAACTAAATTTTTTTCTGAATTTGTGAAATACACAAATAAAACTTCATCCCAAATAAAGACTAGCCAAATGTCTGAATGTTTGAGGATTATCCTGCTGACCAAGCACAATTATTTTGACAAAGAATGTTTTTATAGCTCAGTTTACCTCCACAACAATGAACATGCCGTGTGCTATCATGAAGTACACTTATCATTGATACCGTGGCTTCTGTCTTTACAACATAAACAAAATGTATAAGCCGAATAGTTACTTTGAAGATGAACTTTCGTTCTGCTTCTCTGTTTTTTGTCCTTGGAGTTTGTAAGACAGTCTCGCTTTTACAAGTGTTAATGTTCATTAAAGCATTGAGGATCTGTGTGATAAGAGGTGCTCACTGCTAAAGAATGTACAAAAGCTGACAGTGTCCTCTGATCATTAACATCCTGAAACATCCTGAGCTGTTCTTCTTAGTTACATTCTTATTTCATCCAGTTTGGTGACATTAGCTCACGATTATTTTACCTTGATTGACAAATGCACTCCAATTTGTACAAGTATCCCGAAATATCCAAAGTAAACAGCGCTCGTATTCACTGCAAATACTTATTCTGTTTGGTTGCAGCTGTTTTGGTTGTAGCTTACAGTTCTATGTATCGCTTACCTGAGGGGAGGAGTCTAAACAGTTTGTGTCCAGGATGTGAAGGGACATCTCTGCAGACCCCTCACATCCCGGACACAAACTGTTTAGACTTCTCCCCTCAGGTAAGCGATACAGAGCACTGTACGCTAAAACCACCAGGCATAAGAACAGTTTCTTCCCCCAGGCTGTTGCCATACTGAACTCCTAACTGCAAATGTCTGTCTATCGACCCTCATATGATCATTCATTGCACATATCATACTCCCACTTATATGCACCCATGCACCTTGTTTCTTGTTATTTTTTATCTTGCACATTGTACATATTGTACATACTCCATTCTATTTCTATTCCCACCTTAACTTAATTTTTAAACGTTTTCACTTAAAATGTTAATTCCTGCCTTGTTATTTCTGCCTATGTCTTGTTAATAATATAGGATATACACTGTGTGTATCTATTCTGTACTTGGAGAGTGAAGTGAACCGGTGCCAAATTCCTTGTATGTCTAACATATGTAGCCAATAAAGCTGATTCTGATTCTGATTCTGTTTTCTCTGGAGAAGAAAACTAGTCGATGCTGCTGGCTGAAGGACATGTAGACTGTGGCGTGTGTCGGACTAGTACCTGATCAAAGTGGCTTGGTAGTGGGAAATTAAGCAGCTGTAAACAAACTCTTTGTAGCATGTGATGACCCCACCCTGTTGTTGTGGCTTGTTTTCTCCCACAATTCTTTTAATTAAGCAGAGAATCTGGCACCATGTACAGCAATGTATAGCATTAGCCTCTGCCCAGAGTTTTTCTGAACAAAGAGAGAGAACCGAGTTGTGACATTGTGGCACATGTTAAGGCTCATGCCATGTACCTTATACAACCTCACAACAAAATCCCTGAACTATCCCTCTAAAGCTAAAAAGGAATAAAGGAGAAACAGTGAAAAGAAAAGTGTTATCAGCAGACTTTATATAAACTTAGTTATCAGTTCTGAGATGCTATTTAAGAGCTAAATCTTTGCAAACCAAAGCTGCATGATCAGAAGCAAGCATTGCACAGTTGGATAAGAACTAAAAATGTCTTTGTCCCCTGTAAAGCGGGGAGACCACGGCGTTTTTCACACTCCCTGCTCTGCCCCCAGTGGATTTAGCAGCACAAGTTTAGTCACCATCAAACAGACACCAGACGAGCAGAAAGGATGCAGAGACGGGGGAGCTGATGATCGAGCTGCGGGGAGAAAGAATGTGTCGTACCAGTAATGGGACCACCTGCTGTGCCTCACTCTCCTGCAGGCGGTGGAGAGAGTGCTCCTGTCAGGAGAGCTAACATACAGAGTACACCTGCTCTGCAAACACACAAACACACTCTGCCTCATGTTTCAGCATTAATGTGTGACTGCTGGTTGTCTCCTTGTTCTTGTTGCACTGATGAAACAGCAGCAGAGGGTTGTGTAACAGAGCAGAGCCGAGGCTTTTAGTTTCAGTTTACTTGAGCAGAGTGGAGTGAAAGTTAAAAGCTGAACAGAATACAGAAGAACCAATCAATGAAGACAAATCACTCTGGCTCCTGTCCATTAGCTCCTCAGCTGTAATGCTTGTAGAACAAACCGGAGCTCCTCGTTGTTTCTGCAGAGGAGGATGCAGCTCGGAGCGATGGATTTTCTCAGGAGGACTCAGAGATGCTGCAGCCTTCATTACAGACCTGCAGGCTCTGTTTCTGCACTGACACTCTGCTGCAATAACACTCAAGTTGTATCACTTTCTTCTTTCATTCTGTTGAGATCAGTTGGACCAAGGGCAATTCTACAGGAGCGTAACTTTTCACCCTAGTGGAGCTAAACAATGTATAGTCTCTTTCAGGGTAGTGTTGTGCACAAGCACCATGGTTACAGTGTACAGTGTGCATTGGTAGCATATGTGACTTGAATCACATCATGCTGCTGCTTCTGTGCTGTTTAACAGAGACCTAAATTTGCAGGTTTCCTTTTATTATTGCCAATAATCAATGAAAGGCGATCCAATATCAGCCTAGGTACTCACAGAACTGGTCACTGTCCATTCAGAGTCTGTGTGCCTCCTGCATATGCATGCAGGCTGTAGGTTACGCTACTCCGGTCAGATACACACTGACATGCTCAACAAAGCACACACTCAGACTATGTCACATGGGGGCCAGCATTCTAGAAAATGGATGATCTGCCTGATTTAATGTTTGTTATCCTGCAGATCAATCTTGCCAAGCTCCAATTTACGTACAACAAATGTGCTCGGCCCAAAGCGGCACGGCCTAATCACTGCCCTTTAATGCAGGATGAGTGGGAGCCACAAACAAGATGACAGCAGAAAGTCAGTGCTCATACAGCTTCAGTAGCATTTTTGTCAGATCTGGACTGCATTTCTTCATTAAATATAAAACAAATAACACAGAAAGCACTTCTCGACAGAAAGTATATTTTTGCTCCACTTCTGACATGTTCAGGTAATACTTTGTTCCATGTAGTTGCTCACATTTCATACTTGTCACTGCAGCAGTAGCACCTGCCTACTACATGATCTTATCGGCTCGTATTTAATGTTACCAACGGATTGATCATCCAATCACCGGCTTGATTCACTTTTGAAAGGCTATGCCCATTTTCAAACACTGTGAGCTCTATTATCATGTATGACATGTGGCTGGGATGGACTAGTGAAATATAATGAACGGCCCATCTAGTGTGTCAGGTTAGTTCACACAGGCCAGTTTTCAAAAAAATCTTCCACATAAAAGTGCATTCATGCACTGTTAAATGGTAGATCATTTTGTGTTGTTTTTTGGTTTGGGTTTGTTTTCTTGGAGTGTTGTATTAAAACCAGTTTACCAATTGGAGAAGTCTATCCAGAGGAGGTCTTAATGGAAAATTGTCACCAAAAAGCCATTTCTCTGACATTGAAACAACACCAAACAACTTGGTTTTGTACATTGGAACTGGTGTGCAGATAAATGACAGCAGTTGTTCTGCAACTGATGAGTAAAATGTTGATGCATTTGGCTGTAGCAGATGGCAGATTGTTCACTGAAAGGCTGGACAGCAGACCAAAAATGTGTGTTTGCAGGCAACTGTCAAGCATGGTGGAGGTTCCTTGCAAGTTTGGGGCAGCATCTCTGCAAACTGAGTGTTGCATTTGGTAAGGATTAATGGTGTCCTCAATGCTGAGAAAAAATAGCAGATACTTATCCATCATGCAGTACCATCAGGGAGGAATCTAAATAGTCCCAAATTTATTGTGCAGAAATGACAAATGTACAGCCAGTGTCCTAAGAGCTATTTTCAAATTAAAGAGGACAACAAAGTCCTAAAACTGATGGTAGAACCAAAGTAATGGCCATTGTCCCTTAAAGTGGCCCGAAAATGTGAATAAGGATGATAAAATGTGACAAGTTGCATCATTTGCAGCTTGTTTTTACACAATAGAGCTGTTATGCTGCACTTATTGCAGAAATAAATTAATAAATACATCCTTAAGAGACATAATTTTTAAAGAGAAAAGGCATACGTATAGGAGCATAAGTTTATGTGCTGGTGTGTAATCTGAGCATGAAGGTGGTGCTTGGATCTGCATCTTCCAAAAGGTGCAAAATAGCTGAAAAATGTTTGGGAACAACTGGTTAGGCCAAAACCCCCTTGGTTCCCCAAAATGTTCACTATTTCCTTAAATGAAGCTAAAATGAATGCAACAATGCCATGTGAAAACAGCAGCAATCCAAAAACCTAATGCTGTTTGTTTCTTTTCCAAAGGCAAATGAGTGCACATGAGTTTAGCAGCTGTTTACAGTATTGTTGTGGTTTTGTAACTCTCAAAGTCATTCCCCAAAAGAACACCCACTTTAAAATCTGTAAAATACACCTGCAGCATGAAACCACATTCACAGGAGCGTCATTGAGGATTATAGCTGATATCTTGGATTTGAGGAGAGTACCCTGTAGCTGTTTGTCTGTCAGCATTAAGACTTATCAGCTGGTTACAGTTTACAGTTCCACAGCGTGGCCTGCGAGGCTGTTACAGTAGTGATATCAGCTGTCTGGAAGCTGCTGAGTGTGGGATAAGGTGGATGAGTCACTTTGCATTTCTCAGCACTTAAAATCTAGAAGAGCTGGACATCTTCCAAACACTGTTACATCAACATCCCCTGCTGGACTTATTTAAATATACACAGACAAAACCCCCCATTAATGCTTATTGTTTATCCTAGTGGTCATAAGTTGTATGAGATAACAGTGACTCTGGTGTTGGAGGTGAACAGAAAGTGTGCTGTTGAGCCCTGATGTCACATCAACCTGCAAGGACTTAAAACCCTCTGTGAGATCTGGCTGTAGATCCACTGTCCTGTTCTGAGTGTGTGCTCAGCAGACCGACCCACAGAGTGAGATTAAGACTGACTGCGGCCTCGTTGTGTGAAGGAAGCACTGAACAGAAACTCCAAGCGGCTGCAGGGGGAGACATCTCTGATCTCTCTGAGGGCTGTTGCTCCTCTCCTCATCTGAGATTTAGTGACTTATGAATGGAGAGATGGTTTTACATAATACAAATTTTTGAGCACTTTATTAAAACAATCTGAATTTGTTGCCGCAAGATTAGTTTTATCTGCTCTGCCATGGCTGGAAACTGGCAGTGAGTCAAACAGAAGAGAAATATGCTTCTTTTCTCTCTTCATCGCTCTCAAGTGGCAGAAGTCTGGGGTTGAAAAATGAAGTCAGAAATGAGGCATCAACTAGGTCTACAGCTTGGATGTTTTATGACTCCACAAGGTGTACAACTGGCAGTCGAGAGGAAGGGCTAGGGTAGTTTTTGGATTATGTGATTGACATAAAATGGTTCTCTGATTGTGTAGATGCATGTTATGTAACAAAATTAAAGGTCACAGTTAGCTTGACTTCATATTTCTGCATGTTGAGATACTATGTTCACAAGCAAGGGAAAAACACAAGACCCAGTGACCTTTATCCTTGAGTAGGTATGTCCACACTTTTTAAAATGGGGGTGTCACAGCTAGGGTCATAAGTTAAAAAAGGTTGCATTTCTTTGCACACATACAAATGCATTTTTAACAGGACATGCATAAGCAAGCTACAATGCTAGCACATGCCAGTCTGACACAGTCTCTTAAAAACACTATAAAACATGTGAGACTAATGGAGCTGCTGCACTGTCAAAGTCTTACACCGTGTCCTAACGGAACACAAGCGTAAAATGTTGCGTTGCATTAATCATCACAAAATTCATTATACATCCTATGTTTCACCTAAACAGTACGTCAAGTTCTTTGATCGTACAGGTAGAGAAACGAGGCTGTAGTGTTTTGTTTTGACAAGGGGACTAATAGGCTTGTTTATGTGCAGCTTTCTCTAAGCTAATTAAAGTTTCTACCATGGTGTTGAAATTGGAAATAAAGCATCTCATTCACAGAACTTGATGAATGCTCCTCTATCTGCTATTTCAAAACAGATTAATAATCGTAGGTAAGTGTAAAAGGACAAAGAAGGACAAGAAAATCCCATCAGCACCCTATCAATCTACCTGCTCCTCACTCCTTGTCCAAGTCGATGCCAACACCTTAAGGCAAAACAGAAATGGGGCAAAAACGATGCATAGCATTATGCAGTATCAGGCTGTATTGTGCTTCATCGCTCACAGGCAGTTAGGACACTCCCATATGATTCCCTGTAATTAGCCTGATTTTGTCACTGACTTCTTTATGTGTAGTGTTCAGTCAGGACACAGTGTTAGTCAAAAATATTTGGCTTGATTTTAATACAAACAGTAATTAACAAATATATTAGACTACGACCCAGTGTAAGGTTTATGCCACGGGTGCCATAATTCAACAGTGCTGCTTATATCCAAGATCATTTTATGTTTCTGTAATGGTAAATATACCAGTATGGAGAAGCTTTTTCACAGAATTGATATTCTTAACGCTAAAATATAGTTATTATTGTTATCCATGGATTTGCAAATTTACTGTTCTACAAAAAAACTGGAAAAAATAAAGCCCATGATTATTTCTTGATTCTAAAGTCAAATTATAGATATTTACTTGTATTCTAGAACAGATTTTGGCTCAAATTTGGGTATAAGAAGGGGAATTCAGTTTCAAATTCCTTATTCCTGCTCAAATGTATGTCCAACAACAATAACATTTTCAGTTTTGAAGGACTGCTAAAATATCTATCTTTTTTCTTTTATTTTTAATGACAGGTTGTCTTTTGCATTTGTCAAGCACTGCATGTTTTTTTGTCCTTGGGCAAAACACTTAACTCCCAATTGTTCCCTCTGCTACATCGATTACATGTCAGTAGGTCCGGTAGTATGTGGACGCACCTGATTATACAGACGGACAACATACTTAGATGAGAGGACAGCAGTGTGTTGGTGGTGGAAGGTTATGTTGCCCATATGTTGCATCACAATAAAATTCCAAACACAGGTACTTTATCAAGGAAAAGTGAGACACTATAAAAAAAATCTTATTTTTTGTGTAGTTTTAACCTTAAAGTTGGTAAAATACAAGGCTTTCAGTGGCACCATTGACTGCTATATATCACCCAGTGTCTGCCCCGGATATCTCCCCTGAGGGACAAAGCTTGCAAGTTGCTTTATTGACAGTCATATTAACGAGTGCCATGGTCCCCAAGCAACCTGACTTTGAAAAGCTCTCACAATCCATTTAGGATAACACTTTCCCCAAGATTTTCCTGAAGTACAGGTCAATGTAGGGACAGAGAGTGCCTCTGGCTCTGGTTGCTGCTGACACTGAGGTACAAATTGCAGTTCTGTTAGCTGCCACTGGAGACTTGAACCAAAAGTGAGCCCATCCTCTTTTAGCCCCATGTCAAACAGTCCAACTTAAAACACATTTTAAGTCTTGGGAAGAAAACGGTTTGGTCTCTAAAGCTTAATTGTGTATGGATATAGCCTGTGCTGTATCCATACACAATTCACCTGTTAACAATATAACCTAGCACTAAGGGATGTGAAACTAGATTAAACAGCATCCTGGGGTGTTGAAAAACAAGACCCATGCAAAAGTGCCAGAACCTGCAGTTCCTTGAGTGGTCACTAAAAACAAACTCAAGACCTACCTCTTTAGTCTGGATTTCACCTGCATTACCTTTTAGTGTTTTTATTCTTATTATAGCTCCCTTTTATTATTTTATTTTATTTTTTACTTCATTTCAATTTTTTTAAAATTTTATTTCGCAATACATTTAATTTTATACTTTAACCTAACCCCCCATGTTTACTCATTTTAAACCTTTAAGATGGCGTTTCCTCAGTGCGTAATGGATAACGATGTTCCTGCTTTACTATTGTCTTTTATTTATGAAGAATTTTACCAACACTGTGTACTGATTGCAAGGTGGGTGGGTTCGATGGTTGGA
Source organism: Cetoscarus ocellatus (assembly GCA_037902135.1). NCBI lineage: Eukaryota > Metazoa > Chordata > Actinopteri > Labriformes > Labridae > Cetoscarus > Cetoscarus ocellatus. Next base: position 25,820 of record JBAMNC010001210.1, read on the forward strand.
TGGAGTGGGTTTGGGTCATACTTCCTTTTACCTTATTTTAATTATCTGTTTGTAAAGCACTTTGTGCTACATTTTTTTGTATGAAAAGTGCTATATAAATAAAGTTTAATTGATTGATTGATTGATAGAGGTTGCTTGTAAAATAAGCAAAAGTTACATAGGCAATTCATAGCCAGAATCACAATTGACATAAAAATAAAATACAACCTATTAAGAAAGAAAATAACAAACAAAAGAAATCCATATCATAAAAATGTTTTTGGGGACCAACTGGGCCTTTACTAGCCCTTGTGCCCCACCCCTCCCCCTTCAACACAGAAAATAACAGGCAATCAGGCTAAAATACATTTTAATACCAAAACCAGATGTGCAACCCAAAAATTAATCCAGAATCGCCACAACATTGCACCAATGTCAACCTTATGGTACATTGGTAAGCACTTTGACTACTGGCGAATTACATCATGGAGTCCTTAAGTATTTGGTTCTTTTCTTTCAGTGTCTTCCACTCTGTCTTTTCAACATTCCTGTCCATATTCTTCAAACCAAAATGTCCTCAGATAACCTTCGATATCATGAAAGATGCAGGTAGATTTCCCAGGAGATAAAGAACTTCAGTCTCTGCTCCATCTGCTGCTGATGTTAATTCCTCTTCTCGCCTCCAGCTACAGCAACACCAAACACCACCAACAAACACCTCACAGTCTGTGGCAAAGCTGCGCCGAGTGCTCAGCAGGTCGGCTGTACAAACATAAAGAGTCAACATCACACATGGCTGCAGACACGCTGACGGTAAGGAGAGAGAGCCACCAAGGTCAGACGAAGATAAACACTGAGAGGCTTTCCTGCTCTGGATTTACAGTATATTTATTTTACAGTCAATCAGGACCAAGTGTTGAAAGAAGAAAATACGAACTTTTCAGCGGAGACCAATCACTGAGCACTGACTTGTGACAGGAAGGGGAAGTGATTGAAGAATAAATGGAAAAAAAAAAAAAAAAAGAAAAGTGACTGGACAGTCTGATTTAAGAGTATTGCGGGAGTCAGTCACTTTGTGAAACGGACGGCTGAACAATTTTCACTTTAAGAGATTAGACCAGAAGATGAAAGCAACAATTTTTAAACTACTTCCTTTTATGGCTGAAGAAGAAAAGGAAGCAGTGACAGACATCCTGCTCTTTAAATCTGAGTGAGGAAATGGGAAAAGTGAAGAGTGAGAATAGGCAGAGGAAAGACACAAGATTGAAAGATGAGAAATAAGGTATTATAAAATTTACTCAATCTCAAATATCACATATTGCATGCGTCTTCTTGCATTAAAATGATGATGTAGGTTTTTCCCCTGTATTAGTCTGAAACAGGCAGAGTCCAAGATAATGTTGGCACAAAATATGAACAATAAATCCATTGTTGAATATATATATCTCTTGTAGATTTTAAACATATAGTTTTACTTGAACAGTTTCTAGCTATTCAAAAAGTTGAATCAATGAATTAATATATTTTCAATAACAAAACATCTTACCAATGCCTCACACATATTTATATCTCAGACCCAACATCAACTTTGTACCTCACAAGTTTCAAAGTAGAGAAATCTCTGTCTTTATAAGCCTATCTTCGCATTGCCTGTAATGGTAGCTGCTATGATTGACCTAATATAACTTTATTTTAATTTTTATCATGTGTTTGGATTATTTAGTTCTTTATTTTAGAATGAGCCATGCACTATACCTTGGAAACAAGGTACTGGCAACACCAACTCAAAACTGTGCCATACAGGCCTTTTAATGCTGCTTCTACCTTGCTATGGTTAAAAAGGGTTATATTAAGGTTAATATACTGGACACTTTATTAGGTACACCTTGCTAGTTCGGGGTCAGATAACCCATTTGCCTTCAAAGCTGCCGTAATTCGTCATGGCATAGATTCAACAAAGTGCTGGAAAAATTCAGAGATTTCAGTCCAAGTAGTTGCTGCAGATCTGCTGGCTGCACATCCATGATGTGAATCTCCCATTCCACCGGATCCTTAAGGTGCTCTATTGGATTGAAATCTTGTGACTGTGGAGGCTGCTTGAGTACAGCGAACTTTCAAGAAACTAATTTGAGATGATATGAGCTTCTAGTGTTCTCCATTTGTGGACTCAACTCAGCTCAACTCTACACGATTGGATACTACCTGCTCCATTTGCCATTGCAGTATAGACTATCTTAGTACCTCTTCCAGGTAGATGGGACTGCCATAATGTGACTGTGCAAAGGCTATGGTGGCATCCTCTAAAAAATATAGGAGGAAATAAAGATGACAGAACTAACAGTTGGGAAATTCATTTTGTTGCACATATGGTGGCAAGCAGCAAAACAACATACTATTTAAGCAGATTAGAATTTGGGAAGTCACACAGCATCCTGGAACGAGGGGGGGGGGCATTTCATTTCCACGTCAATACCCCTTACTTGTGACGTTACTCTGATCATTTAGAGGCCAGGTTACTTAAAACCTTTGCACAACTGTCTGTTCAGGCATGTGTTCTTGTGTTTTCACTTCATATTATCTTGTACATATTCTATTTTTTACCTTTAATTTTTGATTAAAAGTTTAATTCCTATTTTTCTATTTTCTGCTTTCCTATTCTTGCTTGTATACATATATTTATACACTCTAGTCTGTATCTAGTCTGTACTTGGAGGGTAAAGTTAATCAGTGTCATATTCCTTGTATGTCTTGACATTTTTGGAAATAAAGCTGGTTCTGATTCTGGAGATGAAGTATTTTTACTTATGAGCAGTTGAGCATGCATACTTAATAAAGTGACCAGTGAGTTTACATCAAAATTAGAAACTTGTAAGAAAAACGTTGCTGATATTTCCACTCATTATACTTTAAGACTCTTTTTCATTTATATTTTTTATCTATTTTTTTATTTATCTATCCATTCATCTATTTTAAGGAAGATTAAAAGAAGCTCTAACTTTTTAGATTATTCGTGTGACATGAGAGTGAAAACGGCTTGTTTGGCTTGAATTGGCTGCATTAAAGAGTTGGTATGAATTTGCCATGAAAGTCATCACAGTGACAGCACACAGAGGGATTCTGTGGACTCTTTTTTGGTGTGTAGGTAGCACAGGAGGATGTCACAGCAAATCCCCTCAGGACTCCTCTAGCTTTTTTTAAATTCCAATGCAAATGTATGTAAAATAGGACCTAATGAAGACAAATGTGGTGCCATTTGTCACTTTTTTTTACTCACATAACTAACAATGGAGACACTGAAAATACCGCACACATGATGAGACATACTCAATGACCCAATGTCTCTGCGAAAATACATATTCATTAGCCTTCAGCCAGACAGAGAGGGCGAGAGAGGGAGGGATGGAGGCTCAGTGGGCATCACCCACTTGTTTAAACTTTCTTCTCTCATCAAATCACACTACAGTAACTGAACAACCAATTAGATAATCCCTGAAAGAGAACATTTTTGGATGTGGGAGAGAAGATGTGTCCCATGCCAAAAAAACAATGCTGATTGCGAGGGTTGACTGTGTTTTAATTGATTAATAAGGTCTTGGAAGGTATTTCCTATAAGGCCACTGATATCTTTTGGTTTATCAGAGACCACTAAGTGGTGTCAGTGAGATTATTTATGTTTCAGAGAGTTTATGATTAGAATAGGGAGGGAGTAGGAGGTAAGGCGATGGAGAGATGGATGTTAAAGAAAAAAATTCACATAGACTGAAACAATTTTGCTCCAGACTAATCAGAGGTTCCCGTCCTGCTTTCACCTGAGCCTCCGCTAGGTGGACATTAGAGTCAAGTCCCTTTGGGATCTACACACACACACACACACACAAAATAAGATTAAAAAAAAATGATACATTGCTGTGCAAAATAAACATCCATTTTGATTTTTCCATGCACAAGATCAAGATAAAATGGGCTTTCCCCCACATTCCTAAAAAAAGGCCTTTAAATAAAGTATACCCTTAATGTACCATCATTGTTTTGGGAAATAGGTGGAAACAAAATTATGACGACCTCAAAGTTGACAGAGCCTCGAGCTGCTCTTGAGGCCCCTAGGGGCATCCTCTGGGGAGGTTTTGATCCCAGGTTTGGAACCAAGGGTCTAAATGAAGGTCATGGTGCCATGTTCTACGGTCACAATGAAGCCTGCAATCTTGCATTCGAAGAGCCCATATTATGATTTTATGGGTTTCCTATGCCCCTTTGAGTGTTTTCCATGTCCCGTCAGTATGGTAGAGTGTGTCTATATCCAAGACAATAGTCCAGCAACTGGATTTCTCCCTCTCCCCCCGTTTACATCACAGTAGCTGCCTGAAAAGATTTGTTATTTCAGCCATTCCATCAAAGTTCTGTCAGAACTTTAAGCCCGTTAGCTCAGGGTGGCAAGCCAAGTGCAGAGCTTAGACTGTAGAATGAATGCAGAGTCACTGACAACATGTCAAGCAGTGCTGAACAGTCCAATTACCACGGAGCAGACTAGTCAACCAATCAAACTGGACTGGCCCCATGTGTGAAAAGGGAAGAAGTTCCAAGACTGAGACTGAGAATACAAGTGGATCAGGGGTCCTCAGTACATGAGAACTAAAAGACTTTTTAAAAATAGGTGATTGTGGACATACTCGAGCAGTCATCAAAATTAAATATCTAATTCACCGCATCATAAGAAAGCTGACTTCTGACTTTGCTCACATTTTCCACGCATTAGGTTACTTAATTACTCTTAATTGTCCGTAGGTATAAGTGTGAGATGAATGGTTGCCTGTCTCTTTATGTGGCCTTGTTAGGCCTTGGCAGAGTGTACCCCGCCTCTCATCTGATGGCATTGTGACCCTAAAAGGGGTAAGCAGTGAAGTTGATGGATGGATGAAATTCAAATGTCCCGCGGCCTCATGATCATGCTTTGCTTGTAAACCTCCTGTTTTAGGAATCCTAAGGGGGTCTATCAAACTTTGCATACATGTCGTCTCTGCCTTCATTGAAGTAATAAGATCAGTGTACATGTGACCTACCTACCATCATACTTTTACTCTTAGAGCGTTGTTTGTGTTTGAAATATTTTCTTCTTATACATCACTATATGCTTTAATATATATAAATATACAAGGTTGAAATGTCAGATTATAAGTTACTGGTATAGTATAGTTTACAGTTATCTACAACAAATTGCCCATTTTTTTCTTGACCAGTCTTCTTTATTCTAGATATTTTTTCACTTGAAGTTTCATGTTCATGTTTAAAGTGTGCAAAAAAAAAAAAAAAAATACAATAATGTGGATGAAGTCGAGCACTATTCCAAAAAAAAAAAAAAAAAAATCACAGCACATGTCTAAACAAGAGGGATTTTTACAGGTTACAAGTGACATGACTACCCAAGGAACAGTTTGCAATGTATGTTATAAAACATTTTAAGGAAAGCAGAGGAGTAAAAGTTTGGAAATACCATGGGACCATCCTGCATCATGATTCAAACAGAGTCCTTGAAGGGTTTTATTTTGCGGAGGAGGCATACACAAAAAACAGCAACACGGCATTGTGAAGGCCTCAGGAAAATATAGTCTAAACTTTTGGCTCTTTTAGCTTCATAACCAGCATTTATGCCTCCTGTTCTACTTAACAAGTCAGAATGTGTAAAGGGAAAAAGGAGACGTAAGCAACTTTTCTGCAGACCAAATGTAGGAAAGCATGCAAGCTGTCATGAGGAGTTAGAAGCTGCTGGCCGACCTCGAGGTGCAAACAGCCGCAATTAACTGGTTGAATGAGCTCGGACAAACCATTTACTGGTTTAAGCATGGAAATAAAAGTCTGTTTGAAACAAGAGCTCTCTGGATTTGTGGTTTTATGACCCAACTAACAGCTCCCAGACTCTCTGTGAAACTCAGGCAAACAAGCCAACACTCTGAGGCCTGGTATTCTTAAAATATGAGGCAAAAGAGAAAGAAACACTCCATCCGACTCAACAACTTCTTAACCACGTAAGTTTTAACATTGATTTGTAAAACATTCCTGTGTCCTCAGTGTTTAGGTGGCTTCCTGTCTGTCTGGTGGTTGGCGTCTCTGTCGCTCAATAAATAAGACATGGGGCAGGCGAGAACTCAGGCATGAAAGCACTCTCGCCATCTCTGTCTGCGTAGTCGTTCTATTCCTGTTCACTTCCGTCATCCTGTCCTTTCAAATCTCCGTTGGGGAAGTGTGTCCTCTCACACAGAAGAGGAACTTGTGATGCTTAACTACAGTTTAGAGACTGTCATATTCCCTCTTAAGTAGGACATGTGAAGGAAATGCATTTATTTTCAGTTACATAATAGGGTCTGAGGTCAACAAGGCATCTCTGGAGTCTGTTATTGAGCTGACAAGTAGGTTGCTTTTCACTTGCATTAGTGAAAATGACAAACCCATTCGACATTAAAGGGGATATATTATGCAAAAATCACTTTTTGAAGGCTTTTGAACACATTTTTGGGTATTTGGCCTTCCTCCCAGCCCACAACATGTGAGAGCAGAGTGGACAAAACCTGTATTTAGCAGGCTGCATAAATGTAAACTCACAGTATTTGGCGAGCTGTTGAGTCTGTGGATATTCTGTTACGTAACAAGCATTTATTTGCACAAGCCTAGTACCCCCCCACCCTCGGCTAGAGAAATTTCTGTGCAAAATGCCGCCATATTGTTTCGATTCTTATCGAGAGATCGGCGTACACCATATCTAGACCCAAAACCTATCACTGCTCGGTTGTTTCCTGTAAACAGCTACATATATCTTCACATTTAGGCTACCAGCCTCGGAGGACCAAAGGGCCCAGTGGACTAATTTTCTTTTTGAAGGGAATGAGCCAGCAACAGTCGGCTAAAACCTGTACGTGTGTGCCAGTCACTTCACGTCCGACTGCTTCTTCAACTTCAGTCAGTTCAACACAGGACTGGCAACTAGACTTTTCCTGAATTTGGACTCAGTACCAACAATCCGTTGCCAAACCTGATGATGGAAATGTTGATTGATATGAGCTAATGCTAACAGCAGGGGGAAGTGAACCAGAGGTAACTGCACAACATGTTTGTCAATGTTCATGTTTGTTGAAAGTCTGAAAGATAAACTTCAATGTATGAACTTTCTTACATTAGTTAAGAGAAGTTTAACAGTTGGCTGAATATTAATCAGTACTTTACCCACCCCATTACCTCCATTTCTGCTAATGTTAGCCCCGAAGGTAGGCTAAGTTGCGTCTGTGTCCCACTGCAGTGACTAGGCTGAGGTAAGCATGTTGTGCGCTAGCCTGTGATGTTTGGGGAAAATGAGCTTTGCTGTTTTCTGGTAACCGGCATGAATTTGCGGTTTGTGTGTATTCAGGACTGTAAGCGGCGCGTGGCTGGGGCGGCAGTGTGCTCCGAGATACGCTGAAGGTCTATCATGAATTGCCCGTATGTATGCTGCTCTGCTCTAGCTCGTTAGCACATGAAGGCGACCGCTCTCAAAACCAGCCGTTCCGAACAGAGTGGTTCTGTAAACGTGGAAAGAATGCAGCTGTGCTTATTCATAGGCTTTTTGGACCAAAGCATGTTACTAACGTTTCATGAAGACATCAAGGATCCATGTTAAACAGCAGAAAAGGAGCAAAATATGGGACCTTTAAATATATTTTAGTCACTGTAAGACAGACTAAAACAAAAACTGATGTCATTATGTGACCTTCAGAAGCAAATGAGACAATCAATAGTAAAACCAAATTCTCTTAGAAACCTTTATAGACATGTGACAACAATGAAGTCACTTGCTTCAGTGGACAGCAGAAGTACCGCTATAGTCAACAGACTTCAATGCATTTTAGCCTATAGTTAGAATAGAATAGAATAGAATAAATCTTTATCCGTCCCACATGGGGAAATTTGCAGTGTTACAGCAGCAAAGGGGACAGCAATAATAAAAAAATTGGTAGTTGTGTCCAAGTTTTATTTTGAGACCATAAAAGTAACCAAAAGTAGCATTATATTGATTGTATACCAAGCACAAATGTCTTGTGCCTATACTATCATTATGTCAAATAAGCTCTGCTCATTAACCAGGGGACACATTGGTTTACCTTTCCTTCTTCTAAAGATACACTATATCTGGGTCCCAATTCAGGGGCTCCAGACTTAAAAAGGCTCAGCTTTCATAACCTGTAAACCATTTAGGCCAAACAAAAATGAGACAGTCTGGCATACTAAGCACTACCCATCTATGTTACCAGCTGTCCCAACCTTTCCCCTTTTTATATGCCCAGTAGTGAAATACAGCTTTGATCTGACGCAACATATTTCATAAAGTGTCCCGTGTGTGTTCTGTAAGATTAGGTGCACAACAGAAGGAGAGAAGTTAAATGTCTTGATTTTCTTTAAGGGGGAAGCTAAGAGTTTAAAGAGAGAAGTAGGGTTCAGGTAATAATCATCATTATCCAATCCAATCAGCTTTTTTAACAACACCAATCAAGGTTGACAAAGTTCTGCACAATAATAAATAAATACACTCAAATTAAAAAAAAATAAATAAATAAAGCGAACAGGGACCACACAACACTCATGCTGTGTTAAAAGCCAAGGGAAAAAGTAGGTCTTTAGATTAGATTTAAAAGTTTCTAGGGTGGGGGCCGTTTTGACATGGGGGGGTAGCTCGTTCCGCAATTTTGGAGCAATTGCTGAAAAAGCACAGTGGCACCTCGTCGGGGAGGCTTAAACATGTAAGAGGTCTGAGATGTACTGAGTTTTCAGGACATTAAAGAGAAAAAAAAAAAAAAATAATAAAACTGATTCTGAAATGGACAGGGTGCCACAGTGCATTACAGTGCATTACAGTAGTCCAAACGGGTAGATATAAAAGCATGAACCACTCGCTCAAAATCATTACAGGATAAAACAAATTTAATTTGATAAAAGCCTTAAATAATAAAAACTAGATTTTACCACAGAATTAATCTGCTTGTCGAGTTTAAAATCACTGCCCATTTTGACTCCAAGGTTAGTCACTGTTATCTGAAAACGTAGAGGCCCAGAATGATTCTTAACTGTATGAGCTCCAAACTGTAACATCACATCATCAACATTGTTTTAAGTCATGATGGCTCCAAGTGACCAACACATCAGCTGAGGATCTAAACTGCCCACGGTGAAATTTGTCAAAACATAATTAAAATAAGCAGAGACATTTTCTACAGAATAAAAACCTTTGACTTCTTACGTCCCACTGATTGCTGTTGTAAGTTCGTGCTTTCTGAATTCCACTCACTCATGCTGACTGTAACATCATATGCATGTCCTCCATAAGGCTCCTGGTCCCACCTTTAAAGTGCAATTAGTTGCAAGCCTAACTACTTTCCTTTATCACATCCCATTGGAGAACATATTGCCAATTTTGATAGTACCCAATGAGTACCATTACAGCTTTGAGAAAAGCTATGAAGTTACGACTACTTCTTGAAAGATAAATAAAGAAAGAAGCTTCAAATTCACACCCTATAGTTTTCTACATGCACACAGATCTGCAAAAATAGATCTAAACACAAAGGTGGGAAATTTGGCTATCAGGGAATAAATGATTTTACAGATATTCACAGTGGTCCTTACTTTTCACTCATCTCTTTAATCCTCCTATCTCGTCAAATCAAAAAATCAGGGTGAAACCAGTAAAAAACAGCCGCAGTTCCATTAAAAGATGGTATGAGGTGAACCTTGGATGAATGCACAGCTCATTGAACAGTAAAAGTAACTTATTTTCAAGGCTTTGAATTGTAAAGGTTTTCTTTTTCTTACCTAAAAAAGTTATTTAATAAACCTTGACAATGACACAATGTCAGAGTTGAAAGGTTGATTTTATGTAACAGTTTTGTTCAGTCTTTAATTCAAAGGGCTGAATGAAGTTTAGGCGTCACTCAGCTTTATCAGCTTTACTCAGCTTTATTTAATTCACAGAGAAACTCTTCCATCTCTCTGGCATTTTACTGACTGCTGTTTAACTCCTGCTCCCTGTGATACTTTACTGAGACGGAAACAGAGGGATTATGGGTAATTAACATTGACATTTGGCTAACAATCCCTTCAACAGAGAAAAATCTAATTGCACTGTTGCAAGAAAGCAAAAGGCACAGGAAAATGTCACAGAATAAAAAGTTAAATACTTTAAAAACGTTGGACCACCTCCCCCACACAGATGAAAAATAAAGAACTAATCCACCAATCAGAAAACAATTACATGACCTATTAATGACTATCAAGGAAACAATTAAGGGTTTGAATTCTTGCCCTGGGATTCTTCAATGTGGGCAAAAGGCCTTTGAAGGCATTGAACCACCAGGCCTATAAAGTGAGGAAAATCCTACACACACACCACAACTGAGAAACAGTCGATCCAAATACTGACAAAAAAAAAACAATTTCTTTCTTGATGTACAAGTATGTACTGCAAATATGCAAGCATTTAGGCTGCTTTGATAAATCATTGAAATAAAACAATATCCCTCTTTCAAAATAAATATCAGTATTGAGCCAAAAATAGGCACACACTAATACTACTGATGGGTTCATTATAGGGGGCAGTGATGGTCCTGTACACTAGCTCCCACAGGCCATACTATCAGATCATATTAGAGCCCCTTTAAGAAATACAAAATGAATAAATAAATCAAACTAGAGTCTGTTCCAAGAAGACAAACATCCACCAAGACATTTTCAACATTGTTGGGCGCGGTATTGTCAAAAATGTGGAAAACATCTCACACTGATAAATCCTGGATCTACATCTAGGGCCTGACCTACTAAGATCCAAAATACCGAGTGCTAATTGCGTGTGCAAATACAAAAAAACGCACGTGCTATTAGTGGGCATGTTGCGGGTGATGTACTATGACTGCATGCGCAATTCATAACAGGCGCAAAAGTGGTGTGGTCCGCCCAATTTAAAGGAGGATTTTGCGTGTGCTACCAGCTGTCACCATGGAGAGTATGGGAGAGCAGAGTGGCCATAAACGAAAAACGAAGTTTGTATCCATGGAGTTAGAGGCAAATACACGTATTTATACATGCGGTAATCTTTTTTTGTTGTCTGTCATTTTGACAGACAAGGTCATCACTTTTCCCTCATGCCATATTTGTATCCGTCATTTTTAATTTTCCTTTTCTGATTACAATTAAACATAATCTTAATGACAGCATTCACGTAGTTACACAGCTTCACCACCAATAACCTCTCACGTGAAGAGCAGTCCTACAGTTACGCACATACAGACCACACGGGTACTCTTGCCTTTTACACACTGACAGCGTCACACTCTCCGCGCACTGACAGCTCCTAAACTCGCTGTCAGTGCGTGGAGAGTGTGATACAGTCAGCTCTGAGTGACAAATGGAGTGATTATGGCTATGGAGGTTTTTTTTTTTTTTACATAGGTTAAATGACCTCCTCCACGATGTAGAGGGCAAAACAGAGAGGGTTTACTTTACATGTGTGTCTGCATGAGTATGAAGCCACAGTGGATCATCTCTCTTATTCCAGTCCATCATAATGACAGACAGCCTCCAAATCTTTCCGTCATTCATCAAAAAATTCAGTCAATGACGGAAAATTTTCAGTTAATGCGACCCCTGGTTCTTGCCACAATGACCGCAGCCCTCCGTGCATAACGTTGTGCCTTTGTTGCACCTGCCTTTCAAATGTGCCGAATTTAGACGCAAAAACACTGAGCACAATCAGTTTGGGGTTTGATAAATCACATTGCGGATGCTGAATGATTATATTTATTACATTTGCATCCCCCCCCGCAAGTATTTTGCGCATTCTGATCATCTGCATGTATTCTGCATATTCATGAAGGCAACACGCGAAGTGAACTGCGTGCGCTAGTTTGCTGATTTGACAGACGCAATCCTCTGTGCAACCAGATCAGCCTTGCACACACTATCAAGTTTGCACGCATTTTTATACACACAAACCTTTAGTAGATCAGGCCCCTAGATTCCAATCCCTGCCAAAAACGTGTCACTTCTTCCTTGTGTAATGACAAAAATTCCCTGAAAATGTTATAAAATCTTTTGGGAACATCTTGAGTTATTAGCAAACATCTTGAAATCTGCCCTATTTCACACTGTTAGGAAATCCACAAAAAAAATAAAATAAAATAAAATCCTGGATCCACATCCAGATATGGGCCACCACCAAAATCTGATCACATCAAACAAACGCTGGCAAAAAAGATGACCTCCTCAGCAAATGTAATACATATTTTTCATAAATATTAAAAGAAAAAAGGGTCTTGTTGAGATTTTGAGGATGTGTAATTATAAGAAACCAACTCTTAATTTCTACTTTAGGAAATCATGAAGCTTTAGCCCAAAGTCATTGCATTGTCAGTGACATCCAGGCATTAAAGAGACATTGCCATATGTTGGGGCCATTCAGAAGAAAACTCCACATTTATTTGGGTGAGGAGGGATCATTTGTTCATCAAGAATCAAAGAGCACCGGGCAGATGGAAGAACAAAATTCTAGTCATTAATTTTGAAATGAAAGGCATACAATAAATCTTGTAGATTAATAGCTTTTTCTTGAATATGTTCTTCTCTAAAGACTTGATTTATATCCCATTTTTTCTTTTCCCAAAGCTTAATGGAACTTTTTTCTGTCAAATATGCTAGCAGCCTCAATATGCTGTCATAACATTGACTGTATGGAAGATGAAGAAGTAGCAGTAGTCAGCAAAGTAAAGAAAAAAATTGGGCCATCGGGCTGTTAAGCCATTCATCTGGTTGCCATTATAAGTGGTGTACTTCTATATTCTAGAACACTTTTTGTACAGTTGTGATTGCAGCCAGTGTCTCCTACTTAAGAGTTTTCCTTTTTTTTTTTTCTTTTAGTCAATCAACAAAGTTTAAGATTGATTTAAGTGGTACATTCTCTTTCAAGTTTCTTAAATATTGTCACTGAGAAGTTTTAATACATACCACATAGGTTATGTCATGCAGTATATGCGTGGCAGATGTGATAATCATGCACAGAATGAAGATGCTTCATTATGTTTTCTATTTTTTTCTGCATGTCTGTCCACTCCTTTGTTGAATCTGTTAATATGGTCTATGTGCCATGTTGGGGCAGGAAATGCTACAAACAGACAGATTCCTGTGGATTAATTTGGGGATAAACAGCATGAACCAAACCCCCCAAATTTGCACCACAACATGCAAAAAAACAGCAATTGTTTGAGCCTTTAGTCATAAGTAACCATGGCACCAGCTGTAACAGCATTAAAACAATCAATAAATAGGGTAGAAACAAAAGCTTTAAACATGAAATAATATGTAATCAGACATTTTGATGATAAAAAAGTTGTTCTCTAAAAACTCTCAGGTTAAAGGTCAGTCAGAAGGTTTCAAAGATTGGTTTAATGAGAATTAAAAGTTATTTAGATTGTGTATTGTCTTCCCTTAAGCTCTAAAGCACTAAACTTGAATCAATATGAGCAAAATTTAATTGACAATATTTGCTCTTTAGCAGTATTTGAGAAGCATATTGTTGTGGAGGAAACAAATGCAGTTTATAGCACAAGTCCAGGCAGTTAGACCTTTATTTTCTTGCCCCTTTTTTCTTCTTGAATAAACTCTCATTACTTCCCTGCGCCTTTCTGCAAAGGGATTCAAATCATTAGCAGTCTAAATAGGGGCATTCCTTCATAGAAGCACTGAGTCAACCAGATCCTGCCTCCACTTTAACCCGCCACGGTATGCGTTTGTGCTGTAATCTCAGCAACCCTCCTCCACCCCAGGCACCTCCAATCATCTCATCAGTGTCCAGGTCCAGCTCTTCATAAGTCTGGCTCCTCATTTCATCATGCAGGCCTCAGAAGTACCTTCAGGCCAATAAATCAGGGTCCTTGGCAAGCTGCTCAGAAGTCTGCTTCTCATCTTATCCTGTATCCCTCACCATTAACACCAGCATCTAGCAGTTGACCTTAACACATCAAGATGTTAACCCCCTAAAGCCTGTTGTATCATATTTGATACATACTTTTATGGTACCTCTATCTTATCAATATGATCAACAAATTACTAAAATAAACATCTGAATACAATCAGATAAATGATAAAAATGTCCTCAAGTGGATTATCAGTTGCCAAAAACACCTGATGAATCACATGAGATACAAAAAATACATACGTTAAATCTTATGGAAATTTAAAATTTTTCGGACTTCAGTAGAAAGTGAAATAAACATTGCAGCTCCAAAAAATTAGAATTTTCTGGCTATAATTTGTGCTTTCAGGCTTTAAAGGGCTTAGAGGATGATTAGTTTGATATGGATCTAAAAGCAGAATTACCGTGGCTGGAAGATTTAAGACAAATGTTAGTAGCAGCACAAACCAATGTAGCCACGGTTGCTAGTCAATCACAGAGCTGTCAAAGAGAGACGAGCGCTTGCACACAGGTGGATGAATACTAAGCCAAGTGAAACATTGTGATGGTGAAGTGCTACGTTTCCTGATGACCCCTTAAATTGTAAAGGAATTTTAAAAGTTTGCCAACGTAGATGTAGGCCATGGGTATCATGCTCAGCTTAGGGTAAGTTTGGCTAAACAGAACTTGCAGAAACGTACTATGACATCACCCAGCGAATGCCACATAAAGTGGACTGGATGAAAGAGGATGAAAGACAGCTGTCCTAAAAAAAAGAGCGCCTTAAATCATACAACAGGAGTCAAGACCTGAGGAGAAAGAAGCTGATGGAGGTGAATGCTTTTGTAACTGAGGATAGCAAAGTTAAGTGGCGGTTAACTTTTACTGGTGTTTACAAGTGTGTTGGATCAAATGTATATTTCTAAGCATGTGTAAAAAACTTTCACATACCCTACAAACATAGTTGTGGCCCAATTGACGTCAACTTTGATCTGCAAGGCCTGACTTAGCCTAATGAAGCTTGATATTTCCCTCTCTGTCTGCAAAAGTTGGCCAAATTGCAGTGTGCAAAACAAACGTGAGCGTCAGGCATTAAAATGAAAACTGCATCATATGGAAAACAGGAGACACACCTTTGCTGCATGCTTAAAACACTTTGAGCCACACATACAGCAGGACCCCTAACCTTGACTGATCACACTTAACAAAATTAACTGAAATGATAGTTGTAACAGATGAAGACATTATCATTCACTCTAACCAGTGATTATCTTACCTGCAAACCACACGATTAACTTCAAGTTTCAAAAAGTGCTTTTTCAAATGACAAAATCTGCAGTTCAATATCAAAAATTTCAATAAATAAGGAACTGAGCATAGATCAGAGATGCATGTATTGTTTGTTGTGTAACTTTTCAATTGCAATAATTAATGAAGTATGATATGATGAGGGCTGTAATGCGTTTGCTTGGTATAAGTGTCCATTAGTCTTCTGTCGTGGCTTCTTATACCTTTGCAGCTATATGCATTCATGTTGCTGTTGCTTGTACCTTCTTTTATTTGTGTTCTCCATTAATTCAGAGTTGCATTTTCTACCTACAGTCATCTGAGACTTTATACTCACTGGATGTACAAATAAATGCTTTAATGGGAATATGTGATGTGCCTATGTGGATGAAGTTAAACCACTAAGACATTAGGCTACATGAAATATCAGAGAACAGTCTGTCAGGAGGGAACAAACCCGGTGACCTCTTCTTTTTTAATGCAGTTCTGTCATCAGCAGCCAATTAAAACACATCCTGACAGAGACATCAAAGAGAGAGGGGAGAGGAAGAGGGGGGACATTAGAGGAGTACATATGGAGGCAGCAGGTGTCTGCACAATATGTCTCCAGAAACACAGGCCAGCTTAATACTGCATTAATTAATAGAAACAATGTAGACAGCACGACATCAAACACTTTCACTGTCTCACATTAAAAACGCCGACTGAGTGAAACAAGAAGTGAAAGCTGGATGCTGATAATCAGAATTTAAAAGCTTAAAAACAAAAACATACTTTTAGCCTCTTAGTGCTGATGTGGGATCACTTGCAGATTTCAAATCTTAAAATTACATAGAGGCTTTGTAAGTTTGGTGCAATATGCAAGTAAGGTAAGAAAAGGTGAATGTCAGTTTAAAGCCTTATAGCACACAGTAAAGGAGCTTTCAGCCTGTAATGTATTATTTATTCTTGCAGCATGTCATAAAAACATGCAAGTGTTAGATATTGTACAGCTCTATATTAAATTTTAGTTATCCCGAATCAATATGGCATCTAGCGCTTTTTGAAAGAGGGACAATAACAATGAGTGGCTTTGTTTTGAGCAGTTTTGCCTCCGTAGTGAAACATGTCAGAGAAAAAAACAAAAAAACATGTTAATCATGCGCATGGATGTTAGCAATGCATCATTATCTTTAGTTTGTAAAACAACTTGCAACCTCTGCTGAGTGAGCAAGCAATGGAAAATATGGAATTTATATCCCACAAGACACTCAGCACCTTGCCAGTCTCCTATTGTTTATTAAGTCTTTGTAAAATAGATCATTAAAGTGTCACTGTTGGAAAGGCAAATGTCATTATGGTCCATTGCTCAATGCTGTAGGGAAACTGAGAAAAAAACAGTTGAATCCAGCTGATTTTGTCAACCATGCACACAGTTTAAGTGCATTGTTAGAGCTCCAGTTTAGATACAGAGGCAATAACAAGTAAATTCCAGCATCTGAAATAACAGCAAACCTGTAAATCCAAGGGATGGACTGTTGTTGTCTGTTTATTTTTGTTTATTGCTTGGCTTTCAGTTAGGGATTTTACCTATACCTGGCACAGCTTTTCATATCACTGCCAGCAAGGCTCAAAGTAAGGCGAGCTGAAACAGAAATGTGACATGAAGCCACTGTTGACCATTGAACGGTCAGGGTATCACCACAGTGAGATAAGGGGTATCCAACACAGGCATTAAACACCTCCCCTTGTACGTTCCATAATGCTGGGTGACTCTCTACAGCTTCCTCTGCTTTTAATATTGTATAGTTTTGCAGCTTTCAACTGTCTCTGCAACAAAACTTGCCTTCTTACTTTGACAAAAGCAAAAAAAAACAAAAAAAACAAAAAAAAAAAACAAGATAACCACCAGCTCTATTGCTTCAATGTCCTTCTTTAATTTTGTGAGCATGTTAGATAAAGTTTGCAAAGCCACGCGCTGGTGACCAGGTTCACTTTAAAGGCCCCATGTCATGGTGTTGGACAATTTATATCATGTCTTGGGTGTCTAGTAAGCAAGGATTTGATTTAAAATGAATAAACAAGTTATTTTTTTCTTCTGTAGGGGATCAGATGCATGCCTGTTTCCCTCCCTTTCGGAAATGTTCAAATCTGAGGGGGCAGGGAGGCTTTGGGAGGCTAATGATATTGAGCTCTGCCCAAATGTTGCCTGATCATAGGAGGGTTTACAGGCCAAAGCAGTCACGGCATCTGTCTGTGACGAGCAGAAACACACATTTAGGCTTTTTAAGGGACATTGTCTTCAAAGAGGCATAGTGCATTTTTCCATGAACTTAGAGTTAAGTAAAAGCAATTTTTGTTCATGTTCTGTTCAAGTTCCTTCTAACAACATTTACAGCAAATATAATTGCATTTTGCAGGAAGTGGACCTTTAAGGTTCTATCATAGATATCATACAAAACAAAGTGGGTAGTTTCTAGGGTCAAGTCAAGTTGAGCCACAAATGGAAAAGCCCTATGAGAAACACACATGCTTTTCTAAAGCTGTATCGCACTGTTAATCGACACAAATATCACTGTCTTGTGGAACTAATGCAAAAGACTCTCCATCAAGTTGAAACCGCTGGTGTTGAAAATGGTGCTGATTAAAAAAAAAAAAGCAGTTTCTTGAGTGTCAAACAGATTCCATGTTAAAATGTTTATTTTTTTTCTACTGTAGTAATAAACATGTTTACAGTATGATTCACTAAACAGTTTTGGCTGAAACAGTAAATGTGGTTGTGCGCACACTTTTGGACAAATAGCCTTGAGTCCTGTCTCATCTCTGCTTATTTGTTTCATTCTTACTGTTGATCTGAAGTTAACTCAATGTTTGTTGAGTTTGATCAACACTTGTAGTTCAGGAAACAACTTTATTAGACCGATGCGTTTCAGCTTGTGGCCTTCATCGGGGTCATCAGAAATGCATTACAAACATAGCTTAAATAGGGTAGGTTTGAAATTGAAAAAAAAAATCATTTTAAGTACACATATATGCATGTTTTCATGTTTTCTCTCCAAGCACCTTGAAAGTTTGGGATATTGTGCCAGAACTTCTGCCCTTTGAGTTTGAAACATAACAGGCACCATACACTGGCTTCCAAACCCCCCTGTATTTCCAACGTAAGCCACAATGTGGACCCCCACTGCCCTCAACATTGTACTAAGATCTGCAGGATTTATCTCTGCTTGGCTGTCCCTCCACCATAATCTGACTCCTTATTCCTCATGGATCTTCATTATGGCTGGACATACATTGAGCTTTACAGAGTACACACATCAAAGACATGACTGCACCTCCCCCTTGACTCCCTTCTCTCTGATCGATATTTGCTTTTCTTACTCACTCCACCTCAAAGGGGGTTTAAGAGAAGCCTCCCTGAATTCACTCATCGAAAAACAAGATGAATTTATCTCTCGGGAGATGAGTGCGAGTGTCTCGTAAATCATTTTACACATTAAATAATAACAGGGGAGAATTGACATGCTGCTCCTTACATCGGCCAATTTTGGATTTGTTGAAAGTGTGCTGAGGAGCAGAGACTGGAAAGTTAAAAGGATGGACTTTTTAATGGATAATAAGCTACTGAACCTCTGAGATTTGAGAGAGCGAGATGGCTTTGGAGAAACTTTAGTCTTTATGTTTTACAAAAGAAAACCAAAGAACAGATCAGGGAGCAGATTCTTTCTAAAATAATATTTTTGTAATGTTTTTGGAGCTCTTCTTTACCATTAAAATCTACTCTGTAGTCTCATTCAACTATTCCTGGACACTGAATGTCATTCAAAAGTCAGTAGGTCATTGAATTCCATTTCCTGCTGAACCAACTTTAAAACCTTTGTGTTGGTAGGTTAAAAAATAATGAGCTCTTCATTTTACAGGGCCAATATTCCTAAAGAGAGCTTCTGAGCCAAAAGTCCAGTCAACACGGTCACATGTGAAACAATAACACTGGGCTTCGTCCCCGTCAGCTGCAGTTTTTGTACCATCGGGGTGTTTTTAAAGCAGCATCAGGTGCGATGGAGCGACAAACAGTGTTGACATGAAGAGAGTCCAGTCAGCAACAGTTTAGCAACACCTGCTGCAACACATGTAATCAGTGATATTGTTCTTTCGAGTGACATCATCCCACGGAGAAGTCCATGCAGGGTGTGCAAAATGGGCCCAAAATGCTGTTTTGCCTATCCACAAGGAGACACTCAAAACAGTGTTTTTGAAAATAACAACTTTGGCTGGAGCTTTCCAAAATCTGAGTCTTCAGTTACACAAACGTATACATTGAGAAATCATCAAAATTTCAGTGAAAATAAGTTCCTGGGGTCAATTTTGCTGTGTTCAATGCGGGCCCATGTATCTAAAGCAAAGAGAAATGTTGTGTTAATGGAGGAGGATGTTTCCTGAAGGCCCCCCGACAAATTGTAGACAGATTTTAAAAGTTCTCTAAGGTAGATGTAACACATGGGTAGCACGCTTAACTTTAGGGAAATTTGACCTAACAGAGCTTGACCCATTTCACCACTTGCAGCTGCAGTTGTTACCTCCGCCAAGGAGGCTACGTTTTCGCCAGGGTCTGTCTGTTTGTCTGTGAATCTGTTTGTCTTCGCAAGATTACACAAAAACTATACGATAGATTTACATGAAAATTTTACGAGAGGTGTGGTTTGGTCCAAGGAAGAAGCCAATACATTTTGGTGCTAATCCGATCCAGACTGACGTTACAAAAAACACTGAAGTTTATAACGGCAAATCCCATTCATTTACGGCATTTTGGGAATTGTAGTTTATTTGCAATCTGCTGTCTAGTTTTTCATGCTGATCTTACTACATTTCCCAGCTTCCCTTGCAATGCCAGGGGAAGAGCTCTCCACACCGCTCCATCTGCTGTCTCTACTCTGTCTCCAGCATTGTCCCACCCACAGCACAATCTAATTGGTTACACAGACATAGCAGAGAGTAGGAAGAATTTGCCAATGGAGAAAGCTACTAGTTACATTACTGTGAGGCCATTAACATTATAGAAACATACATGCTCGCTTGCAGTCCCTCCAGACGTGCCTGTTAATTACTCGAAACAAGGTTGCTGATAATGTCAATACGAATATAGTCCATCACAGCAGAAGTCTGTGTGTGTGAGTGTGAAAGCCTAATCCCCAAATTCTACATAGAGCGAACGCGCCGTGCACCGAAGTGCCGTGGTTTTGCTCCGACCAACAGGCTGGCGACATCACCCACTGGAAGCGCTGTGGCGTGGACAACACCAACATCTGTACAAGTAGCAGCAAATCGGTTCAGTCAAGGAGTTACAAGACCCACTACTAACTAGGTCACTCTATTGGATGATATTTATATTGACAATAATCACTCTTCTTGCAGATTGATATTTTTCATTCCACAAAGTGCGTATCAAATAAATATAGGACTATAATGTTGGGTGGAAATCTCAATTTATGGGTGGAACTGAGCTGCTTGGCGGAGGTCTGCTCTCTCGGAGTGCTTTTCTACTTCTCAGTATTGCCCAGACGAAAGACAGCTATCCCATTATGATGTACAACAGGAGTCCTGTCCTAAGGAAGATGCCGCTAGAGCCAACAGAGATGAACCTAACTGAGTGTAGCAAAGGTTTTCTGACACACCTAATGAACATCATAGTTGTCCAGCTGACATTAACTTAGTTCTGCGTGGCCTGACTTAGCTTGGTACAGCTTGACCTTCCCCACTACGTTGGCAAAAGTTGGCCAAAACATCAGTGTGTGAATATGGCTGAGATAGCATTTACAACTAGAAAAGGATGAAGGGCTCTTGGAAGAACGTCAGCACCAGACAACTTGATTGGTGTAAAATAGGAAAGCAAGCAAAACAACCTCTTTGCGCTCCTCTTTTCCCACCAGTTGGGGGCCATACATGGCAAAGGGTTGACGTACACGCTGGAGATCACATGCTTTGACTTTGCACTTCATGCCATCACATTAGGGCCCTGCAATTTTCAATAGCTTTCATTTTTTTGTGAGTTTCTCTGGGGTAAGCACAAGAGAAAACATCAGATTACAAATACCTAGAGACAGATAACTGAACCTCTTAAGAAAATTCCACGAAAACGAAACATGTCAGTCCTCTAAAAATATCAAAAGAGCTCAGTGACTCATTTAAACATCCCAGAATAATTCAGCATGGTTGTGTGATGTGTTAGGGAGTTAAATATGGAGAACTATGTCACTATTCTCCAAACAGGACAGCGACAGCCAATGAGAGTGAAGTTTTCCAGCCTCCTGGAGCTCCTGGAAAGCCACAGAAGACTTTATAAAATGTTTTCACAGGCTGAGTGACTCTACCCTTAACCCTGTTTGAATTGAGAAATTGGCAGAGTGGGCCTTTAATTAATCAGTACAAAGAGCCGACTCAAATCCTCCAAAGAATAAAGGCACGCAGAAGATTTGACACGCATATGAACATATTTTTGCACACACAAATTTGTGCATTTATCATGCAAACAAACTCCTCACAGACGTAAAGGCATTCTACCAGCAACAAGCTGCAGGCAGAGCTTTTCTTGATGCTAAACCATGTCTTTTCTTCTTCTTCTCTGCCCTTCTCACCTCCCTGTAACTCAATCTGCTCACCCTTTCATTTGTTCCTCCCTCTTTGTAACTTTATCCTTCAATATTTCATCCTTTAACCGCTGTATTTTCAGTCTTATGTTTTGCATCAGCCCTGCTTCGATTGAGATCTTGTTGCTCTTGAGAGGCCGTTCTCATCTGATCAGTCTCGTCAGTGATGAAACATTTACAAAATGTCAACACAAGTCCACAGTGTGATTCAGTCACACGCGAAGAAGCTGAATAAAGACAAGCGATATCCTTGCTTAGAAATCAGTGAGGGGGAAACACAGATTGAGTTCACTTTTCTGCTTTGTTTATGCTTGACAGAGCAGCAGAAACAGTGATATCATTCAGTGAATCTTAATTATGAGCCTGATGATACTGCTGTTTTTTATTTCTCATCAACAAACCCCTTACAGAGACAAATAGCACGTGTGAATTGATTATTTTTAAAATGATATTCACTATATCTCTGGATTATTATATCATTTTGTTTATAAACTCTGATTTCACAGAGAGAATAGATTAGTACATTTTATATTTTAGCATTTTTATCTAATTGGTTACTTCATTAGGTACTGCCATTCAACTGATCAAAGAGATGTAAACAGCTGATCAGCCAATCACATGGCAGCGACATTTAGGCATGTGAACATGAGGACAGTTTGGTAAAAATGCCTCCCAATTTGTGTTCCTGAAGAGTAATTTTTTTTAAATTATTTGATGTTTATTTGAATGGACATTGCATATTATTGAACAACAGTATATATTACAACAGTTAATATGCTAGAATTAGTATAACTGCTTAATTACATCAGTAGCCCCAAGGCAGGTTACAAACAATACATCAACAGTACATATGTCAATCAAATATACAATCTAAGATCATTTTAAGTGGCAAAAATATATAGAATCTGTTGCTTTAATTTGTAACAAGGAGTATTTCGATATGGAAGTAAAACTAAAGAGAGAAAATAAGTTAATCTTTACTCAAGTCCAGCATGGATCATGCCTTTGTTAACTCTTGGCCCCTCAGTCTAGTTTGGCCACAGGAATCTTTCCTTTTGCGTCCCCTTAGGACAGCTTGGGTGACTGTTTCCATACTAATAGTCTTTGCTACAAAGAACAGTTTGTGAATAAGCTTAAGATCCTTTCTCCCCTCTCTTTGTTCAACAGGGTCATGTTAGGACAGCTAAAAGTGTGCTTCCACATCCAGAGAAAGACCTTAATGGGCCATAGTAGTGAATTGTGCTACAGACAGCTTCACGCAGAAATAGAGGAGAGAGAAGTGTGTTTGTTTACCCACAATACACACACACACTCCAGTCTCCATGTCAATGTCTTTATCAGCATCTCTCCGCAGGACGGCCTTCGGTTCCGCCTGACAGCTGCTCGGGATTGGGTGTTGATGAAAAACACAGTTTCCCAGGGCCCACTGCAGCCCAGCTGTCCAGTCAAGTGGTGAGCCGGCCAGCCGGTGTGCGGCCAGCGGAAGATTTGGAGTCGGCGGCTTTAACAGGGCTGAGTTGCTGCGTCACGCTCGGTGGAGCCACGCTCTGCGGCGGCCATATTGATACCCTGCTTGGGGGTGGAAATCAATCCTGTTGTGTGTGTCTTTATTCCTTCTTTCTGTAGCTCTCTCCCAGCAGTGGTAAATTTCAGGAGCAAAAGCGTTGGTCAGTTTCTGTGTCACACACTGTATTAGCCACAAGATCCTCACGAGTGACGACACAATACTGTACTATACTATATACTATACAAGGATGGTTTAATTATCATAATGCACATTTACTTACAAGTTTGATCTGAAGTTGGGTTTATCTCCCTCTGTCTCACCCTGATTGCTAAACAGTGTGTCCCTAATATGAAACAGTACAATAAGAAAGATAAACACGAATGTTAGATTAAGCACCAATCTAACCACCTTTTTTAATCTGTAAAGGTCACTGAGGTTTCTCTTATTGCTTTGATAAATTACAATGTTATAAAACATCAACATCATACTACACCACAGCAACTTATGGCTTGTTTCCAATCAGATATCATACAGTACAACACATGGTATTGTAATGTGTTCTGTTAAGCAAAGTTGGACTGACTTCTCTGGTATAAGCAACAGGTCTCAAATCATGTGGCAGGGAACACCAGTTTGGATTTAGGCAAGTAAAAGTGCGCCATTGAAATGTAACCATAAAATGTTGTAACAATACATCTGATGAATGACTTTAAAGTTACCCTGCTGGCACTTTAGCTGTAGAAATTCAACATACCTCTGCAAAATCCTTTTTTAAGAAATCCTGTAAAAAGATGAAGGCTATATCTTTTGCTGATTACAGAATGAACTGTCAAAGGCAACTGTTACTTTTTCCTTTTTGACATTCATTATTTTACCATATTTTTAAAATCGTGACCTCTCAAGTTGAGCTATATGTTGCAAAATTTATGAAATTTGCCAAAGTTTCAGGTTAATTCTTTACACATTTTCATGAAAATAATTTTGTAAGTAATACAGTTGTTTGCCAAATTCAATTAGGCATAAGTAGATGAACATCAACATGAGGAGTCATATAAGAAAACATGTGTCTAAGGTAACTTCTACCTGTGACACATTTGGTTCAGACCAAACAGACTCTGGTTTGCTTTTATGGAAAGTTCATTTTAAGTTGGAGTGGTGTACAAACAAAACAATTTGAACCAACCAAGGACCAAACAAGGCATCAAAAACCAAAAAGCAGCGCAGGATGTGCCCCACCTCTCGCCCAATGTCAGCTGGGATAGGCTCCAGCTCTCCCGCGACCCCGAAAAGGATAAGCGGTGTAGATAATTGATGGACTGCGGATATAAATGTCGACGTAACAACTTCCTTAGCTACTCATTGGTTACTTGTGTTAAATCATGAGTAGAAATTGAGGACAAACTTAATGTGGTCCTCATGGTATGTTTCCCATCCCTGTTTTGCATGAACCATGCAGCAAAGTTCTTAATTGTGTCCACGTTATAAAAACATAAACCCTGGCTAAAAGTTTTCAGAAATCTTTTCATAGACTTTGTGGCGTGACTTCCCAACAGCTCCTCTCTGCTGCTCAAACTCAAAGTGCCTCCTCTGATTTCTCTACCTTATCAAAATACCAAATTGCACAAAAAATTGCCACCGTGATTTTGGCAGCCTTGAGAGCTTCTCTTCAATCCTGTATTGGCTTCAGACATGGCTGCCAATCAGGGGGTTAAGACTGCCTGTGTGAAGCATCAACAGCAGATACAGCACTGAAGCCTCTGGATGAAATTTTTGCCACTGTGACTTCATTTGGCTCCTCACTTCACAGAGGGAGCTGCAGGCTGGTGACTGTTGCAACCAAAATATCCTTGAGGAAGTAAGAGTGGGTAGTGCGAAACCCGGAACACACACTGATCTGCATGTTTGCAGAGAAATGAGGGAAATTATCTCGCCAGTGTGTTTTACAAACACTCATTTCAAGGAAAAAATTAGGGAAAGGCTCAGTTAAAAGGTTCTGACACACTGAGAAAGATTCTGTTGCAAAATGCCAGAAAATTTTATTCATCTGTGGGATAAAAAGAAAAAGATTAGAGATTTAACTTCCTGAACAAGCCTATAACACATTTTTTTCCTTGTGTATATGGATCCAAGAAAAAAGATGAATAGCATTTTCAGGCATGTTTATGAGGATGGAGACTGGATCTGTACTACATCAAACCCAGCATGTTTTTTCTGTCGTCTATTGTAGGCATGAATATGTAAAAAAAATCAGTAATCAAGCTAATGTGCCTTACACTCTAGATGCCTGATTTGCAGTGGAACAATTTGAGCCCGTTTCCACTGCAATACCAGACATGTGTGCTGCATTCTCACCGCCTATCCCTTATTTGGATGCCCACTTCGCGGTCTGACTTTGACTTCACCAGTCTCATGGAACTTGGGCCCATGTTTGAAAATGGTACCAGGGCTGACACCAAATAATGCCACTCTGCATACAGAAGCACCAGCTTCCAGCTGCAGCGGAATTTATGAACTTTTTTTGGGGCACTACCAACATGTTTATCTCATTCCACAACTCCACAATCCTTACAAGTGGTACCTTGTTGTAAAGTGACTAATCAGGCTGTCCAACAACATAAAATACAATACATATCGGTGTTATTAAAGGGGAGAAATAATCGACCGAAATAACATATGGACAAAAAGTGTGTTCTACACTGAATTAGAAATTATAGATCAATTCTGAAACCTAGCCTCAGATAAGTGGCAGAGGATGGATGGATAGATGGATGGATTAGTGTCTGAAAATACATTTTTTTGCGCTGGGCTTTGTGCTGTTTACTAGATTGTTTTGCTTTTCTTCAAACATGTTAAAGTGGGGCTAATCAGAAACCACCTTTTTATATTAAGAGTGGTGCATAAATTTAAATACAAGCACAAAAACAACCTTAAAAAGGAGTTTTCAAATGTTTCTTTTCAGGCATTCACTGTGTTTGGCTTTCTGATAAATTTATACATATTCACCTTGATGACCTATGAAAACTTCAAACTGAAAGGATTTTGTGCAACAAATAGGGGATTTTCTTTTTACCTGTTAACTGTAACACTGTAAAGTCATTCCATCCCTACTCTGAAGCTATATCCTAGCAGCCACCTCTTTCTCCTGAGAGTATGGTGTGGTCATTTTTCTGACTTAGAACAAGAGTAAAAGCTTTAAGCTTTGCAAGATAGATCCAACTCATCATGGGCATGGAATGTGAAAGATCAGTTGTTTCACAGTGTTAGACATCTTTATTTCATCAATACTATTATTAATATCTTGAATTTAATTCATCTTACAAAAATCCCTTGACACAAATTTTTTCTATGAGTCTTGGTTAAAATACCTCTCATAATTTTTCCTCTAAAATCCGTTTCAAGTAAAGATGAGACAGCCCTTGGCTGATAAAAACTTAAAGGGAAGGAGAAAAAAAAAATTCCATACAAAGGGGTCAGGGCTGACATGGTGCAGAGGAGGGTGTTATGCAGAAATGTTCTTAAAAGGCCATTAGAGAAGTGATGACCTTTATTGACCTTTATTAACCTTTCTGAGCTCCACCACCTCTTATGTGCTCAGCTTCAAAGCCCACTGGAGATATCTTGTAATTGTACTACATCAAAATGCATAAAAAAAATCTAACCTCATGAAAGCAATTTCAGAATCTGAGCATACAAATGAGGCTTTTCTGCATTTTGAAAAGTCGAGGTGCGGGTTGTTATACGGACCAGTGAATGTGTAGCTTTTTAAAAAATGGAGCAGAGAAGGTTTTTGGAAATATGATAGGAGGAAGGAGGCGATCCAAGGAGCTCCTTTAATCATCATCACGGCCGACTGACAGTCCCGGCCGGTTCGTACAGACCCGGCCAGACAGCCAAAGCAAAAAGCCCATCTGCTCCTCGTATCCCTCAGCAATGAGGCTCTAATCTGAATAAATGGGCCTCCTGCTTTCCTCACACTTATAATGGCGCCACTCATCACACGGGGTGATGAAGAAAGAATGAAGATGAAGAGGGGAAAATGGGGACATAAAGGGTTAGAACAAGATTTGGAGAGTGTTTGTGTGTTAAAGTTGGTGTTGGAACTTATTTTTCACTTTAACATGTTTATCTGGTCAACTTTTAATGACACCAAGTTCTTGATGGTAGACTCCTTTCTTTCTCAGACCTGATTTTTCGACAATACTTGATCCAAATTGTATCAAATCCACAAAAATATCACTGTATTTCATTCAGCTAAGGCTCTTTAAAATGCATTTAGTTGGAGTATGAATAGAATTTGCAGTGAAGGGATATTACACAACTCAATTTCTCAACACCAGTGATAAGTAGAGCAGTTTTGGGTCACCCTTTATGTTTATGATAGTGCAATTTCTCAAGGATTTTCTCTAAACTCTGCCAAGTTGATAACACTGACTCTTGAAAGAACTCGTCAACGATTGAATTTTACCACTGTGCAAAGTAAATATCTCTACCAATCAAACTACCACAAAAACCTCCCAGGTACTTCTTTTTGACCCACCACTGTACCTACAGTGTTTGCCAGCTGTATTCACCATGAAGGCATAGCAACCATTCAGTAATTCTTGTAATTTATGTATTTTGGAGGCCTGAATGGCTTTTAAGAAGAAAATCCATATGGAATTATCATTTTCAGTAGTGGATGAATAAACAAGAGGAAACAAAATGACTGGAATTAGGGAGGATTAGTGTCAACATAAAAACAAAAGACTCTTGATCAATAGTGTGGTGTGATGAAGTCCAGAGAAGAGCTTTGTTGTCTGTAATGTGCGGTTTAACAAACCAAATCTGCCCGCAGGGACAATTACATTTGAATGGAAAACCGATAGACGCTGGTTGTTGATGAGAAGTCTTTGTGCTGTCACTCCATCTTAAATTGACTAAACCATTGTGGTCTGGCTAAACTCAATGTGCATGAGCTTAGAAAAGGAGACAAGCCTCATTTTAACTGACTTTTAGCTTGAGAAATACACAGCAAAGCCAATAGCAGTTGTCCATATCCATTCCTGATGGTTAAGTGGTGGAGATCCATGACACATAGACTCTCAGCCACTTCTTATTACACAGTTGAGAGAGTTCACTGATTTCCGAAAATATCATGTTTGAGAGTTTCCTGATGAAAAGGTGAACTTTTCAGGTGCAGGAACTACACTTCACACAATCGCAAAGCGTCATGAGTTAGGTGTCAGCTTCTGCTGAAGACAGACCCCTTTGTTAAGCCACAGTTGAACATGTTGTAACCATTGCTGTTGATTAGAAACATTATTATTTTTTCCACATAGCACCTGATAGTCTGTGCTGCACAAACAAACACACTGTATAAGCACTGAAATGGTTGAGATGATAAAACTAGAAAAAAAAGGTTTTTTTCTAAATGATGGTGGTCACCATATTTGAGGCACCACTGCAAGCTCATTTGGGATCAGTCCAGGGAACCTGTAGCCTTGTGTCCATACCCCTTTTGAACACTTTTGTCCCTATACCTCATGAGCAGCTGCTATTGTCCTTACAGCTGTAAGCATGCTTCTTTCTGATGTCAAATATAGAAGTCGCAGCAATAATCAAGTGGAGACCTTAGGAACTGCAGTTTTTGCACTTCCTCGTTGGCTTCTGTTTCAACATAAAACAAACAACATCTCTTAACTGTAACTATTTCAAAAAGGAGCAGTCCTTCCTCAACTTGAATAAATGTTGAATGCATATAAGTACCTCTTTAAAGAAAGCTCTTAAAGAGTCTAAACCTAGTTTTTCAAATTATGGGGCGCAAACCCCAAGGGGGCCATGGCGTCACTGAAAGAGGGTGTGGTCTGTCTGTAAAGGGGCATGACGAAGGCGGCGGTTTGGCCATCTTGCATTTTGATTGGCCAACCAAGGTACCTAAAATCCCACGCTTTGATTGGCTATTTCCTTTGACAGCTTTCTCTGGATTTTAATACAGGATATTTTCTTTTGTGAGAACTTTAAATATAACCTTGTGCAGCAGCTGGATCTGCCTGATTTAATGTCTGTAATCATGCAGATTCATCTTGCCAAGCTCCAATCTACAATGACTGTGCTCTGCCCAAAGCCCATGGCAGATCAGTGTCCTTTAAAGTAGGAAGAGGTCAGAGCTACGACTATGACAACAGCAGGAAGTGACTGTTAAGACAGAGATTAATTTAGATACTAACAGCTCCAGTAGAACTTTTATCAAACCTGGGCTGCAAAAGAGGGAACAAACAACAACACTCAAAGCATTTCTGGATAAAAAGGATATTTTTGTTTCATTCCTGACATGTTCTGGTGAGACTTGGTTCTAACAAATTGTATATTACACAGCGGCAGTAGTGCCCGCCTGCTACATTATCTGATTGGCCCAAAATGAATGGGATTGACGGAACAATCGTCCAATCACTGCCAGACATGTTTTTTAAAGGTTCTCTATATTCCCAAACACTTTTTTGGGCTGTTGCTCAGATACAAGAGTGAAATAAATGAGATATGACAATGATTTGTCATTGCAAAACGTAAATCTTCTCAGTGAGTCTTCAACGACATTTGCCTGTCATTATTATATTTAGCATTGATAATATATGTTTCATTTTGTCTTTCTAAAAAATGGAAAACATACCCTGAACAAGGTGTTTTTGGTGTTTATCGTGTTTATTTACAGAACTCATTAACTCCCTTTTAATAAAAATCATATGTGACAGAGGAAAATTATTCTCCGACCACAATGTTCTCTGTGTCTTTTATTAATTTTATAGCACATTACATCATCTTTGAATTTTCCATCATATCTTCAGACAGTTAATCAGTTTCCCAAACTGAGGAAGTTCAAAATGTGCTTAACTTTGACTTGACTTGAATATTTATATGCGATAAATTCTTAAAAGAGGTATGAATGAAATTGAAGGATTGTTGAGATTATAAAACATGCCTCTGTGAAAATATGAAAACTTGATCTTCTTCACAAAAAGAAAATAAAATGCCATTTTTGTGCATCCTTTGCTTCTTCCATTATCCGGCCCCTGGTTGGTTATTAAAGAATTTAGATCATGGCCCTGCAGCTTCTTAAGTACCTCCTCTAAATCCTCCTCTTCACGCTGGATAAGAATATCTGAGAGGCTAAATGCCTGCATCTGTCTATATCCTTATATTGTAATTGCTAGCATCCTGTATTGATTACGCTCAAAAATCCATTGAGCCTAATGTGATTTCATTAAGATACAGTCAGAGGAAGCCATTCCAAACAAATTCAGGAGACAGCAGAGTCGATCTCTGAAGTTTGGATGCAGCAGACATTCATGGAGATTTCTCCAAGGCCATAGAGCATCGGAAAGCACTCAGACCACCCACAGAGGTCCTAATGCTTTTTCAATTACTGCTCTACTCCATGTGCATTTAAGGCAACAGCTTACTATGCAAGAAAGTACAGACCAAGCAAGCTTTGATTATGGAGTTTCATTCATACAGAAAAATAATTGGTCCCATTCAAACTGTTAAGGCAATCTGACAGCTGAAACCATGTGATGTTAAAGGCCTTTTGAAGGTTCAAATATCAGAAGCAATGATCATGTAGAATTGACTTATCCACTGGATGACATACATCATACTCCAGCAGCCCCAAGATGGTAAAAAGTAGACACAACATGAGCAACTGAATGCTGAAACTCTTAACAAACAACTCAATAAAGCTCAAACTCTTCTTAAATAATCAAACAATAAAGCCACACCTGAAAAAGAAAGTATTCCAACTGTATTGATTCATGCGTGGAGAATATTTACAGACAGAACAATAAAACAGCATGACAAAAATCATCCCAAGTACATAAATAATGTATCTGCTGAGTGAATTTTAAACTTGCACAAATATACACAAATACAGTAAAACCCAGAAGTCCCATAAAATCAATTCACCAATCAGAACGGAAAACATGAAACTGCCCTCCACCTCAGTCTCACCTAAGTAAAAGAGTTTGGCTTTTTCATGTCCAGTTTAAGTCCTTCTGTGTTTCAATTTATTCTCGATAATATTGATCATTAGCACAAGTTTGGTATCACTGATTAATCACAACCTTGACTATAATCCAACAACATCCCTGACTTTGTGCAAATGCACCTATAAGAACTGATGCTGGTTTGAAGGCAAAGGGGGTTGCATGAAATATTGATTTGATTTGGATTGTCCCCCTGTTCACTCACATTTCATTGTGTATAGTGATAATAAATAAACAATTAAATTATGAAATTTTAGAATATGTGAAAACA
Source organism: Cetoscarus ocellatus (assembly GCA_037902135.1). NCBI lineage: Eukaryota > Metazoa > Chordata > Actinopteri > Labriformes > Labridae > Cetoscarus > Cetoscarus ocellatus. Next base: position 57,459 of record JBAMNC010001210.1, read on the forward strand.
GGCATACTTTACAGCATTTTTGCACATTACTGCATTTTGGAAAGCATTTAGGAATCCTGTTCCCTCTCAGGGAACCCCAAGCCTATAATACAGCAAACAGTGTATTTGAGTATGGAGCATTATGCTGTTTTGTTTACAGTCTTGGTCAGGATCCAATATTGTCTTTTCAAAAAGACAGTTTTTCTATTTTTATATGTCAACTTCTTGGCTCTACAGGTCGTCAAAAAACAGCTTTAAAAGTCTCAGTCTGTCATTTGTCAGTAGACAGACATGAATAGCAGAAACCTTTAGACTTTAAAATGTCAGTGGAGAGCAAAGATATGAATTTTTAAGGACACAGTGATAAGTTTAGGATCATACGGAGAAAACTTTAGAAGGATGAACTTCAACAAGCAAGCACCTCATATTCAGCAGAATGCGTGCATTTTACAACAAAACACCTAAATACTTCAACAACAACAATCAGAACCTTCCAGAAAAGGGTTTATATCAGCTTTTAACGTTTGAATCAAAGATCAATCATTCTTCCAGCATAGCAGCTTAAATCACACTTACCGTAGTCGATGTCGTAGAAGACGATAAACTTCTGCCACCGTAGCTCCTCCACCAGAGTTAACATCACATTGTTTAGGCGGACAGGTGGTCGAGCAGCTAGAGTGTATCGCTGTCCACCGGGACTGGGGTTGAACTGGCAGGCGGTCCGCGGCGATCCTTCACTGTTCCTTTGGATGTACAGGTGTGGGATGTGCATGGCATCTGTTAAGGACTGCAACGCACTGGCTGAGGCACATCCTGTGGAGGTTACCAACGCCAATATTCCCTGGTTCATCAGCTCACAGGCTGCAGGAGGAAAGACAGAAAAGATTGCAAAAGGTTGGAATAAATATGGATGTTATGCAGCTTAGGTCTTGTGGGATGATGTCATGAAGGTCTAACAACATAATGTTAAGATGCACTCATTCTGAAGCACACAACACTGCAAAAAAAGGCCTTTCGGGAACAACTGCAAAAGTCTGCAAAGACTCCACTAGTCGCACAGGTCTAATGTAAAATGATGTCTTGACCTCATTGCAACAGTTATTAGGCTGCACCATCATAAATCTAGTGAAGCGTCTGATGGGTACACCATTGTTTATCCCTGCTCTGACCTACTTTTGAACTTTTCGACCTGCACTCTGTTTCTGAATCCACAAGCAGGCAAATACCCGGATCATTAAACAGGCCACATATTCAGCCTGCTCGGGTTAAGCTGGAGGTTAAAATGCAGCCGGTCTGACTGAGTTTACTGGCAGAATCATCTAAATGCCACTGCAGTCAAAGCTGTCCAGCTGTCAGGGTTGCCGGAAAAACAAAAGTGCAGACTACAACAAAACTTCTAGATACATATTTTTAATTTTCAACATGCAAATGTAAAGTAAGTCAGGCTCCTGCAGTGGGACCACTTTGATACAACAACAAGTATTGCTTTTAGTAGCTGGGAGCAGATTTTTCCCTTTACTTTTACATTAGAAGGGGTCAAGTTTGAAAAACTTTTCAATCATGGTACAAGACCTCCTCTACCCGAGCCAAACAATATGGTGGTTCTAGACTGGATGCATGTCAGCTCTGGTTTGCGGAGCTACAGCATCTATACCAGTTGTGTGTGTGCTGCATTTTGGCTTTGTTGGCTGTGTCTCACTGCTCTAGCCTGGAAGAACCACACTGAATCTCCCTACAAGAGACTTTATTCATAGTTTAGATAAAAGTTCAGAATAAACATAAACTGTACAATCTAGGGGAGCTTTTACTACACCAGACTTTTATTTTGAAAACCATAGACAGAACGTCTAACTGCTGTGTTTATCTGTTCTGTGTTATATCCTGGTATAGCTTATTATTCTATTAACACAAGGCAAATATATCTGTATTTACTGTTTTTCAGTCTATTTTGGTCTGAAATGGCTTGCAGCATGGATAAAGCTGTCCTAAACTTAAGTAAGGCACAGCCTAATGTGAAGCCTGAAAATCATAAACAAGGCATCCCCATTTTGTTTTTATATGATGTGTTCAAAATGTCTTATATTTTCTTCTTTAATCTTCAGTGACAAAGTATATGCACAGAAAAACTGTTCAAACTGATAAATCCTTGTTTAACATACATTGCCATTTGTTTGAACTTCTATGACAGATCAACAGCATAAAATACTACAGACAAATTCAGAGTCAGATAAACAACATATAAGCAGATTTCAGGTCAAATTTAAAAGTTTCACATATTATCCTCTAGGACAATCATCCACAAGATGTTAAAATCTTTTATAGGAGATGGTAAAAAAAATAAATCAAATATGTCATATTCAAAAGCTAATTCATCAAAACTTCTAAAATTGGGCTTTTTACATTGGCACAATTCAATTGCTTCATTTTAAGTCAGTTGCTTTTATCATACACATTTTAAAACAAACTATGTCAAAATTAGCTATTGTTGAGTCACTTATCCTAAGACAAATAGCACCATGTTTGAGAACAGCCACCTCAGTTTTCAAAAATCTACTGTGTTGTCTACTTTAATAAGCCGGATACCGCCAACAGCATGATCATCACTGATAATTTTGAAGAAATGTCACTTATTCCTTCCTACAAAATATCTAAATAAACTTTAAAATTATACTCAGATATTAATTGTGTTAACTGCCAATCACCATGAGCAAAGGTAGATGACAGAAATGTACCAGCAAAGACAATGCTGTTTACACATTTTTGTCTTTGTGAGAGGATGCACTTTTCCTAATTTTGCCCCTGGAAAGAAACAGAACATGTATGACTGAAAAAACATTGTAAGGCTGCACCTTTGTGGTGATCTAATAGGGAAAATATACCCAAAAATTTCCATAATCCATGGAAAGTGACTCATACCCAACAACAAACCCAACTTTAGCTCTGAGGCTGAGTACATCTTATTTAGAAACCAGGAGTAATGCACCTTGGTAAGATAAGGGCACAACAGCACAGGAAACATGACATGAACTTCTGTTTTTCTTACTTCTTTTTCCCCTGTTGTGTTGTTGTTGCCGCTCGGAGCTCTAAAAGCTAGACAACATTGTCACCCAGCTTCTCTCAACACAGCAGGCATTTGCTTTCCAAACCAGTTCCTCGACCTTTGCTGCTATTTGAGTTTATCAAGCTTGTTCCTCTGTCGGCCTCGTCCTTGCCGTCCTCCTGTGAGTTCCTCTAAATATATACAAGCAGCAGAGTTTCTGAACACAACACCAGATCTCGTCTCAGATACGGTGGCTATCTCCTGAGACTCTGTGAGCGGTTTCCCTAAATATACTGCCATCCCACACTTTGGCTCTGCTTTTAGCTGTTCAACATAATGGCTGCTACAAATGATTGGTGTATGGACTCTTTGGCTGAAAGAGTTAGATCTAATCATGTCTGTCATGTTGATTTCTTGGGTTTTGACTCTCAGTTATGTGTAAAGGAGGGGGTCCAAAAGGAGAGTGACCACAGCTGTTTTTGCACTGGCAGGTGCCGGTTTCCAATATAAAAATGTATTGTCTTAATAAGTTCACGTCTTGCCACATTAATCTGCCCGAGAACATCCTTCGTTATTATTAGCCCCTATGTTTGGCACCAACAACACGCTCTTTAGATCACTTTGTTGCCTGTTATCTTATGATGGACAATCATGTTTGCCTTAAGTTTTGCTTTGCTTACCCTCCATCTAATACCATGCCCCATGTTATTGGTTAAAATAGGGTCTTTTATCATCCATACAAGGACATGAATGGTCATGTTTCTTTGTTTGCATGTATACAGCACACCAGAAGTGTGATGAAAATGGGTTTAGGGCTCTTGACTGGTATACTCAAGTCCACATACACACTTACAGTGAAAGTGGCACTGACATTGAAACTTCTCAAAAAGCTGCTGTTGTAAGGCACCATCAAACCTCCATGTAACGCCCTTGACTCCAATCTCTTTTTCTCACTGTTGTCATATGCTCGGTTTCTCCTTCAAAGCCATTTTTCTGTCCTCCACAGGTATGTTCACATGCCCCATAAAAGCTGCCCTCTGCCTCGGTCCAGCCTCCAAACCGCCATGTTTCTCCCACACTGTATTTTCCCAAAGTGCTGCCTGCGAGACTGAATCATCAGAGTTCACCTTCCTGCTGAGACAGTCGAACTCTGTACTTTTACATCCTCCGACAGTAAGAGTATCATCTGCAACCTCACCTGCTCACATTTAAACTCTTCTGTTGGAGAAGACATGGAGCTCTGAATCTGTTTCAAACACTGCTGAGGCAGCGTGCTTCCAGCAAATCAGTCTCTATAGGCTCGCTCTGTTTGAAGACGGTACATCAAACCGTGTTCAGAGCCACAAAAGTCAGAGCAGGAGCCAAACTGCAGACACAACAAATTTAAGTTTCACTATAAGCCTCAACTTCTCTTTGGTCTTATAAACATTTGGATATTTGCAGAAGCAGCTCTTAGGATGAATATTCTTGTTTGAAGAACAAAATAAATATCTTAAAGGAAGTCCTCATCAGGGAAATTTATGTATATATTTATAAATATATATATTTACAATTTACTTTGTTGTAAAATCCATGTAAAGCTATCCATAGCTTTTTTTTCTTTTAGCTCTGTTATTAAGGTAGAGATTCTCAATCACCAGGCTGTGTACTGATACCAGGTTGTAGAGAAACAAAAATACTTCATTTCATTAACCATCAATGAATAACTGGAACTGAAGGGTGTTTTATCCACCACAGGCTTTACACTCAGGTAAAAATACAACCTGCTATTAGCTGTTCTGCAATGTATTATGCACTCTTCTATCTATGTCATGGACATAATTTTACACACACAGGACACGGCACAATGTGTGTGACTGGAGGACGATCAGGAGAGCTCAACTTCATGGTGTGGAATTATTCAATTCAGAGGTGAGAACTACTAAAAAAACCCATTGGTAACCAATAGAAACACCGGATCAGTTTCAAAGACAAGCTCATGGCTCCCTTTGAACTTTGGTTATGGTGAGTTATGCTACGCGCAACACGTGTATTTGAAGATTGAGGGTCAACATGTCATAAATGACAATATTTCAACAACTGTATTGCAGCACAGACAAGGCAAAGAAGTGCTCCTTTCATAAGAAATAACTGACTAATGCTGAGGTAAGACTATGTGATTTATTCACAAATATGGCCCAACACAATGGTTTGGGGGGTCAAAACTTATCCGCCATGAAAATGGGTCATTCTGTCTCCTGTAAGGAATCATAACGACTGACAACAGATCAGTCTGGGACACCGAATGACTGAAAGTCTATCAGGTTGGATTTTTATCCTTCCTCTGAAAATTTGACCCTCCAAGTCAGAGACAATCAACAATGAGAGCAATGAGGGCTCTGCAACAAAAAAGATACAAACAAAAGTACTGCACTCTAAATATAGTATGTTTGTTTGCTGTTTGCTCTTCAAACATCGTCACATCAGTCATTAGACAGAGTTGGGTCCAGTCTTGTAGTCTGTCAGGTCTGTCAGGCAAGTCAAAGCACACATTTAAGGCTCTTTGATAGTTTAATCTGGCATAGTGAACAGTGTTACCAACAAAATAATTGTCAGATGCTACACAAAAATGGATTAACGACTGTATATGATACCTGAGTGGAGTCAATATAGAGAGATGTACATGCGTTCTCTTTTGGCTCAACGTTACTAATGTAGGACTGCAAACTTTCCAGACAGCCAGACAGCCAATTGTCAACGTTCAAGCAAGTCTTTCATCACAACACCTTCTAACATTTGGAGAGCCATGTGGAGCTCCTGTTCCCCTCTGCGCTGTCTGACAGGCAGACAGTCACAGTTTAGGCCTCACAGCTTCTTTTCATTTCAGGTTAGAGCTCGACTCTCCCGGCGGGAGGAAAATCTGACCAGACTCAAAGGTTAAGAGACGCTCTAAAGGGCAGCAGGCACAAGCTTCCACCGGGGGGAAATGTTAAAAACAAAAACAGATTTATGCTGAGGCAGAGGGGCATGAAGCAGAGACAAATACTTCCAGGAAATACTGAAAAAAAAAGACAATGTGGTGGTAGAACAGCTGGTTGGTCACAGGGAGCCTGCAGCTTTAATGTTTGATGAGTCAAACTTGGCTGAACTCGAGCTGTATCTCTCTCAGATAAGAACAAACGGAGGACAGAGCTGAGGAGGGGCATCAAAATTCAGCTGTTTCTGAATGTGCAAATTTCATCTTTCATTAAAAAAAAAAACAGCACTTTGTTTGTAAGTCATGCTTCATCAGTGTTTAAAATGTTCTGGAAGTGATGATGAGGCGATTTCTACCGACAAAATTTACATTGTGTGAGAGATAATGAGACAAATGTGGTTTCTGCGAGAGCAATGATAATGACCTTGCACTGAAGCATTTAGAATGTAATCTTCCATTAAATTAGGAAACGTTTTTATGCCACAGGTTCACCAGATAAGATGGGAATCTGAGTCAGGAGTAACTTAATAAAAATAAATGCTTATCTCAAATAGGACACAAGTAAGGGTATCTATTATCCTAAACATTTAGAGGGACTTTTTGTGTCTTAAAACAACGAAAATAAACAATTAAACCACCTGAAAGACAAAAACTTAAATCTAAATTGTGTCCTTTGTTTATCACTTGTCGCACTTTGCACAGTAGCCTACAACACAAGAGTATCAATGCACGGCAAAGAATGGAAATAATCATAGACGGGAGCTTTCAATTTTTATTATAACTTTAAGATAAAAAGGTTCAAATGAGAAGGACTAAGTAAGATATTAATCTTCACAAAAGGGAAAATGCCAGGCTGTCACAATACAATGTGACGGCAAATAATTAGCTATTATTTCCAAACTCTTGGTAAAACAACATTCATATTCAAATTTTGCACTTTCGTATATCTTATCAAATGTGTTCTGCACCTATCTAGGAATTTGCATCAGTATTTTCAAGTTATTGACCTTGTATGTAGTATGGTATATTTATGTCTACACAATTCAGATCATCACAGTCATACAACGGGGCTTCACTTGATTCCAGTAAATATGATGGATGGATGGACGGATGAACTGAAGGACATGGTCATTCCGAATGTGTTTTGGATGAACGGGATGATTGGAATGAATTAATGAATGGGTAGATGAATGGATGGTTGGATTGATGTACGGATACTTGGTTGGATGGATGGATGTTAGGATGGGTGAAGTGAAGGATAAACACATTCTGAATATGGTTCAGGTAAAGTTGGATAGATGGATGAAAACACAGGCAATATAGAACACGGAAAGATGAATCTCTCCATGCCATATACTCTGGAAAGAAATATAATTACGGAACATTTAAGACTATTTGAGCATAATCAGCCCTAATTGTTTGAAAATTTATTTTGTATTGCTTTGAAGCTTCTGTAAATGTTGTCTTTATTTTTTAAGTTTTCCTCTTAGTGTCGAAGATAGCATGTTTTTTAATGAAGACCATTGTTGTGAGCCAAAGACCAAAAGAATGCTCAAATATTCAGCAACATTTTCTTTAAAAGTATGATAATTGACACAACCCTTTCATTCTTTCTCAATTCGGACAACTATTTCACTGACCTATGACTTAGCTTGAAAAATAATTGCAAAGTTAACTTCATATAGTATAGATAAATATATTCATATCAGCAGAAGACCGTCCTGACCCTCTTCTCTTGCTTTCTAAACATGCCTGAATATAAAGTGGAATTCATTGCCCTAAGCTGCATTCATCCCCAAGCGTCCTCTTTAAGATTACTGTACATGAAATGCAGATGAGAGACAAAAAATATATACATACAGGGAACCATTTGTTGGGAAATACCTTTGTGTAACATACATCATTTTTTTAAAAAGAAGGGTGACTCGTGATGCCAGAGGAAACTAACTGCATTAGTGTTTAAATGCCCTAAAGAGAAAACAATAATTTTAACAACTCAGGCTGTCAGCACACTGTGAATTCAAAAACATTTTGATTATGAAACATCTAGAGTGCTTATGCAGCAACAGTCAAATACATTTTTAATCCATCAAACTAGAAACCAGACCATACACTAACTGCATCTAGAAATCATTTCAGCAGAAATGCCAGAAACACAAGATCTCAGAGACACTCACATGATCAAACATAAGTTCTTCGTAGCTCTTGTGATGTTGCCATACTTCATCAAGTTGGTTTTAATATTTAATACTCTAACTGGCTCAGGGCACCTTTTGTTAATGTTTGTCACCATGTTTGAAAGCTGTAAAAATATGCAACATCTTGTTGGCATCACTTTACTGGCTATTGCACAGGATTCAATTAGAGACAAAATTATGGAACCAGAAGTTTATATATTAATTATTGTACTACTGCGATTATTGATGGTACACTGAAGATAGTGCAAAATCATTGTACAAATACAGTGGATAAAGTGTATCTATTTTCAGTGGGAGCCACTTCAACTCTGCGACAATCTCCGTCAAGCAGACCAACCCAACACAGGAAAACAAGCACTCAGAGTTTTCGGGTCATTTCAAAATACGGTGCAGGTAGTAATAATAATGTCAATACTTATGGCAAATCAGGCAGGATATAACTGTTGTTTACACATTGCTCTTCCTGTTGTCTTTAAACTCACAGTTAACAAGTGAAGTTGAAGTTTTTCATGATCTTTAGATCCATTGTATTAAGCTTCCAGAGCTACACTCTGCTGCACAGTGCCTTAGATATGCTTCCTATTGGCGAGGATGGCTGTTGATTGTAGCAAAGCAGTGGCACATATGCTAGAGGATGTCAAGAAGTAGATCACCTGGAAGCTTTGCATAAATCTGCCTGATAGCAAACATGATATCTAGAAAATTGCGCAAAGCAAGGTTAGGTTGTCCCCATACTGATAAACATTAAATGAAATGAATAACCAACCTAAAGGGGTGATGATTAATGTACTCAGCATCCACTGTCAGAATAAAGAATACTGATAAGTGCAGCTTTAAGAATAATGAAAAAGATTTCCCAACAGGCCTTCAACAGAGCAGAGTGAATCTGTCAGTCTGATCTTCAATTACACAAAGATCCATAACAGGTCGCATGTCCTCTGTTGATGTCTCTCCACATGACGGGAACAATCACATGCCTAATGAGCCTCGGAGCATCAGGGAATCAAACTCATACTCAGTCCGACTCTGAAATCACCCAGGACCAATTAGCATAATATACCAAAATGGGACTAATAGGTTTGGAGGCTCCAGAAACACAATGCCGTGAGCTGTTGGGATAACACACTCAGCAGCCGGCTGGAAGGACCCTGGCTGCGACGTGACTCATTCAGCTCAACGAGTCCACAGTGAGTCATGGTTTCATCTGTGCTAAATGAAGCCTGCGCAATATTTAGCTGAAGTGACTCCCTGTGCATTCTAATGATGCTAACTGAGTGACTCCTAGCAGACGGTGGGAGACAGACGCCATTAGGGTCCGAGCGAGACAAAGATCTTCTTTCCTCCGACCTGCTCCTTATTAGTGAGATCTTTGTCAATATCTGACTTCAAATAAGCTCCAAGAAACACAGAAAACTCATCTCATCTCTGAGTCTGTGGGTGATAGATTTGGTCAAATGATGTCTGTGTGTCATTAAGGCCTTTTAAAGGATGGTGCAGTGACCAAATGAGCTCTTGATGGAAGGATTTGGAGTAATGTGCACGCAATGCACTCGGAAACACTGATTTTAAGACTGATTTGTGCAGTGTTGTAGACATCCTGTGTGCAGGCCCTACAGGGAAATGTGAGGGAATATCTTCCTGAGTGAATGGCAGCTAAAAAGCTGGCTGTTAAAACTATTCCATCCATCATCTATACCACTTATCCGTTTCAGGGTCACTAGGCTGTAGCCTACCCCAGCTGATGTTGGGATTGCCAGCCAATCACAGGGCTACATAGTGAGAAAGACAACCACTCATGCTTACATAGTTACTCGATAGACAGATAGATCGATAGATAGGTTAAATGGACAATAGGACTCAGTCTTAATAGATATAAAGGTTGTAAACTTTATGAAAAAAGGCAAATCCTTCAAAATACTCTTACATTTGCCTCAAGCTTGCCACTCTAGGAGCCGTATTCTTTGTATTTAAGGCAGTTTCAGTAAACAGTAGCACTACAGTCTGACCATTCATCCTGTATTTCACTCCAGCAGCCTCTCTGGCAGCTTACCAGCCTGCTCCAAAGTCCATGTTCTAAAAATCTGGGATTTACCGTCCACTGGTTGCACTTGAAGGCAATGTTCCCCTGCAGACCAGCTCCAGCAGCTGTTCATCCACCCAGCAGCCACTCGGACAGAGAGACAGCCATCATTTTAAGGGCCAAAATCTTTAAAAATCTACACTTTATTCCTCTCTGAGCCTCTGTGGCCTGCAGATAAAGTGAAACACAAGTCTTATCTGTTTCTAAACCCACATGTTAAAAAATGACCCTCGTCTCTAATACAGTACACACTGGTATCAGATTATCCGCTTTTCTTGAATATCCAGCCTCTGCTTTAATCTCACCTCCACCTTTTTTCACGCATTCTGCCTCCATGACTTAAAATGGCAGCTGGGTGGTTTTGATGTTAGTGCGATACAATAAGAGGGGGAAATGAGATTTATTCATGTGTCACGCAGAGGGCAGGCAGGCACAGATAATCGATAGGCAGTGGAAATAGATAGCCAGGCTGGCATAACAAAACAAAAGGATTAGTGCTACTCGACAGGGTCGTATTGAACAGATCAGTGGCACGAGACAAAGCAGGAAGACTGAAAGATTCTCCATTTTTTTATTCTCTCTTTGTTCTCCACTACCGTCTATCTTCAAACGCCTCATTTCTGAAAAAGCATTATGTATTTCCTTAACAAGATTAATCCACATATTTTCATAGAAGAGGGGATTTAAAATGCTTTGGTAATCAATTAAAAGATATGACATGGGATAAAAAAAAACTGTGCAGTAAAATATATTTTCAACTTTCAGCATGGCCCAAAAAAATGATGGATCAAGCTTCTGTTTTCCCAACTCAGCTTTATTTACCAGCATTTTTGATGGAATATAACTGTGTGCATGATGATTAATTTGCCTTTCATTTACTGGCAAGTGCTTGTTGATGCAAATAGCTAATCAGCCAATCACAGGAATGCAACTAAATGCCTGTAAGCATGTAGACACAGTCAAGGCAAGCTGCTTACCAAACTGAGCATCAGAATTGGGAAAGAGGTGGTTTGAGTTTATATGAATGTGCCATAGTTTTCAGTTTTTCAGAAACTGCTGATCTACTAGGATTTTCGTGCATAACCATATCTAGGGCTTACAGAGAATGGTCCAAAAAAGAGATTAAAAAGTGGGTGCCAGCTTGCTGGATGGAAATGCCCTGTTGATGCCAGAGGTCAATGTCGTTTGAGATAATAGAAAAACAACAGTTACAGATGGAGACACCTAATTTTTCCACATTTCCCTCAGCACAGCCTTAGCTGGTCCATGACAGGAAAATACTGCGATCTGACCACCCTCATGGCTGTAATGAGATCCCTCAAGATTACGTGATAAACATGTAAACCATACCACTCATATTAGATTTTTTTTATTTTTTTTAGTTTTATTAAAACAAATCCTTGACCAATAGTCACACACTTATAGATATAACATCACTGCCTTGATATACAAAAACATCTACATTGAACGAGAAATAAAATCACATATTCAGGGATACATCATCTTACCTGCACATATAAATCTTATCCAAACGAGAGATTACAGATGACCATTTCTCCAAATAGTTATCTCTCCTAAGTCTCAGTGTTGATGTAATGTCCTTCATACAGTTCACTGACTTTAATCTTTAAGTCCATTGTTCAAGTGTTGGTGAATATGGTTTGAGCCAGTTGATGGTATTTAATTTGTGAGCAATTAACAGAAGAACTTTTAACATGTACCTTTTTGTCATTGTCCCAGGTTTCAGGTATTGCACCACACAAGACCACCTGATGAGTGGTGTACTGAAATTTAACTTTTTCTTTATTTCCACCGTCACTTTATCCCAAAATTGTTTCACTACTGGACATTCCCAAAATATGTGTGAAAGATCAACGATTTGTCCACACTTTCTAGCAGAGGGCACTGACATTATTGTTGTAGCTGGCCAAAATAATTGGTGTATATTAGATTTTACAGGATATATAAAAAGGCATTCTCAAAATCATAGCATTTTTAGTTCATGCATTACCTCTTAATGGGTCATCTGGTGAATTTTTTACATAATTTACTTAAGGATATGCACACAATTTCAGTTGGACTTAAGAAAATGGGGGATTTTTCTTTTCAAGGTCATGGGTCAATTGTCAAGGTCAAGGTACTTATTGAAAATACTTTTTTGCAAATGCACCATTGCATGAAATCTTCAAGGGCATTACTTCTTCAAAACTGCACTAATTATTTAATGTGAAGTGAAGAGAAAAATGATTTTTATTTCAAGGTCATAGGTCAATTGTCAAGGTCATTACACTTCATGATCATAATTTACTTCCAAATGCCCCATCTCAGTAAAGGCGCGTACTTTATACATTATAAAAAACAGATGGGCAACAGCAGCAAGTCCAGTGATATGGAATGTGATTTAACATGTATGGTATAGTTCAAAGATAATATATGATGCAACAGGTTACAATGACTAATGTCATGCATTAAGATGCAACTGGAAAAAATATAATACAATGTGATAAAATACTGTTATACCCAGTGTGATAGGAAACATGTAATTGTCCCTTTTGGAAAACTGTCCAGGGCTTCAAACATGCAGCTTCCTCTATATTAGTTGCAAATGAAACAATGCAAATAAAGAAAAAATCAACACTCTGAGTGTATAATAAGGATAACTATCACAGTGATATACGGTGAGCACAGGGAGGACAGGGAATCACTTAATCTTGATTTTCAGTAAGAATACAAGCATATATGCAATAACTGGCTTGTGGTATAGCCAAGTGTCTGCAACGTTGCTTTTTGATCCTTCCATGTATACCAATGGTGCAGAGCTATTATCTGTGGGATTATGACAGAACCCCTCTAAGTCAGGACCATTCCTTGATGCAACGGTACCAGAGTGCTGCGGTGCTGATTAGCCCCAGATAACCAGCCTCAGTTGGTGAGGAGAGGAATCTGTGATAAGGCTTGGGGCACAACCAGATTATGGTTGCCCCTCTCCTACCTCTCATAAACAAGGGAAATCCAGTGAATAAGAAACTAAACCGTGGCGATGAAAGAAACCCTTCTAACATTTTGAATGTGGTATAGGCACATGAGTTTACCAAAACAAAGTTGGATGGGCAAAAACTACATGTTTAACTTATGCCCCAGGTTGATCTGCGGGATCTTTACATCTGTATATCCAAAAGGTAAACACACAATCTGTCCATCAAGCATAATCTGCCACATTATTTTCAGTTCCAAGTCAGCTTGGGTCAGCTGCTACCCCAGTGCAACATCTCTACAGAGAGTAAAGCTTCATCACCATGTATCTAATACTTTAAAGATTACAGATTTACATTTCTTTGAAAACAGTCCATTATGAGCGTTTATGTGGGATTTGCTGCAGTTTATTAAGAAAACATGATTATTTAATGTTATGGATGAACTTAATTTATCCACTGCTCTAATCCTTTACCCTCAATGGCTTACTTGCTTTGATTCCTGCTGTTTTTTTCATCTGCCCACTCTCGATCCTATGATGTTCCTCAACTCTCACCACCTCCCTTCCTCCCATCTTACCCTTTTCTTATCAAACTTCTTCCTTTGCATCCTTTAACCCACTTACTATCCCCTTTTTCAGATATCTTCTGATCTTGATGTCTCTTTTAACTTTTAACCCCCTTTTTCTTTCTTTTATCTTGACATTTTTGCGGCTTCATAAGCGTATATTATAGCGTTTAAGCATCATTGGCTCAGAGGGGGGTCGAACCCCCAGCTGTGGCGGTAGAGGTGTTTTCCTCGCTTGTCTAATCTTTGGAGATGAGGTAAAAGAAGCAAAATTGCAAGGAGGAATTTAAAAAAAAATTAAGGCTAAAATACCATCACACCCATGTATGCCTCCTTCTGTGTCTTTCTCCTCCTCCTGAGCCCATTTCTCACCTCGAGGACGATACAAGACTAAAGTCTCTGATGCTTAATTAAACTATCTATCTCCATGGATCTGTAGCCCCATTACCCATAACACTTTGCACCCCCACAACACCCACCCCCACCCTCCCCTCTATCTCCATCCACCTCCTCACTGCTGTTTGAAACTGTCTCTGTTAATAAGAGGGTGAAATAAATGACCTGTAAAGCTAATAATGCTGCAGACCCCAATTTCATTACAGTCCACAACCTCCAACCCACCAAAGCCCCATGGACAACTGATAGTGTGTTTGTGTGCATTAGTGTGTGTACCCATTTGTTCTCATGTATTATTTTTTTCCCTTTAACGATGGAGAAAACATACAGCGTATAGAGGACCACATCCTTACAATGCATCATGTATGTGCCCCCAACTTGTCGATACTGCGGCTCAGCTTGGTTAGTAGAAATGAAGGTGAGAATGTCTTAGGCATCATTTCTGCAGGTGGAAGCTTCTGAGATCAAGCTGGGTTATAAATATGCAACACCGAGAAAAACCTGCATTAATTGAGGTCATCTGATTATTTTAACTGTATATGCAGTTATTTTACAAATATGGTGACAGTTGAACATTAAAAAATCATGTAACCAGGGGTGTCCCATCATACCCATTCACAGTTTCAGCTGATGCTCAGCATAGGTCTGGTTCTGCATGAGGTTTCTGCCTAAAGGTGCTCCCTCCTTGCCACTGTTACTTAAATGATGGCAGTGCTAATGATAGATTAATGTCAAGGTTTTATAAATGCTTTAACAAAAAGTATGGTCCAGCCATGTGCTTTTTGAATATCATCCTTCATGAAGTGGTATCATACAAAGAAAGACTAATTAAGTTATTTAAAGTCCACCATGTTGGTTGTTTTGAATTGTATTGCAGCACCTAAACAAAATAGGACTAAACTACTATTATAAGTACTACTATTACAACTACAACTACTAATAGTAATAAAACAATAATAATAATAATAACAATAATAATAATGATAATAAAAATAATAAAAATAGTAATAACAACCTAACTTAGAGTCTACGATGTTGGTTGTTTTGAACTGTATTGCCCCACAAAAATTAAATAATACTAATAATACGACTACGACTACGAAGAATACGAAGAAGAATGCGAAGAATACGGAGAATACGAAGAATACGAAGAATACGAAGAATACGAAGAATACGAAGAAGAAGAAGAAGAAGAAGAAGAAGAAGAAGAAGAAGGAGAAGAAGAACCTAATTTAAAGTCCACCATGTTGGTTGTTATGAACTGTATTGTGGCATCTAAAATAAAACATAATAATAATAATAAGTATAATAATCAGAATAATTAGAATAATCAGAATAATCATAATAATAATGATTAGAATAATAATGCTCAACTGATTTTCAGTAAATCTCACTGCATCACCCTGTTCATAAGTTGATTAAAATAAGTCACACACATACTTGTAATTCTACTGCTCAGGATCAAATAAGTGAAAACCTTGATTGGGCAAATTATTGTAAACAGAACATTTTGATTTAGAAAAAAAAATTCCCTAAAATAAAAACAAATTTGTTACAGTCACGACAGACCTCTTCATTTTGTTTCTGCTGTAAAGGAAACTACCTACTGCCAAGGTCAGACGACACAATTTGTGCGTGACTTAAACCCGACCTGAAATTTGTCTTGTTTTAAATCCCATCTTCCATAAAAAAATCGGCCCTTATGTCTTTGTTGTGTGTAGTAGTGACTGAAAACAAAAGACCAGCAAGTCCTTGCATAGGGTCCTGGGGCTTTTGTGGCATTTGTGGCATTTGTGGACTGCACGGGTGAAGAGCCATCAAGAACATCCTGGAAGCGTCAGAAAAGGCTTTACGGTGGCTCTGGTTGAGGAGGGGGGGATGTGTGGCGTAGTGCACTACCTGGACACAAGTCGGCCCGGGTGAGGGTGTCTGATGTAAGACCCAAAATACCCAATGACCCCAGGAACATCACTGACGATGTGTCCAGGTTGCACCATGAGGTGTACTACAGTACTACTTTCAAAACGGACATAATGATATGAGAGCCGATGGGGATTTCTGTACTTTTGCAGTTGGCCTCAAGTGGTCAATTGACAAACTGCAATTTCTTGTAGTTTTATATATTTTTAACACTAAAGGTTTTAATTGATACTTAACAACTGATTTTTAAAAATGTTTATTGGAACACTTACAAGAAATTCTACAGCAGATATTCCTCTCTGGTTTATGTGATTTTTATGTTACTAGCAAAGTCGATGGCCATTTACAGGCTTGATATACATCACTGTTTCCTTTCTTTGCGCTAAATGAGCTGTTCTGCTTCAATTTGAAAGTGATTGTATTGTGTTACTCTGAATAATCACTGTTTTCATAATTAAATAGAAACATATCAGCTGCTGTAGTGGTCTAAGCCTCAGAGGAGACACCGACACCAGGATAAATCGGAGGAGTTGTGATCAGTAATGACTTTCAGGCCTGGACAGAGCTAATGTGCTGCAAACAAAACAAAACCATTAGCCGTATCGAGGCCCCATCTCATCTCATCTTGCTGTGCATATTTCTTTTTCATTTACACCGACGGCGTGTCTCTGGGTGATTCTATTGAAGCTGAATGTCAGGGTGAACAACATTTTCTCTGCTTTTCTTCTGCTTGGCAAAGAGCAGAGATCAGACCTATTGCAATAATAGTTAGTATTTAATCAACGAGGATACCTGAAAATTACATTTCTGCTGCAGGTTTTGTAAGATAACCTTTGTCCATACATAAAACTGATGTTTTAAATGATTGTGGGACACAGTGGGTCGCTGATATGAATGCAAATGTTAAGGAAGATTACTTTGAATATTGTTTACTTAAGGTATCCAGCCATTCTGTTACCAATTATAATAGTACAATTTAATCATTTACAAGGTGGATGTGAGTGTATACTTAATTATTAGTTGTGATTTTTTTAGTATTAATTGTTAGGTATTATTATCATCTGAATGAGGACACATACGTTGTTCGTCTCTGTCACTGTTTCAATGGGCTTTATTTGTTTTTGTTATGGTTATGTTTTTATTCCACATTGCAAACCAGCTGAGTATTCCATATCCACCCACAGCTTGAAGCCGAAAAGGTTGTTCTGCCAGGGCTTTGTAAAGACAAACAGGCAAAGAGGTAACTGAGTGAGGGATAATTGTACTGAAAGCACAGACTGAAGCATCTGAATGGACCAAATGAATGTGATTGGCGAAACATTTTTTCCATCATGACCAGTTTTTTAAGGTTCTGCCCTTCACAAGATACACTATATTGCCAAAAGTATTCGCTCACCCATCCAAATAATCAGAATCAGGTGTTCCAATCACTTCCATGGCCACAGGTGTATAAAATCAAAGCACCGAGCCATGCAGTCTGTCTTCACAAACATTTGTGAAAGATTAGGCTCGCTCTCAGGAGCCTCAGTGTAGTCCAGCGTGACTGTGATAGGATGCCACCTGTGCACAAATCCAGTCATGAAATTTCCTCGCTCCCAATATTCCACAGTCAACTGTCAGTGGTATTTTAGAAAGGGAAGATTGGAATGACAGCAAATCAGCCACCAGTGGTAGGCACATAAACGATGTGAGAGCTAAGTAGAGTTGCAATCTTTCTGCAGAGTCAATTGCTACAGACCTCCAAACTTCTTGACCTTCAGATTAGCTCAAGACATTTGGTAGAGAGCTTCATGAATGGGTTTCCATGGCTGAACAGTGAGTCAAGCCAACATCACCATGCAATGCAAAGCGTGATCTGTGGTGTAAAGCACGCCGCCACTGGACTCTAACAGAGGTTTTGCGTTCTCTGGAGTTGATGAATCCGCTTTTCCTCTGCAATCTATGGATGAGTCTGGGTTTGGCAGTTGCCAGGGGAACTGTACTTGTCTGACTGCATTGTGCCAAGTGTAAAGTTTGGTGGAGGGGGGATTATAGTGTGGGGTCGTTTTTCAGGAGCTGGGCTTGGCCCCTTAGTTCCTGTGAAAGGAACTCTGAATGCTTCAGCATACCAAGAGATTTTGGACAATCCCATGCTCCCAACTTTATGGGCAGTTCGGAGCGGACCCTTCCTCTAACAACGTGACTGTGCAACCCAGTTCACAAGCAAGGTCCATAACGACATGGATGAGAAGTCTGGTGTGATGAACTTGACTGGCCTGCACAGAGTCCTGACTCTCCCGATAGAATAGAACACCTTTGGTTTGAATTAGTGTGCGAGACTGAGAGCCAGGCCTTTTGTCCAACAATAATCTGTGACCTAACAAATGCGCTTCTGGAAGGAGGACTAAACTTCCCATAAACACATCCTAGAATCTTGGGACAGTTTTCACAGTAAGAGTTGTAAGCTGGTTTAGCTGCAAAGGGTGGATGGACATTCATATTGAAACCTTATGGTATTACCCTAATGGGATGTCACTTAAGTTCATATGTGAGTCAAGGCAGGTGAGCGAATACTTTTGGCAATATAGTGTATAAAAATTTAAGTTCTAGAACAATTCTAACAACCAAGTTGCAAGGTTGGACCCAAAGCTATGAAAACACACAAAAAACAGCTGCTTCAGGTGAGAGATCAGCAACTCCATATTTTTTACCTTAAAATGGCTGCTTGTTTCCAATGGTCAACAAAGGTTTAAGAATCAGCTGTACAACATTTTCAGTAGATAAATCAATTGAGACAGGGGTAGAACATCAAGCCATATTGATTCAAAATAATAGGGATGACATTTATATGACTCAATTCCTTTTTAATGCTTTTGAATGATAAATGCATCTCCAACTCAACATATCACTCACTGTCATGGAAGACCAGAAACAACCACACTATGAACCAAATCAACGTTTCTTTAAACTACTTTTGGATCCATGAAGACCCAAAAACCCAAAAGCCACAACATTTTAAACAAATTGAAAAATGTGATGAAAATAGAGCTTATGTTTTCTTTGTACATTTACAGAAAAAAGGTAGAAGCCTTTAGAGTTTCATGGTGTAAATGATACTCAATAGTAGTCAGTGGACAAAGCCCTGAAATGGCAAATATGTTTTGCAGCTTGAATTGACTTTTCTGTTTTTCAGTAAATGGTCTTTACAAGGTTTGAAGACAAAATATACATGGAGGTGTCGTAGAGTTAAAATTCAAGCAAGGCATTTCTAACATTGTCAGGCCAGTTATTATCAAAATGTGAACAACTGTCCTATCTCAACTTAACATATCCTTGAAAAAATTCCCTCCTCTGAGCAATGACCAACATTCCTTGAAAATATCATCCAAAGCTATTAATAAGTTATTAAGTAATTATTGAAAATGATGAAAACTGCTCTATCTCACAATATTAACAAATCCTTTTAATAATCCCTGAATCTGCATTCGGATTACCCCAACATATTGAACTAATTTTGCCCTGGCCCATTTGTGATCTATTCTCAAAACTTCATAAAATTCCAATCACAATCTTTTGAGTAATCCTGTTAACAAACTAACTAACTAACAGATGATGGCAGAGGTAGTAGAATAACCGGTCGATATAGAACTCTAGAAAGTCTTGAGTACAATTCATCAACAACAAAATTAGCTCCGTAACATTGAATCATGCCGAGGTGTTCAATCAGTAATGCAGTTTGAAGCTGCACAATGCAACACACTGTTTTTTCCCTAACACCTGTATGATAAAAGCACTTAAGCTACTGTTTACAAGGTTAGAAGCAGGGCACAGAATCAAATATTTAGCAGATATTTGTGTACGGACAGTGGGAAATTGATGGTGGGTGATGCAACACAATGCAATACTATGTCTGCTGTTCACATTCTTTAAGGGAATAGCATTAGAGTGATAACTTCTGTTTTCTTTTAAAATTACATAAAAGCAAATCTGTGTTACTCAGGAACTCTGTACCATTATAGTAGGTACAACACAATACGTTTATATAGAGATGGGTAACTCTGGCTACCTACAGGCCCACATTTATGTTATCTACATTGTTGGAAGACCACACTACTAACTGTGAGATACATTTTTTATTTAATGAACACAAGGAACACATATGACTGTTCTAAAAAAAATCAACTTAACCAACATTCAAATTTTAAGAGAAAATGCAAAAAGAAACAACTTTTCAGTGTACACTATTTAATGTTTTCCCCATATGTTACACTTCAAACAAAAATAAAATCATAAAAATACATTTAGTGATGCACACAAGATTTTAAGAGAAGCAAGACATTTATACTGCTTATTTCTTGCAAAGAATTAAAGATATTCCAATAGCCAAAAATCCTTATGGGAATATTTTAATTTTCTTATATTCGATGAATCATTTTGTCTTGTATCCTTCATGTTTGCAACTTGTTGATATTTGAAAATAACTTGTGGGCTGCATTGAATGAAAGGAGGGCCACATACAAGGTTGCCCACCCACAGGGGGAAATACAGAGAAAAGCTTTCTGGGGCCCAGCAGCTGAGGAGCCATGGAGGTAAGAAATGACATGGTCCTTTATATTGGAGCAATGACAATCAAAACATATTTTAAACGAAAATACCCAACATTACACATTGAATCAATAAATGTAAATTACCCTTGACCTTCTGAAGCAGTTCTTTCAGTCAGCTTCTACAGCTGATGTTAACAATCACAGGGGTCAAATTAAGCAAGGAGATTAGCACAAATGCAACAGAGGACAACAATGCCTGCCCAAGAGCAGGTGGACAGAGGGAAGCTTATCAGTCAAGGGCATGTGATCATTTTAATCAATCTCATAAAATAAGGGAGCCCATTCCTCATGAATTTCAGAGGCACAGCCATTTTTCTGGACAGGCCTGGCTGCATATGGGCCCCAGGCTTTTGCCAATCCCTGATTTATACAAAAAAAAACCAAACAAAAAAAAACACAGCAGCTGCCCTGACAGTAGACCAGCAACCCCTGTGTTCTTGTAGGAGAAATGACTGATTTTATCAATTTTAATAGTTCTTAAGACCTTTAAGTCATAATCAGTATCAAACATAAACAAATTAAGGAACTTAGGTAAAGACATAATTTCTGTTTTTCTTCCTGCAATAAAAATAAAGCGATACAGACAGAGGTAAAGCAGCAACCCCTGTTGACACCAGAATTTTATGCAACTATGATGCAATACGTAGGGTTGCTAGGGGTGGAAAAAATCTGTTAAAATTCTGGAAAGTTTCCAGGAACTTTCCAGGGGAAGCTACGTTGGAGAACTTTGGACATATTCCAAATTGGAAACTTTCCATGGAAATTATGGAAATTAACTGGAAATTGGGATCAAACTTAATGAGATGTATTATTTTCAATTATAAATATACACATTTTGTTTTGTATTACAGACATTCATGCAAAAAAAAAAAACAATTAAAATCATTACATTTCAACAGGTTTATTTGTTAGAAAAACTTTATGTAATTAAGTTCAAAATTTTTTATTGAACAATCTATTTCAATTTACTTTATGTAGCCCACTGGCTCAAATGCATGGCTTCAGTGGTCTTGTGCTCTGGGCTGTAAAATGTGGCCTCAATAGTCCAGGGTTCTAGAATCATCTTTGCATGTGATGGAGGAAAGCACAGTGCATGTAGGAGATGTGGCCTCAATACCACTGCAGTAAGCAGTGTACTGTGTGCAAGTGATTGTATACTTGCATGAAATCTGGTTGTTTTAGTCAAGATTGAGCGGAAATGTATCGTTACCAACTATATTTAAAATCCCTGTTAAGGGCCAACCTTCAGTTTTGTATATTCCAGGTTTATTCCATGTATTCCAATAAATTCCTGATAATTCCCATGGAAAGTTCCCAAATTTGAATCTTCATGAAATTATGCAACCTTAGCAATATATACAGTACACACAAACCCAACCAAGACAAGCAACTCCCAAGTCTGATAGGTGCAGTTTGGTTTGTCTGAATGGTCTATGACAGCTTAAAAAAATGAAGGTTTATAAACTGCTTCCATATATCCTAAAGAACAATTAAACTTTATTTAAATTCTTGATAAAGAAAATCTTTATCAAGAATTGTGGGGGTTGCGTTGGATCAAATTGTTATTTTGAACTTGAGAAAATATCAAAAATCAGTCCAGATTTGAAAAAATAAAGGGAAAAATGCTAAATTACTCTTTAAATAAAACACAAAAATTGATTGAAAATAAGCCAAACCTGCAGGATACACTACAGTAACCTCAAGCTGATGACAGCTAATTAATATGATTGAGTGATTGGACCCACCACTGGAATTAGGGCATGAATCAAACATCTGTGTCCAGATGAAACATTGCTGCATAAATCAAACTGAATCAGGACGTGGAATTTATGGTGCTCACGGGGAAAATAGTGGGAAAATAGTGCATCATAAATAAACAATCAGAGCATTTATTCATGTGCAAAGAACTTTGACCCATAGATAACTCAATCATCATGACACTCTGCTGTAAAGCCGTTATTTCAGGTGAGTATTTGTGGGAAATTAAACACTGATCTTGCTGAATTAATGTCATTTCCTTCTCATTTAACTAAACAGGATGGAGCATTAAATGTGCAGGCATGTGTGCTTTTATGAGTGTGTATAGATGTGTGTGTGTGTGTGTGTGTGTGTGTGTGTGTGAAAGCGGGATAGTTTAGGGGTGTGTTGAAGTGAGAGGTAATGATGTATTAGTGAGAGCAGGACTGTCTCTGGAGTCATTCGTCACAATGAGACAGCTGAGGGACCAAGCCATCAGTCAACTTCTACTACAACAGACAGACAGACAGATACACGGACAGGCTGACAGATAGACAGGTGGTGATACCAGAGGGAAATCAGATGTGTAGGCAGGCTGGGCTGACAGACATGTAGGTGTCGTGATGGAGTAAAAACAGAGTGACACGTTCAGAGAAGACAGGATCAGTATAGGGAGCATGTAGAAACAAGTCAAAACCACTAAAGATAGACAGACAGACAGACAGACATGGAGGCACAAGGGTTGGAAAAGAGAGTGACAAGGATATGGATTTGTCATAATTTGGTTTGATGGATGTTGTGACCTCTCAGTGAAGTCTTAACTGTCTGAATAAAACCTAATTTACATCAAACTCCGATCTTATATCATGTATCTTTTAAGTTTGATTTGAAGAACAGCTAAAGACGATCAAGACTTTGAACAGTGAACAGGGGAACAGTCATGTTTCATTGTCAGGGCCTTTAGCCTTTTGCATCAGCCTTAAGTTGTGGTGTACAGACCACACTAAACCCTGCAGGCACACACGTAAGGCTCAAAGTTGTGCAAGTTTAATATCAAAATTAGCTAACTTTATGCCCAGTTCAGACAGTTTTAGGTATAAAGGTGGCTCATAGGTCCTTTGAAAAGGACCGAGTCCAGGTCGAGTCGCACCAGTGCCATTCTGAGTCAGACAATAGGCCGTCTTACGTCATTACATCACAGCCAGAGATATACTTAGAATGCAAGTCACACTGTGCATTATGGGAAGAAGACTAGTAGGCAATGGGATGCAGAAAACGATCATATAATAACAATAAAAATGAAGACTAAGTGTCCTCTACAAGGTTATATAGAAGACCATATTTTTCATTTTTGACTACATGGACCATAGATAGCACCGGATAGCATGGTGATCTATTGCAGTGTAACACCTGTTGAAATATCTGCAGAGAAACTGTCTAATATGTGGGAAGGTAAAGCAGTTTTGAAAAGGATAAAATCTTTCGCTTGACCAAGCTAGACAAAGTTTTGGGATTTAAAATATTTTTTTTAATCAGTCAGTGATGTTGAGTCCTGGAATGATCTGCTGTAGAGACGGTGAGTGATGTTTACCTGTTGCTATTTTCATGGTATATTGTACCTCGGGACACACAGTGACTCTGTGACTCCAAAACATTACTAAGCAGTAGGCTACTGTCTTATCAGCATTGTTGCAAGGTAGATTTAATGCAATTATTGTTACTACTAATGATGCTTATAAAACTATAGCAGTGTGATGAATTAACTCGTCATCCAGTCTGTGTTGGTTGCTGGGGCCATTGTAACCTTGCACAGCAGCTGGACCTGAACTTCAATGTCTTTAATCAGACAATGACTGAGAGTGGCCCAAAACGGGATGGTCCAATCAGAGTCCTTCAGAGCAGAAAGAGATGGGAGATACGAGCGTGAAGACAGCAGGAAGTGACTACGGGGACAAAGATTAGCATAGATGCTAACAGCTTCAGTAGCAGCTTTATGAGATCTGGACCACATTTCTTAATTAAATGAAAAACACACGACACTACAAAGTTCTCTATAGTAAGGACATTTTCGCTCCACTTCCGGCACGTTTTGATCAGTCTTTTTACAAAGTGGCTCATGTTCTGTAGTGCCGTAGCACCCATATAGGCCTATGCTGACGTGAAGCAAGGACATTTGTAGTCCTTAGGAGTCAGTTATACTGCTGACTGACTGAGTAGAGAGCCCACGTCCCCTAACTGAGAGGAGCATCTGTTTTCAAAATGACCATGCTGATCAAGAGGACATGAAATAAACCTCATTGCCGTTTAAACAACAGTTAAAAAGTGTCTGTCAGAACAACCACGTCCCTAAATGTGTCGTCCAAAGCCTCCTTGACCCAATATGTTATTGGCTCTAATGTTCCATGCATAGTATAGTATCTCTGTGGCCTCTGCAGAGGACTTAAATCTCTACCAATCATCTCCACCAAAATATTAAAAGTATTTTTTCAATACCTGGCTCTCCAAATAGTCAAACTTTTCATTTGTCTCATTTGTCTCTCTAAAATGCAGCCTCTGAACAATCACTTTCATCCTCTGTAAATCAATACAGAGAGTTTGTGTATAAAAATTCAGCCGACAGTGAAGTGTGTTTAACAAGCAACATCTCATGTTGTTTGTGTCTACACAGCAAAATGAATCCAACTGAACACGAGGATCTTTGGATTTTTGTTTGGCCGCAGCTCTTTCAGTCCATCTGTTTGGTGGATTAGAGATCTGTGGAGCCAGCAAACAGCAGCCTCTTCACAATCATCCATCTCTCTTGAACCACACAGACCTCCATGATGGCAGTACATGGTGTTAAACTAAAGCCGTGTGTCTGCGTGTTATGTTGATGATGTGAGAAGTCAAGGACGGGGAACGGGCACTCGATGGGCACAGCAGGAGACTGGAGAGCAGATATTACTCTGTGAACATGTTTCTCTGTTTGATGTGATTTTTTTCATTTTCAGGCCTGGATGAACCTGAACATTTCTCCCTGGAGGATGGAGAGTGAATAATATCATGAGGAAGAACACAGTGTGCTGCCCCTGAAGAGCAGTTTTGGGAGAGTCGAATGAGCATAGGAAAAAAACAAACTGTTGAAAAGGGCAATCAAGAACATGTTGCGTGGCTTTTAAGACATAACGCATAATAGGAGAACGAAAAGTCATGCTTTATAGAAAATAGATGGATGGTCAATTTAAAATGCTTTCACCCTCTTTAACCAATGATCACATTGTTCGTTTCTGCCTTCATCTGACAACAGCAAGGGCAAAGTCGTTCTGTTTTTATTCTCTGCATGTCTGTCTTTCCAGCAGCAGTTTCGCTGAACTGATTTGTCAAAATTTGACATATTAGGCTCCAGCAGATGGCAATAAGAAGTGCTAGAAAGGAGCACAATAGTAAGTGTCTGCTCCCAACAGTGAAGCACCACTGCATCTTTGGGGCTGCATTTTTACCAACGAAGTTGAGGACTTGGTCAGGATTTTTGGTGTCCTCGTTGCTGAGGGATATAAACAGATTCTTATCCATCATGTAATACCAACAGGCAGGCATCAGACAAGCAGTCCTGATAGTAATGGTACGACGCCAACAGAGCCCTGACCTAAACATTGTATCCTAAGCTCAGCACCTTCCTAAGCATTTGAGCTTAGGATACTGAGCGCTACCATGTACTGGTATAGTGTTTAATATGGGTGACATGTTAAAAAAAAGGCATCAATGGATACAGACGCCTGCCAGACTTTAAACTAAAAAATCAAGGGTTTAGTCAAAAATAAAAAGAATCCCTCACACACCCCATGCTAAATGTTCAACTGTTTTTCAGCACAGTAAGCCATCAATGATCCATGCCATTGTAATATCTGTTTAATGTCAGGGGCAGTCCAGGGTAAAAGCTTTATACTATTGGATTTTTCTTCCATACAGCTCAAGGTTTGTTAATACAAAACCTCGAATAGTCTTCAAGGGATTTTCTCTATCCATTGACCACAATGTTCAACAGGATTCAAAAATGAATTTATTGGATTTTGGGAGTCACAGTCAACAGTCATCGTCATGGGGTTTTGTGGTTCTACTTCTTTTTAAAAACAAAGCTTGAAGGAATTTTAATCAAACTTTTTCACAAATGTTAACTCTGACTTAAGGATGAATTCATTAGATTTTGGAGGTAGAGATCATATGTCAAAGTTACAGGGCCTTATGTTTGCCTATTGTTCATGAATTCAGTTTGCAAATATGATATCACAAGAATGCTTGAAGGGATTTTCTTCAAACTTTCCTCAACGTCAAACATAACACAGGGGAAGTGATAAGATTGTAAGTATCATAGTTAAGGTTCAGGAGCATCTTATTTTCCCTTTGCCTGTTAACACAATATCAAGAATGATTGAAGAGATTTTCATCAAATTTCTACAAATGTCCATTTTTTTATAAGAATCTACTGATTAGATTTCAAGGATCATGGGTCAAAGGTCAAGGCTGTCAAGCTTATCATCATTATTTGCTTGAATACAATTTTGTGACTGTAAAATCACAGCAATGCTTACTGAGATTGTTTCAAACTTTTCACTGATACTGATGATTTTCAACATGACACAGGGATAAAGTGAAAAGATTTTAAGGTCAAAACTTAGGTTAAGCTTGGTTAATCTTTACTTCTGAACAAAAGTCTCAAGAATGATTTAAGGCAGGGGTGTCCGAACTATGGCCTGGGGGCCAATTGCATTCCTTGGGCCATCATGTATTGGTCTTAAACAATGTAAAATTAAATCTGACTCACATAAGAGTATAAAGTTTATGCTTAAATTATAGATAAAGAGGAACTAATTATGTCAGCAAATTGTGTTTATTTGCTGTACCTTCACAGTCTCAAGTTTAAATGTATATAGCATGAAGTGCTAACATCTTCAAGCATCAACATTCATTTTAATTATAGCACTTTATACAGTTTGCTCTTGTTTTTTTTTCGTCTTAACATGAAGATTGTTTTCATCCTGACCAGGAGCTCAAAGGTATATTAGATATCTTAAAATCTGGGCCACCCCAAAATCCATAATTTTCATACTTCAGAGGTGAGGTGTAGCAAAGTGGCCCTGTCGGCCTTTTTTTCAGCATGTGGCCCTCGAAGAAGAAAGTTTGGACATCCCTGATTTAGGGGATTTTTTTTGAAAATTTTAACAAAGACCAGTTTTTTAAGAAAAAAGATTAGATTTTGAGAATCATGGGTCAGTGGTCAAGGTCTCATGTCTTGCTCAAATGAATAAATCCACAATAATGCCTAAGGGAATTTTCTTCAAACTTTGCACGAACATCCACCACGACAAATCTTGATATCATTTTATTTACGAGGTCAAAGGTCAAAAAGTTAATGCTGCGATGCCTCTAGGTCAGCCTATGGCTTTTAAATGCAACATTGTTAATGCAATGTCTTATGCATACTTTGAGTAATTAGCTTGAAATTTTGCATAAAACTTTTTTTTTTACAGAGTTGCAAGTTGGGGTAGCAGGTGGTGCATGTTCCTCACAGCAAGAAGGTTGCTGGTTTGATCCCTGTGTTGGTCTGGGCCTTTCTGTGAGGAGTATGCATGTTCTCCCAGTGCATGCATGGGTTCTCTCTGGGCACTCTGGCTTCCCCCACAAGACCAAAAACATGCTCATTGGGTTGATTGGTGATGCCATAATGTCCTTAGGTAAGAGTGTGTGTGTGAATGATTGCCTGTCTTTCTATGTCAGCACTGCGATTGGCTGGTAACCCGATCAGGGTGTACCATGCCTCACGCCCATGTCAGCTGTGAAAGGCTCCTTCCCCCTTGCAAGCCCAAAAGGGATAAAGGGTATGGATGATGGATGGATGGATTGTTTGTTGACTAAAGGATTTATTTTAATTTGGAGGTCAGAGATCAAAAGTCTAGTTAAAACAGCTTAGTCTTGAACTAAAAATGCAATATCTGAAAACACTTTCCAGGATTTCCTCTAAATTTGCATTAATGTCCACTTTGACACAAGGTCACTCTGGTAAGATTTTGTAGGGGTCAAGGTCAAAGTCCTTGGGCCTTTTGATCAACCCTTGTTTGACCTTGATATTTTAAGAGGCGTTTCTGTGAAACCTTGCACATATGTCCTCTTTGGCTTGTCATTTAACTAATAAAATCTGGTAGCTATAAGGTCAAAGGCCATGTATCCCATCACTCTATGTTCATAGTCTGACAATGTTTCTCTCCTGGTTGCATAAAATCCCTGTGTAGTAGTTTTTTTGTAATTGTGTTCCACCTTTGTGTTGCCTCTACTTTTTGATTTTATGTGCTGGTGTATGTTCTGTCTTAACTATGATCCAAAAGTCATTGAAAGATACAGCATTATTCATCAACTCACTTTGATTAAATGATTGATGGTTTTAATATACCAATAATGAATGTATGCATGGCTCTCAACCTGTCCTTTTGTGGAATGAAATTAAAATATATGAATGCAAAATGAAAACAGGCATACAGAATTAAATTTCATCTAATTAGTCAGTAGCTCACACAGGATGTGATGTGTTAAAACATGGAGTTTTTAATTTGGCAGCTAGGACCTGATGTTGGCAGGTACATGGGTTTGTTTACCAGCTCTTGGCAGGAGAGCTAAGAAGCTAGTTTGAACCCCACAGTTGGCCTTTTTAAACTTACATCTATCAGCTAATTATGATGAATGACCGGCTAATCAGTTCATCCCTCAAAACAACAACAGCAGCAACGTGCTCGGCTTGGGACCAGAAAGCGGATCAGATCCATCCAAACTTCACATAAAATGCAGCCGAAGGGGGAAGCATTCCAGCACGAGTGTAAGTATCTCTTCTCGTACTCTTCCTCCTCCTTCTTTGTGTCTCAGAACTCCCA
The DNA here is from genome assembly GCA_037902135.1 of Cetoscarus ocellatus. Lineage (NCBI taxonomy): Eukaryota > Metazoa > Chordata > Actinopteri > Labriformes > Labridae > Cetoscarus > Cetoscarus ocellatus. Next base: position 86,790 of record JBAMNC010001210.1, read on the forward strand.
GAGGAGCAGAGCAGCCCGGTGGTTCCTGTCAGCCTTTGCAAGCAGCCAGGGGGAGGGTCAGAGGGCAGCGACTCATCCCAGAAACAGAGCACCGTCTGGGGGAAAGAAGGGCCCAGCGGAGAGGCTGCACATCAAGGACACATTAATTTACCCATGACGGAAGACAGAGGAAGGATTGAGAGAGAAGAAATAATAGGATGGAAGAGGAGATTGGAGAGCGTTTTAGGAGGGAGGAAAGAAGGGGAGACATTTAAATAAAAGAAAGTAAACAGATAGAGAGAAAGATCATGCTGGGAAATAAACTTAGAGGAAGTGCGTACCTGGATAAGGAGACAATTGGATAAAAAGGATAAACAGTGCAAAAGCAAAATGTAATAGGAAGCATAGAATGATGGATAGTTAGCTGGGAGGTAGTTCAGGTCAGTGGAGGGGAAATTAAAGATGAATGTATTGGAGGAAGAAAGAGGAGAAGGAGGTGAAGGCAAGAGGAATGTGAACAATTCAAGGAGGAAGAACGAAAAAGGAAACATAGAAGGAATTATCGGAGGAGCTGGAGAAAGGGAAAAGTAAGTGAATTTGAAAAGGAGAGGAAAGTTTACACTAGCCACATTTTTTTTTTTTCAAACATAAAGCCAGTCAGTGGAAGCTTACGCTTATGCTGATGCAAGGGTTGTCATCTTATAACCGATATTTGAATATCCATTCAAGCATGGGGGTAAAATTTGTACTCAAACTGTAAGCAAACATTTGAATTCTGAGCACTAGTGCAACCCATTTGGCCAGCAATCTCTTGACCTCAGCAACAGCTCCATCTTGAAAACCAACAGAAGAAGATGCTTTGAGGAGATGGAGGACTAGCAAAGCCACACTGAGCAGACAATAACACCCAAACATGTGAGGAACACCGTGTAGAAGCACATTGGGCTCCACTGCGTGTTGATAATTTGCAAAACAACTGGCCCTCTATGACAAATCCGTGGATCCATTTGTCATACTTTTATCCACTGCTGTTCAGTAGTGCCTTGTCAAGTGCTCAGCCCAGTGCTTCCGCATCCTCCATTTCTTTTCCCCCAACCTCTAATACAGACTCTCAATTAAGGCCCTGTTTACATGAAAACGAAAATGACTGAAAACGGAGACTTTTCATTGTGTTTTCGCCTCCCATTTACACGAGAACGGTACCTGGAGTGCCTAAATCTGCAAACTTTTGAAACCAGGGTCAAGAGTGGAAAGTTTTGAAAACGTATCTGTGTTCAGCTCCGTGAAGATGTTTTTCCAGACAGATTTATTATCCTGACAAGAAACTCCTGCATCTTTGTGCGTTCACTCGCCATTGTTGTTAGTGAAAAGTTTACTTTCACCGGAAAGCGTGTGCTTGTACCGCCGCTTGTCTACAAACCTACATCGTCATCTACTGGCCTGGCATGCACGCTACAGCGTTTTCAGTCATTCTCGCTCTAACGTATATCCACATCCATGATTGAAATACCGGGAATGACCTTTGACTTGTATAAAGACAGAGGCAAACCTTAATTAACCAACCACCAAATGATTGTCAACACAATGCACTATTCCCTGTCTCTTCCTTTCAAAATGAAAGCCCTTGATGTTATACTGTCTGCAAGTGGGAAGCTAGAATTCACAGAGCAGAAAAGTAAATATTTAATGGATGCAATGTGAACAGCGAGTGTTTGATGCTATTATAGGATATGTCATGCTTGCATGCTGTTAGGACATGGTGTTGGGAAGTCAGTACAAGGAAGACACCAAAAGGAAATAGTGCAAAGAGCTGAGGGCAGAAGAGGACAAAAGGAACAATAGAGACATCACCGAAGAAAAGAGGCACATAAAAATCCTGAAAGAAGAAGAGTGAAAACACAAGATGAGATTGGACAAGAAGGAAAGAAGGGGAAGAAAGTAAATAGCAAAAGGCATGAGGGAGGAGAGGCGAGGAAAATAGACGAGGCAAAGTCAAATGTGAGCATCTCAATGGAGTTGATTCTTTGAAAGGAGGAGCAGCTTAGATTACCATGCAGAGAAAAAACCCCTTCTCTCACTCATCCCATATTTTATTGATGGCTGGAGCGTGGACACCAAAGAGAGGAGCATCAAACAGAGTGTGAGCTGATCCAGAGGCCCCCAGAGTGGGAACACGTGGAACCCCCTGCCACCTCACAGCTCCCTGGGGGTCGGCTCATTTTCATATCCATAAAACACACAGAGAGAAGAAGGAGAGAAAGAGGAGTAGGAGGTGGAGCTAGGGGTAGCCTATTACGTATATGATGCAAGTGTCCTCCAGATATTCTTTTGCATTAGGGTGACACATGAGGAAAAAAAATGTCACACTATGTTTCAGGCATGTTTAAATTGAAAGCAGAGAACTGGTCTTGCATGAAAACAGTCCAACGAATAATAAAATTGAAAGTCTGTTCTGTTTTTTGTTAAATGCGTCCATTCTCTGGCCACTTCATTAGGCACACCTCACTGTAACTGGCATAGATTGAACAAGGCACTGGAACTCTTCCTCAGGGGTTTTGGTCCATGCTGCATTTTTGTCAGCTGCACATCCATGTTGCACCACATCCCAAAAGTGCTCTGTTTCAGTGATTATCAACTGGTGCCCTGGGGGCCACATCAGGCCCCCCACAGCTCCCCATGTAGCCCCCAGGATATAATCAGATTTTAAAATTTGAGGTAGAAAATATGTTTTGGTTTTGGGGGCATCATATTTGTTACATCCCTATAACTATGAATGCAACGCCAAAATCAATTGTGACTGAAGCAGTTTTATCAGGATTTGACACCTAACATCCATTGTTTGCCAGTGTTAAACCAGGGAAATGAGCAAATTAAGGGTTTTAAAAGCAGTGATGGAAAACACAACAGTCCCATAAAGCTGAGGGCAATATATCTTTATTGCCCCATGTAGCTGGCAGCAGTATGAGTGATATGAATGGATCTTTTAGAGGCAAAAAAAAAATGGAAAAGAATTAAAGCCTCATGATAGCAGAGAGAAATTTAGGCACACCCCCAAAAGGCTGAGGGGACTCCTTCAGGGTTCCCACTCTTTTCTAGAAATCATTTTCCAGGAGTTTTCCAGAACTTTTCCAGGGACAATGTTTATTTCTAACTCTCGGGCATGAACATTGTCTGCTAGCTATCTTTTTTAGTCTGGCTTTTATGTAGTGTCTTACTATTATAAATGCATGGTTTATACTTATTTTTAACGTTATTTACTCTGCTTTTTTATATAGATTATGTTGATTTACTGTTTAAGTAGCCTAAATTTAATTTTGCCATTTTGTATTATTTCTTTTCATCGCCATTGTTTTGAGTTTTTATATTTTATTCCTTAACTTTTATCATTTTATCTGCTCATATTTTATGGTTAAGTGTGCATTAGCTACCAAATACATTTTAACTTCATTACCTATGTTTGATTTTTTTCATTAACAAAGTAGAAGGACGATAAATAATTTTCCAGGACAATTCAAGCTTTTCCAGTACATTTGAGTTTTTTCCTCATTTTCCATATGTTTTCCATGACTGGAAAATTGGTCAATCATTTTCCAGGTTTTCCGGGTTTTCAAGGACGCGTGGGAACCCTGTCCTTGTGGCTGGTATTTGGCTGGAATTTGACAGGCACTTGGCTGGACGGGGAAATTTGAAGCAGTTTCATCTGTATATTAGTTAGACCTGGATATTGATATTATCATACTGATTTTAAAATCTGTCCTCCATGAAGCAGAAAACTGGCTCTTGTACAAATCTAGCTGATTACCCCTGCCCTGTTTACTGGATTGAGATCTTGTGATTATGGAGGCCACTTGACTACAAATACACTGTCATGTTTAAGAAACCAGTTTGAGATGATGTGACATGGTGTGGTTTCCTGCTGGAAGTCGCCACCAAACAATACACTGTGGTCATATAGGGATAGGATGTGACATGGTGCGTTGGACACACCTGTCCTTCCTCCTCCCCTCCCATCCTACCCAGCCCACCCCCACCCTTTCCTATAGACTTCAGTAACTAGTATCTGCCAACCGAGAGCCGTGGATAGTCCTAATAAACAACTGAAAACAAGATTCTGAGATAGGTTTTATAAGATGATGCTTATGTGAAAGTGAATTAAGTGCAGCTTTTCATTTCATCAGAGGCCATTTCTTTAATATGTAAAGTATTTTAATCCTTCTGTTGTACATTTGTTCCGACACACCATCAAAATTCCAATAGAAACAATGTTCCAAAGTCAGCCGAGCCTTCTCTCTATCATTGACATATGAACATTAAGCTGAAAACAACAAAATTGAGGGAATTTGACTTCCCCCTCTTTTAAAGAGGGCTTAAATCTTTAATATATTTGCTGTACAAAGGCTTTTAATGCTGAATTAAATCTAACCTTGCTCCACAATGTCACTTCAAGCCAATTGATTTCCTGCAACTCCTAAAGAAGCTTAAAACAATGAAAACCTACTTCATTTTCAGGTTAACTGAGATGCTATATATCCAAATTTGATGAAAACAGAGGTTAAAGAATAAAAACAATTAGAAAACATCATCAAAAAAGCAACCCCTATGAGGATCTATAAACAGAATAATAACATTCACTTGCAGCCAACACTCTGAATCCAAGGACATGACACAGTAATAAAGAAATAAAACCCAGAAACAAAGGCTATAAAACATAAAGGCATCTCAACAGACACCTATAAAAGCAACATAAATGACTGAGACATCTGAAGAAGCAGACAGAGAGCACCAGATCATCCTTTGAGAATATTAATGGATTTTTGTGCATACAAAACCCGCAGCAAACCAAGGTCAACGTCACATAAATTAACAAAAGCAGCAGAGCTCAAGGACGACATATGAAGCATATGAGGCAATCACAGAGAGATGATGTTCATGTATGAAATCATTTATGAAGTCACTCGTGAAATACAGATACCTTATATTTTTCTTGTGTCCCTTTTATGAACTCCTGGGCAAGATAGTGAAACTGCTGTTTGTTTGAATGGTTTTAGAGAGCTCTTTTTAATTTGATCGTTTTTGCAAATTTAACCAAACAGCAGGGACTATTTGAAGAGACTTTTTGATCAAGCAAAGCAGAAATGAACAAAGTTATCTAACCTCACTGAGTCCTATGCAGGTGTTAAAAAGGCCTTAAAAAGAATCAAAAGGATACTAGTTTATTTTTTTTCTCATTTTATAAATGTAATGTGAATGAACAGAAGATAAATCTCAATCAAATCAATATTTCATCTGAGCACCCTTTGCCTTCAAATCAGCTTAGGTCTTCTCGGTACACTAACGTGATGAACACTCTTAGGAGTCCGTATCATCAGTTACAGGACTTCTTGTTCTTCCTCACACTGAGGATATTTCATAATGACATTGGCTGTATGTTTCGGGTCGATATTCTTCTGCTTGGTAAATGTGGGACAATCAGATGCCTCTCTGCTGGTATTGCATGGTGGATATGCACCTGCTTGTATTTCCCAGAAGTAAGGACTGCATAATCCTGACCCAATACCTAACTCCATTCACAGAAATGTAGCCCCTGACATGCAAGGAAACTCCATCTGCTTCACTGCCTACAGACGCTCATTATTGTTCTGCTCTCCAACAAACTACCTTCTGCTATAGCCAACTATTTCATATTTTAGCTCATCAGTCCAGGGTCCCTGAGGCCATCTTTCTGCATCCTAGTTACATCCACCAAGAAGGTTAGGTTTTTGCCAAAATGTGTTAGTTAGTTAGTTAGCTACTTACTTAGTTACTTAGTTAGTTAGTTAGTTAGTGAACAGGTTAACTCGAAAACTCAGGAATAAATTATAGGGCAGTTTTCCAAATTTCATTGAGTTAAATTGTTCTCAATGGATTTGATGACATTTTGAGGGATTGATGGTCATGGCACAAAGAAGTCATTTGATGTTGGTGTTGATCTGAATCTGGACGCGGAACCAGGAACTTTTTTATGGATTTGTCAACAACATGAGATTGGGCAGTTTTCCACTTCTTGAACAATAACTTGCTCAACTATGTTGAAAATGCCTTGGTACACTTCTGTGATTTTTAACACTTCCAGTTTGTACGTTTCCGAGCAAGTTGCAGAGCCTTGTTTACATGCGAGAGGTATGGGTTTTTTTGGCTGCAAGTTTCCCATAATGACTTGGATCCTTCTGTCCAAAGAGGACAGAAAGGTGTACCTTAGGACCTCTGGTTTCTTCCAGTTCTGAGTAGATGGAACTGCTGGACATCTTCCAGTGTGGAAGGAAAGTAAGTATGATGTACCATTTATTTGTTACACTAAGTTTCCTCAGCCAACTACTTTGGCTACAGTCATCAAAAAACCTGTTTATTTGTGCTCTTCAAAAGGGCTTGAACAGCATATCGTGAAACCCCAATATTCTTTGCCTCAGAGACCTTGCTGATGTAGTATAACTACCTTTTGTCTTTTTGCTTTCCATGGTGTATTTTCTGTGTTACTACACTGCCTTTCACAACCTCTTCTTGGTAGCAGAGTTTGGCTGTTCCTCACCCAGTTTTAAGCCTCCTGCACAGCAGTTTCTGCTTCAGCCAATGACAGGTTAATGAACAATTACGATGTGCTCCAGTTGATCCTGGAAGTAGAATTGTCCCAGCTGCAAATTAGACACGTCACAGAGAAGACCCCTTTGGTCAAAATTTTCTACAGGGAAGTTGGACATTCCTCAGGTACCCTGACTTTACATGCTTGTAACAGGAATGCATTTAACTGGGGTGTGAAGTGATTCCCACTTCCCAGGTCTACGTTTTGATGTTAATAGGAAACACCAGTTGACTTAAACTCAACATCAAAAGCTTTAAACAATATGTTTGTTGATCATTTAGTTTCAGAGAGAGAACTTTACTATTTGATACCTCTTTACAGTCATTACAATTTCAGAAAAAAAGGCCCCAACTGACCTTTCGTCAAGTTCTGCCCTCTTCAGGAAGCAATCCTCTCTTAAGCCCCAACCTCCTGATTTACTGTTAGTAGGTTAAACAAAATCTGCTGTTGCTGGTCTCTCTCCCATTTGAAACACTTGAAAATTACTCACTTTTCAAACAGCTTTTATACATATTTAATTCATTTGATTGTTGAAAAAAAAAAAACTCAGTGAGAAAATAAAGAGAAAATTACAGTTGAGTGTATAAAGAAAAATCAAAAAACTTTATGAATCATCCAAAATAAGTAAAGTATAACGGCATTCTTTAGACTCTGCCTACACATAATGTATTTGACTGTGTGACCCAACACTGACTGCATTGATTGGCATTCCGATTGGTTGGTCAGTTAACCAATCAAAAAGCCAACAAAGGGTCAAGTGGGTCATGGGATGCTCTGTTTTTTTATAGGTATGATCAATCAATCACAAAAATACATTGCATAGTGTTAGGGAAGAGAGGACTAGAAAAGTACAATAATAGAGACATTTGGAAGATTGAGTGATAGAAGGAGGGAACAACAGGAATTCAATGTGTTTTTCTTCCTCATAAGATGTGTGATTGTGTGTGTGTGTGTGTGTGTTTAAAGTTCTCATCTGATTGTGTTGATTGTCTCTGCTCATTCCTGTCCACACTCATCTCTCCTTCACGCTAGACTTGTCACAGAGAGAGACTAATGTGTCAGCAGTGATTTAAAAACACAACTCACTGCAATCAGCAAACACACACACACATACACACAAAACCACGCACAGTTTGAGACACCTGGTCATGTAAATCAGAGCCACACGTGGCCTCGCTTTCTGCAGGAAGAAAGGAGGAAACGACTTGAAGGGCAAACAGACACACAAGGTGGCAGCTGTAATAAATCCACCCTCGGCCATTTTTCCCTTGTTTTTGTGTCTGCAGGACTCATCGGGTCAAATCGATTCTTCGCTCCCATCCAACTCTCATCTCCGAGCAGATTGGTATTAACGACAGTTTTGGGGGGAAAAAGCACAGCAGACGGCTTTAGGACAACTAAAAAGTTTGACACAGACGGATAAGATTTCAGTTTTTTAGAGTTTCCATCTGTTCATCGGGCTTCTGTGAAAGCAATAATTGGAGAAAATTATACAAAGCAGCCCCTCAGAAAAACAAGCATAGTTTATTTAGTCTCTGTGGCTGATTTTAACCACTTTATTAATGGTTTCAGCAACTAAATGTACTTACTTCAGAGAACAAGGTCTGCAAGTTTTCCTTGGTGTACAAATTTAAATACAAACTTTGAAGAAATCAGGATGCTCTTGATTGATGATTCAAATCATCATTTCACCTCTGCCAAAGAGGTCATGTTTTTTCCATTTTTTTCATGTTTAGTTTCTTGGTTTCTTTGACTATGAGCAGGATAACTCAAAAGGTTTTCAGCTGATTATAATGACATTTTCAAGGACAGCTTGTCATGGCACAAGGAAGAAGTAATTCGATTTTGGTGGTGATCAGGATATGATTGAAGATCCAGGGATTTTGAAAAAGGATTTATTAATTTTGTGAAGGCATAGGGCAGTTTCCACAGTTTTTTTCCTAACAATTCAATTAAGTTCTCAATGGATTTTAAAGAATTATCAAAGAATATTGTCAGGTTGAGCCCAATAAAAAGATCAGAGTGGGCCATATCCCAAACCACCTGTGCACAGTTTCTTAAACCAAGCACCTGCAAGGCTAACTGATAAATAAATATGACAAAAACTTCGAGGTGGATGGTGGGAACCCCTTCACACTAAAAAACTACAAATTTTTACTGCTTTGACTGCTTTACGGCATACGTCACTTCCCCCTTGAGGCGAAAGCTAAACGTTGGGAAAAAGGAGAAAATAAAGCAGTTTATGAATTTTTGAAACAGATTTAATGAACAGAATTTAGTTTAAAGTAAATATGCACTTATTTTCCTGATGGAAATAGGGACCTCTGGCTCACACTCCTGCATAGTGGGTGGCGGTAATGCTCCTCTGATGTTGGATGCCACCCACCGTTAAACAAGAAGAAGAAGAAAGCTACATGTAGAGTTGTTTTCAAGGCGGAAGCAGTGAAAAACCTGAAGAAAAGAAAAGTTTTATCAAAGGAGACAAAAAAAGAAAGTGGGAGAGTAACAAGCTAAACGCCCGGACAGGGATAAACATTGGCCGGCGTTCACTCATTGGTGCGAGCTGAAAGACGAGGAGGGATGTCCAACCGATGCTGATTTGGCCCCGTTATTGTTGGACTTGTGAGTACATGATGATTTATTCGAAAAGAAACATGATCAGACTGTACTTTATCAGTCCACATGGTTTATTTGTCCTCTTGGGACCTCCTGTCGGCTCCCTCTGTATGTCAACAAATGCACGTTGCTGTGAGGCGCTGTGTTTTACGACAGTGCAGTTACACTCAAGGACCACAGAGGCCCCTAGAGAGCTGAAAGCCAAAATCTTACATAGTGGGGCTTTAAACTATGAACAGTAAAGAACTTTTTAGGGATTTGGACCATTTCAAATGCTTTTCTTTATCTTATAACCAGTCTTCATGAATCTCTGGTGTTTTAACCCTGTAAAAGAGTAAAAACTTGTGCAGACTACACATTTGTGTTGACCGAAAACCTATAACCTTGAAGACCAAAACAATTCAGAATGCTGTTTGGCACAGAAAAGCCACAAACAAAACTATTATTTTCTAATCAGTGTTCAAAAAGACCTCTTTTTTTCAATAAAAACGTTATTTTATTATTATCATTATAGAAGTAAACTAACACAAAGGATGCATAAATTTAGTTTTTTTCTCCGCAATTTGAAGCAAGAAAAGCTTGTTATTGTTTTATGTGAAAAGAGAGAAGATCTTTGAAGGCCAATGGCGAAAAGTTAATGAAGTAACGTGTTAATAACCCTGATAACATCACATTTTTAGGGGCCTCTGACATGTAGAGTCACTTAGAATCTTCCTCACTGCTCTTCCCTCTAAACCCCCATGCACAGGGAGGAAGTCAATAGATTTTTTTGGTGATCTGAATACCAATGGATTTTTTTAAGTATCTATTACATTGCAGATGGGGCACTTTTCCAAATTTTGATTGAAACTCTGTAAATAATGTCAGAAATGCCTTGGTGGAGCTTTGTGTTCTTGGCACATTCTAGTTATTACTGCCATGATAATCCAAAGGCGATCTACTGGATTACAGAGTAAACAATGATGAACCAGGTTTTCTCAAATCAAGCAACTGTTTTTGCAAACTCAGCAAATAAAATAGTGATTTGTGTGAAATCCTCATTCAATGATTATGCCTGTAAAGTGTATAACTGTACAAAGATTGCACAGAGGCTGTTTTTTTTTTATTGGTTGTGTGATCCGTGCAAGTGTTACGTCTTTAATAGTGAAGGTGCATGTTATCTAACAGGATCACAGTGGCCTTAACCTTGTACCATCAAAACTGAATCACGTCGTTTATGAATGAGAGTGTACATCTTTGCAATATTTAAAGAAAAACCTTCAAAATGCTCTCAAGCACCTGCTTTCATAAGAGCGGCACAAATGAAGATACAACTTGAAGATGCTGACAGCCCTATCCACAGCCCTGAGGTATAATCACAGGCCTTGTATTCAGAAGAAGTTGGTAAGAAGCTCTGAAAGGTACATGTGCACACTTGATAATCTCAGTGGGAGGATTTGCAATCCAATGTACATGTTTTTTGTGTGTGTGTGTGTGTGTGCGTGGGTGTGTGGGTGTGTGTGTGAAATCAGGCGCATGCATTTTGCAAAACAACTGAGCTTGTTCTACAGAGGCACTGTCCATCGGCATCCTCTGAGAAGACAGAGGCAGGTTGCTTGCTATCGAGACTGTTTTAACAGAAATTGACATTTCATTATTAAACTAAGGGTCTGTCCCAATTGTACCCCTTAGCCCTTGTCTTACCCCTTACCCCTTGGGTTTGCACATTCATGTCTCGTGAAGGGGTGTCCCAATTCTCCATAGGGCTAAGATGAAAGGCTACACAGCCCTTGAAACGAAGACAGACCAGGACCTCACTTGAAAGGAAGGGGTATGAGAATTTCCCGTAACACTTCCCGCCTGCTGACAAGAAAGCAGAGCAGAGACTGAAGGAAGTACTTAATTATAAGTAATTATTTAATCATAAAGTGAATATAAATCGTGTTTTGAATTGTTGGTCGTATTTTAAATTTTCTCATTATAAAGAGCTAGCTTTCACAGCTGTAGCTATGGCTATTGTTGCATCTGTCTAGGTCACAGCCAGCGAGCGTCTCAGGATGATGACATAGCGGGAATCGAGTGGCGTCTCGTTTCTCAGAAGCGTGTTTTCACTCCTTCCCCTTGGCCCTCAAAACAGAGGGCCAAGGGGAAAGGGTAGATAAAGGGGTAAGGCGAAGGGGAAGAACTAAGCGGTACAATTGGGATTCACCCTAAGACCTACAAACAACACTGAAAGCACTTCTTGATGGGAAAGATGTTTATGCACCTCTCCCGACAGGGTTTGGCAAGAGTCTGACCTATGAACCAGCCCATAACAAGCACTTTGCAGCTCTGCAGCAGTGTCAGCCTACACCATCATCAAAACCAATTTCTTGGGTATTGCAGCTTTGAAACTATGCCTTCCAAAAATGAAAAGCTCTTGGACATAAATCAGCATGAATAGATCTCATTACAATGATAGAAACCATTTTTGACAAAGAATAATTTGATGTCTATTTTGATTTAACTGAAAGACTTAAATTCCATTAATATTATATATTTAAACTGTTGTTTTCATGTTAGGTGGGTCCTTTCACAAACTGTAAGGGGTTTCTTTTACTGCCTGTGCATTTTGTATGTTCTTGTATCATTCAATTGATTTAATTCCCGTCTTTTCCTTATTTCTGCCACATCTTAATTCAAATTGATGCAACAATGTAATCACATTTCTATTGCACCACAACCAACATTCTCTGAAAATGTCATCAGAATCCCTTGAGAACTTGCTGTGTTGCCAGGGAAAAGTTGAAAGCTGCCCTCTCTCACAATGTTAACAAAAAAACAAACAAACAAAAAAAATCCTGTATCCGCATCCAGATTCAAATCACCACCACAATTTGTATTTTGACTAACATTCTCCAAAAATAAAATCAAAATTTTTCAAGAAATCATGGAGTTATTGGCAAAAGAATACTGGACCTGGATTGACATCACAGCAATAATCTAATCACTTTGTTCTTGAGCCATGACCAGCATTGCCTGAAAATGTCATCAAATTTGGTTCAGAAATTTTGAGGTAACAGCGAAAAGGTGGAAAACTGCCCTATCTGGTCTTATTAAGAAATCCATAAAAAATTCTGTGATCCTCATCAGGATTCAGATGACCACAAAACTCAAAAAACTACTTTCTTGTGCCATAAACAACACCGCCTTAAAGTGTCATCAAAATCCATTGAAACTGCCCTACCTTGCAATGTTAACAGATCCTTTAAAAACTCTTGGATTTGCATTCAGATTCAGATCACCACCAAAATATAATCACTTCTTTATTGAGCCATGACCAACATTACAAGGAAATTTAATCCAAATCTGTTGTGAACTTGTTAAGTTATTAGGGGGAATTAGGGAAACTGTCCACTTTGGCAATGTTTACAAATCCTTTAAAAAATCCTGGCTCTGCATTCATATTTGGATCACCACAGAAAAACCAAATTCTTCTTACCAGTGCCATGACTAAAATTTCTGGAACATTTAATCAAAATCAGTGTATCATGTTTTGAGTTATCAGGTTCACAAATGTTCACAAAACAGACAAACAGAGAAACCAACAAACAAAAACAAAACCTCCTTGGTGGAGTAAGGTGTGAAAGTAAACATACAGACTTTTGTCCTATTTTTTAACCATCGAGGGAAAGAAGCTTCTGATCTGCGCTACAGCCAAGAAGCTCTTATTGTTTTGGTCTTACATTTGGGAAGTGGTCATGTTCATTTTAACACAGCCTATGATCCATAAACCTTCACTACTAAGGATCCTTAAAGTCAGTGATAAGGCCTGGGGTTGCGGGAAAATACTCTTTGTTGGATTCAGATACAGAAAAATGTGGACACAGCTGAAGTCTGTGTGTGTTTGAGTGTATCCATGCAGCAGAGAGATAATATATGTATATCTATGATAGTCGGTAAATATGTATTTGCATATTTGCCTGTATAAGCTTTTCGGCTGCAAAATTCTGCCGCCGTCAGGACTTTGACCCTCGTTTTTTTTTTACACACACACAAACGTGCACACACACACAGCCATTAGCAGAGTTTACGGTGCTGGCCTAGGTGTCAGACAGCCTGATGAGGTCTAAGCGGCTCTCGTGGCGTCCCGCCTCATTTCCATCCATTACTGAGAGACGACACTATGAAAGATCATTTGGCTCCATTAGAGGCCGGAGCATTCTGTCCAATCACAACAGCCGAATCAATCTACGCTTCACAATCACGCTGAGCGTTCATTTACAGGACAGAGAGGTAAAGATGAAGGTCACGTAGGTTTGAAAACAAAAAAAATCAAACTGGAAAATCTGACAGAGAAAGAAGGATTTATTTGCATATTTGAAAGATCTGATGAGAAGCTATGACAACATGAATAAACCACTTACCATCTGTCAGAGAATGGCTTGGGGGGCATTAATAAATGAATCGATTGATTAGTGAATTAGTATGGAAAAGAGTAAGTCAGTTAATAGATTAACAATCAAGCAGGAAAAGGATGGAATATAAATGAGGGAAAGACTGAATTCATTAATGGACAAACATAAACCCTTATTATATCATCCAAAGAATGAGAGAATGACTGACTGAATGTGTAATAAGGACAATGATTTAATTAATGTATCAGGTAAAACAAAATTTGACAAGTAAATCATTAAGGGAATGAACAAGGCTTACGCAAGAGGAGATGGTGGCAAGGAGTGATAGAATATATTAGCAAATAAATTAGTTGACAAGTCTATATAAAATGACAAAACATGAAGAGTTAATGTTGTCATTTTCAAATGAATCAGGGGGGACAAGGTCTGATTAATCAGTCCCAAACAAATCGTAAGACCCCCACCTCCAGTGAGCAGTAAAACAAAATGTGTCAATGTTCCCTGGTGCTGTTTGTGCATTGTTAAATTATTAATGAAGTCATTTCCGAACAAGCAGCCTAGGGCAAAGTACAGGTAGGCCTGATTTACAGTCCTGAATCTAACTTACATAAAACTGAGGTCTTTGTGGCCTTGAACTGATCTAGAGACCTTCACAAGCACCATGAAATGCACCTCCTTAAAATCGTAATTACATATCAAATAGGGTTAGAAGATGCGACCAAAATATCATATCAGCGTATTATTTTAAACTGTATTATATATTAAGGTGTTGATAAAAATGGATCATGTATTTAATTTTATTTTAAAGGCTTTTAAACCCCCAGAGAAGTTGTCTGAACCCAGAATCAGCTGGCAACCAGTCCAGTGCATACCCCTCACTCATTGGTAGCTGGGATAGGCAGCTGTTGCCCCCTGGGATCCCAGATGGAATATAACTTTTCAGATGATGACCGGATGTTAGTTGTCCATCTGTCCAAAACCCGTCATTGACATGTTTCTTTTTTGGGTTAACCATCAAGGTTGCAGTTTCACCTGCTTGGCCTGTGCCTCTGTAACATTTTTGCATCCAAACATGTCAGTCATGGGTTGTAAACACACAAGTAACCTGCTTTTTGAGCTGCTGAAATGAAAACTGGATTCACTGTAGGAACAAATTGCGTACATCTGTTTGCTCATCGAGCAGAAAAAAAGCTCATCCAAGTGAGCAAAGCTTTTTGGTAATTGCACACACTGAACTTATAGAGAAGAGAACAAATGTTGACTATATGGCCTTGCAGTAACTTACATTAATTTTAAAAACACCATGCTACATATGGCGGCTGCAGTGCCATTTGGTCGAAGTGTGTTTGTTTGTTTTTGCTTTGTAAATACAGCTTTTACCTTACTTTTATTATGAGACTGATGGGCCAGTTAAAGATTTTTTTGCACAAAGATGCTAAACACCAATAAATTACTACCTACATTTGAGAACAAATACATTTAAAGATGAATCAAAGATGCAAGGAGAAAAAGTAAACAAAGATCCAAAAACTAACTACAATGATTTCATGTGTTAATGACTGAATTGATAAAGTAACAGTCTATCAGAACATTAGTGATTCCATAAAACTATAAAAAACATTCAATGTGAAAAAAGTCCATGAGATGGAAAATTATGAGAAAAAAAAATCATCTGATAAAACAAGTAAGAAAATGTATGTGGAATAAATACTGATGCAAAATGACATTGCAATGCATAATATTTAGGTGTTAGCAAACATATTTGCAGATTTGTGAATACATAAGGGATCAGTGTTTGCATATTTGGACCTATTCACACATTTGCATAAGTTTTAGCATCTTATTGCACCATGATTTTATTACCAAAAATGATCACAAAGAGTGGGGGGATGTGAAAATAAAACAAGGAATGAGGTTCTGAGGAAATGAAAAGTTGAGTCGAAACATTTCTCACTAATGGTGCAAATGTTTGTAAATGGATCTAGAGTATGGGTGTCTTATTTGAATTTTATTTCAAAGATCGAGTCTTTTGCTTCTGTTTTACTGGTAAGCACATGTGTAGCCCTTGAAGCTGTCGTTAAACCCCCTCTTCTTACCAGAAACACAAACCTGTGGTCACAGAATTGAAGTACAAAGAGATCCAAACACTGCCAGGGCTGAAACATTGAGCTGTGTTTTAAATAATTCTCTATCACAGCCATTCAGATAATTAAATCACCACCTCTTCAACCAATCTGACCATGAACCCTTCTCTTTTTCATCCACCCCAACATTTCATTCACCTCCACTAGCCCTGTGTGAAAAATGGACCCACACATTGAGGTCCTAACAGGCAGAAATGAATTTTACCAGCGTGTGCTTTATAAAAGGAAAAGAATGGCGTGGAGGCGATGGTTCAGCCGAGGTCCTGGAGTCAATTCAGACCTTGTTTGTTTGCCATTTTGTTTTCTGCTTTGTTGTGTTTCTGGATGATGAAGAGGACGGCGGAGAGGCCATGCTGGAGATGTTTATCACGTCTGATCTCAGCAGCAGAGGAGGCAAAATGAAAAAGGGATATTTGTGTTTGCTCTCTTGGAAACGGCGACCTGTCCCATTAATACACACAAACACAAAGAGAAACACACACATAACACTCTTGTTCCTGTGTGAGCTACACAGGGCTGTTTGAAAAGGTGTCAGCTAATAAATGTCGGGCCTTTTCTGTCTCTGACAAAAAAAAATAATAATTGTGGCTCTTGTGTAACCGCAAACAAGAGCGGGAAATAACAAAGACAGCATCCTCTCATATCCTTGACCAAACAGCCTGTGTTTGATACAAAGTGGTTGAATAGAAATGTCAGGGTGTCTCTGTTCTGCAGTTGACAGTCTTATTCCTCCACTGAAAGGACATAATGAACATGAATCCACATGGAGAAGAAAGAAAAGACCTCACAAAAATCAGAGTAAACTTTTGACTTCAGCCCACTTACTTTGAATTATGTATGAAGCTTTTAAGAATAACTGATTTAATGGGTCAAATACATGATTTAAATTTTATTTAAGCACCCAATAGGCCAATAATATAATATAATATATTGATTTATTTCAATTGATCCATTGTAACAACAGGTCTACCCACAATAATGGCAGGCCCCTGTAGGGACCTGGTGTCTTTTATGTGTATAAATCAATGTACACAACGTCTATAGAACTTGTACTTGCTTCTGATAAATTGCCCAAAGTAGCCTGACTTTAGTCAGCTTCTGTGGTTGTATCTGACTTGTTCCCCTGTATTTATTGTCTTCCCTCCCAACTTCTGTACAGGTGCTGAAAAGGCAGTACAGACTTGCACAACAGTTCATCAGACTGGCTTCTGCACAATGTTAGCATTATGAAAAGATGTTAAGAGATGATAATGAAGTGCTATTGTGTTCCTTTACGCAGTGTTCTAAAATGCCCATTCTTCACTTACAGCAAAAGCTCCATGAGGGGACCCAAGGGTTTACTTTAAGATGTCTGAAAGACCTTAGAAGGTTTAACTTGTACTGTAGCCAAATGCCAAATATAGATCCTTAACATTTATATGTGCACTTTATACAAGTCAAATCTATCTATCTATCCATGGGCAGCTCCATGTCTTGTACTGACACTGTTACACTGTATTCAAACCAGCCATTGGCAAAGCACCAATGGGCAAGGTGATGTGCACCCCATGTACAAAGGATGTTTTTCTCAATGTGGATGGTCTGGAGTCCAGCCTGTCAACCACCCTCTAATCAGTTGTTCTGAGCTCTGTGTTCACACTAACAGGAAAGCCCTTCCTTTACTTTTTTCTTGAACTCAAAGGCTATAACGTATTTCTTTTTTTTTTTTTAAGCCCATATTATGCTTTATTGAGTCTTTAGAAATGTTACGTTCTTTGTCTCGTGTAAAGAGTACTTCTTTGCACAAGACAAAATGTCAGCAGCATTAGGGTACCCCCTCCCTTCTACAATATCTTCCTGAATAGACCTGAACAGACCTACCAGTGACACGTCCTAGCATTGTAACCAAGATGGTTACAGACCATTGCCTTGTGGTAGTAAGCAAATGGCTAGCATGGACCTTAAACGGAATGCAGAGCCACTGAGAACATGGTCTCAATTTCCATGTAGCAGCCTGGTTGACCAATCTGAACAGACTGTGACTGCAACCTCAGACATAAAGAGAACACAGCTGTATCAGGTGGACACCCACTCATAAACATTCTGTTTAAGGGTACAATTGTTAAATAGTACAGCTACAGAACAACCAGCAGACTTTACAAATCAAATTTGATTCTCAGCTTTAAATTAAGACAGTGATTTTGGAAATGTGTGGCATAGATCTTGCTATATTAATTGTATTTTCCTCCTTTTCCATAACTTCCCAATCTCTCTAACTTAGTTTTCCCAGTCTTCTGTTTGTTGGACAAATTTACGCTTGGCATTATCTCTTAATTAGAAACAGTACATCAACACTGGAAGATATGCACAGCAAGTGAAAACAAGGGTAAAGGCTACATTCAGTGGAACTTATACTAATTAGAAGTTGGCTCATGATCATCCAAGTATAAACCTGTATCACAAACTTTTCTTGATGCTGCTTTGAAATACCCCATGGATGTGTTGACTTGCATTGAAGTGTGTCTCCTAACTTTTATATAAACTACCATTTGTTACCTGTTTATGGTATGCTTTGTTGATTTTCTTCACATTGCACAGTAAGGAACAACCAGAATTGAATCTCAGTCTCCTTGGTAAAAAAAAAAAAAAAAATCCAACATGGTTTGACCCATTCATCACTGTAACTACCACCTGAAACAGCATATTGGCTCCCTACCATGTCACCCCCTTCTGCCACAGGTTAACACCTCCAAATTGGCTCATGATAAGATTGTGGGGCAGGTAGGTCCAGGAAAAGTGATTGAGAAGAATCTTAGTGGGTAGACATTTTGGATGAAGACTCTATCACTACATACAAAACATTAAACTACCAAAGTAAACTTGGACTTCAGTGGGAGATAATGATTCCACTGGAAGTATTAAAAGTTAAAAAACAAAAACAATCCCCACTGCAGACATCCATTTCCTCTAGAACATCCTCCAGTCCTGATAAAGGCAGTTATTGGCCGCTAACCAGCCATCACCCCCACTTCCTGCTAAATGGCCGACCGTGAAAACACAAAGTTTAATTTCCTGCTCTGGCAGTGATTAATAATTAGTGGAATCAAATGCTCATGAAGCCATCAGGTCTGTTTTGAACCACTAAATAACACCATCTGAAAGACTCTCTCCCTCACTCTCACTTCTTCCCCTGTCTCTGGCATGCTTGCTCGCCCTGTGGTCTTGCTCCCTTGTGGTGTTATTGATTAAAGGCTGACATTTGAGTTTAATCTGCAGCTCGAGCTGACTTGGTAAAACAATCTCTTCTTTTCCTCCTTTAATTTTCTCTGTTGTTTTCCTCTGACTATTCATTCTGTTCACTTTGTTTTCACCAAACTCTCAAATAATGCTTTCTCCTAATTCTACTTATTTTATTTTTAAAGGTCCCATGTCCTGAAAAGTCAATATTCTTCGCTTTTAATGTTACTATTAGGGTTCTTGGGGAACAGGAGAACACGATAACTTTAATTACACTCTCAGATCACAGAGAAATGCACTCTGCCTATTTAAAGAAAATCCTCCTTAAAACACTGTTTTTTACTTCCTGGGGTTAATGAGGTCATTGTTATACAGCATCCACCTACAACTGTGTTTTCTGCTTATCAAAGGCAGACACTATGACTGTTATTAAACTCTGCTCCACAACCTGTAACCCCTCCTCCACCCTCCCATCAGACATTGTTTGAGCAGCCATTGTTACACCCTCCTGTAGCCTCCCCAACCTCTCAGACCAGAGTGGTTCCAAAGGGGAGGGGAAAAGAGCTACATCTGATCCTTGACAAAGAGGACATTTTGCATTTTTTTATTCAACTTAAATCAAATCCTTGATAATAGACACCACATACATGATATAAGTGGTCCAACACGACAGGTCATGGGACTTTTAAGTTTGTTTACACAAGTTTACAATTTAATTGGCATCATATATCAATTTTCCAGGTGGTACTTAGATAACTGCTTCATATTACCTGGGCAAAACTAAATGGATCATTTTTGGTGACATTAAGGTTCTCATATCCAATGGTAAGGTTAAGGAGAAGACTTTTTTTAATCAAATACATCTCCAATTTGGTAAACTACATGCTATTTGTTGTTTACACAAGACACCATCACATTGATGAAGTTGTCAGGAACATGGTGGAGTATTTTTTTTTAGGAGAGTTGCCAGAAAAATGGAAACCATATTGTTGTTTGTTATTAATCTGCTTTTGTAGGTTTTTTTAAAACTGTCATTTTGTTTTAAAGGCCATGAAAAAACTTTAGAAACTTTTCTTTAACAATTCTGGAGATTTAATAAGACATAAGGCAGCATTTCCTTTAAAACAGAATGAAAGTTCAGATGAAGTTTTATATATTTTTAACAGTCATCTGACAATAAGAAACAAGAAGTCATTATTTTTTGTTTGAATACTCATCTGAAATTCTTGGAACAACAATTTTAATAATTTTTAATTTTGTTGGGAATGTTTTGAAGACTTCATCATAAATGTTTGGAAAGTCCTTAAAATGCTTTTTTTTATTGACTGACTTGAAAAAGCTTCCAAAAAGTTGCAAAAAAATTATCTTAAACTTTGTGATGATTGGCATTATCATCAGAAAATGCATCTTTAACCTGAGTTCCATCCTGTTCCCATGCCAGGAGTTCTGGGTCTCCTTCCAGTTAGATGTGCCAGGGAAACCTTTAAATCCAAGTAAGCAAGATATATATATCCAGCAGGCATGGCTTCAATCAGTTGAGCATAGCATTAGATCTGGCAGAACACAGTGTCAAGATTGCTAACATGCCAACATTCCATTTAAACAGCTGATCAAAAGCTAACCCGTCACTGCTGACAGCCAGCTGTTGTGCCTCTAATCTGCCATTGGCTAAATTGCTGTACTTAAGATGCTCTACTCTGTCCACTCTTCACTGCTCCTGCAGCAAGTTGCTTTGCAGCCCTCATCCCCACCAGCTCCTCTTTTATGCCATTCTCTGACTAAATCCATGTCAGCTGACATTGGAGCATGCTATAACTATGGACTAGGATACATGATAGCAGTTTGAAGGCTTACCAAAAGTCTTTCATCAGAGATCTGATGAAAGACCCAGGAGAGTCCTGGTCCTCCGTTCGCCCCCTTCTTTCTACCTGTGACTCCATCTGTGAAAGCTCTTCCTATAATAAGATATCCTCTCATACCTATGACTAATGGCACGCATAGGGTCAAATCACTCATTTTCAGTTCTGTTTTAGTGAAGTTAGTATTTGTTGTTCCCTCTGATGACCTGACCAGCTGATGGTCGAGGGATACATAACCTCTACGTCCCAACATACAATGGTTCTAAACTCAGGGGCTTTGTTGAGGAATGGTTAAATGATTGAAAGAATCTTACTGTGGCATATTGTCAAACAAATGTATTTTTTAAAGTAGTTTTAAACTATTAAGCTTTTGGAGGCACCAAGTCCTGCTATGTACCAGCTACTGTCCAGATATCTCCCCTCAGGGACAAAGTTCCTTTGTTGGCACTCATGTTTAGTAATGCCATGGGCCTCAAGTAACCCCACTTCAAAAAACCCAAACTAACCCTTAAAAGTCTTCAGATAACTGGAGTTGGAATAAATCAATGGGAGGAAAGCAAGTTACACAAAACTAGATTGGGAGAAAGTTTAAATTTTGCATAGTCTCTTACTGAAGCAGCACATCTCCAATCACTGTGTGCAGACGTCTTGAGTTTCGTCTTGTCAGATTTGAAAAGTAACAAGACTTCAGTTGCTACTCCACTTCCCAAAAAGCAATTTATTTGAAGTGTGTTGACACCTTTACAACAACCGCCATGTCTCATCCATATTGTTCCAATTTCTGTGTCCAATTATGTTCTCTATGCAGGGATACGAAGCTCAAATTTCACCCAATTTGAAGGAGTTCTGATTGGCTTTTTTCTCAGACAATAGGAAGCAGGCATCAATGAGGACCACATGCAATCAAATAAGGTAACTACAGGTCTGGAGATAGGCCATGTCTTTATGTGGCGGGAAAATAATCAACAGATACTTGTATCAAGATACCAGCCCGGCAGAAATAATCAAGTCCATAATTGAAGCAATCCTGTTTTGACATTCAACTATTGTCCCTTTTATAACACATCATAGTAAGAAAATGGGATAAACAGCTATTTGAAAGCAGCCACCATGAAATGTGGATCTTTTCGTTCCTTCTCGTCCCACATTTCCCCCTCTTCCTCAGGCAACATTTTTCCTCATTACACCTCTTTCCACTTTTCCATCCACTCTTTCTTTCTCTTGGCTGTATCTTCCAGGTTTATTCTCCCTCCACTCCACTCTCTTACTCTCATTCATCCTTTAAGTTTTATTCAACACCTCTACCTTTGGGTCCTCACTTGACTGCCCTTTGCTTCTTCCCCCTTCACCGGTTATAATGAGCTCCCTCCCTCCCTCCCTCTGTTTCTCTCCCTCTCTTTGTAGCCACCATGCTGAATCACAGTCTGAGGCAGAACCTTAAATAAGCTATCACTGTGGATGAACTTATTTTCACCCAAACTCCCGCAAAAATGCAGACAGATAAAAGAGCTGCTGACATAATAGTTTAATCAAATTGTTTTCTGGCTTATTTTGGGTGGATTTGCTGAATTTGACAATCAGCTGCTGACTGAAAGTATAGCTTGAGGCTTATAATTGGAGTGTTGACAATAAAAAAATGTGTTTGTTCAGCTTTGTGCATAAGGGTGTAACATCCTGTTGTGAAATCATCCCAGCACATTTCAGCTTACACCAGGCCCAAAATATCAGATTGGGCTGGGCCCGAGTCTGATCTGACATTTTTAGATGAGGTTGGCTTATCTGCTCAAGTTTTAAGGAGTTCATATTATGTATTTTTTAGTTTTATATGTTCTATAGTGTGTTTTATGTCTTTTCCACATGAAGGTCCATGTCATCTAAATGTCTACCTCCACTTCCAGTATCAGAAGCCTGAAATGGCTGATTCCCTTGACACTGACTCCAGATCATGAGCAAGTCTCAGGTTAAAACAGAGAATCAAACCACTCCTCCACCTTCTTCTGTCAGCCTTAGTAAGGCTGCACCGCCCCAGTTCTTCAAACTCAATTCCTTCCCTAAACTCCCCACTATCGTCTCTTTGATCCCTTACATACCTCTTCAATAATTTCGTTCCCTTATATAATCATCTAAATCTTCATTTATGTACATATTTTACCCTTGGACACCTCTTTACACCTTCGAACTAGGCTTCAAACTATGGCTTCTTTGAGTCTCTCAACCCTTTTAACCCAGCCACCTTCTTTTGATCACTCTGGCAACCTTTGAACCATCTTCTCAATCCTTTTCAATTCCATCTTTATTCCTATCTTTCCTGCATGCTTTATAACCTGCTATTAACCTTTCTTCCCATCCAGAATCCAAAGTACCCCTCATTCATCCAGTACTCAACCTTTTGAAAGATCAACTTAGCAGTTTGTGGCCATTTTTGTGTCCACTGGAACTCAAGACTGTAAGACAGAGCAGGCACAACATGCAGAGGTCCAAGGTTTAGATTGGAATGGGGACACAGCCTCTATCTTGTGCATGCTCTACCAGTTGCCAACACGAGACAATCCCATGAACCCTTTCCAAACCTCCATCATCCTCCCACTTCCTGCAGCATTCTCCTTTATGTCATAGCTTCCCTATCATATTTTACCCTTCAAACTGTTTTTTCCAACTTTATACTTTAACATGAACCCTTCATACTCTAGCCTTTTTCTGTCAACCTAGTGGTTAATGTTTCTGCCACTCTTATAAGCATTTTTTTCTTCCTCCATTAGGTTACATTTGGCCCCATGAATGAACTTTTTTACACTGTTCACTTGCTTTTAGTCTTGTACACACTTGAAATCTTTTCCGCCTTCTCATTATGTCCCCTCTCCATCATGCATTTTATTCAATTTCCAGTTTTATCCTCTTTCAGAACCAGTAGATGTCCTTACTGTAACTCTGGTGATCCTTCAAACCTGTTTTTCACACTTCATTTCTCTTTACCTCACAAATCTTCTGCAGCATTCTCTTTAAGAATCTATTTATAGCCTCAATGTAGGAGTAGAGAAAGAATGCCATGCAACAAAAGTGAATGGGGAAGATTGAAAAAAAGGCCACTGTAATAAGGTCTCAGCCTTCATTGAGTGTACAGTTTCACCACCAAGACATCTATTGATCCTTTTCAGCCTCTGTGCAGCATTTTCTATTTATTTCTGCCTCACCTTCCCAACTTTCTTTACTCTTCCCATCCCTTCACAACCTTTGAGACAATTTTACAAATATTTCCCCTGGTTCTTTGGCCTTCTTCATTTGGCAACTATTTACTCCACGTACCTAAAAAAGCAAAAATTAAAACTACTAAAACATGTTTTTAATCACATTCTTTTTGCCCTCCTCTTGGTCTGTTTTTAGCCATATTGCATGCCCCAAACAGAGCAGCCCACAGACATGGTTGGGGAGCTGACAGGCCCTGAAAATGGGCCATAGCTGTCATCTGATAATGTCGACACATACAGATCATGTAAGTATTGGCAGAACTCATTCCATTCCTTTATCAGGCCTGCATCCTTCAGAAATGGCTTTTAACTGTATTGTATGGACACCATGTTGGGAAATTAAACTCCTTTGCCAATCCACTCAGGACTGTAGGTCAGATACATACATTTTAGAGAGTTTTTAATCCAGCCATGAAGTGCAGGACTTTATTGGAGATTTGGTACTTTCAAATCCAAAGAAATGATTGGGCTGCTGAAAGTCCCTGCAAACGGACCCTGAATGTCCTCTCAAGTTATTCACAGAGTTTGATGATGATTTTTTTCAAGGATTGTTAGTCATGAAACAAGAAAGCAGTGAAAAGATCTTGGCAGTGATCTGAGGTCAGATGTAAATAAAATGAATGTCTTAGTGGAGGGGTGTGCTCTTGATGCATTTCCAGTCTTTTTAATGTGACCTGGCTTAAGCAAATTTTGGAGTGGACATTACTGGTCTAAAGGGTCATGGTAAATCAGCCCACTAACAAAGAGAAGGGGCTATACCGTTCTAAGAAAAGGGGCCAACATTTTAAAAGCAGGAAACAATACAGTAATGTTTGCTGCTTTAATATAACATGGAGATAATTGGGATTAAAGGTAATCATCTTAATTTTAGAATGGATGGCCCTTTCTCCAAAACCTCTCTTGCATCCCCAAGAAATGTTTTGCCTTGCACAAAATCCTACAGGAAAAGAGAGGGGAAAACATACAACACAGGAAATAATCTGAAATCCACACTCGGTTGCTGTATTGAGGCCACTATTGGGCATAACCTTAACCAGCTGACCCTCATGGTTGACTCCTATCAATCCTTTCTCAATTTTATCACTTCCCAGATCCCTTCAGCATTTTATTTTCTTTCCTCCAAGTCCTTCCTATAACATTTGAATCCTTCAATCAGGCCTGCATCCTTCATAAATGTCCATCAACCATAACATTCTTCCAACCACTCTAGCATTTCATTTTCCTTCCTGCCAACAATTCCCAAACATCTTCTTCTTTTAAGATCACTCTAGGGTATTATATGCCCTTCTGTCAACCCTGTTTACCCCTCAGTCCTCTTTCTAACCTCTTTGCACCCTTTTCTATCTGTCAACAAATCCCCTACTATTCCTTAGATTTCTCATAAATTTGCTGAAATCTTCCCTACCATATTTCTGGTCTCCAAGATTCCACAAGCAATCTTCTTTTTATTTTGCTTTCAATCCCACCCCTGTTTTATTGACCCTCTTGGTATCCTCTATACCTCTCCATCAACCTTAACAATAACTACGTCAATCTGCTAATCCCTGAGGTACTTTATTCCCTCCTAGCAGCTTTGTTTTTTATCCAACTATTAGTCCCTACCATTTTTAAACTCTTCAATCAAACTTGTGGCCCATTGCTACCACCTTCTATCATTATCTTTATCTCAAAGCATTCTTTATTCTCTTACATGATCTGTTTCCTCTCTGTTTACAGTCCTTTGAGACATTTTTAAAATTCAACCTTTCCAGCCTTGTATAATGATACCCGTTTATTTTTTCTTCTATTTGCCCATGACCACATGCTAGGATGAAAGTCTATCTACCACCGTTTAACCTTCCTTGTGCAATTCTCCATCATCCCTTACACTCCCTTAACCCTATATCATCTTTTTTTTTTTTTTTTGCAGTCTCTATCATCATCCACAGCCATCGATCATTGTTGCTACCTTAATGTCATCCTTTGCCACCATTTTATCTTTTGCTTAACCCTTCAAAACGTCCCTCTGTTCCTCTATCAGCCATCTACCCATATATGATCTTTTTACCACTCTATCATCTCTTTACAACCAAAGAAAATACATTTTACCCCTTCTGTCACCCTTTTGAACCTAGAGTTGTCTCAGATGATCCTTCCTGCGCTCCTTTATTAGATTTCTACGGTCCTTTATTTTGTCTTATCTTTTCTTTAAACCCTTTGGCTATCCTGCTAAACCTTGAATCATCCTGTATACACACTGATCATCCATTTGTAGTATCCACTTTCCCTTTGGTTCAAACTCTATCATATGTGTCCACCATTTTTCACCTCTGAAACCACTGTTGTCTACATTTAAACTGAAATCTACAATTTGTCTTACTTTAACTCCTCAGTAACGTATGTATCACCTCAAAAGCCCTCTATCATTGCTTAAGCCCCTACATCCCACCATTTTCACCCCTTTATATCACTTTTCTATTGGTACTATTACCCTGATGTCACCCCCTACAGCTGTGCTCTGTATTTTTGCAGCACTTTATCTTCATTTTAATTCCACACAGTATCCTCTTTCTTCTTTATAAGCCATTTCTACTCAAATAAGATCAATATAACCACTCTAGCATTCATTTACATCCAACAAAACACATTGTAATGACACTTCTATGTTTAATTTTAGCTTCTGTCGTCAATTGCACATCTTCCTTACTTCCAGTTCAAACCATTTTTACATGCTTCTATCTTTGCTTTATTCATTTTACTACATTGATGACCAATAAAGCATTCAGATCACCCCACTAAAATCCATCTGTGACTTTCTGTACCCTCTTGATACCCACAACTAGTCCCTTGCATTTATTGCATGCGTATCCCCAAGTCTTTTGCCGTAACCTCATGTGCATTGAAACGCCTGCTTTATACCCTTTTTCCATCACTTTAAACATCTCCCTCCTTTTTTAGTACAAGTACTTCACACCCATCAGCAATATAACCTTGTTTGACTCCAATCACCATAACCAATCTATATGTCCTTTGACCATAGACCCTCATCTCTATCCTTTGTCTTTAACCACTTTTTCTTATCGCATCCCTTTTTTTTTCATTCAACCCACCATTCTCCTTGAGCAACCCTTCACTTAAACTGGGAAATCAGAGCTCCACCCCTTCAAACCTCTCTATCTGCCCATTATCCCAATATTTTCACCAATCTGCATCCTATTTCCATGTGTACCATCACTAATGCTTTACATCATGCCCTTAACCAAAATATTGTACTTTTTCACTACTATTTTCAATTTAACACCTTAAAATGTCACCGATATCAGCCATTTCTACCCATGTTTTGTGCATTAAACCACTCAGCCACCCATTCACAGCAAACTGAAAACCCATTTTTGCCCTTCCATCTTCCATTTGGGTCTTGTGTTTACTTACGAAGAGGTACTTCTTTGCACATCATTATCATATTAATTCAAACCTTCTCCCCTCCTTAATTCACTTTTTTTCACATTACCCCTCTATTTACCTTACTGAACCCTTAACCACCCTACCTACCATGTGCCATCTATCTTTACAGTCCTGACAAGCATCTAACCCCTCAAATGTCCCTATTACTGCCCCCCAACCTACAGATTTTCATTGTCATTGCAGCCCTCCATCTTTCCCAAAACACTATCTATCACCATGTTGCAACATTTTATCTTTCATTTGGGCCCTAAAACCAACCACCAACTCTACTGCCACAACCAAAATATAAATTTTAACATTCATATTTCACACATCTATCCAGTTTAACCATTTTAAACAATTATTTATCTCTCAAATATAATACGTTCACACTTTGCTCCTTCATTAAACATATAACCCTTAAAAAAATCTAACAGGATCAATCAATACCTTTTGACCACAGACCCTTATGCATGATAGTCTCCATTCTTTATTGCAACCATGCCATGAATTTATTGCCCCCTTTAAGCAATCCTCAATTTAACCCTCCTTAACATCTTTATACCCCTTGTTTCCAATATTTTCACTAATATGTTTTTTTGTTGTTTTTTTATGTTCCTGTTACTGCCCTAAGTCATTCACTTCTCACATGATCCTTTGGAGCCATTTTAACTGCCAGTGTAACCCTTCAAAATGTCCCTCTAATCCAATATTAGCCATTTCCACAAACATATTACTCATTTAACCTTTCAATTATCCATTCATGAAATCATTTTAACCCATCTATCATCAGTTTTTTTACTTGAATTGTATTTGCACATCCCTGTTACATCCAACCAAACTCATCTACCCCAGTCATTATGATTGTTCCTTTCCTAAATAGTGTGAGATTCCCCTGCTTTAGCCTAAATAATCTGATTTAACAACTTGTCATCCATTTACACCCCTCAGTCAACATCTTTCTTTTTTGTCTTTTAATCTAACGTTACCTTCAAATCCCCTATACCCAACCCTATATATTCTGCTATATAGACCCTTATATTAACAATTTCTACCCCTTATACCAGTTTACATGTAATCTTTTCCTTCAATTTATTAACTTCCCAACCATATCAGCAATTTGATTCTTTCATCCTGTATAGTATATATCCTCTCTATCAATGTAAACATCATATTTGTATTCAACACATCATTCCCCTTGGGCAATTCTCGATTTCAACCTTTGAATAAAACACCTTCCATCACAATCATGTTTTTTTAATGTCACATTATCCAATTATTTTAAACAATCTGTATTCCTATTTTATACAATATTATTATTTCCACCCTTAAGTTGACCACTGCAACACTGTATCACCCATTGGCACTATTTGATCTTCCATTTAACTCTTTTGAATGTCCTATTACTCCTTTATCAGCCATTTACAACATATATTATTCATTTAACCACTCGATCAATTCATCATAACCAACAAAAACAATCTTAACCCTGTCATATATTGAAGTCTTATTTTATCGTAGCACATCCATCTTACATCTATTAAACCTTTCTTCCCACCTTATTGTGTATCTTTTTAAACCCAATGACCACCCTGTTTAATCTTGAATCATCATATATGTAAACCTATCATGTAGTCATGCCATTTTAACATCATATTGAACCTTCTAAATATCTACTGTTCTTTTCAACGGCCCTTAAACCTACACTTAACTGTAGTGCTACAACCACAAAATCCATAAAATCCCTCATAATATGATTTAAGTCATGGTTTAATCCACGACTGTACACCCAAATCAACATTATAACCTACTTGACTTTTCTATCATGCATGCAGTTCCTGAAAAGCCCAGCAATAACCAGTCTACATGTACTTTGACTGAAGACCACTCATCTTCATCCTTAGGCTTTAATCTGTCCATCTATTCAGTCCCCCACATGTTTTGTATTCAAGCCAATCCAAAGGAATCCCTTCACTCCAAACCTTGAATATTAACCCCTGCCCCTCCATCACTGCTTTATACCCACTTCATCACAGTATTTCCACCCCTCTGTATCCCTGCTATATAACTCCTTAAACTCACCCCATCTCTTGACCCCTCCATGAGTGATTCCCTTACTCTTCATCTCCATCTTGACCTCTCCATCAGTCAGCTTCACCCCTTCACTGGCCCTCTAACACCATCCTCCTTCACTGAATTCCCAGTCGAGAAATGTTTGCTGACAGTTGGTCACAAAGGCTAAAAAGAAGATCCTGCATTTGTTTTTCCCTTTCTTCCAAATTGTGTGAGCAGGATAAAAAAAGTCTATCATCTGAAGTGCTGTAATGAGCTGTTGACAACAAGGCCAAACCGCCTCCTCACAGGATGGAGAGCTGATTATGTAAGTAGACATTAAATGAAGGCCACTGTGTTAAGACTAAAAAAACAGCGGGGAAAAATCAAATCCTCTTTGTGAGAGGGAGAGCAAAGAGAAAAGGATCTGTCAGAGATTCTGTAAGAGGATATTTGGGGATTGTGGCTCAATTGCCAGTACAATTTTGGGTCAATGTGACAGAATAAAACAGCTCTGAATTTATCGTCAGTCAGTGCTCCCAGGGAATGGTAGAGTCTAAACCATTTTTTTAACACTTTTTGTACCAGCAAAACAGTCAAAACATGCAAATTATGCTCAAAAGAGGCCATGAAAAATGACTAAAGACAACATTAAGGAGTGCAGATTATGGTCTGCGAGGCTTCAGTTTCCACTGGTAGATAAGTTAATTCAATGGAGAGAGCAGTGGTTGAGTATGTATAGTAAAATAAAAGATACACAAGTTTACAAGAAATGCCTTGGATATGACTGATGGCAGCACAACTTACATCTAATATTATTAAAGGAAGAAGAAGAAAAAGACAGATGTAGCTAAGCTCACTGCCTTGCAGTTCCATGTCTTTGCAGGTATATAAGTACCAGAAAGAAGAAGTGCAACGGTAGGCTAGTAGGACTAAGGTGTTTTTTGTGGCAGTGCGATACATAGATATCTTGCAGAGAAGGGATGAACATAAAGTCACAAAACTGAATGATGGTTAAAGGAAAATGATGATAAAATTACAGTGTGACCCTGTTCTTCCAAAACATTATCGGGTCATCTTGAAGTTTAAATGGGCGTTCATAAAAATAGGTACAATTTGTTCAAAACACCCTTAAGATGTTGCCTGCACAAACCAGTTGTGGACATAGAGCCATGGGATCTCTGATCTATGCCCTCCAAGATAAAGTCAGCTCAAATTTGAGTAGGGGAGACAAATTTGACATAAATATCTCATAGAAAAGGCTTCATGACCTCTACCTTTGACCCATGACTTCCAAAGCCTAGCCTTTTCATCCATGTGATGTAGGAGTAGTTAGTGCAAAGTGTAAAGAAAATCCATTAAAGCATTCCTGCGATATCAAGTTTAAAGTTTTACATGCAAGTAATTAATTCTGAGACTCCCTGACTTTAGAGCCACGGCCTTGAAACCTTAATTAAGATTTAATGAGTAACTGAATACATAAGTGTAGTTTGATGAAATTCCTTATCAGGTTCCTCAGAAATTGCAATCACAAGCAAAGGATAAACTCGAGTCTGCAAACCCTTAACCTACGACCTACTATATGATCTCCAAAATCTATCCCAACTGGCAAAAGGCAGGATAATTTCGGTTTGGCCCAAATAAACCAGAACAAAAAAAAAACAAACAAAAAAAAACACATCTTCAGAGATGCTTCTTATTTTGGAAAGAAGATGTTACAGATACCTTGACAAGTTTCCCAGAAACAGTATGAGAAAGAAGATATACATAATCTAATAATGAAACCGACATTGCTGATAAATCATTTTGAAATTGCATCAATTGCTGGTGTATCCTTGCTGGGGAATTGACAGCTGACAGGCACTAACGGACAACCAGGTGAACTGTGCAAATAATCATATTCATGTATGTTTAAAATATTCAAGTTGGCTTTCTTTGCTTGATGTTTGTAGGAGGGCAGCACGTCTTGCAAACATTTAATCACAGCTCCTTCTGTCTACTATGCCCAGCTTTATTTCCTCTTCTGTCTCTTGTCTTTCTAATTTCTTGAAATTATGCTGTCATGTTGGCTGGAGGCATTCTGGTTGTTCATATGCATGTTCGTACACAGGTCAAAACATGTAAACATGATCCATTAGAAGGCCCTCAACAGGTCTAAATTAAACCTTAAACACATTAACAAACAGATTAAAAGCAAAAATGATTAGATTTTAGAGGTTAAAGGTTAAGACAATGAAATGTTGTTATTGTACTTCGCTTAGGAACCCATTTTTTCAAGATTGCTTGACATGATACCCTTTAAAGTTTTCCAATATGACACAAGTAACCAAATAGAGTTTTTCATGTCATTATAAAAAGGTCAAGGTCATGGACTGTTCTTGTTTTCCTTTTGCTTGTGAATGAATTATCTAAACAAAGCTTTAACAGATTTCTGTTAAACTTCTTCCACTGAAAGATGACCTGATTGGTTTTTCAGTGCAATAAGTCAAAATTTATAAAGCATCATGCTCACTGCCTTCCTGTAAATGCAGTATTTCATACCACTTTCCAGTGTCTTCTTTCGATGTTGTACAAATGGCCAATTTAAGTTAAAAAAAAAAAAAAAAGAGGAAACAGTTTGGAAGGGCAGGCTCAAGCATCATTGGGCCTCATGATCATGCTTTACTTGCAGACTTGATTCGTCAAAAATTCTTCAGAGTGATTTCTTTCAAACTTCGCTACTACCCTACAACCAAATGTCCTTCTCTGACGTGAAGAGGGAACATATTACATTTGAATGGTAGTAGGTTAAAGGCCAAAGGACCCACTACTGTGCTTTTACGCTTACCTCGCAGAGGCTTTCAAAACACCATGCAGTAGTTCTAGTTTTTCTTTTTCTTTCTTGTTTTTCCATTTCTACTTTATATTTCCTAAACACTTACCTTTTCCCTCCCTCTATTTTTATGTTCCCTCATCACTTTTTGCTCTGTCACTTCTTCTTTTGCTTCAGTCATTTATTTCCATCTACCTGTAAACTGATTTATGATCATGACTTTTTCATTATGTCTTCTCCATATATTTAGTTTTCTCCATATACTTTTCTATTTTGTCCACCTTATGAAAGGCAATGAGACATATCAAAAGGGAGACATGTGTATTTGGGTTTGCACCCAGAACTTCACATATCTGCAGCACACCAACATGGAAATAGGAGACACTGGGCATTTCTATTATGTTACCTCACTGAACATTAAGTCAATAAATCATGATAACCAAAACTAAAATGGTATTTCCAATAAAGTCACTGTTATAAATACGACTAGATCACTACACACAGACACCAGTGTGTTTTACACATGATAAGAAGTCATTTTGAAGGTGCATATTAAAGAATTTAATATCAGAAATAAGAACATACGATAACACACAGCCACATGCTCACATGAAAGAGTACTGTTCTTGCTCTTTCTGTATCTATAAATCATTCAGCATATATCTAAGTCTCACTAACATTATTCCTGACACACTGATATATACTTAGATATAAAATCAAAGATATATTGAGGCTGTAGATTCATACAGCAGGAACTACATGAGAGGAAATCAATTATCTTCAGTAACTTCAAAACGGTTTAGCAAACCTGCTGAGATGAAGCACTAACGTATCCGAACAAATAGTGATTTCCCTCAACGATATCCATCCATCTAAGCTTGTCTCAAATGTTTAAATTGAAATGTGAAATCATTGCTAGAGAATCTAAAACGATGCACTGACATGTTGCAAGCCCTTGAACCGGGAATCTTATTCACCACATTTCAGACCTTATTTTTTGTCAAAACCAAGTCAATGGTAAAATGTGACAGAGAATCAGATTTAGAGGCTTTCTGCTGTAATATCAACAATGGCTTGTAGGAGTTGTGCTGGACTATTTCGACAGAAAATGGGTTGAGTTGAATGGTAACGCTTTCAGTACACCAGCCAATTTATGGTCTGAATATCACCTCATTAGCTATGTATATAGACTGAAAGAATGAGGTCTCGCCCACTGATAGTTGATGGAAATTCCCTCCTGGTTGTCTTGCACACTGTTCTGACTAGATACATATTGGCTGCTGTGCTTGTAAGCCGGCAACAAAATGGCTTCCATATCAGGTGAGAGTGCTGCACATTGACCAAATGCCCTTGCAACTTTCGCCACAGAAATACCAAACTGGGCTTCAACTTTGGAAAGCACAAACAAGTAGTGTAGGTATACTGTATGTGTCCCATTTCTGCATATGTGGGCATGCATATCTGCTCAAACAAAGTCAAAATGGCTTTCTGTTTATCATTTTCCTGTCTGTTTTGGCCCAGGGAGTAGATGAGCCTTCTAGCCTCTAGATCAGTGATTCCAAACCTGTTTAAGCATTGTGTCCTTGCTGCATAATGTGTTTTGAGTATAGAGTGCTCTGTGTGCGCCACAATCAAAAAACAAACTTCAATAGTCACCTTGAGTGAAACACTGAGATAAAAGGAAAGTTGATCAAGCTCTGAAAACACTGTCCCTGCCCTTATTCAGTGAGGGACAACAACCAGTTTAGTTAACCCCTGCAGGCCCAGTCACAGAATGATTTTTGGCTCAATGATTTCGTAATCTCATATAGTAACCATTGTAACTGACAAAAAATATAATACGGTCTGTCCTCAACATTAACATACGTAGACCCAATAGTTGCAACAAAGCTGATAACTTATCAAGATACCTGCCAAAATGAAAATCAACACAAGCCACAAACCAAAACGTGGCTGACATGCATCCTATCTGAGATAGGCAGTAAGCTAGTTAGCTAACTAAGCAAGGCAACATGACATTAAGTAATGATGCTTTAAACAGACACAGAGGCAAAGCAGCAATTTTGTCACCTGTAAATACTATATACAGTAAACAACAGTATAATAATAGAATTGTTCTTTCTTTCCTTTTAATTCCTATATGATTTAATGGACTTGTGATGTTATTTCTTCCCACAACTTACTATCCCCCTTCTGTTTTTATTCTACATTTTTAACCTTTGAGCAATAACACGTTTCCTCCATAAAGGTAATTTTTTATCATTAAATTACATTTCACATGAATACTTAATGAGTATTATCATTTATATTTAATTTCAATATCATCTAGGTTTATCTCCCATCTTTAAAATCCTTTTATATTTTACTCTCTGCTATCAAATCTAATGTGCGGTTTTCATTCAGCCTTTAAGGCCTGGTTGAACTTGATGAGATTTCCTGTGAAATAGTCCCCTTCAGCTCTTAAAGCTTCCTCGAGATGGAAAATTTCCCTTCAGGGTAGAACAAAAGAAGTGGAATAATTATCATTTTATCTGTTTGTTAATTTTAATGTTACGCTTAATATCCGCTCATCTGACCATGGTTTATCATTTAGCTCCTAGTCGTCTGATCATTTTTAGTTTTAAGTGTTTAAAGGTATTATTTCATCATCAATAAAACATTTCAACATTAACTTTGAGACACTATTATAATTACGGTAAAATAAGAGGACCCTCACTGAGCCTTTGCCAGCTTCTGAATATTACATGAGGATTGTCTGGCTCGACATAAAGAGAAATCTACTGGACCTTAAGTGCAGTTCATAGAAAAATGCGGTTGTGGTTTATCCAAAGAAATATAAGAAAAGCTGCCATTTTCTGGTAAAATAATTGAATTCTTAAATGTTCACGTGAATGACATGAGCTGTGTTGGCAGTGGAAATTGATTAATCGGACTGTCAACGACAATTTGCCTCTGACTACTGCGTCAGTGGTGGATAAATGGGTATGAAAGGGCATGAATGTGTTAGTTAATGGACAACTGAGACAGAAACTTAAACCATCAGTGAGTGAATGTGAGACTGATTGGTTACATGTGATGTAAAGCTGCTTTGAAAAGTCAAAGAGATGAGAAAAGCTCTTTAAAAGCTCAAGTTCATTTACCTTTTATCATGTATGAACCCCAGGGAGAATAGTTGATATTGCGGTAACAACAAATGGGAATCATATAAAAAAATACATTTGAATAAATAAATTGTCACAGAATTGCACATCCTGTAGTTCAAAGTATGTTTTGTGCACACTGCTCTTTTACTTATCTGTGTTGCCTTTCCCTCTCTTCTGCTTCACTACCAAATCATGAAAAAAACAGGTCCCTTCTCTGCACATTTGCATTTTTCCGGTCATCAATTCAATGTAAATTTGCTGTTTCAAATATATTTTCCCACCTGTATTTGATCTACATAAGCACACAATATTGCATGCTGTTACTACAGAATCAGACACGGTTTGTGAGCCGCTGTTTATTTGTAATTTCATGCTGATTTTGGAGTATTTGTGTTTGTACAATATGTGCGGTAACTGCAGTTATTCAGCCGCACGGAGCATAGCAGCCCCCAGTCTGTGAGCTTGCTTGTAAATTTCACAATGTGAGCAAGATGAAATGAGTCAGAAAAAGATGCTGTATTGTAAACTCATCTGTGAGTCATCTTTGTTTCCATCAGCAGCATGTTGTCTCCCTCATCCTCTGATTCCATATATAGTTTCTCTCTGTGTTCGTCCTCGTTTATCTTCCACCTCTTATTGCCTCGTTTTCATCTGTTTCCCTGCCTCTTCATCTTCCCACTACCTCGCTCTGTGTCTCTTTCCATCCCGATTCCCTCACTCCGACCTTGAAATGAATAGTAAAGCACTGCAGATATACGGGGCTACAGTGATGGGAAAAGGAATTGAAATGTTGTGGGGATGAATTTAGAGGCAAGAGGAGCCAGGAAAAAGAGGGAAATGTAGGAAATAGATAACAGAGCATAGGAAAGAGAGGAGAAGCAGAAGAGGCAATAAGCTGAGAATAGAAATATATGAATCTGGTGAACTAAATCAACTCACAAGTCGCACAAGCCAAATAAAAAGCATCAAAATGACGCGGGACAAGGAGGAAAATGAATTGAGGAAAGAAAGTATGAATAGAAAGCACAAAGGGCAGGACTGCAAAAGTTCAAGAAGCTTTGCACCAACTGCATCGACTATTCTATCACTTTAGTAGCCAAAAAGTTTTCTCTGTAACCGTCTTTTACACTCATTGGACACAATACACATTGGTATCGGGTTCGACCCCCTATGCTTCAGAAGTGCCTGATTTCATTGTGGCATACATTCAACAGAGCACTGGAAATATTCCTCTCAGATTTATGTCCATATTGACATTTGATATTTGCTGCAGACCTATTTTGCGAATAACCCTTTGTTCCAAAGGTGCTCTATTACAGTGATCACCAACCTTTTTTGTCCCACATCCTGATTTTACAATGTAGCCACTGACCGGTTTTTGCAGAGCAGTGGAGGGGGTGTCTGTACATGTTGTACATAGTATACTTTAAGATAATGCGGAATCAGAGGTAGCCATGGGCTTGTTTGTAAACTTCAACAAAGAGACATTCATGAGGGCTCACCTTGTTTTTATCAGCTGCTTAACATAGACATTGAAACTCAGGTGTTGACAGAGTAACTAATTAAACTGCCAAACCCGCTGAGAACAGAGGATAATGCTGTAAAAATGGTGTGCACATGCTCAGTACCAAAAGTTTAACAGTCCACTACTGGTCCAAGGCCTGGTGGATGGGGACTGCTGAGATTTGGCTGTGTAAGCAACTGGAGTACAGTAAACCCAACTGGAGTACAGTAAATCCAACAGGAGTACAGTAAACCCAACTGGAGTACAGTAAACCCAACTGGAGTACAGTAAACCCAACTGGAGTACAGTAAACCCAACTGGAGTACAGTAAATCCATTGTCATGTGTAAGAAATGATGTGACAAGGTGAATCATCAATCTGAATCTAGCCATACACTGTCACACTGGAGGACTTCATGGGTACAATATTAGCCAAAACAGGTGATTCACTAGCAAGGACCACAACGATAAAATGTATTTGACAATTATTTATTGTTAAAGTTGGAATGATGAATTGAATTTGAAACACTGAACATTTTGCCAACATCAGTTTTGGGGAACTTCTTATGTGATCTGCCTTAGATCCCGGGCATGACCAACCCCCTTTCAGGATAGGAGGAAAGACAAAACACTAAAGGGGCGGGAGGTGTGAATCAAACGAACGAAACAAAGGGCAGAAATTGCCAAGGTTGAATTTATAGCGACATGGGAAGAGGTGTGATTGAGGTGTAGTCGTGCTCCAGAACATTGCAATTAAGCATCCCTACAAGCAGGTTGGGTTCATGCTTTTATGTTGTCTAGACAAAATTCTGACTCTACCATCTGAATGTCACAGCAGAAATTCAGAACTATTAGACCAGGGGAAATTTTACCAATCACCTATTGTCCAATTTTGATCAATTGGTGCAAATTTTAGCCTCAGTTTGCTGTCCTTACCTCCCATTAGCAGCACCCAATGTGGTCTTTTGCTGCTGTTCTACGATTCAACATATATTGCATTTAGAAATGACTTTTTGTACACCTTGTATATAACAAGTGGTACTGTATTATGCTCAAGTACACCTCAAAAGTGGCTGCAAAGGTTTCATTTTAAAATGCTAGTTTTACAACTTAAATTAAGTTGAACTAACTCTCAAAATCTCATTCATCTATTGGTCTAGATTTCTTTGATGTTGTTCATTTTGATATGATTGTCAACAATTTGGGCAACAAGGGGACGTGGCTAACTTGATTGACAGATTGATGAATGCATTATGTCAGGAGGCCAAAGCTCTATCCACCTCTTTTACTCTGGCACGAATGTTTGAAAGGCACTTGATTATAGACATTGATTCCAACACAGCAATCACTATAGTTCGGCATCAGATCGTTTCTTCATAAACCAGTTGATGACATCACTAAGGCTAAGTTCATGTTTTACAGCCTTTGGTTTAACTCATCTCTTTTTCATGAGGTTATTTTTTTGCCATTTCCTCATCCGTTTTCCTTAGGTGGCAACACTTGGACGAGACAGGAAAGAGAAGTATTCTGTAGAATATAATTTCAGTTTGCAGAAAAAGAGGAACATGTCCAAGTGTTGTTTGTTTTCAGAATAATGAGCTGTTGTCTGCAGTCTTCACTCACCCTACTTTAGGCCAAACGCAACTTTTTCCCCATCCAATCCTGCTTCCCGCCTTTCACAAAGCCGCTGTGATCGCTGCCTCGCCATCAGTCTGAAGCTGCCAGAGAGGTCATATGTGTGAAAA
This sequence comes from Cetoscarus ocellatus, assembly GCA_037902135.1. Taxonomy (NCBI): domain Eukaryota; kingdom Metazoa; phylum Chordata; class Actinopteri; order Labriformes; family Labridae; genus Cetoscarus; species Cetoscarus ocellatus. The sequence continues at coordinate 125,519 of JBAMNC010001210.1, forward strand.
CTGTTGCGGACGCCGCCATCTGCCTCAATAGACAGATAAAAAGCAGTGTGATGGAGGAATACTGAGCAAAACTTTCACACCTGGCTGTTAATGGGGGGATGTTGTCAGCAGGAAACCATCAGAAGGTGTCTGCCGACTGAAGGGGAGTTCAAATCGAAGACTTTGCAGGGTCCCTCCTTGAAGGAGATTGCGGGGATATTAGAGGAAAATGTTTGGGTTATTTCAAAACGCTGCTGGACAGAAAATTTCACAGGAAAGTTGCAGAATATCAAACGGATCATATCTTTTAAATATTTTCTCCCTGATCTTTATTTGGATCTTTTAATCTGATCATTTTATTGGAAGGCATGTTACAAGTGATATCTGTGATTTATAGGCAGATATCAATCTCAGTGTACATCAAAGTTTGTACGCAACGTTGTGTATACATCAGTGCAAGAGTGCAACTAAACTATTTGCAGTTTGAGCTTGAACATTGCAAGTGCTGTGAAAAATGTTAAAGATGTGTTTCTGGAATGAAATCTCTCCCATTACAAGCTTCATAAATTGCAATATCACCCATGGGGTGTACAGCTTTGAGTGTGTTTGTGGTTTTTTCCATGTTGGCACCACCGTAAGACTGCTTAAGCGGGGTACACACATTGAGATTATTGTCAAATGCCCAATGATCTTATGTCCTATAAGATTATCCTATAAGATTGTCCTGTGGTCTGAGGTGTGTTGAGAGTGAATTTGTCCCGATAATCCGCTACGCAACAGGTCGGGCAGACAATTATAAATATTAAACTTGTTCAATATTTACAACTAAAATTCTTCATGTGTGGGTAAAGCCGACGACTCCCAAGTCTTCATGACTTCATGAATTGTGATGCGGAACAGAATGTAGCCAATCAAGAAGCGAGCTGACTGAGGAACAAGGATGCAGGCATAAATAAAAACAAACACGGCCGACCTGAAACATAAACATAAAGTTCGGGGGACCTAAGAAACTGAGGACCAGTTCACGTGTTCACACAGTCTCCAAGATTTTTCCTCAGTCTTTTCTTTTTTTAAGTTCCAAATTTTCTGTCAAAAATAGTCCCAAGACCACCATCATTCCCTCTTCTCGTATGTCCTCTCCCATGTTGCGTGTTGTTTTTGCGGTTGTTGCCATAGACAATGTTTATGGTTGTTGCTAAGCTTCTTCTTCTTCGTTTTTGTTAGATCACGTTTGATCACTCGAGATTTCTGTCTTGAAGGACTAGATTCTAGATCAGTGGTGGGACTGAATCGTTATGTGTGTGGTGTGCTGTGTTGAGATTATCGGAGCACATCACACGCAGTACGATCAAAACTTTTCAATGCCTGATTTTTTATCTTCATGTGTTGCAACTCTAAAAGTTTTACATATCAATTTCATCAGTTCCTGACGGTTTGGAGCGCTGAAGCCTGATCTCTCTTGCGTTTCAAGTGCCAGCTGTACCTTCTCTTATGGGTGGAGATGCGAGCTGAGGGGAGTGGGTTGCATCAGCTATGTGATCACATGACTTCACAGCAGCATGACACAGTAAACAACCAATGGAGAACTTCCAGCACTCCAGTACTTCACGAAGCATTGTTATATCTGGGCATTCTTTTGAGCAACATCAGTGAACAAATCACTCCAAATCCATCGCTTATTGGAACGTGATGCAGAATGTGTTTTCATTTAGCTCCTGTGACCAATGTTTTTAGCTCCTCCCTTTAGGATTGGTTTGGTATGCTTATGTCTTCAGAGCAGTGCCAAAAACTGGGACAGCATGGAACAGTTATCTGGGTACCTTTTCTCCTTATGTGACAGTGGAAACACCTGTAATTGCGTGTCGTACTGAGCCGAACTGAAAATAGACCGCATGGTGGAAATGCAGCAAGAGAGGTATTTTGCTTTTATACTCCTAAAAGAACCAGATTTCCAGGCTGAAATGTCAATTTTACGTTATACAGGGTTGTAAGGATTTTTCTGTATATTGTTGTTTATTTTTGACATGTATTCTAATTATCATACTACTGCATGCTCTTACCTGAGCAAATGTGGTGAGTTGACCTATAATTTCTATTTTTGTTTCAGCCAATGTCCACATGGAGGTAGGTATTTTTTGGGACCATTTTGTCCTTCTTCTGACATAAATGTTGTTTTATGTAACCAGAGATGCATATTTGAAATGCAAGGAGATAGGCCTTAAGGAAGAAGGAAAGCTAAAGAACAGCTTTTGGCTTCAAGTGTTTTACCTCTGTTTTTTTTATTTGTTTGCTTGTTTTAGGTATTGGCATGAAGTAGCATTTTAAGGGTACATGACTCTCCTGATAAAAAAGCGTCTCAGAAGTGGGTTTCAAGGCAAGCCTCTTTCAATGAGGATGTCAAGATTGGAGTAAAAAAATGTCAAAACAGGGTCTTAACTTGTTCAAAAAAACATATCAAGATGGAATATCATAAATGTTTCACGTATATTTAAGAATTTTTGGGTCAGAAATTTCTTCAGAACATTCCTCAGATATTGCAGGAAAAGTTAGGATGGGCCAGCTGAAACATAATACCTTCCACCTTTTTTGGGATTTGAGGTAAATCTCTACTGTAAACAATACAACGAAACACACACTTCTCCTTTGGCCAGTCTAGTTTGAATTATATAACACCTGGGCATCATTTTCCACTCAACTGACTCTGAACTCCTCCTCACTCCAAAGAAACAGGTCAAGGCTCCACAATCCCAAACAAACCTGGCTCACCATGAAACCTGTTTATCCTCGCTTGGTTTACCTCACTCTGCCCCGTCAGCAGGAGGGACGGGTGCGACCGGTCCCGGGAGGATGTCCCAATTTAGGAGAACCAGAAAGTAAATGAAGCGCACCCAGAGGAGGTGATAGATCTTCAGAGAGTTTATGGTTGAATTTCTGCTGTGTTAACGTCCGTTAAACGAGCGATATAAACACAGTCTGTCTCTCCTTTATGCTCAGTCCCACAGTTTCTGCACCCTCTGGTTTACTTTTATTTCATCTTTATATTGTTCTACCTTTCTGTACTTTCATGACAGTCTGCAGAAAACTTGCTTCGTAAGACGAGGATAAGATAATCAGTCCTACTTTAAGGAATACAGTCTTGGTTTTCCTAATTTTCTGCCTCTTTCTCATCTGATTTTAAATTTTTCTTCATCACCTTTGTTTTGAATCTTTTTTCTTTTAATGTCTTCACAGTCTCGCCTTGGTCCTGACTCAGCAGTGATTCCGCAGCTAATGAACAAAAGCAGCCAGTCAAATTAATTATGCAGGCACCCTGAGGTGTTTAATGGCTGAAGTTGCCATCTTTGAGATGGCAACTTCAGACATGAATGTGGTTTTCTATAGGCACCTATATATCTATATCTTAATAGATCAAGGTTGATCAATGATCTGTTTACATGCAACTTGTAAATCACACAGCACTTGTTTAATTTGACTCGTTTCTTCTTCCATGTTTGCTTCTGCATTTGTCACCCAAAATTTATGTTATTTTTACAAGGGTAAATTCAAATTTTTAGACATCTGGCTCTGACAGAAATATAGAAACACTCCCTTGTTTCATCATCACCTGTTGATTTTACTGCCCTCAAGATCTGGGTTGCAACAGTGTCTAATTTATTTTCCTAAATTTCAGCAGCTTTTAACGGGTCAAACCTTTCAGCTCAGATTTCCCCTCAAACTCATATTAATAATCCTGCTGATGAAAGCCCAGGTAACATTTGATATTGTGTCAGAAGGAAACTCTTTGATTTGAAAAGGAAAACGGTGGAGAGCTCTGGATTGAAAAAGAACATTAACATACTTATTCATGTTTTTTTTCTCTTTCATTTTAGTATTTCATAAGTACTAATACAAGTTTAGCATTAGTAACAACTTTTTTCTGTATATGTGCTATTTTATGAGGGTTGATTGTAAATACTGTGATATTTTCAGGGTTTTCTTATAAGGTTAAGGATATTCTGTGAACAGGAATCAAGCTCAGGGGTTTGGTAAATAGATGGACTCGAGCTTATATGACACAGGAAGCCTTCACATTTTCAATCACACACTTAATATGATAGCTGTCCATCAGTCTTAACGTAGAGCCACCAATACTGTATTGGTGAATTTTGATGAGGGATGGAAACTGATAGAATTTTATCAATACCAATGTCATTTCTGATTCTGTTTATTGATTTGATTTTTTATGGATTCCTTCAAAAATTCTACATTGAAAAAAAACTATGGCCTAAATAGCTTTGAGTGGCAACAATGTCAAACACATGGCACTCATGGAAGGTTGCGGCTGCTTTCACTCAACGTCAAAGAGTTAGCGTCATTTCGTTTAAAATCAGCCACAATTATGTTCACTTCTGTTTCCTGTGTACCATCATCACTGTATTGTTGTCAGTTGTGCTGACTTCCTCTGAAAAGAGCTTGATGTCCTTGGTTTGTGAGGCACGCAGTCCATAGTGGAAGGAATTAATAAGGCAGCTGTTAAGCTTTAAGACATATGATTCCTTCCTCGATTCCCAAAGCCAGTTATTATCGATTATCAACTGGAATAGAGAGGTGCAGGGATGATTTATTTTTGTTGGCCAATGCCAAAGTAAGCATTATGGTGGTTCTCTCGACTCAAAGTCTATGGGATTCTTCGCTATTTTCTGGGATCAGTGATGATAACAAGGTCTGTGGCGAACAAAAATGTATGAAACTTGAATTTTTTGGTCAATATGATAGTCTTCAAGGACATACTTAACTGCCATGAATTCTTATGCTTTAACATTATTGCTGAGAGTAAAAAGCTATTATTACCAAGCTGTTATGGAACTTCAACAGGGCAGTTGGACTTGGAAGCAACTGCCACACTTCCAGTATATAAGGCCACATTCTAACCCCTTGTTTGAGAATTTCCTCTAAGTCAAATGACCTGATCAGGTTAGTGCCCGTGGCTGTGGCTATGGTGTATGTTGTCCTTGTTAGCAGTTTGCTATTAACCATCCTTTAATGATTCAATAATGCTGTAAAATTACAAAGAAGGGCAATGTCGGAAGTATTTTACGTTGAAAAATGAAATGCCCAAATCATGTTTGCATGTGTTCATCATGCACCATATTTCAGGTTATAATCAAAAAGGCTATTGTAAAATCCCATCACTTTGGGAACCAGAGATGCTAAAATGCTAACTCACTGCTGTTCTTTTGGACTCACTACTGCACCACTCTATGGGTTTCCAATTCCCATCCCTAGCTTTGATCTCATGGATAAGTGCCCATCTTTTATTTTTTATTATTATTTATTTTTATAGCAGGAACACACCATGTCACAGACCTTATACATCAGACTATAGGTTTTAGGTGGTTTAAGGCAGAGTAGTTATGAGCACGGTCAAGACAGGAATACACCAGCTTTGCGCCTGACCATATTACCAAAAACCAAACCTCAGGGTGGTGACAGGAGTGCATGTTAATTTGTTTATTACACAAAAAGATGGCATGGGCATAGAGATGACAAATACATCAGGTGAAAAAATAGGAAAGACACCTGCACTGTATGCCACAACACTTTGCATTAGGTGTGCCAAGCAATGGAATACTCCTGTTCTCTGACACCTTACTTTGTCTTAAAGAAAATATTCAGAACTTCAGTGGCTGAGCCTGAGTCAAAGTCAAAGAAATATCTGGATATTGTATGTGTGTACCAGCCTGTTTGTGCCTTCATAACCTTGACTGGCCTCTCAAAGAAACCATCTTCCTCCTAGCCTGCCTATTTGTCAACCCATCTCCATGAAAGTAGGATTTATTACTCAGACTCGTGTGTGAAAAGCCAACTATGTCTCCCAGGAGTAACATCCACAGAAAGTTTCAGACTGGAGAAAGTTTCACTCCTCTCAGATAAAGAGCAGCGCCTGGAGCCAGGGAAGAAGGACGGCTGCTGAAGCCTGCCAGCGGTGTGACAATAATATCTTCACTTCACACGTCTGTGGAGGGGGCACTGAGGCACAAATGCACTTGAACTTCGATGCATTTGTGTGTAAATATGGACATACAACATTGCACGTCGCTTTGACCCAGCTACAGACATACAACCTTGGATATCCTCCCTTTGGCTCCACATTAAACCCCTCTGGGATACAGAATGGGTTTAGCTGAGTGTGATTGTGTGTGTAATAGATGCGTGTTGTGGTGATGTGAGGCAGTGTCCTGGGTCGTGCTGTCAGACATTCAAAGGTCAGGCAGTGACAGTTGTTGTGCTCTCACAGCGGGCTGCTGACATTAATATCATGAGGACTTTCACCCCTATTTCAAAAGTGGTTATTGTACAAACTGTTCCCTTCAAAAATAAGAAAATCCACCGTGTGGTAAATCTAAATGTGCAGCCTAAGCAAAACGTTCCAGGCATGAAATTTAATCCCAGCACAGGCGAAGATCGAGTCATTTAAGGATGAGAATGAAACATCAAGGCAACTGCTGAGCTACAGGTGGAGGTTTTTACCTCTTTCCAAAAAAATTATAGAAAGTTTGAAACCCTGTTCAATTGTACTCATTATTTTCTATGTATTTTCCAAAACTAACAGTTTTAAAGAAAAGCAAATGTGATCAAGACTAGGGCCCCATTCATCTTGCCATTTCAAGCCATAATATATCTGCCCCTGTGATGCTTCACCTTCAGTCTGAATGTCATGGATCCCAGGGTGGAGGGAACAAGTTAAAATGATGTTCATTGTGATGCTTTTGCTTGCACTATAAAAAAGGGCTTGGGATTGAGGATGGTTAGAAAACACAATTCCTCGATTTAATTAATCCATCAGATTTTACAAATTAGAAGTGACCAAAAAATAAGCTTTTCTGACACACATCACTGTGGTGTAGTGTTATCATCTGGGAGCAAAACAAAGTAAAACTGGAAGCAAACACAGCAGTCAGCAGCAGAGGAGTCTAACCTTGTTAAAATTTTACATTAGACAGATTAACACAGATTAAAAAAAAACATCTTGAGATGTTCCTGCTATATGTAATAGTCTTTTTTAATCGTTCATCCAGCCAAATTGGAGGTTATGGGAATTTAGGTAATTTGTCTCCGCTCAGTGGTAAGCGCTTCAAATTATGTGTTCAAACAGCTCTCCATTTTACTACAGTGCTTTAATATGCCAATAAATTAACAACAAAATGGAAAAAAAAAAAAAAAAGCAAAATTTCTCTTAAAGGAAAGCCAGCATCTACTGTTCACATAAATGCACTAGCACAATGGCTCATTAGCAAACAACACATCACGACTTACTCATCACTTAACAACAAGAAGACTGTCATCAGTTTTCATCTCAATCTCAGTTCCCTACATGGTTTTCATCTCAATCTCAGTTCCCTACATGGTTAACTCACTGAATGGGTTTTCACTTTTGGGTTTTGTAATGTAATTTGTGTCAGAATGAAGGAGTAAAGCTTTTAAAGAGAGCTGCTAGCCTCTTGGCCCAAGACTATTTCCCCTATTTCATTTCACCTTACAGCACAAAGTATGCAGTGACTCTTCAAGTGTGGCTGTATGAGTGTAATATCGCTTTGTTTGCAGTGATCTTGCGTGCAGTGTCACATTTTTGTCCTAATGCCGTCTGGGATTTCATTTATATATATTTATGCTAATTATATAGTAATGACCGCATGGACCCATTGGATAAGCGTCACTGAACATATTCAACCGTAGTTATTTACCACTCTGAGGTGGAGTGCGCTAAAAAGCCTTACATTTCAGTATTACCTACCTGCTAATCAGCTTTTGAGGGTTTTTTTTTTTGTTTCCAAGGAAAGCAACTGAGCTAGGATGATCCTGTTTACCGCCTTTTGCGGTCTTGGCTGTTTCACACTGGATGCAGTTTGCATAGTTGCAGCGGTAAATGCACGTTTTCATTTTGGCATGACTGTTGTCAAGTCAGAGCTTTCAGACTGCCAGTGTGAGCTGCACATCACAAGAATGGGATGCTTGCCAATGGTTTCTGCAAGTCAAGCGCTTTTAGCACCAAAGTTAGTTTCACTTTCTGAAGCTAACTTTGGATCAACCAAGAAACAGAGAAAAACAGACAGGAAAAGGCAGAACAGAGCCATGCGTGTCTTGTTTCAGGTGATACGTATGTCCACAGTGGTAGACCACAGAATGCTTTCATTCTTAAATTTCCTGAATCAATTATTTATTAATCAGATTACTTCTTGGCAGATTTTTTTTTCAACTCTCAGCTGTAATTCTTTACTGTGGTGAAATGTATTTATAGATAGAGCTGTGGAAGTCAGGAGATGCTGCGAAAAAGCCTGGTATGAAAGCCACTGCATTCTAAGCAGGAGCTGACATGTGCGTAAGCTATATGCATCCAGTGTGAAACTGCTGTTAAAAAATCAAACAAACAAAAGACAAAAGAAAACAAAACTGCAAATACCTTCCTGTGTAAACTTTTGTTAAATAAATTCATGAGAAGCATATTAAAACATTTTAATGAATTAATTATCACAGAAGTCAGAATTGCTGGGCTTTTGCTGGGCTTTTAGGAACACTACCTATGTGCTGGATAAAAAAAAACAAACCATCCATTTCAGTCCAGTCTAAGCTAAGTTCTTCAGTTCGCCCACATCTCCAGCCTTGGAACAGCATTATGGAAATATATACACAGACCAGTCTAGACATGCAGTGCCATAATTTTACTTTATATGATGTCAATGTAAACTGTGTTTTTTTTTTTCTTCGTGGGTTGCATAAATCAAATTCACATTATGCCAAGAGATAATATGAGCAAATCTCCAAACTTGCAGAATAGTTACATAGATCTTACAGTGGCAACACAAAATGGGACAGTGTAGGAAAAAATCTTTAATTAGAATTTTTGAGAGATAAAAAGATGGGTTGGCATATCAATAAAACCACTTACTTCCCAACAAAGGGAAAAAACAACACGATCCAACACGGTTGAACTTACACATATTGAGAGCATTTTGACAGTAAAGCTACTGAAGCATGAATCATTCCTATCTACACCATCACCAAGTCCACTGTGTATTAAAACACAAAGCTGCTCCCACTATCATCTCAAACTGTAGAAACTCTGCAGCATCGGGCACTTAGCAGCAAAGGTGTCACTTAAAAGAAAAGAAAATCTTCAGGATTACTCCTTTCAAACTCTCTGCTCTTTCTCCTCAGAGGCACAGCAACCTGAAACTTAACTTTTTAGTTTTCCATTTCAACCATTTAGCTGCAGACCCTCTCCAGAGTGAGTGGTACACGTAAAAAAGTACGCTCCAGTTCCTTGGAGAACATTTAAACCTGCCACGTTGCTGAGTCCCAGGGACGATCATGTACAGAGGCGAGAGGCAAGAGAAATAAAACATGAGAAAAATGAGAGGTCGAGGGAATTTTTAAGAGATGAGATTAAATTAAAGAGAGTTGATGGGGAGGATAGGCATATGGGGGATAGGATTCAGAGGGAAGAGGGTGAATTAAGGTGCAGTTCTTAAACTTCTGGAGTTTCCAGCCAGAGATAGAAAAGTTACAGGACATGTCTAGCTCTTTTACTTGGGATATAACTTCTGAGTGGGGAGAAGTTTGAATTAGTTGCATATTTGGTGCTATGGAGTCAAATTTCGAGACCCAATGTACTAAAAACTGTTTTAGCTTTACATTAAAGCTTGACTGAACATGGTTGAAGTGATGGATTATTAGAAGAGAACATTTTTTTGCCAATTGTATTTTTGAATGCCATTGTTTTTACTAGATTGACAAGGAAACTAGGTGGAAATAAATGAGAAAAAGACCCAAAGACTGATATGAATCCTTGATGTCAACATCAAGGACAACAGCCTCTTTACCGTTCAGTGTATTTACATTACATATGCAATTCCCGCCCCATTTTGTGATTTTTCTTTAAGCAAACATGGACAACTAACTGTTTTGAATTTTAAAACTGGATAATCTAAGACTGGAGAAAGATTTTTGTCAAAATAAAGTTAAACTTTTATTTCAATACTTGATGTTCTCTCTTGAACTTTGACTTCGCCCTGTCCTCTTGTATCAGTGCCAATTGCTGACACCATTTCATGCATAAATCCTAAATTTTCCTCTTGGCACATAGATTTTGGCTGACCTCTCAGGAACACCAGAAAAAAAAGAAGTGTTGAGATGTAGACTGACTCAATTTGGACCATGCACAAGGTCAAATTTTTGAAAATATCTTTATTTGGAGGCAGAAGTGAGAGTGAAAATCTGGTTAGAAGGTTTCAAAGGTGTTAATAACTACTTTTACAGTGACCCGTTGCTTTTGTCATTGTTTCCAAGTTCTAGGACTCATCTGATCTGACTGTACTGTACTGACAATTTTTGTCATTTAATTAAATCCTAGCCCTTCCTGTTGTTACATCAATGAATAAATATAAAAAGAACATTATATCAAATACTTGACTAATAAATTACGAGGGCTGATTGATAAGTTGTGAGCCTTGAATTGAAGAAGATAAGCAGGGATGTCCTTTTTCAGCTCTACTATTCCCTGACTATTTAAGGCTGTGTACCTGAAGACTGGTGTCATTTGGTCAGTTTATGTCGAAGAGGTAGCACTCTAAAGTACGTATCATGGACTTTATTGACCATTTCTGGGGTTGCAGCAGTGACAGGCCTTCCAGGACGGACGTCATCCCCAAGGCTCTGCCTGCCACGCTTAAATTCTGCCACCCACCTTTTCACTGTAGCAGATGAAGGGGCATCATTCCCTAGTGTTGCCATTATATCAGTATGGATGTCCTTCGGTGCTAGACCTTTCTTATGAAAATATTGAATCACTGCTCTTTTAGCGATTTTGTCCATTTTGCAAAAGTCACTCGCCTTGTTTACTTTAGAGTGCTACCTCTTTGACATAAACTGACCAAATGACACCAGTCTTCGGGTACACAGCCTTAAATAGTCAGGGAATAGTAGAGCTGAAAAAAGACATCCCTGCTAATCTTCTACCAACAAGGCTCACAACTTATCAATCAGCCCTCGTAGTTCTATAAATAGTTTCTACTGGTTTGAGGGTAGCAAGCCCAATGCAGCTCATGGACTGTAGAATGGATGCAGAGCCATTGACAACATGGTGTTGAGCAGCACTGATCGGACTCTAACCACAGAGTAGACCAGTTAGCCTATCAGAGCAGACTGAAGACAGAGGGCTTTAGAGTGGCAGGAGCTCTAATAGGGCATTTCAGACAGACTGAGAACACAGGTGGATCAGGGGTGCTCAGATGATTTTTTTCAACATTTGTGATCGTGGTCATAAAAAAACTCAAATATAGGAACCTAAGTTAAGGCCAAATGTTGACTCTTTAAATCTTAAAGCCTACTACTGTCCTGTGTTGTTTTCTACCTGTGTGATCTCACAATGGCAAAATAAGTTGAACATTAAGACCGAAATCCAGATGTTGTTGCCTTACTAATTACTTAATTTAACTTAACCTCTTGAAATTTAGAGGACTTCTACCAAATACATTTCAGAACTTTATTTTAACAAGAGTTAAGTTGAACCTAAGTTTTTGCATTTGTGATTCTTTAATTTCCTTCTATCAAAGAAGGTGTATCCGAGTGCCTTTGTGTTTTGTGGAAAACAACGCACATAGAGAAAAGAGATCTGTCACATCAACTCAAATCACTTTTAAATGTGTGTGTGTGTGTGGTTCAAATTTCCTTCTTGTTCTTGTTGTGTGTAATCGTGTTAAAGTGGGCTGCATGAAGCGTGTTAGGCTAATGTGATTTTGGCAAAGAGTGATGATGATAACAATACGTGCCCCCTCCTCACTCTCGAGAGTGTAAGATTACATTTGTGTAAAATTTCACTGCCTCCTAATTGTATCACTGAATGATATTTGTCTTTGTGGAGTTAATGGGTTTTGTTTTTTCCAATTAGAGACTGTTAATAAAGCTTCACAGCTGAGCGAGGCTGCAAATGGGCTGCTTGAGAGGCAAGGAGCATTTAAGAAGCTCTGCTGGAAAATGTTAAGACAAGATTTGAGAAAGATGAACCTTCAAGTTAAAAAAATACATGGGCCATAATCATCTTATCTGACAGGTCTAGAGCTCTTGTACCCCTTAATTTTTGCCCAGGATGGGATGTCAAACTTTTGATGTAGATCAGAAAGTACATGTCCGACATTAAATTACCCTTGAGGCCAACAAATTTCTTTCTGTCACACTTTAAACATCCAGCCATTCAGTTCAATAAATCTGATGAGCTCATTAAAAGTTTACTTTCTAACAGAGAGAGGAAGGCACGGCATGGAACATATGTTCAAATTAAATCAATAAATAAGAATTGCTCTCCCTGGGATGATGTTTCTGACACTTTATTTGCTAGAAACATTTCAGAACTTTAATAAACCCTCTGGAAATAATTGACAGTTCCTTGCTCAATTTGTAAAATAAAACAATGAATGTAGGGGCAGAAGAAAAAGGAAAATAAGAAGTTAAAGAGTAGAAGTGGGTAAATAATAAAGGTGGATGTACTTTCAACAAGGAGGGGTCACACTGATGTTTAGGGTGTACTCATACCAGGCCCAGTTGTCCTGCACCATGCCAAATCACCAGTCTCTCATTGGCCTTCACTGGGCCTCAGCATGATTAACTTTTCTACATATGAAGTCACACTGTCACACAGCACACGCATGTTTTTTTTATCCTTTAGTCCTATTGGTATATGCTCAAAATGTGTGTGCGCCCTTTCTATCTTGATTTTATTCATTAAAAATACTAAATTGGTGTTTACATTTCATAGCTAAGTATCAGACGTTTTTGTTTTGTTTTTTTTCATGTGGGTCCCAGGGGGAGGATTACCCCTTCTTAGAGTGGTCTCAGGGGAAAAAAAGTCAGGAACCGCTGTTAAACACTTGGATTTCTTGATAATGCAAGGTCGACTTTTTCAGATCATTATGCGCCATAATTTTTACTTGTGCACATGTTTGCATATGACAATACAGCCTCCGTACAGCAAAACTTAAATAAGATAACATTCTGATTCATAGAGCTGTCCTTGAGAGCATTTTTAGAGGATACCAGTCTTATTTATGTATTCTGCTTTATACCTAAAACTGTCACTGTCATGTTAAAATTTGAGTATTTGAATTAAATAGGTAATGAAGTACAGTGATTTCACAGGCTTTAAGATTTTTTTAAATCTGGGATAGGGTAAAAGATCAAGAGAATAAATTATCTATCAAAATGTTATTTTAAAATCATGGTAACAAATGGCCCCTAATTCCTTTTGTATGATTTTTTTTACTTACGCTTTGTTTTTGTTTTTTTTTTGTTGTTTTTTTTAATGTTTCATCACTTTTTGAGGTGTTTTGTTGTCATCAAACACTTCCCCTTTCCATGATAATTTACTTACCGTTGTGTTTAGGAGATGAGTTAAGCAGAGTGTAGGCTGCAGTCTGTTTGCTGTTTCTTGTATGATTAAAATGTGGCTAAAGCAATTATGCTCTAGTGTAATTTCGGTGTAATTTCCAATCCAAGGATTGATATGTCCTGGCAGAACTCTTGAGCGCTGTGTCTTATTGCTGTAACAGCCTTGTCTCTGTTTAGGAAGAGCTACTATAAGTCCCCCTGCAAGTTACTAAACTAGAGCAGAACTGACCAATGAAACTCCTGATTCAAAGCATGAACAGACGAGAAGAGTCCCTCCACAGAAATGTTAAACTTGGCTTTTACTTTGAAAAGCCGAAACTGGAGGTTTAACCATACTGTGTTTATCTTGTTTGTGACATATTCTACTTAAGTTTTTCATTTAATTTGATGACAAATCTGTATCAGTGCTGTACACAAACTAAGGTCTCCTCCATTAACAATCACGTATACATTACAAGAACATTAAAACAGACAAATAAACATACAATTAAAAAAAGATAGTGGCTGGAAATCAGTGTCCCAAAGTCTGCCATGAAGAGAAAAACTTAAACATTGATGTGGTTGCACATATTTGCTAGAACAAGTTAAATATGACTCTCATTCTGCATCTTTTTTGACTGAATAGACAAGCTGTTCATTTTCCAAGTTCTCACTGCAATAGATATGCCAGCAGCTTGAAAGCCCTGACCTGTCAACATTCTCCCAGTGATGAGAGCCAAAAGCATCGCAGCAGTTCTGTAGCCAGCACCAGCTCATTCCAAGAAAGTATTTGGTGCTTCAGAAAGTCAATTGACACAATTACCAAACAAAAAAGACTTTGGTGCTCAAAAATGCTTGGGGACAGAACTGATTTCATTTTGTGTCTGCGGAGACTCTTCAAGAAATGTTTTATGTAGTGCTAAAATGCCCACTCCCAATGTTTTATTGGAGATCAGATGAGATGCTTATGGTGAATTTTCAGGGCCAGCCTTGACTCTTGCTACATAATCAAGGCTAGAAAGACAGCGATCAGATTAAACTTGATTTAGTTCATCTAGAATGTAGGCTTATTTCAAAAACCTGGTTTAGTTGTACTAACATGTAAATATTATAACTGATTTAGATCCTCAGGCAGGTGTTTTGACATCCCAGAGACCTTTACGGCAGCCATAAGGTTGACACATCAACTTTTGATTAAATGGTTTCGAACCCAGTGTTTTAGATATCTTCTTCAAAGCTGCTCTTCTTTAACTTGTATAGAAATCAGACACCTCCAGCAACATTGGCAGTTAGGAAAATAGCTTTGTTATGCTAGCTCTGTGATATGTAGCCTTCCTAGGGGTCAGTCGTGGATGATGAAGACCTCATGGCATTGGTGTAATTAAGTTGTCCTCTAAAAGTGTTTCTGTTTCTTCAGTCTTCAAGACTTTTTTTCTCCCCCCTTGCGCCTTGAAGGTGATAATGTGCCATTAAAAACCCAGTTTTGGTTTTAATTTGTCAAGTATGCTCTTTCTCAGTTTGGAGCTACGTTTTCAATGGTGTCAAAGTACATTTCTGTCCTAATTGACAATGAAAATGTTGATTTGATTACTACTTCAGGACATCATTGCAGCAGGTGCTGTGATGACTGATATTCACCAAATACACATTTTGACTCATTGAATTTTAAGAAGAAAATAAGGTCTCATTACTAGTAAAAGATTTTTTTTGCAGGATCTAAATTTTTGCATCTAAAATTAGAATCTTATTGGTGTACTAAACGCATCCTCGCAGGTTCTGGATCTTGTAAACAACTCCTGCTGGCTGAAGTTGCATCTGAATCTCTCTCTCTCTCACTGGATCCAGCCTGCTGTGTATTTATACATCTGTCACTTTCTACTACTCTATTTATTTTCCTGACATGTGCAGGTGTAAAGTGACAGCACATTGTAATAGGAGCTTCTGTGTTTAGAAGGCAGGTGGCTGACAGAGACGACCGTCCCATCGAGACTTTGTCTGGATTGATTTGTCCTGCGGGTGCTGATACTTCCAGCTCCAGGCTGCTGTCACGTTTTCTGCCCGCTGAATCAAATACTCAGATCTGCTCTGTGTCGAGGCAGCTGATGCAAGATTAAAACGAAAATATCTGAAGCAGAGTAAATATAGTCGGTGTCTCAGAGGAATACCGAAGCTGTAGTGCAACTACAACTACTCTTCGAGGAATCAGTTCCACAATAGTGTTATTGAAAAGACGGAAATAGACACAGAGGAACAGATGTAGTACTGCAATGTGTTTTCCAGGTTTAAAACTCAGTTTCTCCTAAGCTTGTACAAATAGTGCAAATTATGTTGAATACCTTTTGATGACATCCAGAAGATGAGAGGATCAGGTTAAGGAAAGAGGTTTGATAAGTTTGGGGCGTCGGTGGTGCAGCCTGATATTGCGCTTCGTCGGTATTCGGAAGGTTGCACGTTTGAGCCCAGCTCCTGCTGTCACAAGGGAGAGCACCTACCTCCCCCAGGCAGGAAGGTAATCAGCGACATTAAAAAGATTAAAATTATAATGAAGTTCATAGTGTACACAAAAGACGCTAAGCCCTGATCTTGTATTTCTTATTGATAACCTTTGCATTTGATGGATGCCTCTGATAAGTTATTTATCCCTTCAAGAATGAGCACTTAACATACAAAAAATTAGAGATTTATTGCACATACTTAAAGCAAACACTGTAACAGAAACACAATTATGCCCATGTAAGAGCCATGAATGATCTTAAAGCCACTGTTATCTACACTTGATATCTTTTCAATCCATGAGAAATAATTCAAGAGGCAACAAAGCAGGCTTCCATTTTGGATAATACATCTGTTACACTTCATATTGGGCCTATTTAATTATGCAAGGCAGAGTGCTGACATGGCTTCTTTATTGTTGTCTGTAGGTAGTTTAGCTGCAAACATTTGTTTAAGTTAGACAATGGATCGAGTGTCTAATGGGTGTACGTGCGCTGTCCACAAAACAAAAGGGGAATAAGGGAGTGAAAAAACACAAAGAAGAAGAAGAAAGACAGAAAAGAAGCAGAAATAAGTAAGTGTGGAAAAGAGGCAAAGTGGTGAGTAGTAAGAGAAGAGAAGAGGCCTCAGCAGGAGATGAAAGGAGGGGAAATTACACTCAGAGAAAAGTACGTTGGACCAGGGGTATTTCTTCCCTTTTACATTATCTTTATCTCTTTCATATCAAACACATTCCAGCATTTGCACCCTCATAACTACCTACATTCCTCCTGCTCGTGTTCACTACCTTAATCTTGGTTTTTGGCACCTGCTCTGCTGCCATTTCCATAATTCCTGTGATAGTACGCAGAGGGAGGAAATGCGAAAAATTGAAAGCAGAAGGACGGTAATCTGGAGAGCGAGCTGCAGCTCATCTGTCAAGATTACAGCGCTGAAATCCTGTGAAATTCTTTTTTATCTGAAGCGACGGAGGCCACCTTATTCCGTGTAATTGGTAAAATAAGAACATTAAGTTTCAAAGGACAGAGGTGTTCTATTGGTGTGCACAGCAGGTGAGCTGCCAGGTTAGATGATGTAAAATCCAGGCAGAGGAAAGTTTGATATCATGATTTAACATTGCATCATGCTCCTTTAACAGCAGCCAAAAGGTTGAAAAGTTATACAAATGTGGATTCGACATGTGATACAAGAAAATCATTCTCAGCTTCTTTGACTGAGGTTCTTTGAACCAGTCCCTCTGAGACACTTTCACAGAGAATCTGAATCATCATGTTCTACCTGCTCTGTGAATAAAAACAAGTTGTGACGGTTAGATTTCAGCTTTTATTGTTGTGGTGAAAGAAGAAATCCTGGTGGCTCATCATAAGTGGCAGGAGCATGATGAACATGTGCTGTTCAAATGCACATTTAAAAGGCCCCTTATTTTTTGATGTGTCCAGATCACAAGTGAGCTAATGTTTAGTCTTTGTTTATTTTCTTTGTGTTCAATCTTCTACAAGGTTAAACACAAAGAAAATAGACATGGGACCTTTAAAAAAAAAAAAATCATCTTGCCTCACCCATTATAATAGGCAATAGGAATTCCTTTATTAAATAATTATTAATTTACTTTATTTGGTTTTATTTTGGAGAAGGGGACATTAAAATCAATTAAATTAAAGGAAAAGGTCCCTTTCAAATGGCTCCACTATGCCTCAGCATTATGATTAAGTAGGAGCAGATTTTAAACAAAAAGGGATTTAATAGGAAAAAAAACCCTCAAAATAAACAAAACAAAGTGTTCTTCCAAAAAGGCTACAAAAATGTCTTTAAAAAAATCAAGCTGAAAGTAAAAATATCCACACAGAAAAACACTGAAATCCTAAAGAACATACTCTAGGTACTGAGAAAGAACAGACAAAAGAGGGAACACGGGGTCCATATGTACACGGGGGGTAAAGAGTCAAAGGTGAGAAACAAGGCAAAGGTGAAACACATAGGTGAACACAATGAAAATAGCAATGGAGGGAAACAACTGGAAATGAACCAAGTAAAAGACATAGGGAAGGGAAACAAAGTAAAACAGAAAAGACTGGTCATTAAGAAAAGGCAATCTGGATACCTAAGGGGATGGAATGACATAATATAAATAAACGGGAGAACTTGTGCTAAAATAATTCAAATTCAAGGAAAACTCATGGCACTATGTTGTTTTCTAACCAAAAATCATAAAAGTAATATATAGGGACTGGTATCCAAAATGATAGCTAGCTCTTGTCCTTCTCACAAAAGTCAGCTCTTGAAAGCCTTGTACAGCAAAAAGCGCATTATCGCTTGTCATTTCTGTTGTGTTGTAAATTTGATTGTTCCAGCACTCAACAAGGTTTACTTGTTAAGTACATCATTGTTGTTTTACAGCCTGTTTTGTCATAAAATGAAGATGAAAAGCTGTCAAAGAGGGCTGCTAGCCTCTTAGCTCATGGCTGATTCCCCCCATTTATTTCATTTCACTGCACATGGCATTCAGGGGTCAATAGGGTCATCACTTAAGATATATTAGTAATGCATAGCAGAGTTTAGAACAGGGCCAAAAATCCAGCTCAGCCCTACCGGAGTCCATGGATGTTTTGTCCAAGCCCAGCCTGACCCATCCCCTAAATTACATTGATAGCCCAAGTCTGATTCAAACCTGGTCATTTTCAACGATTTGGCTTCAGTGATTAAGGCTTTTCTCAGCTGTTTAATCCATTCAGAGAGGACCTGAATGAGAGCATCATGCAGGCATATCTAATATACCAAAATAAGCTGAAGTTGCTCCATACCTCAGACTTTTCCCTGCACTGGAACAGCCTTAATCCTCCAGGGAAGATTTTTCTTTTTGCATTCTCCAGAAAATGAAACTCAATTTTTCTTTGTAACCTTTGCACTATGATGAACTGCTGTACAGGTCATGTACACAGCTGAAAGGCGTAAAAAGAAGTTGCACCGAGCATGCATGTGAGGTGCATGCACACAGAAAATAATCAATTGAATACAATTTGATTTAATAGGGTTGCATGCTACAGACATGTTATTCATGGTTATCACCATAACTAAGTCCCCCACAGTTAAAAAAGAAAGCAGGCTGGGCCAGGCTTGGACTTGAGTCGAAACTCTAACTTCTAATGCATGAGATTGCACATACAATACATAAGCCCAGTCATCTTGTTATCTGAATGCCTGAAACAGATGTTAATCTGTAAAATAGGAAGACCTTTCTCACGAGTATTATTTCTTTGGAACATAGTCAATGAGTATGGACCTATTTAAAAAAATGGACCTCATCCTGCAGGCTCTGTTTCACCTCCTTTAACACTTATCAAAAACGGCCTCTGCAGTCCTGAACCTACTATTTTATGGATGACAACTGCACCATTCTGTTTCATCAGAACAACATCAGTCTGATCACATTTTTAAATTATTACTGCAGCACTTTGTTCACACAGAATCCATCCAATTAATATATTCCCATCTCGCCATGTTGTCACATTACCCCAGAGTAATGTTAATATCATTTACAACAACAAACATCACTTCAGATCATTTAAATAATGATTCAAAACATCACTTTGCATTACTTTTAGTGTCTCACACTTACACTGAAACTGCCACCCCTATAATTTAGCCCTCCCCCTTGGCTCCAAATAACACAATTAGCAGCTACAGCTCAGTGTATCTGTCAATGTCAGTGCTCATATGTCAGCAGGAACAGCCGAGAGGAGCCTCCTGGGACTGAACACACACCTTTTAAGACAAGAGAAGAAGAATGTGAAGAACGAGAAGAAGGAAAAGGAGGTGAAGGAGAACGAGAAGGAGAAAGTTTCACTCCTGTAAATACCTGTGAAGAGAGCACTTCAAAGATAGGGACAAGAAGGTGAATCCTGACTCCAACTGTGACATGAGAATCAGTGTGTATAGAAGTGTGGTTCTCAGTTGGTGGGTTGCACAGCTTCCAGTGGGTTATGAATTGGTAAGAAACTAAAAAAAAAAAAAAACGCAATAACATAAAGTGTATGGCGTGTGGAAACCCTGAGCAGATAAACTATTATATCTATTACTCAGTTTTGTCACAATAACAGCCCCCACCAACATGCAAATTTGCTTCTTAACTCAAGATCTTAAAAGGGGAAGCAAATACACACAGAAAAATAAAACATATGGGGCACCAGTGACCAAGTTTATGTTCAAGCTCCCTACGTATTAAGTGAAGACCGTAGATAATATTGGACGAAGCCTGAGTGATGACGGCCATTTTGTTTCTGAAGGTAGATTTGGTAAGGGCCTGCAGTGGCTGCCATGTTTGCAACGCTGTTTCAAACTAAAGCTGTTTCAGAAACAACCAAAATCTACTTCTGTTGAATAAAATATGCAGTAGGCCCCTTTTACTGCATGGATGGCTGCTAATGAGCTCTTATTTTGCAGTACCATAGACCTAGCTTAGCTGATTTTTGTGTTTGGTCGAAAATAAACAACAGTAAACGACAGCCCATCTATTGCTAACACCATTCAATTCCATTGATGGACTGGGGCAATTGTACAAGTGGTTTATTTGGTACGATTTATTTATGTTTTTGCCAGCTTAACATTGGCTGTGCTATGTGAAGCCTTACACCAGTGGATCACATTAAAATTTTTATTTACAGACATTTTCTTTGCAATGGGTAAATGAAACTGAATTAATGCTTAGACTGACAACGTCAAAGCTTTTGCCACGAATGTACACTTTTGCTTGTCGCCATTTTAAAATCCAACCTATTGGCACTTTCACTGAGAACTGAGCGAAAAGTAGAACACAGTACAGTAAGGTAGACTGTTCTGGAGAGTTTTTCTGACACAGTTTTACATTCAGGAATTTTAAGCATACTACAGATCTCTGAATTGTTGGCATACTGCACACTACAGTTTAAGAAAATCACTTCACTACTGTTAATTAAGTAGGCATGTTTCAATGAAGTCAAACAATTGGATCTCAAGCAAATGACAACCTCCAGGGCTGAAAAAGGAGGTCATGAAAAGCGCAAAAAGCTGTAGTTCCATGAGTGTTCACTTAAGGCTGGATGCAGGAACCCTGGAGGTGCTGCGTGTGCAGGGAATGGACATGTTTTACCACCAAAATATTCATACTTATAGCCTGGTAAAAAGCTTTTGCCTTAATATATAATACATCCATGTGCTCTCACTGTACAATGGTTGAATTTCTTCATATTGCACCCATTTTTATCTAATTGAGGGTATCTGGTTTTAGAAATAGGGACATGACCGACAAAGCTACATGTCTGCGCAAAGCTGCTATTGGTCAGACGGCCTTATATCCTGCAATGCAAGACACGTCAACAACGTCCCAAAGACTCCTTTTCCAATCAAAAGGATGATATCACATGGCTTTGTACAGTTCTTTTTACAGTCTATGGTTGTCTTTCTCAAGTAGTGTGGCAGGGCACACTGGTGTGCCTAAATGTTAGTCTAGGTGTGCCTTGGGAATCTGACCAACCACAAGTTATTATTACACACAACCCTTTTGGGTGCATCAAAAAAAATGTACAGACCAAAAGTAAATTGCAACATTTGCAAAAAGACTATGAATCTGGGGTCCCTTGCGATATAGGTGATATTTAGATGTGTCTCGGGCAAAAGAAAGTCTGAAAACCACTGGTCTATTCTCTTCAGCCCTCCTAAAAAACAGCAATAAATGAGCCAGCATTTGCATCAGTCATGGCCCTGATTTTGCAAATACTTAAAAAACAATACCCTGAGACTTGGAAAAAAAAAAAAACTTTTCTGAATAGTTTGAGGGCATAAGGCAACTTCTCATTCAAAAACTATTCAGCTTTAAACATGTTTTTTTTGTGCTGTAAAATTAGGCCATTTTGACATTAAGCGTGTTAATGACTTCCAGTGCTTCAGCGAGGGCAGCACAGTGGTGCAGCAGCTAGTGTCTCACAGCAAGAATGTCACCCGTTCAATCCCCGGGGTGGGCAGGGCCTTTCTGTGTGGAGTTTGCACCCCATGCATGCATAGGTTCACTCCAGGCACTCAAGCTTCATCCCACAAGTCCAAAAACATGCTCATTTGGTTGATTGGTGATTTGAAATTTTCTTTAGGGATAAGTGTGGGTGTGAATGGTTTTCCGTCTCTCTCTGTCGCCTTGTGATCGACTGGCGACCGGTTCAGGGTGTACCCCACCTCTCGCCCAATGTCATCTGGGAAAGGCTCCAGCCCCCCCGTGATCCTGAAAGGGATAAGCAGTATATGGAAGGATGGTGCTTCAGCAAACAGCCTCCAGTGGACACTTGAGGAACTGCAACTGGGTCAAATAGGACCTAGGATCACACATTTTCCAAATCCACTGCTCTGCCCTTTTGATAAAGACAAAAATACCTCTAAAAGATCTTCAATTAAGTATAATCTTTCTCTCTAATATCCAACTTTTTTGACATTGGATGAGTTGAAATGATCGTTGAAATGATTTGACTAATTAGCTTAATCTCTATTTTAGAGGTTGGTGATGGGACCTGAAGCACCACATTGAGCACCAGTCACCGAGGGTCATTTCCCATCATTAAGTTTGTGTTGCAGGAGGATTTGAAAATTTCCTCAAATAAATGTGTATGTGTGTGAGTGACAGCACCATTCTTGAAGCCTCACTCGTGTACAGAGCCATTAGACACAGTGTGACGACCATTAAATCCTCACAACACACACACATATACACAGACACACACACACACACACTCGCATGGATGAAATTAACTGGCAGCCACAAATGCTCCTCACAGGCGGAAAATCCTATCCCGCCCCTGCTGCGACTTTTCACCATGTGTTGCCATTGAACACAGAGCCGAGGGCGAGGCGACACTAATCCTTTTCAATTAAAGTATACTTGCTATTAGAAGGAAAACACACATTTAAACACCTCAGTGCTGTTAACAAGCAGAATACTTAGCTCTGTTTACTACTAGAGTATACATTAATGAATAAATTGTCAGGGGAGAAGTAAGATCATGTTTAAAAAGTGTACAAAACTCACTTTCTTCATTATCTTGTTAAACTTAATCACCAGTGCCTGTGAATTAAGTCCAAACTCTGTTCCTTTTCTAAATGTACATTATTGGGTATTACATTTTTGTATTTCTTTGTTACCGTTTCACATCACGTGAAAGTAACAGCCCTTTTTCACTTGCATGGCCAGTGCTTTATGCACAAATTGACAGTTAAGCATAAACTGTAGGGAAGTATTGACAAAGATAAAGTGACATCAACTTCTGTTTCACTGAAGAAGACTTTCAGGTCAAGTCAACCACAGCTAACATGTTAAAAATATCATCTTAAACTTCAGATCAACCTAGTAAGAAAAAGATAGGACTTTTTCACCTTGTGGTATAGGCTGCACTCTACTCTCCTTGGAAGTCTTATTTTTCCAATAAAGATCATACCATATAGCATGTTTTTGTATTACTTCAAGGGAAATTCCAAGCAAGCTGAGCAGGGATTTGAACATGACATGGAGACACTGCTAACTGTTGAAAGGTCAGAGTACCGCCACAATGACGGGGGGGTCAGGACACAAAAATGAAACACCTCATGTCGTCAGATGTGTGATGCTGTGATTTCTCAAATTTCATCTGCTTTTAGTATGTCGGTTTGCTGCTTGAAACCATCTATGAAACATAACTTGCCCCCTTACTGTGAAAAAAGCTAAAAGTTAAGGGGAGCTGGCAGCTCTCTACCCTTTATTCCTCTTTTTGGGTTGTGTTAGGATGTCATAGTGGTTTCCTCCAGCCACATTGTGAAGATGCAGGCAGGCTTGTGTTCCTTAGAGATGTAAGCAGGATCACTGTCATTATAACGCAACTGCTGTAACTGTTAAATGTCCCAAACTCTCTAGTCCTAGTGAGTCACTTTCAAATGACTGCCTTTGGGACAAAAAAATGTTAAAAATGAACAAGAAGGGCACTGCTAGATATACGTAAATGAAAAAACTCTTAAGCTTGTGTTCACCACAGAACTGATCTTAACCATTTAAAAGGTCACGTACAACTTAAGCTTAATTTTTCAGATCGAAATACTGCCAAACCAAACTGTTGTAATGATCTGTGTACTGTGTCTTTAAATGCTTTTGGTTACTATGGTGACGCACACCGACGTAAGGACACTACCTGCACTCTTCGCGGTAACACAGGAGTTGCTCCCGGGATCGACATGCTGTTTTTGCTTGTTTATGACTTGGGACTCTTGAACCTTTTATTTGCTTTACCTCCACAAAAGTGTGCAGATATGACCATAATGAATAATGTCTGAGCTCCCCTGCAAACATTTAACATGCAGTGTGATGGTAACAAGCTGTTTAAAGTCATGTTTTCAACCCTTCTGACCCGCTGAGACCACCCTGATCACTACACTGTTCCTACAATAGTCTACTGATACAACTGATATTTTCAACGCACTCATTAAATGTTCTTGTTTACTCCCAGATTTGATAGCATCTCAAACAAAAGCCACTAAGGGGAGCTCAAGTTGCTACTGGTGGGTGGTTACAATACAGTAAAGACAAAGCATTTGACAAGGATTTTGAGCCTGTGATAGACCATTCAATAAATACTATACAACATCTATTTCACCAGTCCATCACGGCAACAACCCATATAAAATGTTTGGGAAGGATCAAATGTTTTTGAAAGCACATCCAGCAGTTGATTGGTCTTTCCATCAATAATATTCATTATGGGCCAATCAGGTGATGTAGTAGGCATGCAGATCTGACTAAACTGCTACTGATCTGTTAGTTTATATGTTAATCTCTGTATGAACCTCCTGCTGTCGTCACACTCATAGCTCCCACTGCTTCTGCTCTATGACACTGATTGGACCATGCCGCTATGGGCCTGAGCACAATCGTTGTAGATCAGACCTTGGCAAGATGGATCTGCCTTATAACAGACATTAAATCAGGCTGATCCAAATGCTGTGCAAGGTTAAAACTTTTTTAATTGCTTTTAAAAAATAATGCCACAAGAATATTTTGCTGAAACAAGAAACAATCACAACCCTTGTTCTTTTGTAGGAAAGTAAGTGCAAGAAGGAATGCTTTGAGAGGCCTAACTTCTCAAAAGGTACTTAAACATTGATCAAATAAAACATAGAAATAATACATGAGGAAAAAGCATTATATTCTGGGTTAGTAGGTGCCGGAGAAAGATTTGGGCATTGTATAACGTAAAACTGTGTAGACTTACTTCCTAAAGTTGTCATAAGATCATTGGTTTGAAGAAATGCTTTAATAAAAAAAGAGAAAATATTGGATTTACACTGATCAGGGGCTCATTCTGGGGTCATTTAGGTAGTAAAGATTTAAAGAGTTTTAGGTAGGGTGATGTTAGGTTAAAGCAAGGTGCTGCGAGAGGCAGGGGCTCTTGGGGTCTGCATGGTTGTAATATCTACTCAAGAATATTCAAGAAGTTAAGGCCCCACAAAGAATTAACAGGGCTGGAGATTGAGTCCAGACTTGAGGTCTGGGTCAACTTGTCGAGCCTGCAACCACCTCAACCTGTCCAAATAAGCAGAAGAAAAGTGATGGATGTATGAGAATGAGAACAAATGAGAATCCATCACACTATTCCAGTATTTTCCAAATTTGGAAACAGGTATTCATCTGCTGACCCTTCTTCTCTCCCTCCCCACCTGTTTTTCCTTTAGGCCTGTGCTCTTCTCCACTCATCAATCAGTCAGGCTTCTCTCCTCCCTGCAGCCATCCCTCCTTCTGTTCTCAGCTCTCTCCCCCTCTCTCCAATCACTTTCTCTCCTCTGGCCACACGTCCATCTATCCTTTTCCCTTTTCTTTTATTTCTTTTTCCACCTCCATGTCTTCAGCATCAATCAGTGCTCTCTCGGTGTGGACTGGCGCTGAGGCTTCATTATGCTCTTCCCCCCGCTCTCATATTTATTTCATCGCTCTGAGGCCTGGGAGGAAGCAGGGCCCCCGCTGGCAAATGAAAGGGTGAATTTCCACATGCATTATTCCCACGTTTAGCCTCCGCGGGGCTCGTCACGGCCCGAGACACCCCGTGGCAGCCAACAACATGCAGACGCAGGCTTCCAGCACACATATGGGAACATGCAAATTATGCAAAAAAAGAGAAGGGCTCAGGAATCTCAACGTTATGTATATACATGCAGGACAAAGGTACAGCCATACATACAGAGAGGCAAAACACATCCAGGAAAATATATCGATGCAGTGAGGTACCATCTGTGACATATAGACACATGCAGAACAGCAAACTGCAGCAGCCTCCAGAGAGCATGTAGAAGTAAATAATATATCAACAAGAAACATGTGCAAGCATGTCTACAAGATGTATGTTTATGCATGTCTGTTAGAGATATGTTAGCTGATCTGTTCACAGGCATGATCATGATTCAAACATTAATTCAGCAGAAGAGAGAGAAGATTGAAACTTTCTTACTTAAAGGTAATGCATCATTTCTCTTTCTCCAGCTACCAGAGCAAAACAGACTTACTGCCCAGGAGTTTAATGCCTCTATGAAATATATGGTTGCTATAGAGTAGAGAGTAGGGGTCTGGGGGAAGGGCCTGGCCTGGATGGTAGCATGACTGAAAGAAATCATATGTTTTAGTGATTGATTTGATGCATGAATAAAGAATTTTTATAAACTAAGTTTCCTTCACTCAACCAGGCCAACCATTCAATCAGCTGATATTAGACATAAATGTCCAGCGCTGTGGTTCCCAAAATGGGGTCTCAGGACTCAAAGGGGTTCCAAGACATGGGGAAGGGGGTCACATAAGAACAAAAACAACAAAACGACAAATAAACAAAATAAAAAAAACCACAAAAGAAGAATCCATTTAAAATGTAACGAATGGTGTATAAAGCTAGCTCCTGCTGCTTTACATTGTCCTTCCTTAAGTGGGCCCGGTCTACTCTGATTGGTTTAACTGTTTTACTGTGTGGTGATTGGTCAGGTAAGTGCTGCTTGGTACAGTGTTGTCACTGCTGTAAACTGCTATTTGAGGGGTCTGGAGCTTAAACATTTGGGAACCCCTGATCAAGAGCAATAAAAAAAAAGACGTGTGTGGTTAAATCTTTTGCAGAAAAGCACTCCATTGAAAAAATGTAACTGTCTTTCAAGAAGGTAAGGTAAAAAACATGAAAACTCATAATATTCAAACATCCAAGCAGATTTCATTACTTCTTTCATCCTGGGCTCACTGTTACCAACTATGGGTTTTGGGCTGGCCTATCAATGGCAGTCAGCCCTGGCTACCACTGGCTTGATAAGGTTTTACCCCTTGCAGAAGAGAGGGGAGACATTGATGGCCAGCCCCCATGTTTGCACACAAAACAAGTAACAAACTGCAAGAAATTCGCAGGAATGTTGGTTTGACGATCATTAGTGCATGATGCTTTTGTGAATCGGCCATTGATACAGAGCAGACAGTAAGTGGGTAAATGAGTGTGATCTGTGCTGCTACTTCATGCTCCAGTGTAGGCTATGTTTGATATTTTCCATAATGCACAATGTGTTTTGATTCTTTAAAACAACACAGAGTTCCTGCCTTACCTAGTAACAAAAACCAATAAGGGTGGGACTTAACAAAGTGTTAGGTGAAAAGAGAAATTTGCTGAATCTGTACATTCATAAACTCTTGCTCTCTTCCTTTCTCTCTACTCCAACCAGAGTGTTGAAAGAGCATTTTCTACCCTCTTCCTTTAACAGAACAAATAACAGTCCATAACGCCATTTTGTAGCAGAGATATCTCCATGTTAAATTTCTTAACATCCGTGTAAAACTCCAAGCTCTGCCACCATCTCTCCTCTATGAAAGAAATTTAAAGACTGTAAAAAAAAAAAAAAAAAAAAAAAAGAAGTAGCTAGATGTCCTTAACGAGCCGGAACGAAAACCAAGAAGAAAGGCAAGGAGAGGAACAGGCCACGGGTGAGCGGCCCGAGTCCCTATTAACCTTGTAAATGATTCAGTCGGCCGGCTGGAAGATTGAAGCTCCGCCGCTGTTTATCTAACAGACGAAGGGATGATATTCTGAGTCAGAGGAGCCGTATGGGTTCACAAAGTGCCCTTCAAGACGTTGTGTCTGACAGAGTATCGACAGACCTCCAGAGCCAATTAGCCATGTGAACACACGCTCTCTAACACTACGTCACCTTAACATAATTAAAGAAGAACATGTTCAGAGGTGCACCATGTAGATGAGGAAACAATAACATGGACTTAATCATTAAACCATATGCACACATGAACATACACAACAGGACAATTATCTTTATCTAATCCCGCAGGCACAAACACTTCAGGAAGAACAATTACGTCTGATTGGTGTCTGAAAAACATCAAAACACAAATGTGGGTAATTACAGAAGTGTATGTACATGTAAACTCAATTAAATCAATTAAAGATTTGTGAGTTATCACACACACACGTACACACCAGCAAGCATGACCACATGTACACACAGCCATACTGAGCCCTGGATCGATAGGTCTTCCCATCTGATTGTACCCCAGACGGCCATTGGCCAAATCTATAGTCAGGGCACACGGTCACACTTGGACACACACACAATCACTCCTGCCATACTTGATGCACTTAAGCTATGACCATATATTTTTTCAAAGTACAGATCAATTTAACCCAACATAAAAACTCATTTTATTTTTAGTAGCATTAAAAATACAATGAAAAAGTCTTCACAGATCCAACTGCATCTTCATTATGTCACTATTTTCTTGTCGTGGGAAAGTGAGGAAAAACCCCTGCAGCTGTGTTCAAGCTCAGCTGCCAGCCAGAAAATTTCTACAAAGCAGTCAAACATCCAAGAATCAGCCACTAAGGTTAGCCACATGCTAATACACAAGATCATTAAATCACTGACCCCAAGGACAACTCATTTGTCCAATGTCCTGTTTTAATTTAATTTGTTGAACCTACCACAACTCAAGGGTAGTTAACAGAATTTAGCAAAACACATTTATTGTTTTCATTTAGTGTTCAAGTCTTTGGCAGTCTGTCATGTTTTGTAAGTCAGTGTGGTCCTCTGGAGAAATATGCTGCCTACCCCTGGTCTAGATTGTGGGATAAAGGAAATAGTAAATCAGTCACTGAATGTCTTTTCCTAATTATTTTGAGAACTTAAAAAGCTTTTAGTATGGCCAACACTGAAATACTTCTTCTTTGTTTAACCCTCTCAGCTCAGTTGTTTAGCAGAGGTCAATAAACTCAGGAATATATAATCTGTAAAAAAAAAAAAAACATAACACTTAATTGTTTGTTTCTGTCAATGTTTTAGGAAACAGAAAAAGCTACAAACAAACCAAAAGAACTGAAATTTTCTTTGTGTGGGAAGCTATTAGTATTATTATTACCATCATTATTTTAAATACTTAAACATTTACTGATATGATGATTTATAGAAATATATAATCTGTTATTCATCAAAATAACAGTGTCAAATGCAATATCGTCAATTTTAAGCTATTTTTGATTGCTATTTAATTTGCAAACATTTCTGTCTTTTCTAATTGATTTTGTCCCAAATATTTGTTCATTTTTATGTCACCGCGTAATCAACTGTTAGCTTTTTAAATCTTTAAATCCCACACCAAGAAAAATATATGTTTTCTGGTTTGTTTGTAGTTTTCTCTGTTCCCTGAAATGTTAAAGGAATCAAACAATGATTTGATTTGTTCTGTTTTTTAAAAAAAAATATCCCTGAATTTATTGATGACCTCTGTCAAACAATTGAGCTGGTAGTTAAAGGGTTAAATCAATCAGCATCCCCCATAAACAACACTGTGTCTTCTATCCCAGTGCAGCTTGCATTGCAATGTCATGGTCCTTGGTTTGACAGGTTAGCAGATCACAACATATAACTCCTGTAAAATGCACATAATAAGACTCTAGCCCTGTCTTATTATCTTCATTTAATAGTGTTATTGATTGAGAATTAGCTGTCATAGTTGCACCTATGTTTGTAGTCACACTGCTGAGGTTAAAGGTCAATGGTTAGAGGAAGGAGATCCACATGTGGTCATAAAACAGTGTGAGGGCAATCCATACTAAAGATCGATTAATAAACTGCTGTTTGACCTTTGATTAAAACCAGAGTGTAGCCAGTGTTTAACATCCTGTCATGAGGAAAAGTATTTTTGTTGAATGACTGATCAATACTGACGTCAGTGACACTTCATAACATTGATCTAGTTGCAAAAGTCTGATTATAAACCACAGAAGCATGAAGCAGTTATGGTTCTACGCTCACTTCAATAGAGCATGGACTTCTATGACACATCTGTATGGTTTTATCCAATAACTATTGATTCCTTTATTTTCATATTATTTTTGCCCATCTTAAGGGACAGCTAAATGTTTCACTTCCATTTTTACAGTTCAGCCATTGAATCCTTGCTGCACTCTGGCTTCTTGCATCAACCTTTAAGTAGCTTTAGAAACATACCCCATCACATATAATTTATGACTCAGATTTCACAAGCACTTCTTTCCATCTTGAGATGTCAGACTGAGTCAGAGACTCTCAAAAGGCTTTTTTTAACATCTGAAAGTCAGAGGGTGTAAAGCACAGCTTTGACAAGCTACAGTAAGTTTTGGAGCAGTCAAAGTGAATTAAACACAGAAGCAGGGTAAAAGATAGTTTGGTGAGTTCTTGTTGTGAGAAGTTTGCAATCAAAGACTTGCAATGGGAGTCAAAGATTTTAGGCATCAGTCGACGACCCATTCCTGTTCTAAAACAAGATGGTAGATAGTTGTAGATGACCCATAAAGTTCAAATCCAAAGCTTCCAGTTATTGTTGGGGACTATGAATCTGATTTAAAACTTTGATCATTCCAAAGAGCACTATCCTGACACATCCAAATGATCAGTTTAAATTTCCACTGTATATATTTCACTAGGCAGCATCTTACAGAAAATCGTTCATCATTTTTTACAAGGGCCAATTTTGTCCCTTACATACACAACATTGGACAAATTTAAAAATATAATGAAATAACATTCATATTTTGATCTATTAAACATATTATTAATCCAAAATATATATTTTTTTCCAAACTGAATGTATCTCAGCTCTCAAACATTAGATCAGTCCTCATCAACCAAAGAACTACCTGCCAAATTAGGCCCATTGAGATATAACTTTTTTCTATAGGGCTGACATGTTTTCCATCACAGGGCTTGACTTTAAAACGGTCAAGCTCTTGGTTGAATATTGGCTGACATTGGTAAAAAGGTGGGTTTCTGTAAAACACATCAAACATAAATCGATTCCTCATTAAAATGTTTTAATTACAACTCTTTTGAGGGTTGTGCAAATAATATAGATCAGCAAAACCACTCTATGATGCCCTTGAAACAAACAAACAAAAAAATTCCTGCTCACATTTTCAGGAATTTATGAAAGTAGTTGAGGAATTGATGTGGTCCCTAGGACGCCAGTTAATGATCAATGACTTAGAAAGTGTTTGAAGAGGGCTGAACTTTTCCCCCCCAAAAAAAAAGCATGCATTGTTTGGACAAAAATCACCAGCCTAGGCTTTTGGTCACTTTTCCCTTCAGGGGCATTAAACCCTGCACAAGGCTTTCTGCCCTGTTCCTGATCCTTTAGGTTATTTTCCAGCTGGGAACAAATGTATCAGCTTAAGGTTCTTAAGATAGATCAGCCTAATGACAGACATGAATTTTGCCATTTGTAACCTGAAAAAGCTTGCTGTGGGATTCTATTGCTCAAATGTTTGAATGCAAATAGCCCAAAATGACCATAATTTGCTGTGGTTTGACTGCAGTGTTAACAGTGAAAAAAAAAACAAAATACTGTGCAATTAAGCAAAAACTAAATTAAAAAAATAAACATTTGCACTGGTAGTCCGTTCTACAACATGTCAAGCTTCACCCTGCCAAAAATGTTCACTTTAAAATCAAACTGTATCACCAATTGGTCATAAGACTTTTGAAGGGCAGTGGAATTTTGATGCTTATAGCTTACATGAACTGGATGTGGGACCAACTTTTGACTCTTGGGTCTAAAAAAATGCACCGGCACTGTTTGCAGCCATTTGTCTTTGTTTCCTTTAAACGTCCTTTTCCCTAACACTAGGAAATTAGTCCTTATTTTACACCTTAGAGAATCAATATGCACTTTTGATCTTGCAACGTCTAAAAATCCTTACTTAATCCTTTACTTTTAACCTCTCAAGCTTTGCCTCGAGATGTGAAGTGTTACCAAACAGACCTGCGGCTTATCAGCATAAATTCAAAGATGTTACAATAGTAGAGGGAATCCAATCTCAAGAATTCATTTTCTCATGCACTTCAGGGGAAAAAATATTGGAATCATGCAAAAAAAAAAGTTGAAAAGTCAAGATTAAACCATCAACATAAAATTATCAAAGACAGGCAGAGCTGCGCACATTCAGCTTTCCGATATGATCCAAAAAATAAAAAAGAAAGACTGAAAAGAAAGCGAAAGACTCACACAGAGAAAAGCTTCATTTGCATTTCAGCCTGGGTGTGTTTGGCTGTGTGAAGCTCCCAGTGTGACTCGACTAGCTGGCTTGAGTTCATTTCAATCTACTCATCCACTCCATGAAAGGACGTGTCACTCAGAATACAGTGCCAAAAACAGAGAGAGAAAAAGGCGAGAGAGGGTGAGAGAGGACTAAAATTAGATGACAGCAAGATTGGAGATAAGAGGAAAGTGTTCATGGAAAGACAGAAATAGGACATAAGAGAGGGTGAGATCAAGAGAGTAAAAAAGAAACAGGAGAGGAGGAGTATTGCTGAAGAACAATGGGGATCAAGTGCGTTGGTCAGGTTGGTTTATATGTTGCCAGAAAAACTAAAAAGTTTTACAAGAAAACCCAGCAACCAAGGGACAAAAGCAAAAAAGGTGTTCTGGAAGTTTGATACACAAAGTCTACCCCAACATCAGCCTTTCTCTGGTATTTCTGTATTCAAAGAGGAGCTCAAACTTTGGCTGCGTTACAGCTGGAGATCAACAACTCAGCCTTGGCTGAAATACACCAGATAAAATCAATAAAGTCCGCTTACAATCCAATGTCAAACACAGAATAAACTTCTGGTGTTTCAAGCCTGATTTATGATCTAATAAAATAGATGGTATTTCATCATCATTTCAACTGTTTTGGACCAACTCTTGCTTGTTTTAGCTGTAGATTTAAATAAAGGACAAGTTTACAGCCTAGGTTTTGGTGGAACTTGCCGTGTTCAGAGATAATGCAATTTCATTGTAAGTTAAAAATATGACAGCCAACATTCTCTAAATGTTTGAGGTGTTGCTCCACCTGAGATAGAGTTAACATAGGCTCAAGATGTAAGTCTAATCTTGCATCAACCTTCCAGCGTTGTTAGAGTATACCGTTAAATCCAGTGGTGTATGGTTTGTTCAGGTGGATAAGGAGGGGGGACCAAGGCTTTTTTTTTATCTGCTACATGATGTTGGCACTGTGATCTCTGTGACCAATTATGTCCTTTAGATATATATGATTATATTCCTGCCCACACATTCATTTTTCATCAGTGCAAATCAGCCATGCAACAAGAAAATACAGAAATGTTCTTGTGTTTTTCAAAAAAACTTCACTGCCCATAAGTACCGCTGCTTTTTTACTATGGCTGTAGATTAAGGCTGTAAGCTTTACTAATTACATGATCAAATGTTATACCATAATACATACATTTTTGGGGCAGTATTCTAATTAATTGCAGCCATCTTAAGTTGTTTCCAAGATACTCTGACATAAAAGGCAGCACTATAAAAATCAAAAATGGTTCTTCACTGATTGGTGAAGCTAAGTTCAATCATCATATCTGTGACAATATTTTGCTTGGATTCGACAAGTTAAGATTAACTTCCAATTTCTGTGGTGCAACCAAGCAAAGACACAGCTCATGTTACAGTGACGGTAGTTCTAGCAATGGGTTTACTGTGGACTTTCTACCAGAACTTAAGATAGAACACATGCATAGTATTTGCAATGAATGACATGATCCACAAAAGAGACCAACAAGTTTGTAATCTTTAAACAACTTTTTGAGCATGTAATCCAGGATTTAATGGTTCGTAAGCTACAACCAAGTCCAGCAGCTATTGATTCTTCAGGTGCCAAAAAGTCATGGAGCGACAGGGTCTGGAAAATAACAAATCCAAAAGGTCTAACTCACCAACAACCATGAAGGCTTTAATTTTTAATACTGATCTCAAGTACTTAATGATGCTGTCACATTTAACTTTGGTCAATATGCTAGATAAAGACATCATAGATAAACTAGGGTAAGATGACACTTCTGACACATAGACAAAATTACATTGACACACTTTGACATAACAAAACAAATATCTAATGGCTTTTTGGAAATATACATAACCCAGATTCACTGACAAGGAACTTGCAAGTGTTGGATCTACTGACCCTCTAGGGACCAACAAAACTCCAACAACCCCTATTCTAAGCCAAAATCTACAAAATGTTTACAAAACAGATATCAACAAATCTGGAATTCACTGGACACTTGGTCCAAAATCTACTCATTAGATGCATCTAAATCCATGAACTACTGACTCTTAAGACACCAATAAGTTGGATCAAACAACTAATCGAAAATTACCAAGACCAAAAACTACTAGCACATCAAGAAAAGTTCAGCCTAGGGTCTAAAAATCTTGGAAATCAAAAATTCCAGAATGGACAGGTTCATCAGGAAGCAACATATAAGGACCAGGATGTACCCATTTTCAAACTGTTCATTTCAGAACAGAAACTCACAATCAACCGCTTTATGTCATATCAATATTTTCAGGACTTTTTGACGGATGAGACACATAATTCAGATGCCATTAAGTCCAGGAAAATTGACCGACAAGACTACTTTCTAATAACTAACAACATATCCAGAAACTTAAGTCCCATGCCAAGCGTTTGTGAATCTACTGACTCTAAAGACTCCTATACAACCAAGACCTGCTAAGTCATAATTGACAATTAGGACATTATTTAAAGAGTATACCCACTTTGTTTTACTCAGATATCAAGCTATCAACCAACCTACAAAATGTGAAATAATCCAACCTAGTTCATGGTTTGTGGTGTACATTTGTCTGAAACCAGATGCCAACATAACAAGAACCAACAAACTTACTTTACACCAACAAATGCCCTGACTTATCTTTGGACTCTTTAGATTTTCACAAGTCTTGGACATATTAACCAATACTTCAAATCGAGGAGCAACTCGACAGTGATCAACAAGTTCCAATCCATTTGAATCGATTTCAATCAAAATATTTAATTGGAATGATGTGCCTTTCCACAAAAACACTTAGAGCATATTAATATAGTTCATTAAAGAAATGAATGCAACACAAGACTGAAAAAAATGATGAATAAATAAAAAGAAACAGGAGAAGAAAAGCAACTCATAAGCCTTGATTTAATGAATATCAACAAATCCAGCAGCTTTGTTTTAGGACATCAAGTCCAGGACCAACTATCTAATCACAGGGGCATGTATGAAACCTGTCAGAGTGGGATTTACTTGCAAGGAACCAACAATCTGAATTCAACAAATGGAAACCAAACTTCAGGATCTGATGATGCCCTTGAAACTGCAGTTTCTATATTCTTACACTGATTTTGACTCACATAATCTAATCTTTGGGCAGTAATATTGATCAGAATATTCCAGTGTATTAACCTGCATGTTAACCTATTGGCAAACACAGATCGCCTGAATCAACACGTAGTCAGTGCATCCTCCAAAGCATGGCAGATACTGACCTCAAGTCCCAACTCGACTTCCCCAAACTGCCATTGTAACTTTATCAGATCCATTCAACACACATCTTCAGAAGCAGCTTAAAAGCAGATTATAAATCTTAGAAATAGGATGTATTTTCTTACCTTAAGTGTCCAAATCATGGCAAAAGAAGGAAGTAAAATCAAGACAAGACGACCAGATGACGGAAGAGGGTAGCACCGGAAAAGAAAGAGACATTCGGTTAGGATTAAAGAAGAAAACTAAGTGAATTGGGAGGACAATTTAGGCATATGAATGCTGTAAACCAGGCAAGAAATAACACACACCACAACTTAACATTTTAATCAACTCAGAGTCGATCAAACAGCATCAAGATCCAGACTAACTGGCTCTTAAAACAGTAGGAGCAGCTGGTGTGGTATGCAGGTGAAGCAGCCAGATTGGCAGGTAATCAGCCATGACTGAGAGTGCCCGGTACGGTCTGGTTGACAGTTGGCGGAGCTGGAAGTTTTGGTAGCTGTAGTCAGAGATGCTAGTTTTCTGCCCTGGCTGAAAATGATTCAGACTTTGCACAGAGATATGACGCACAAACACACAAAAAACAGGAGGTCATTTCCATAGCGAATGTTCCTCCCTGCTGTGTCGGTGCGGTGTCATTTCCATCCAAGTGTTAATGGCCATCTGGAACAATATCTGCACCACATGTACAAAACACACAAAATACAACACAGGAGGGATTGGTGTTGATCTTTCAATGTTTCAGTGATGGAAAAATCATGTCTGTCATTTTTTCTACTTCAGTTTGAAGCAGGGCAAAAATGACAAATTCAAAATATCAAACCATGATTCGTCAGAAAGCACAGTGCTGGCATGTCGTAATGAGGCAAACCAGCTTTTTTGGCCCCAAGAAGGAAGAATAAGTTTGTCTTGCCTCTGGACTCAAGCTAGGTGTATTTGTGCTTTTCTCTGATCCAAAAGGATCCATTGCACATCAGTAAAAGAGGCTTTTCCTGTGACATTGCAGTCTATATTCCCTGTTGCTTAACACCACAAGCAACAACAAAGGCAAGCATGCAAATAAAGATACATGCATATGGGGTCTGCATGTGTTTGCATACTAATGGGTTATCATACCACGGACCCTTTGATTAAATATGTTTTCAAATAGCATAGCACTGCCGGTGGGTGAAATCAATACTGTTCAATAATGACAATGGATCAAAAGGCTTCAATAGGTGTGATGTAAAAATGTGCAGCATAGACATTATCTGAAAGCTATACTGTGCATGTTATTATTACAATTAGTTTAACCTGGACAATGATGGAATAACAGGCAAAAATAGAGGGAAAACAAAATTGTGCATATAAGAAGAAACACAATATGCTGCAAGATCAAGAGATTTAATTTAGTCCTCAGTGTTTACAAGAAGATTCACTGATTTTCTTTCACTTTTCTCATTCAATAGATAATTTCAGCTTTTTTTTTTTTATAAAGATGAGATAGTGGTGCATTTATAATACCAACATCCATATTTGAAATGTTCCAACTTGAGCTAACATGTAGACACAGTTGTTATGTTTGCAAGCAACAAAGGCTCAACAATACAAAGCCCCAAATACCTGTTTTCTGCTTATCTGTATTCAAACTATTACTTGTACAGTCATATTGCTGGAGAGAAAAGATAGCATTTCACAGTGTCAGAGATGGAATCTCAAGTTACTCGGTTTTCTCACCAAGATTATTTGGGAGTGTTGTTCTGACAGATGTGGGTGTTCCCCCTTTGGCTCTGTTTGTTTTGATTTATATGAACACAGCAGTTGAACTTCCAACCTACCCCTGGAGTGGTTTGATCGATATATCTATCAGGCTTTATCCAATGTTTTCAAAAGTCGATAGCAGGGGCTGGCAACTGGTGGGCCAGTGGTCACATGTGGTCTTCCCATTCACTCAATGCGGTTAGCCAGTCAATACCAAATCTCCAAAATTGCAACCACAAAGATGAAAATCTCTGCCATGATGTGTTTCAGTCTGATTTACCACTATAACACCACAGGCAAAATGCAATACAACATGAAGGATGGACTACACTCCATCAAAGTTTTAATAATGGAGTATATTTCATACATACAAATAACACGAACCATTCTGAATCAAACTTTTAACAAATAATTATTAGATAGACTTGTTACAATGTTTTCTGTTACTATATTTTATGAAGCAATACTAATAATCTTAGCAAATAAAAGTCACAGTGACTAAAACAATCATTAGCAATTTTTATACATTTGCTAAGAAATTTCTGTTCTTAGTCGTTCCTGCTGGTAAAATAAAGTTAATATGAATCAACTTATCGGCAATAAATATGTTTGTTTTTCCCACTGCTCTATAAAAGTACCTTAAAGGCTTGGTTCAGGTTTTTTAAAGTAGGGTTGCTAGAGGCCCAGGACACTTGGTAATACGCTTGCCAATAAAGGAACTTGCAAGCTTTGACCCTGAAGGTAGATAGCTGGGGTGGACACTAGCAAATACATAGCAGTACATGGTACCACCAAAAACCTCATAATTAACCTGCCTATAGGTGGGAACCACTTAAAAAACTACACTGGCTTGACAGTATGCTACAGTACAATTCTTTTCAGTGTTTAGCTTTTCCTTGACAAAGCCCCTGTGTTTGGAATAATTTCATGATGAGGTACATATCCTTCCACCAGAAACTCCCCTCCTTAAATCAGGTAACACTGCTGCAGGCTGCAGTGGGGTCAGGTAGCAGTCACTGGAGGACAAACTGAGGTAAATCTGACTCTCTGGATGTTATGAAGATGGGTCGCTCCGGTATTTATGCCAGACGCATAAAAAGGAAAAGTAATTGCCAAATTTCTGATTTGACCACATTCAGTCTAGTGACATGGGTCTTTGTTAAATTTGGGCTAGTTTTAAATATAGACATCAGGACTCACCTCTCTGCAGTAACAGAGCATTGTGTTGGCAGTGCCCATTTTACTGATCTGGACTTCAACACGTCAGCAGTTTGAAGGCTTACCAAAATTAAAAAGCTCTGATGAAAGGGCCAGTACAATCCATGTCACTAAGTCCCACTCGTGACAGCGATGGGCTTTCAAGTTTGTGGACATGGGCTCACAATTCATGCATCCGCATCACCAGGTAACTCGTGATCTGTCCTGCTCATTTTACAGAACTGTTCTCCCTCCCTCTTTCTATCTGTGTTCTTCCTCTGTGCACTCCGGTTCATAGAGGTATCCTCTCCTCATTACGAAAGTCAAAACTGATTAGATTTTGGTGGCAAGCTAAGTCTAAATGTGGATCCAAAAAGTCATTAACAGGTTTTGTTAACAGTGTGAAATAGGGCAGTTGTCCCACATCTCTTACAATGACTTGCCCAATGTTGCATATCCCTTGGAAGAGGTTTGTGCTCTTTGACAAATGAAAAAAACAATAATACAGTCCTGATGGTAACTAAAATTGCCCATCTCTGGTCTATGGTAAGGACACTCTGGGAGCAAAACTCTAGAAAGTTTCTGGAAAGAGGACAGGCAGCCTGTATAGCCTGAGAGGCGAAATTCAGAGCAAACAGTTCAGAGAGCTCTCACTGCAGCTCGATAATCTTATTGCAGCAATTACTTATTTGCACTTTCAGCTGGGAATACCTGTTGGTGCACCACAAGAGCAGCCTGGCCAAAATAGTGTGTGTTTTGATACTAATAAGAGTAAAAGGGATTCGTTAGCAGCAGTCTGTGGTTTAATAAATATCTGTGAGAGGAATTCAGGGCAGGGTGAGGGGGTTAGCTAGCCAAGGATGGAGAGGGAAATGAGGCAACACATTACTGCCTGCAGGCCACAAGCTTCAGGGGCTCAGCCAAAGAGAGGGAGAGAGAGTGTGTGTGTGTTCAGCACCACCAAAGTGAATCTTAATCAAAATACTGATCGTTGCCCACTCACACCTACACATATACACCTAGCTTGAGCCCAGAGGCAGGAAGATATGAAG
This sequence comes from Cetoscarus ocellatus, assembly GCA_037902135.1. Classification (NCBI taxonomy): domain Eukaryota; kingdom Metazoa; phylum Chordata; class Actinopteri; order Labriformes; family Labridae; genus Cetoscarus; species Cetoscarus ocellatus. The sequence goes on from JBAMNC010001210.1 coordinate 165,241, forward strand.
GGTTTGCATTTGCCCATCACTGTCCTCTATTACTCCCAGAGCTGTCAATCATCTCCACATCCTCCAAACACCCACCAAATCCATCCAACCCTCTCGCACACAGCCAAGGTCGCACACTTGCGTGCACACACATCACATCCTGAGGGAAGATATTCTCTCTGTGCACACAAACGTGAACACTTGACCACTGATGTGAGTCACTGATGACCAACACACGGTCTCTCGATCCCCTTCAATCATATCAAACACCTCAAAGACAATCATTCAGGGGGTGTTTGGAGGTCACAGGTCATGTGGTGGTGTGTTCCTCAACATCATCACTGACATAGACTGAAAGACAATGAGGAAGAAGACAAATGTGGTGATCTTATCAGAAGTCACATGTTCTCAGCAAACAATCAATAACTGGACAAATGATGTTGAGCTGTTCATGTTGCAGTAGTGTGTGGGATTGATCCAGAGAAAACGTCATGCTAAGGCCTTGGCATTAAGAGCCTGTGGTCCCAGATTCATGGATTAAATGAGGTATGTAAAATTTAGTTCAGCTAATCTGTTCCTAATAGCAATATAAACCATTCACAATCAAACCTAATCAAAGTTTGGATTATTTTACAAGATCTGCTGTGCTGACAAAACATTTTTTCATATGCGACTCAGCATGATCAATCAATCTTTCGATGACTCAATCTTTATTTCTATGGCAACATAACAGATGTTAATGAAGACTTAAGACAGAGATATTGTTCTAAAATTTATATGAACATTAATAACTATAATCCTCAAAAAGTGTTTGGAAAATTTTTTTACGGTTAATTATTTCTCCCCTTTAACAATACAGTACCAATTAGTATTGCATTTTATATCTTTGGATAGTCTGGTTTGTCACCTTTACAATAATGGTGTTCCAGTACGCATAGTGGCAGCATTATTTAGTGTCAGCCTTGGTACCACTTCCAACTTAGGACGATGTTCTGTGAGACTGGTGAAGTCAAAGACAGTTTGTGAGAAGTGGGCATCCCCAAAAACGCCCACAAAAGACCAGTTCTTCACCCTTGCTTCACTTAGGAACCGTAGGCTTTCTTCCAGGGAAAGGAGGGATTTTGGCACATTTTTGGGGGCGCTATACTTGTTTAGCTGTGTTGCTTGTTCCAGAATGCAGAATCCTTAAAAGTTGTACTTCTATGAAAAGGTATCTTCTGATCCTGAAACAGTATTTTTTTTTTCTTCTAGTCACTCTCATGTCATCCAGTTTGACTCTCCAGCTACAGAAGTTTTGTATTCACAAATGTCAATAGTATTAATATATATAAAATATACCCCGAATTTCTAGGATTGTCTTCTTGTATAACAAATCTAGCTTTCAATCCTTGAAATGAGGGCACCAACTTTGTGGGGTTTTATTTGGGAATGTTTTAATCAGAGATGAAAACATCCAAACGCAACAGGAGACAGAATTGCAAGCCTTTGTGCAGATCTGCTCTGTGTCCTGAGAGCAGCTTAGCAGGCTAGCTGCTGCTTGAACAAGGCTAACCTCATCCATAATTAAGGAGCAGTGATCTTGACCCAGTTACACAGACAGTGAGCAGATCACAGTGGGGGTGGTTCTTATTAAACATCAGATATCAGCCAATCAGAGAACATCACCCAGTGACTCCAGTGTGACTGATGACCTGGCATGCTGAGCAGATCGATGCTGCTCACGCTGTCTGTATGGGAGACTAATAAGTTTTTCCATCGCATTTCACACACATACTCTCCTTTTGACCACAACTGTCAGTTTCATACTACATTATTAGTCACAGATAATCATGGGATAAAAAAAAAAATACCTAGTGATTTGCCTCAATAAGGTATCTAATTTATCAACAGAGAAAAGATTATTTTTTTTGTATTTGGTAAAGAAAAATGCATAATCAAAGCTGCTGGTGTATATTTAGGTGTTAACTTTGGATTACAGAGGTAGTTAAATGAATGACGATCTAACCTGAAACTGTTTCAGATGTAAAATCAAAGATCAGATAAAGAAAAAACTTGCAGAAATGATTTTTTTTTAAACACTGCAAAACAAGTTAAGGAGCTGAAATCAGACTGTCATTACTTGTGCCCTTCCATGACCATAAATATGCAAAAAAAAGCCTTCTTTACTGAGTGACAAATGTTTAGGAGCATGGAATGACAAATTTTATGACAAAGCAGTTGCCAAAATCTACAATATGGCAGAGTCACTGCAGTTTTGTATTATGTAAGATTGAAGTGACCTTTGACTTCTAAAATCAATTTACCTTCAAATTTAAGAGCAGGTTTGAAATAAATTGGATTTAAAAAAAAAAAAAAATCTATGTATTCTTGAATTACAATACACCAGACTCTTGGTCACTGTGACATCGACGGTATGCCAAAACTGTATTTCTGTCAGGACCACTTTGTCAAGAAAAGGCACAAGAGCAGTTATTTCAATTAGCTTTACTTGCATTTATTTACATATTTTTAATTTGGCAGTGTCCTAAGCTTGAACAGCACACGGTTCTTCCCTACTTGCAGCCCACAAGGAAAGCATGAGGCAGGGAGGGAAGCAGTGAAATCCCGTAGAGCGAGTATCAATGTCAGCTGACATTCATTAAGATAGAGTATAGCATAAAGGGGAGCTGTGGTTGAGGAGGGTTGCAAAGCAGCTTGCAGCAGGAGCAATGAAGAGGAGGAAGGCTTGAGCATCTTAAGTAAGGCAGCCTGAGTACATTTAGCCAGTGGCAACTTAGAGGAAATCAGATGGCAGGCTAGCTTGGAATGCTTACAAGTTAGAAATCTTGCCTCTGTGTCCTGCCAGGACCGATTCTATGCATTAGTGCTCTTCATTTGGTGCTTTATTGAGAGGACACTTATACAAAATCTAAAAAGAACAAAAGGACATTTGTAATTGTTTACAGATTTTTCAATCACAAGACACATAGATTGATAGATTGATGGTAGACTGAAAGTAAAGCTGCCTATGCAGGGGGGCACAGTCAAAAATTTTAATAGAAACTGAAAAAAAAAATCATAATAAAAGTCTAAATGACCCTAATTCACTGATGAAAAAAGATCTCCCGCATATTCAACAACCAGCCTGGTTGTTTGTTTGAACATAAAGTATAATTAGAGAGGAAATTATCAGCTACACACTCAAAACACTGTGGGTAGTGTGAGCAAGCACATTGCATGTAGCTTTCCAGGGATTTAATGGCTAATGTTTTCACTGACAGATTACACACTTTTAGTTCACAAAATACAATGGTCTAATTTGTGAATTCTTCTTGCCAAGACAACCTAATGAAATAGCATAAAACAACATGCTGCTTTGAGGAAACTAAAACTACTAATAGCTAAATATTAAGAGCAATGTCCTGTCCTGAAATAACACATTAAATCTATATAAGAGGAACAGGAAGTAAAAGCTGGTATTTAGTACATTGTCTTTGCAAATGCACATACTATGGGTGCTTTTGGGGTGGAGAAAAGTCTCCTGGCTTTAAAACAGTCTTCGATGGGACTATCTGCTCTCTTGCACCTGGTCTCCATGATGAACTTTGTGGGTACTGCCTTTTATTGTGCTATGAATGTTCACTGCGCTTGCATTAGCAAACTCTGAGCATCACTCTAGTTACTTTTTATCACCATTAGATGTCATGCTAAGTCTTTTGCATTAGCCCTTTACACACATAAAACATGCAATTGAGCTAATTTAACTGTCCAGCACCTGAAATATTTTAATATGACAGAACCAAGCCATTACTTTTACTTGCTAAGCTTGACCAGTTACATGCTTTCAATTGTGTTACAACATTGGTGGGTGTATAGCCAAAAACAGCATCTCATGTACAGCAAAGACAAGGGATTAATTAAAGATCTGATAAAACCAAGTCACAGTTAGCCTTTTGTAAATATATTTTGGGGACTATTTCGGCCTTTATTGACAGTGGCGAGACAGAGGATAGACTCAGGAAAAGTGAGAGAGAGTGATGTCCTCATTTCAGATTCGAGACCTGGTCGCCCACACAAAGCTAGTGCCACAATATAGTAAGGGCTCAGTACCCACTCCGCCATCCCAGCACCCCATTACAGTTAGCTTTAAATAGAAAAATGTACATGTGATGAATGTAGGCACAGTAAGGATAATGGCTTATGGCACTGCGGTGTATGTATCAGTCTGACACATCATCTTTTTCTGTCTCATAAAGTTCTTTTGTTGTTTAAAATCAATTCAGTACATCACCCTGAACTATTGGTGATTAATTCCATTATTACCATAAACAGGCACATCAACTATGCTGCCACTTAAAAATAATCCCCTAATTATCCCCCAGAGTCTAAATAAGGTTTGAAAAAAAACAACAGTTACTCACTGTTTTATGAATACAGCGATTATCCTTAAAGCACTGAACAAATTCTGTCTGAGTCATATTGAACAACTTTGTACATAATTTGCTCGGGGCACAAAGTGTTTTAAACTATTACTGGATGCTTTTATAGAGCTTGTATTTGCCAAATACGATGGCAACTGTGTTTATTTTCTTTAGTTTGTCTTGTTGCACTCTTTGTCAAATTGGATATTATAAAACTGAAAATATCTGCAAATTATTATTTGGCTGAAATTATGACAAATTCAATGCCATGATGCCTCAAGGATACTTTATTTTCCATTCTCTTTATCCTGATGTTTCAAGTCTTGTATTTCCTGCTGTATTCTGAAGAGAAGGGTGATGACAAATAATCACATATGTTGTGCACAATATTAATCACCATAACATAGGATCAGAGGGAGCAACTGGCATTTTTAATGAACCCCAACAAAGAGAAATTTATGGAGACTCTATGGAGTTTTAATGAGGGGCTCAACAATAACAACTAGGAACCAAGTCGGCTGAAAGTCACCAGTTGACATGTTAACTGATTTAACCTTCTGCGGACAGAGGAAAATGCAGTAAAAAAAAGTGTTCAGAAGATACTGACAGCGCATGTTTTATCCATCAAAACATCAACAGACATCTTATTAGTTACCAGTGTTGAGGAAGTTACTTTTAAAAAGTAGCGTTCGCTTGTTACTTCTTAAAAAAAGTAACTTGTTACTTTACTTAGTTACCCTCTATGGAAAGTAACTTTCTAGGTTACTTGTTACTTTTATGTTACTTTTACATTGCTCTACTTTGGACAGAACCCCATGTCTGTTCCTAAATGTGTAGGTCTACATAAAGTTCTACTACAGAGAACATCACAGGTATTTCTTTTGTGCTCTTTATTATACAATATCATGTCACATATTGTGTGGAATGAGAGCTCCTGTCCAGTGTTTCCTGATTTTTCTTCTGAAATAAGCAACCAGGTCGATAAAAAATAAGCCCAAAACAAGCAACCTCCAGCTATTTCTTTTCCTAATGTGGTATATTACTTTTTAAAAAGAGAAATCTACATAAAGTGTGTTTTAAATCCAATTTTAAAGTGACAAGCATCTTTTCAAAAAAGAACAATGCTTATAATAAGTGGACCTGGCAACTTTGGCTCTGGCGCATGCGCTATGTGCGTGAGTGTGTTTAGGGGCGGGAGCGATAACCAGGAAAGAAGGAGGTGGAAAGGACAAACTGCCTACCGCATTCGTGTTTTGCGTTATTGTGGGGAGCTGGGAGATAATCAGGGGGATTCACAAAGACAGCAGAGCCCCGAGAAGCAATTGCATGTTAAGAAACAAGCCCAAAAAAACGCGACCTGTGGCAGCGACTCGCAGGATTTGCTTGCGACTTTAGAGAAAAACAGGCCCACAGACGCTCATAACAAGCAGACTTGGCAACGCTGCTCTCGTTTAAGAAGGCAGCATCGGTGCCAGATCTGTCTGTGGGAAAAGTAACTTTGCGCCGCATTAAAAAGGGAACTATGTTTCGTTACCACATTTTTAGTAGTAGTGTGTTACTTTACTTTTTACCCGAAAAAGTAGTTAGGTTACTTTGTAACGCATTACACACAACACTGTTAGTTACTGCCTCTGAACTAAATCCTTCCACATCAGAGAGCTAAGTGCTCTCTTATGCCTTACCCTTTGCAAATCCAAGCTATTTTCTGCTGTCTTTTGGTCCCCTTGAATTTATGTTTTTAATAAAAAATAAAAAAATATTGTTAGGTTAATGTCAGAAGTGGACATGAACCTTCCTATTGAGCAGTCTGTAGTGTTGATATTTGTTTTTCATTTAATTAAAAAAGTGCAGTCAAGGTCTAATAAAGCTGCAGCTGAAGCTGTTAGAATCTATGTTAATCTCTGTCCAAGTAGTCACTTCCTGCTGTTGCCTCACTTGTAGACCCCACCTCTTCCTGCTCTAAAGGACTCTGATTGGACTGTCTTGCTTTGGGCTGCTCACAATGGTTGAAGATTGGAGATGGGCAAGATGGATCTGCCTGATTACAGACATTGAAGCAGACTGATCCATTCACATGGCAAGGTTATTTTAGATGTGTGGCTGCAGCACTCTCTAGGTTCAAAAGAGTTCATATGTTCGAGAACTGGATATTTGAACCATGGCAGCAAATGATATTACCAAAGTAAAAGAAAGTCTGTAATAGCATGAAGGGAACCAAGATCTGAACCTTGGGGGATCCCTTGGGTCTGATGTAGATGGACTGTTGAATGTCAGTGAGGTACAATTTCAGACAGGTGAGTGCAGTGTTAGTGATGTTGACAGTAGAGAAGAAAACTAATGGATGGTGTCACAGGCAGCAGTAGCATCGAGAAGAATGATGATGTAAAGCTAGCCAGAGTCGGCTGAGAGGAAAATTGCACTGGTAACTGAGTAGTGTTGTTTCTGTGATGTGTTGCGAACAAAACATGGAGTGAAAGTGTTCAGAGGTGCAACAGAGTGAGCAAAGTTAATTATCATAGTTGAAAAGGCAGAAAGTTAGCATGTTCTAAAGCCAAGTTTCTCTTACTCAATCTTTTCTCCACTAGTCTCCCACTCCCATTTCTCCTCTTCTCTTCAGTCTCTTCTCCCCCTCTGTTGGTCAAATAATTTTCCTCTGTAGTCACTGTAAAGAGCCTGACTGCGATATAAACTGCAGTTTAACCTCCATGATGGAGTTATCAGTGAGTTGTGTAGCGTATCAGTGTGTATAAATGTGTTTTTGTGGTGTAATGGGGCTATTGTGGAGGCTGAGCGTCCATCAGACAGATTGAAGATCAGTTATTTGGTCCACCCGGCCGTGTGATTGGCTGTTTAACCACCCAATCAAACTGCAGGCTGTCAGTGCCATGTCTGATGGACTTCACACACCTCTTCATGTAAGTGTGTATGTGACCGTATGATGTATACACACAGGGAGAGCATGAAAGGATACCATAAATCAGGATGTGTGTGTCCTTATCAGAACCATGAATACTTAAGGGTGAGTCTATTATTTTCTCCTCTGGTCCTTGAAGGAGGTCATAACTCGGTCACTTAATGAGGTTATAGAATGTGAGCGAGGACTTGGATCTTTTTTTTTTAAACAGGAATGAGGACATATGCTGCTGCCTTTAAAAATATTTTCACTTTGCAATGAGATCTCTTCTTCATAGTTACGTGTCCTGTTTGAAATTCTGCTTTAATTTCACTACTAGTTATGCTAGTTTTTCAATCAATCATTTAATCAAACTTTATTTATATAGCACTTTGCATACAAGAAAATGAAGCTGTGACGGAGCGGCCCCGTCACTGAGTGAAGATGGAGTGCGCACACACGCTGCACGCTACCCAAACACACACACACACACACACACACACACACACACACACACTATACGCGACCGGCACACGCTACACGCTACATGCTACACGCCACACACCACACGTCAAACTTTCCCCTGTGCCTTTCCGGTCCACCGCAGCGGTCACTTTTTGTCAGTTGGATTCACCACCTTACAGGTATTGTAGTACTCACGAGGGTGCACACTCGCCATACTACACACACATTCATACACATACTACATAAACACTCACCACAGACGCCAAGTTGTCCTCCCCGCTGCCCCTGTCAGATGCACCGTCAGCCAAACAGAGGCGCACATACTTCCGGGGTTTTAAAGGGCACTTGGCGGGAAAATGGCCCCCACATGTGTTCAACCTAATTATGTGTTTTTTCTGCAGTAAGGGAGGCTGACAAAAAACATTTGAATTGGGGGAAAAGATAATGGGAATATTTCTTATGTAATGAATGGATTTAAAGGCATTTTTGAATGTTTATATGTGAAAGAAATGCTTATTTTGTGCTTGACTATTCTTTTTGTCAACGCCCACTAGGAGGGGCTTATGATTTAAAAAGGCAGCCATTTTGGCCGTGTGTGGAGAGTTGGACGTACAAGGCAGGTAGATGAGCACAGAGAACCATTGATTGTGAGTGTTTTTGGTAATGGCTGTGTTGCTGTTTTTTGTTTTTGCTGACTTTGGAGGTTGTTGAAGAATCCAGTGCAGCCATTGCTGATTTTTTTTTTGTACATAGCTTTTGTAATATATGTATATATATTTTTTTTCCTTGCTGGCACCTGTATATATTTTTTGACACTGTTGGGAGATTGGTGAGTAAAAACTATGAAAACGTACCTTCCTGACTACGCCATATATATTTTTTCCGGAAAGAACCCCGTGACAGTAGCACTAATTGCTTTACAAACAGATAGATAAATTAAAACAAGGTAACAGGAAGTCTGACCCAAACCCACTCCGCCCAACCTCTTAACTCACCCACCCCACAATCCATACACAGCATTGGTAAAATGCATCATAAACTAGAAAGAACTCGGAAAGTGCAAACCTTCGCCAAGGCAGCTCACGTATTGCTGTTACATTTATAAAGCAACAGTTTTATGATAAAGTTAGCATCATAATAAGATTCCTTGACCCTAAAATCCTACACCTGGCACTCGGAATCATGTTGATATCATTGTTAGTCAGATGGTCATTGAACAAAAATGATTGCTAATCACAGTTATCTGGATCACCACCAAAACCTAATTGTTTTTAAGTTGGGCCATTACCAACATCTACTGAAAATTTCAGCAAAATCTATCCAGTAGTTTTTTGCGTAATCTTTCTAACAAACTAAGAAACAAACAGACAAATTCAAAAACAAACATACACTGGCAAAAACATAACCTCCTTGGTGGAGATGATGATAAAAGGGTGCTGTAATGAGAATCAAAACACTAAAATGTAACGGCAATGTGTTCAAACAGGGAAGTAAGACACTTAAAAAATACTTGGGGGGGAAACATTAATAAAGAGGATAAACTACTAAAAGCTAATTTTTAAGTTAAAACAGAATAAGATAAAACTTAAATTACTAAAATAAATTAAGATGAGTACATTAAATTCAGATTAGTTTCAGATTCAGATCTTGCTTTATCTTGCACTGTTAAAACATCATTTAAAAAGCCCTAGATCCACATTTGTATTTGAATCGCCACCAGAGTCTTATCATTTCTTCTCTGTGACATGACCAACATTCCCTGAACATGTCATGAAAATCAGTTGTGAACTTATTACGTTATTAACAAAAATCTGGAAAACTGTCTAATTTCCCACTGTTAAGAAATACTTTCAAAATCCACATTCATATTCAGATGAACACCAAAATCTTATCACTCCCTTCTTGTGCCATGCGAAACATTCCCTGAAAATTTCAACAACAGCTGTCTATTATTTTTGAGTTTTCCTGTTTTAAACTCACAAACAAGCAAACTAACAAATGCCAGCAGAAACATAACCTCCTCCTTACATAACCTTAGATGCTTGGCTCTCATGTCAATCTGGGGACTCTGAGAAACACATTATCAACAAAATAGAGAGCAAGATTAAAATATTCCTCTCTGTCATCCCAGGATCTCAGAATACTCAGAATGCCTTGCCAACAAGGGGATAAATTTAACTATTATTATTATTATTATTATTATTATTATTATTATTTGTGTTGGTGAGGTTTACAGTCGGGTTTGTTAACACATCTACTCTGAGATATTGCCATAACTGTTTACACTGTATGAGGGTGTGTTTGTGTAGCTGTGTTTTGTATGTGTATAAACATTGCTACTGTGTGTGTGTGGGTGTGTGTGTGTGTGTGTGTGAAGGCTGATGAGGATCTAGGTTTGTGTTTAAATTGGCACAGTGTGTGTTAGCACAATAATTGGTGTATTCTGTTGGTATAGGAGTGTTTCTGTGTGTGCGTGACTGTAGAGGTCATTATCACAGCATCCTGCAGGCTAACAGTTGGGAAGCTTCCTCTCAAATATTAATCTTTTTCCCAATTAGCTGATTGATTGGTGGATGTCAGGGTCAGACCGAGTGTGTGAGAGCAGGATAATGAAGTGAAATGTACAGGAAAATTAAATAACTTAATGAAATCAATAACAAACAGAGCAACTGGTGACTCCTGCCTGCCTTTCCTGAGTCAATTATCTTCATGAATAAACCCAAACATGAAAAATGAGGTAAAATTAAAAGCCTCAGAGTTATGCAAAAGAAGCAGAAGATTTTTTTTCCTTAAATAGGCCATTTTCAAGCACCATTTTTTGTGAATCTACCATTAAAATGGTAATCAAGGAACAGTTCCTTTTGAGAATCGATAACAACTCCTTCAAGGACTCAATTCCATTAGTAATTTTGCTTATCAATTCCCTTATAAGTTCCTTCCACTTTGCTCTGAATGCCTTGCAAATCAAAGATGGCGTGCTTTCATCAGAGGCAGTCAGCAGAAATTCAAATTAAGAAATGAGAACTTTTGGCTGAGGCAGAAGTGGTCAAAATTGTGGGTTAATTTTAACAGAAAGATGCTTACTGCACGACTTTCAGTAACAGATAACACCAGCCACTTGAGGAGGCATTCATCTATGCAACACGGCATTGAATATCAGAGTGTCACGTGTTTAACATTGGTACTACTGAAAATCTATGTAGGCCATCTTTTGCCCACAGAGAAATTAAGCAGGAATCAATTAAAGGAATTGCTAAAGAACTGATAATCTAAATCATTAACCCCGCCAAGGAGGTTATGTTTTCGCCAGGGTCTGTCTGTGTGTTTGTTTGTCTGTCAGCAAGATTACGCAAAAAATATTGGATGGATTTACATGAAAATTTTACCAGAGGTGTGGTTTGGTCCAAGGAAGAACCCATTACATTTTGGTGGTGATCCGCACATTTGTCTGGATGCAAAAAATTCCCCAAATTTGCGAAAAATCCCATAACTTAACATTGGGCGGTATGTTAAAAAAATCATATCTCTGACGTCACTTGATAGATTTGCTTCAAAATTTACAGGATATGATATAACTTTATCATCACGGATAATTTCATCTGTATCTGATCCAGATTGACGTCACAAAAAAAAACATTGAACTTTATAATGGCAAATCCCATTCATTTCTCCTCTGCTCTGACGCTTCTGCCCCCTTTACGTCATTATGGGAATCATAGTTTATGGGCAAACTCATATCAACGTTTTTCAAGCCTATGTCACTACAATACCCAGCTCCCCTTGCAATGCCTAACTAAAGGGGATTGTGTTAGCTAGCTTAACTAAATGTACAGTAGTGATTTGCTGTGAGTCTGAGGAGTCATTTCATATTATTTTTTATATCATTATGACACTTCATTTTACATGTTGCTAAGGTCCTAACTAAAAACAAAAGGTGCTGCTTGTCTGTCAACTACTATCTTCTCATCTTGTCATCATAAATAAGGTCATAGTAATTTTTAAAAAATGTTTGTATGCCTTTGGGTATGTTAAACATGTCTCCTCTGTTTGATAGAGCACCTCCATGAACAAGACATAAAGCCAGAAGCACTCCTCCTCTCCCTATGCAGCTGCCTAAAATGCCTTGCCACCCCCAAACAGACCTACCAGTGTGACGCCATCATTACTTCATTTAAGCCCATCGCAGAGCATAGACGTTAGAGTGAATGTAAGGTAGTTGACAACATAGCGCCAAGCAGCACTAAACTGTCCAGTAAAATGCTTATCACAGACTTGACCTGTAAGCAAATCAGTGGATTGGGCCAGTGGGGTAAAGGGAGCCTTAAAGGGGCAGGAGCTCGAACAGAGGGTCTCAGACAAGGAGAGAAAACAGCACTATCAGGGGTTGTCTGTATATGAAAAGTATTTTTTTTTTTAATATGTCATTGTGAAAATACCCTGGCAATAAATATATGAGCTTGATTTGCGGTAATTTATGATCCCTTTAAACAAACTTTAAATTGTAAAAATCATTTCAATGGCCTCATCTTATTTCAAATGACATTTTGTGCTAACCTACAGTACCTTCAGTTCCCACTTGGAGGCTGCAGAGCACACTTTGGGAGGCACTGTTCTTGAGCGTCATTTAAAAAGAAAGTAATGATTGTCAGGAGTGTTAATTAAGGCAAAACTAACAGGTTTTTTGGGTGCAAATAAGGCTCAAAGTTGGGCCCACTATAGGGCCTTGGAGAAAATTTGAGAAATAAATGTTTGTGATTGACACCCACTCTTTGGAAAATGAGAAAAAAAGATAATTTCCCTAGAGCACCATTCAACTCAGTCTGATGCAAATTAAAGTTTAGAGGTTTAGCTTATTATATTTGTTTTATTTAGAAGATTAAGAAGTGGGAAAAATCCCAAGATAATCACTTCAGCAAGAGGTCATAAATGATGCTCTGAAAAGAAGAATGGGCCACAAAATGAGCACAAATCTGGTTTAAATATCAAATCTGTTTGTGTTTTACAGTCATTATGAAACTACTCCGATATGACAAGCCAATAAAAAGGCAAAAAGTCAGAAAATATGCATCAGCCACTTTGGACCAGACTTAGGATTGTTCTGGTATCATAATTAATTTTGACTCCAACTGTGTCGAATAGGAAAGAAATGAACAAGGCTCTGCACCAAGATCTGAAAAATGAGATTTGAAGAGCGAGCTGGAGATGAGGCTGTGAAGGTGAATATTATCAGCAGCATCACCTCAGGAGAAAAAGGCGTGTGAAGAGGGAGTAATGGATGTGGAGGCAGGTTTGTTTCATTACATGTTGTCAACACAAACAGCAACATCTGCTCGTCTGACAGCTGCGGAGACGGCAAAGTGACACAAAGGTGAGCCTGTCTCATTCCTCCTCTGCTGATGGAGCTGTTTGACTAAAAGTGTCGCCGCCGCACTGAAAACCTTGTCAATTCATATGCAAAGTTCATGTCAGCCTGCAGAATGATGAGGAGAGAGAAAAAAATCCAACACACTGAAACAATTAGAGTAAAAGTCAGCCTTTAAAACCAGCTGTCGAATCTCATTAGCCTGTTTTAAACTGCACTAGTTCTATTTAAAGAAACAGTTCTTATTAACAATAAAGTTTTTTTTTTCCAATGTTTGATATTACAAATATAACACTTTCTAAAGGTACAAGAAATGAAAGATTTTGTTCCAGTATTCATCTCTCATTTTTGTCTTGTTGGCTGCTCTGGATCGTTGGTGTGGACATCCGGCTGCTGTGGACCAACACAGTTTCAACGACTACAACTGCAAATACTTGGCCTTTCCTTTAGCCCTGTTCCTTTATTCACTACAGCTCCTAATATTTACTTCAGAATGACCAGTCAATTAAAATACACAGTACTTCCTGCAAATATCTCACCTATTACTTTAACCATGACTACCAACATCAGTCCTCTGTACTTCATAATCATGTCAGCTGATGTTAATTTTAGAAAAATCTTTCTATCCATGGTTGTTATCGATTAAATCACCATAATAACTACCATTACAACCGTACAGAGAGAAGATCTCGGGGGGCTTCCCTCTAATGATTTCATATTCAACAGAGAAATATGACAAGGACAAATTTATGGTCTGGGCATCCATGAATTATCGCTATTGTGAATTCTCATTTTAGTCCTTTTGCCTCTGTCCTCTCTATCTTTTCTACACCCCCCTTTAAATAAATAAATAAATACATAAATAAGATAAAAAAGGAAGAGTATGGCATTGACCTTCTCTATGGTAAAGTGTCTTTGGATCACATTTGTTATGATTTGGCCCTAAACAAATAAAGACCGGCTAATTGATTGGTTAACTTGATAAACAGGCTATAATCATTCATTTGTTTTCTATAGGAATAAAGAGTTTGAAGTTGTGTTGAAGCCTCTAGGAATATGACTTGATTTTTTTAAAAAATTTAATAGAACATCAAACTTCATTGTGTCACTAGCATCCTTGACATCTGAGAGAGAAAAACCATCTCTGAGCCTCAGAAAGTCTTCTGACTTTTTAAAGATGTTTTAACAGTGCGAGATAAAGCAGTCTTCACCATTTTCCGTAATAATTCGCCAAACAGTGCTGGAAGTGCCTTGGCAGACTATTTCTGGTTTGATCATGGAAGTGTCGTGACATAACGATATTGCATCATAATTTAAAACCGATTAATTAAAAAGTCACACAGCTGTGTAAAAACAACCATAGAAATCCTTGCTATACATCTCCTGATCTAATCGAGGAGGAGCAATCATTTTCCTCTGCTGAAACCTTTCAGCCGAAAAGACCAACATGTCACTACACTGAATTAACCCCACCACACAAACACACACACACCCACTGGTCTAACAATAACACACAAAGCATATGTGTGTGTTGGGCTTGTTAGCAGACATGTTGTCTTGTCCATCAGGCACTTCATCCACCCACTCCCTCTGACCTTTTCTTTAATTAACAACCTCTCTCTGGAGCCCAACTCATATTACACTGCAGTTTGACCCATGTGTGTTTCTGAGTGTGTGTATGTGTGTGTGTGTGAACTTACAGGAGCCTGCGCAAGATATTTCACTCATGATGTGGTTTTTCACGCTCATATATAATAAAGGCATGTGTGTGTATTTGTCCATGTGGTAAATTCTCGTAATAGCTCAATAACCTCTCACAAGTTATTTCTGAGTCACCATGATCACCGAGCTGACTGACATTCTGCTTACGAACTACTTTGAGAGTTAGTGAATCTCAGCCAGAGATAGTGATGGTCCGATAAAGTGCTTTTACTTTGAAGAAATGTGTTTTATATTGTAATTCGTTCATTCATTTTCTATACCAGTTATCCCTTTCGGGGTCGCTGGGGGGCTAGAGGTTATCACAACTATCATTGGGCGAGAGGCGGGGTACACTCTGAACCAGTCGCCGGCCGACCGCAGTTAAATTGTAATTTATTTTTGTTATTCAAAAAGCATGTGAGATTGTGTGATCATATCAATAAAGCTAATGGAATATGAAACAGATGAAAAAAAAGTACAGTGAGGCATTGGTATTACAAACGCCAATGCCAAAGTTTGTATGTGGAGTAAAATGTAAATAAAACCATTTATATGATTTGCACATTCCTTTTGACCTACAGTCAATTGAACACACTTCAAAAAATTATGTTCAAACTGATAAACTTAATTGCTTTTTTGTTTTGGGGTTTTTTGGCAAATGTTCACTCATTTTGACCTGATGCCTGCAACAAATAAAAGCTGGGACAGAGGCAACAAAAGACTTAAAAGGTGAAGGAATGTTCAAAAATAACTGGAACATTCTACAGGTGAACAGGTTAATTGAAAACAGGTGAGTGTCATGATTAGGTATAAAAGGGGTGTCCCCGGAAGGCCAAGTTGTAGACAGGCAAAGATAGGGCAAGATACACCGCTTTTACAGTTTCATTGGTAAAGCTGAAAACCAAAAGCCAGCATCTGTGACGTTATTGGGGGTGCAACCAGCATGTTGCAGGCATTAAATTCAAAATGAGTGAATATTTGCCAATAAAGTTTATCAGCGTGAACATGAAATATCTTATCTGTATAGTATATTGAACTGAATATGGGTCAAAAAGGATTCGGAAATCATTGTTTTCTTTTTCTATTAACATTTTAGTTCAAACATACAGAATCTGCTTTTAGTGTGATTTCTTGTGGTCACAATCATTAAGGCTACACAATTTTTTTGTTTGCATCATTAACTGCTAGAGAGTTACAATATTTGTAAGCCAAACCAATAAATGGATGGATCAAATGGCACCATTTCAGCCTGACTTCGATCCAAATGTGTCACTACAGCCCAGCCCAAGAAAAAAGCGCAAGGCTACTTAAAAGTTGTTGTTTTTTTACATTTCACCATATAATGTCACTACAGGGGATCATGTTCTCCGACTCTAATTATGGTTAATGTACAGTAGTAACTTTCTGAGAGGCTGAGAAGTCAAATAAAGCTTAATTTATTTATGCACAGGGGCGTGTTGCTAAACATTGCCATTGGTAAAAACCAATTTTTTCTATGTACAACACACCTGCCAAGTGTTTTTCTTTGCCACAATGCAATGCTGTTTTTCAGTGTCTTTTGTGCACGCCTAACCCGACACACCAGATGGACTGATCAATATAACATTGCTCATCCATCAGGGCAACAGCCAATGGAAAGTTTTTGGGAATGGGTAACATATCCAGCAAGTGATTGGATGATCATTCATTATGCTCCAATCAGATGATGTAGTTGGTGAGCACTACTGCTGCGGTGTAAAATACAGAAACTCTCAACAAAATATGTCGGAGGTGGAGCGAAAACATACTTTCTATCAATAAATGCTTTCATTGTTGGACTGCTCACAATCTTTGTACGTTGGAGCTTAGCAAGGTGGATCTGCCTGTTTACAGACATTAAAAACAGGCAGATCCAGCTGCTGCATAAGGCTAGTGCAAGTGTGAAAATTTAAGAAAATTAACAACTTTTGGAGATGCAGAGCAGCAGCACTTATAAATGTTACTGTTAGCCAAAGCAGACAGAAATTATGATTGAAACAGGCAAAGAGATTGGTGTGGGTAAGTATTGATGCCCTCGTGGGCCATTTGTAGTTTTTTGGCAATATTATGAAACGTTTAATGAAAAGCCCCTTACTGAAACCACTGAAGTTTTATTTTGCTCATATTTTATTGCTTACATGTGTGCAAACGCAGATCCTCTCTTTAGGTAATTTTTTTTGCCCCTGAGGGTGTTATTGGTGCGGCAACGTGTCACTGTGTGATTGTCCCCTCAAACTTTAATTTACTTGTTGTTAAGTTGTTGTCAGTAATGTCTTTATGTGATGGATTCCTTGTCACCTGTTGTAGCCTTTGTGTGGATGAATGACTTGAGGGATTATAAAGGAATGCTTATAAATAGTAAAATGTGGATGCAGAGTAAAATAAGAGTGAAATTTTTAACACTAACACCTTTTGAAAACAAAACAACACTTTAAATAAACTGATAATAAGATTCTTAATGCCAAGTTATCAATCAAATTCAGTTTTTTCCCTAAGTTTTGGTTAATCTGAAAGTTTTGAATTCTAATTGCAGTTTCCATGAGTGACTTTAAATTAGGCAGAGAGAATAATGTTGGAAATGCCAGTAGGTCATCATGAAGTTGCTCTATGACTCCGAATGAGTCGTGAGTCACCTGAAGTCAACATCGTCTGTCTGCTGTAATTAGCCCTCAGACATTTTAATGGAAATCCTGTTTAATAATCTGCAGGAAACGAGGCCAGCTGAATCATTTCCAATAACAACGACAACACAGTGAGAGCGATTTCATAAGTCAAATACACTCCATCACACAAACACAGAGATACACACATAGAAGTCATTTCCTGCATGGAAATGATCACTGTCCATCTGCAGAAGTTATCGGGTGAAAGCAAAAGTCAATTAGGAGTTTGAGGAGTATAAACTTTCTTTTTACAACAAAAGATCTGGTAGTCATCAGTCCCCATCAGAAAGGAGAGAGGACCAGACAAAAAGACCCCATTTTGCCTTTAAAACTGCTTTTAATCCTTGTGGCACAGACATTTCGTCCATATTGACATTTTTGCATTATTCACTTGCAAACTTCACATCCATGATTCAAATTTTCCTATCCCCCCATTCTAAAGGCGCTCCATTGGATTAAGATGAGGTGACTGTGGAAGCCACTGGAGGCTGATTCTACCTTCACTAGTCCATAATCACCAAAAAGGAAATCAAGACTCATCAGACCAGGCAACATTTTCAAACCTTCTTCAGTCCAAATTTGATGAACATGTGAGAATTGTACCTGAAGTTGAATACCAGTTGCACCCTTTAGCCCTTCCCCTTCGTCTTACCCCTTCGTCTAACCCTTCCCCTTAGCCCTCTGTTTTGAGGGCCAAGGGGAAAGGGTGAAAACGCTCCTGAGAAACGAGACGCCACTCGACTCCTGCTACGTCATCACCCAGAGCCGCTCGCTGGCTGTGTCGTAGGCAGATGCGACAATAGCCGTAGCTACAGCTGCGGAAGCTAGCTCGTCATAATGAGAAATTTTAAAATACAACCAACAATTCAAAACATGATAAATATTTACTTGATAATTTAATAATTACTTATAATGCCCGCTGCCTTCTTGTCAGCGGGCGCGGTGTATTAAGGGAAATTCTCATACTTCTTCCTTTCAAGTGAGGTCCTGGTCTGTCTTTGTTTCAAGGGCTGTGTTACCCTTCGTCTTACCCCTTCCCTTGGGACACCCCTTCACTAGGAGTGAACGCGCAAAACCAAGGGGTAAGGGGTAAGACAAGGGCTAAGGGGTAGAATTGGGACGGACCCTTAGCTTACTGGAGTGGTACCCAGTGAGGTCATGTGCTGCTGCAGCACATCTGCTTCAAGATTTAATGTGTTTATTAAGAAATGACCTTCTGCGTACCTTGGTTGTAACAAGTGATTATATGAGTCACTACTGCCTTTCTATCACCACTCTAGCCATTCTCCTCTTACCTCTCACATCAACAAGGCATGTTTTTTTGCAAGGAATACTGTAGCTCACCAGACATTTTATTGTATTTTTTTGAACTTTTCTATGTAAACCCTAGAGATGGTTGTGTTGAAAATCTCAGTAGATCAGCAGTGTCTGAAATACTCAGAACAGCCTATTAGGCACCAACGACCATGCCACATTCAAAGTCACTTAAATCATCTTTCTTCCCAAACCTGAGACTCAGTCTGAACTTCAACATGCACTTAGTTTCTGCCTTGTGATTGGCTAATAAGCTATTTTGTTCACAAGTTGTTCAACAGGTGTACCTAATGTAATGGCTGGTGAGTGTAGATCTTTAAACAAGAAGCAAAAACAATTCTCCTTTTAAATAAGGGCTATACTTCTGATAAGGATCCACTCAGGCAGCACTGCAGGGAAGAAAAAGATATTTAAATGTTCTCACAGCACCGACCTGTGAGGATTTCAGAAGTGCAGGAATAAAACCGTAAAAGTAATAAATCCTGCTCCTTTTTTATCAGCAAGTGTTTCTTAAATGGAGCAGGATTCAGGCAGGAGGCAGATCTCCCGCTGTTCCCTTACACCTTCAGACTGTTATTAATCATTTTCTCTCACTGTGGTACAGTTTTAAATAATACCAGACTTGACTGAAGTTTTGGGAAAGAATTCAGGAAAGTTGAATTTTTACTTTGTTTCCTTTTTAAATGTGCTTTAATGTCAGGACTACTGTTATTCTTTAGGAATGTTTTTATTAGCAACTCAGAGTCTCAAATATGCTCAGTCTGAAGGGCTTTTAAGCAGAGGCTGGGATATCTGAAAAGATCTCTCTATCTCAAAAGAAATGCAAAATAACGTCATGCTTAAGTATCTCTCCAACTTAGATCCTCTACTGTGGGATGACATCAGGAGGGCCTGCAGTAACAACTTGTCCTCAGGTAGTTAGTTTGTTGTTAAAATTGTGTTTTTAGATCAGGGCTCCATTAATTGAGAGTTTGCAAAAGTCAGTTTAGCCACAGTGCTTCGCATCAAAACCAAACAGATGTTTGCTGACAGAGCCTCCCAGAGAAATGGCTGGGCCCCTGAAAGACACAAGAAATGGGCCTCTTCCATTATGAGGTTGATACATATGAATGCATGAGCTTTATCACTAAGCTCCATCCTCTTGCTCTTGGACTTGCTTTGTTGTAGCACTTACACATATGCTAACTGCCTCCCCGGCCTCTTCTTCCATTGCAATTGCCTCATCACTTTTATTGGCTTATCTGCATCCCTCATATCACCTTCTGGAGCAAAATGAAAAATGTTACTTTCATATATTCAGTATGTAATGTTGAGTATTTTAGTTCAAAATGTGTTTTGATTATCATTGCTCAAGTGAATTACTTCATCGTTAACCTCCATTGGTCTCCCTCTGAGGCTGGCCCCAGAAAGCTTTCCTCTTAACCCCTCCTCAGGGCAGCCTTGTCTGCTGCTGTATAAATTTGGTAAGACCCACCAAAAATCTGGATAGATAGATATAATAGAAGTCTTGCTATTTTTTACCACAAGCTCTTTGAATCTCACGACTTTCTTTCTTTAGTAAGTAAAAAAGATTGTTTCTAATGACTAAAATTCCTCACATATATGCACAACAGCTGCAAAAACAACCCGGAAAGTTGAAAATAAGCTAAGTGAAAGACCAAAAAAGTTTATTTTGCTGACATTTCTCAATTTTATCCTAACTTACCATTAAACACTCAACTTTATACATCATTGCTGTTGACCACAAACCTCCTAATATTACTTTTTTAAGAGCTATTGGTCACTTTCCATGTTGGGTATTATAAACTTTTAACCAAATCAAAGTACAAAAAATTAATTATTTTGTCATCAGGACAACATAAAATTAATTCAAAGAGAAGTATCAATGTTGGTGATGGGTGCTTTGTGCCAAACAGCGACAATATTTTTCAGAGGTTGTATTGAGCACATAAGACCCACTATCACAGCTCACAAAGCTGATGTATGGACTTCTCTCAAAGTTATGAAAAAGAGGTGGTAAAGACTTTGACAAGAGCCAAACTTTTTTGCAAGGTATGCCAAACCAGAGTCAAAATTTCTGAAAACACAACAATCCAGTAAACGTATCTTTCCAGAGACTGTGCTGATTTAGCATAACCCCTAAAGTCTATAGTTATAGATGGCATGTGCCCTCTCTAGCTGAGTCTGTTTCTGAAGCAGAGCAGGGAAAAGTGCACTACAGAGTAAAATCCAACAGCTGCAAGACTGCAAGGTAATAAGCTCAATGGGAATTGATACAATCACGAATTGGCAGCAGTGAGGCTCAGTCAATTAGGGCTGGGGACCGGAGGGTGGCTGGTTCAAGTCCTGATTGAAAAAATATTGGAGAAGCAAGCTGAATTTCTAGGGCACTGTTGCCGGTTTCAGCTTCTGGTAACCCAGCTGAAAGGGATTTGACGCCCCTGGCCTCTGGAGTCTCGGGGCATAGGGTTTGCATACTTACACCCTTAATCGTCATCGCATGTAAACACCAACAAATAAAGTAGTTTTGACGTTGCTGGTGGTGCAGGAATGATGAATGGCCAAGTGCTAACCCAGCATGTGCTCCCCAACCTGACCTGACATAACAAGCAGATTATTTTACAGTACCTGTCGGAGATTGGCAATTCTGATTTGCCGTAATGTTTACAAAATGATGGGAAAAAAAAATCATCAGTTCTTACATGGTGTTTTTCTTGTTTTTTATTACTGGATACTACGTGCATCTTCATGTTTGACTTCCTATTTGGGTCCTACTGCTTGCCACAGATTAATGCAAGCTTGAAGCATATCCCACTTTTCTCCAGGGAACCAGCACAAAATAATGATTCTTGCACACATTCTACTATAGCTAGATGGACTATGTGGCTTATGGGGGTTACAGCTGACAGTGACATAATTGAAGTCACCACCAACTTCAAATGAAGCCACCCAAATAACACAACCAGTACTACAGTTTGTTTACCAACATCTTCCCCACCTACTGATGATGAGAATTATAGCTTTCATGTTTCAGTAAAAAAGAGCTCAATGCATTGTAGTGCCAGATTCTTGCACATATGCAGACCTATTATATACACTGACACCAAAAAATCTGAAGGAGACAATTACAGCTACTCTTACACATCATTCATCCTTCCATTTCTTTCTAATAATGTGCAGCTCTGAATCTCTTCTCTAAAAAATAAATTGATACAGAGCACAGCTGAGTAAGTGCTGCTCTGCTATAAAAACCTGCTAAATACGCAGCAGAGATAGATCCCTCATCATTAAAATCCTGCAGTGTTTGAAACTTAAGTTCATGACTTCTCCCGCTTCCTTTAACGCTCGCTGAAAAAACTGACAATTACAGCGAGGTGTTGAAAGCTTTCTTTGTGCTCAAACTGCAAAAGTTTAAATATGTGGCTTTAAATTATGAGATCCAATTTGGAGGCAGAAGTCAACAAAGAGTGTCCGTTTTATGTCTCTGATATGATCATAGGAGCCTCTAAAAACAGCCAGGATGAGTGTTTGAAAATTCAGTGAACATCAGGTGGAAGTTAGCTCCCAATTCCACCTACACATTGGCAAACAGGAAGGAGGTATTATCCATTATCCACATACAAAGGTTTCTAATCGGGCCTAACGGTGTCAGTGAAAGAGTGAGGGGTATGGGGGGTCTCCTCTGGGTGCTGCTTATTGTGTGGCTGCTGTCTGACTCCATTGTATGAGCTGATATTCGTATAAAAAATACCCATCTGGCATTTGGTGAATAGATTTGTGCTGAAAGCTCCCGCAGTGAAGGTGTTCTTCCATGACTGACCACTATGTGTGTTACAGTGTGTGTGCAAAGAGCAGAGTAGTGGGTTTAAGCTAGCATGACTGATGAGTGTTAAATTACATTTCCACTCATTTTTATGCAGAGTATCACAAACTGCAGCAGGTGGAGAGGGAATTAAAAGTCATTGCCCCAAAACATACTCTTATTGTTTTTCGATTCTCCTTGAACATATTGCACATATATTTAGCTTTATTTTCACAATTTCTATTATGCTTTTTTAAATAAATTTCAGAGTAGATCTAAATTTTGGCATCATACTTTTTTTATTTTTGTAAAAGCTATTCACAAATGTGTTCCTGTCAGTAAATTTCATGCCACTGTAATAATGTATTTTGTACAAATTTGGCCCTGTAGCTGTGAAAATACTGTTATGTGGCCCTCTTGGTTCTTCAAAATATGTCTCTCTCTCTGTTGATCAATCAATCAATCAATCAATCAATCAATCAATCTTTTCTTTTTGTATAGTGCCAAATCATAAAAAAAATATTATCTTGCTTTGCAAAAAAAGAGTAGGTCAATGCCATACTCTTCCTTTGTATTTTATTTTATTTTAATTTCATTGATATATTTATTTTATTTCTTTTCCCTTTTCTTAAGACAGACATAGAAAGGATATAGATAGACTTTTCTCTGAGCACCACATTCTCTCTAATTTACGATATGCTTGTTTAAGTGCACAAGTCTCAGAAGTAAACCAAGGAGCTATCCTCTGACATTTAATTGTTTTTTGTCTTATTGGGACAACTGAGTCCAATGTAGATCTTAGCTAATCAGCAGAACTATCA
Source organism: Cetoscarus ocellatus (assembly GCA_037902135.1). Taxonomy (NCBI): domain Eukaryota; kingdom Metazoa; phylum Chordata; class Actinopteri; order Labriformes; family Labridae; genus Cetoscarus; species Cetoscarus ocellatus. The sequence goes on from JBAMNC010001210.1 coordinate 188,659, forward strand.
ACAAGAGTATCCAGCTGAGAGGGACTATAGTTGATATAAGAGTTTTCAGTTGGGGAAGACATTGAATATTTTAACCATAGCGCCATTGGGCAAATTTCTACACATCATGTTTCAGTTACAGTGTGTGGCCAGCCTTAGACTCTAACCAGGGTTTGGTGTCTAAGGTTCAACCATTCTCTGGGTCCTCATGATAGAAACCTCTGCCTCCTCATATCAAAATATCAAATATCAGAATACCCATAGGCATTGATGGGAGTACATTTTCTTTCTTTCTTTTTTTTTTTTTTGATAAACATAAGCACTGGCTGTTAACATGTCAACTGCCTGATGGAAAATAGGAAAGCCACTTGCACTGCACGCCAAAGTACTTTGCTCTGGGTGTTCGACTGTGCCCTTTCTCCCTCGTTATTTTATCAATTTAACTCAGAGACTAGACAAAACCATGTACATGTCTCCCTGTGCAAATATCTTCTGTGGTATATCCAAAAAGGGAAAAGATTCTCTCTCTCTCCAAATTAAAAAAAAGCCAAACAAATGGCATCTTTATATAATGAAAGCATAATCCTCTCTGTCAATGATACACACATCTTTATTTTAACATGAAGCCCAGAGAGGATACCAAACTTTCAAGTTATTGAATATTCATTTAGTGTCCAGATGGGACTTCACTTAGTCTCAAGCTGTGTTTTATACGCCACACAGATGAGTCATAATGTAGTTTAACCAACTAAAGTTCTTTTTAAATTAAATAAAAAAAAGAACTTGTGAAAAATGAGCTGTTTATGACTGCTGGAGTTCATCTGAAAATGTTTTCTACTTACAGAAAAACAAATAGATTTCATTTTCTAAGTGCACACTCTCAAATCATGCCAACAAATACTTCTTCGCAAACAAAGGAGCAAAAAAAAGCACTCAAGGGACAGAAATGAAACAATCAGTGTGACAAAGTGATGAGAGAAAAGAAAAGTTTTGATATTAAAATCTTCAGAAGCTGTCAGCTCGTGATTTCATACAATAACACAAAAGAACACTGCTGCTGTCCTCTGCCATCTTTGAATGCTGTGATCCAATAAAGTGTCCAGAATAAAACAGTCAATCATCAAGTCATGCATCAGAAGATTCAGATTCATATTTTTGAAGATTTGAAAACACAGAAGGCAAAGGGAGAGAAGAAGCTGCGGTTTTGACTGAAGTTTGTGAAAAAAAAGCATCTGAACTGTGTCTTGTTTTTCCCTCACTTCAGGATGGTGGAGAATGTTTTCCCATCCATCTGAAATGACCCTGCCCACAGGGGATTGTGACTGTGTGTATCTTTGTGTGCGCGGACAGTCATGCTCACCGAGCTGAACAGGACAAAAAGAAGCTGCTGTGAAGTTTACTCTGAATTCCTTCAAGACATATTCTCATGGTGACATCCTGAAGGAGAGGGAGACTAAAAATAGACAGTCTGAGGGTTTCCCATCATGCATCACAACTCTGGCCAGCACTGTCACTGTTTTCCAAAGAAAGGTGACGCAAAGGTTGCCCTTAACACTCCTACACTGAAGTTACACTTGTACCCTTGCCATCTTCAGCGTTCACTGTGTTACACTGTGGGCAACGCAATTTGTGCCCAAGTACTGCCACAATCTCTGCTTTGTTTGTGTATTAAATGCACACCAACAACAACAACATAAAAAAAAAACTACAGCGACTGAAACAGAGCATAAAATGTGGTAGTTGATAAATAATCAGCAGCAGTTGATTATACAGAAATTATTGCACAAAGGAAAGAAGGGAGACATAAAAGAGTATGTAATTCCAAGCTGCTGAATAATTTGACAGGAGTGTTGGTGTTCATTTGGCAACTGAATTTGGCAAGGATGAGTAAATACACCTCAGTTTTGGTGAGTAAGTTAAGTTCAGTAGCTTCTGTGGCCATTCTGTTACATTATTGTACACAGACAGGGGATACTGTGCAGCAGACCAATATCAGGGCTTGAGGACCACATCATTTTAACACATATTTACATTGTTAATGTGTACCCATGCATCCTTTTCTCCCCCAAGCCTCTGCATTGGTTCAAGGCTATTTGGATCACAGGCTACAGTGTAGTTGTACATATAAATGTTTATATCAGGCTTAGTCAGGGTAATACTCTATTCCTTCTATTTTCAAGTCATATAACAGATTGGAACTTCATTCAAGAAGGTGTCTAATATTTGATTTAAACTAAAGTCAAGTCCCGGGTCATTTAGGTTAGCTCTCAAGGTTTTAAAGATAACAAAATGATGAAATATTTATAAATTTCAACAAATATACAAGGGAGACCATGTTCCCTTTGCTAACAGGGTATCATTGCACTATTTTTAGAGAAAAAAATGCGACTACTACTAATTAATTTGTATGACCCTCTGTAAAGTCATGGATCTTAACTTCTCAATAAAGTATTATGCCAACCTAACCAGCCAGTCATGTTGAGAGTTACAAGGTCAGTGGGGTGCCATTAGTTGAGCAGTTTGTCAGTAAACCCCATGTCCAACGAGCTGATACATCCGCATGACACTGTTTTCCAACTGAATGCATCATGTCTAAAAACCTGTCTGCTTGATGTACATGTATTTAGGGAAAAGGGCAGGCAGTCAATAACAGACAGAATGAACTGTAATCCTGCTGTGGTGGTGACATTTTTTATGTTTAATGATATTTAATTTGCAACTTCTTCTCTGGGACTCCTCTCTGATACTGTAGTCAGTGGAGCTGCCTTTAGAAAGGTCAGCTGATTCTTCATGGTCTAAAAGAGACTGTTGTATGCTCTTCATGGTCTCAAGGAAAATGTTGTATTTTAGTAAGCAGTGACTTTATGGCCACAGTTTATGACCACTATTTCACCGTCTCAAGAAAATATGAAGTTTTAGTGAACAGTAACTCTATATTGATCACAAAGTGAATTTTGTTGCACACATAGGTGCCTAAATACAGACCCTTATTGAGTTTTAGATGACCCCCCATGATAGTCATATGACAAACCCACATGTTGGTTGTAAAGTGTAAACTGTAAATAGCCTATAATGATGCTATGCTTAATTTTGTCTGTATGGCGCCCAAGGTTTCAAGCAGAGATCAGGACACCATTAATTACGTGCCTTGAGTTGTACATCAGGGTGGAGCCTTGTCATCAAGGATCATCCAATCAATAGTAACGACACCATTAGAAACTACTAATCAGAAAATGTTTTACAGAGAAAGGGGTTTGTCTTTGGATCATGTGTAACCATGTACGCCCACTAAAATGTATTATAAAAATCAGTGGCGAGCGGTGACCTGTTACAGTGGTCATGCTGAAGTGTTAACTACATAACCTGTCGTAGTCCAGACTGTGTGTTCCGTGGAAAAAAAGGAGACATGGCCAACAGAACAGTTTGCTAACCTGTGGACAGCCAGCTAGCCATTTATGTTTCTCGTACGTGCTAGCTTGAAAGTGATGGACATAATTCTTTGCAGTTTTGGTGATGACAACCTCAGGAGTAGGCCGACCACTGGAAATTATTACCTCTTTTCCTCAAAACTTCTCCTGGAAAATGGCACTGAACGCAAAGACTGTATGGTGTTGATTTCATTCATTTGACAGCTACTACATGGCAATGAAGTTTTGAAGTGAATCCAGTTATGCGCATGCGCATTGGCAGATAAGCTGCTTCACCGACAGCTTTTTGCCATACAAAATGCCCATGTACAATAAACACAGCCTCTAGCGCTGATAGGCTGATACTGCTCGGTATCGCAGTGCGCATGCGCAAAACAAGCTGTCAGCTTTCCAGCTTTTCACAAACAAAACGGGACAGATAAGGCAGGGATTTAAGACCAAAACAGTAGAACTAAGGTATTGTATAATAGAACACACTGATAGATGAATATTTTCAATGATTTTATTGAAGGGCTTGGGCATGCACTGCATTTGTAGCTTATTATGACCGCTCGCCCCTGATAAAAATGCTGTCTCGCCTTTGTTTAAGTGAGTTGACTCTGCAGACCCAACTCACCTGTTTGTTTGCATGTCTGAATAAAGATCGCTGGCACAAGTTGGCTGGACTCTCCTCCTAATTTCAACTCTGCATCTTACTCTTAAGCAAAGTTTTTGTTTCTCTTGAACATTAGACTTAGAATAGCAAAGTGTTTGAGTATAGAGGCCCTATGATAGATAAGGCCCTGAGCTTGGGAGGCACAGTGCCTGGAAGAATCTCCAGAATTTGACACAACACTCTTTATGTTGATTATCTCCACACAGTGACTCCTTTCCTAATGTCCAATGGAACCAAGGGCATGGTCTTCATGTATTTGCACATGAGTCCACCATGCCAGGCGCTGTGTCTCTCTGCATTCATAAACCAGTTCTAAGTCAGCAGGCTGGATTGTCAGACATAGAGGTTTAGGTAAGACAAGTGCTTCAACTTTACCATATACAACATACCCTATGCCTGAGGTAGTCTTGGCAGAATGGATGCTGCACATCCCTACGCTGTGTGTTGTTAATCTCCATTGATCGATCATGTGTATGTTTCATAATACATTTCAACATAAGACATCAGAGTCCCTGCATCTCATTGCCTTTGAGTTAATTTACTTTAAGGAATTATACAAAATCGGTGACAAATTTAAGCTTATTACACTGATATATATGTGACTGTTCCAACTGCCCACAATTGACCCAGCACAACATTTTTACCTCGAGTCCCTGTCTCTATTTTCACCTCTGTCATGAGCATTGATGTAGATGAGGGGCAAGGAAAGAGGGAGTTTGATCTTTTTCACCCAGAAAAGTTTGTTTGACCATTTTAAATGGTGGAGCTAGAAGAGCATTTTTCTATTTTGGTAAGTAAAAGTGTTTTACTTCACTTTCAACAACAAGGGAGAAACTTTGTTTAGCTCACAGAGAGTTGTGTATTGATGAGCTATTGAGACCACCCCTCATTAATACAAAGCCCTTCACACCAGTTCCTCTGGTGAACCCGAGTCCGGTGCACATGGAATACTGTTTATAAGGGAAAACATAGGGATGGAACATCGCTGGTTGCCTTAAGTTTACACAAAGTGTGTCTAAATCAGCCTGCTTCTTTTGTGTTTTGTCCAAACCTCTGGTCCACCCTTCCACTCCACATCCATTGACTTTTAATAAACCTGCAAAAGAACTTGCCTTTAACCAAAATCAATTGCCTTATTTGCATTGTTTTTCTTGGTCACCCATTTTTGTTGGATGATTCCATTTTAGCCACCGTTACCTCCTTTTCTTTTTCTCCATGGCCTAGTTTTCAGATTTTTATTTTAAAATGTATGAGCAAAGCACAAAGAGTAGGATAAAGGGAGGAAAAAAGTATTTTCTTAAATTCATCAAACTTGTAAAAATAATCCAGAATAATTATTCATGCAGCATTTAAGGGAAAAATAGGGACTATACACAGTGATTGTAACTCTGTCCTCCTACCTTCAGGGACCATTTGTGAGCCAAGCTGCAGCATTCACTTCAAGTTATGTCCAAATAAATCAGAGCTATATAATTATCATTTACATTCAACCTGCCGTCTCAATGCATCAACCCAGACTATAAACCAGAGCCTTTAAGCCCTTTACAGCTTGACCTGGGTTATTCCCTTCATATAACATGTTTTGACTTATACGCTAGAAACCAGAGAAGAGCAGTGACCGCCACAGTATGATGATTAAAAATAGCGCTGGCAGATTCAGAGTCAAATGAATCCAGCTGTCACACGTAGGAACATTACTGTGATGTCGTTATTGAAGCCATTATTTCCAATTTGGCCACCAGCAGTGTTCATCTCACCCAACTTAACGTGATGATCTGCTATGATCTAAATACAGTCGCTTGCCACTAATTGCTTTATCAATTTCCACGCTATTAAGCGGGTATGAGGATAATTCAGGCAGAAACAATCACCTCCAGCTAATAGGAATGAAGGAGATAAAGAGGAGGAGAAGGAAGGAGTTAATCTCAGCTGTCAGCTTCACCCAGCTCTGTGCAACAACCAGACTGGTCTGAATACAAAGCTAAATAACAGTGTTGACAATAAGAGGGATCGGGAGGTGCAATGAGCCTCATGAGTCATGGGAGAACAACCAGCACTTATACATTGCTGAATGTTGCATTTATCAATTAATAGAAAGAACAAAAAAACAATTCCCTGGATTATCCTTGTCTCCCTTTGGAACTACCTCTTGAAACAAAATTAATAAAACTCAAGATTGAAAACACAAAGAGATCAACAACATATGGCTTGAACTGGAATCCCCAATCTCTATTGGATCAGAACTAATCAAATACAAGCTGAGAAATGAAATGCTGCAATGCTTGCAAATTACACATTAGGTGAAAAAGTGACCAAGCCAACCACAAAATGAGACAAAACACTCAGCATCCTCTCTACCCAACAAAAAGTTAACTAATCTAAGGATCTTTTTAAGGACCCATGTGCTGCAAAATCAACTTTCTTTGCTTGTAATCTTGTCAGAGGGTGCTTTGGGAGCAGAAGAACATGGCACCTCTTACTAAACTCTCATTTCACAGAGAAACGTGCTATGCCTGTTTGAAAAAAATGTCCCTTAAAATGCTCTTTTTTTTTTTTTTACTTCCTGGGGTTTATTATGTCATAGCTATTCAGCCTCCATGTGGGTTTTCAGGCAGACACACCAAGACTGTTTTGAAAGTCAAGGCTTAGGTCTTGTAACCCCTCCTCTTCCCTCCCTCAGACATGGTTTGGGCAGCCAATCAGTGCAGAGCTCATTATCATGGCTTCCCATAGCCTCCCCAGCCCCTCATATCTGAGTGTTTCCAAAGGGAAGGGAAAAGGGGCTGTATCTGACCCTCTACCGAGATGAAATGTTTCTTTTTTTTTTTTTTTTAAATCAAATTGAATCAAATCCCATCTTAATAGACACCCAAGACATGATACACAATGATGGTCAAACACACAAGGACATGGGATGATGCTGGAAATCTAGTATGCAAACAATTAACTCAATGCACTTCCTCTAAAAGTAAATTTCTGTGAACTTTAAATTAAATCTTAAAGAAGAAATCTTAGGAAGGTCTGCACGGGGTTATTCTTTATGTACACAAGGGTACATTTGGTGAGATATAATGTAAAAGACATACTAATAACAATGTGCATGCGCTCAAATGTTCAGTGTTAAACTGCTGTTCATTATTCTTTGAACATCAGCAGCATAACCCTCTTAAATCAAAGGTAAAATCAAAAAGCATTTTATTTTTCAGCACAAATTGGCGCCAATTAATTGGGGCGAAGCAAAGCCAGCTTTTGCTTTATCTCACAGTTTGAAAGCTCTGCAGTTACACACAGGCCTTCATCCAATAAATGAATGGATGCTGTGTGATTAACATTACAGGTTTGTAGAAAACTGTTATAATTCAGACAAAAACAGGCTTTTGTTCTGTTTTTTGCTAATGCATATGTTGTATCAAAAACAACAAAACTGATTAATTATACCATCCAAAATGGGAACCTCCAGACTGCCCCACATGGAATAATAAATGTCTCAGGCTTAAGCAGATCCAAGCTGTTGTTGGCCAAGAGGCAGGGTACACCCTGGGCTTGTTGCCAGTCAATCATAGAGGTGACATTCAGATTCAAATATCTGTAATCTGGCAGGTCCATCTTGCCACGCTCCGATCTACAATGACTGTGTTTGACCAAAAGCGACATGGTCCAATCAGCGTACTTTAGAGCAGGAGCAGGGGGGAGCTTGGTGAAATATATTAAATGTTCCATCTGGTGTCTGTTGCCATAACTACTTGTGAGGCTCTACATTATAAAAAAATCAACAAGATAATCTAATAAGTGTGTTGTCGTTTAACTTGTAGAAGAGAGGAGGTCAAAAGCTACATGAGCATTACTACAGATGAGCATATTTACCAGTGTTTGGCACTTTTCATTATATAGTAGTTAAACTCCATGCACAATGAAGAAGTGCTTTTCACACTCGCTGACATCAGACCATAGAGGACATCAGATAACATGGAATCTATTTACATGGTAACACCTGTAGAAGTGATGGCAGAGAAACAGAGTGATTTTAAAAGTGCTTAAGAGACAATACTGCATTGGAAATAAATTGTATTATTAGAAGCAGTAGAATGTTGTCATCAGTTGGGGCTGAAGTTGCATGACACTTCTGTTATTACTGCTGCAGTTCACACGATAACAGCAGTGTGATGAGTCAACCTGCCACCCTGTTTGTGCTGATTACTTGATGAATTACATTCAAACTGCTCAAGGAGTCTATTGGAAGTGAGCTGAGACTACCTCTTACAAGTGATCATGTCGTAATTTTTTGTACCAAAACAGGGAACAATTGCTGTGTCCATATATATTCAAACAACTCTCATAAACAGTATAGGGGAAAACCCCTTTAAATCCATTCTCACTCCAAATCCCGAAAATGGGGATTTGGATACAAAACAGACCTAAAGTCTGAGTCTGGTTAAGAAATATTTGGGTCAATTTGATGACAATTCCAAGTTCCAGCCCTTGTCCTGACATAGTAAAAAAAAAAAGAAAGTGTGCTCAACTTTGGTCACAGTTGTTCCAACACAACAAAGCTTTCTGGAATATTGATTCCCCGTGCAGATCAGTGTCAACAAAACTGTGAAAATGAATAACGCAACATGAGAAGGTATACTTATTTTCCTTACCTTAGGTCACAAAACAGCATGATGGAGGATGGAGAAAGGTGAGGACACAGCAGAGCAGCACAGAAAAGAGATGATAGAAAAACTTGCAATTAGAATTTTTGTGAAAGAAAGTGTTAATACAACTTCAATGAGAAACATATGCTAAGGGCTTAAATGAACACAAACACCAGCACCCGTAAATCTTACAATCTAGTGCACCGCCAACCAATCAGCAAGCGTAACCCTCAGCAGTTAGAGCAGCTGCTGATCCAGGTGTAGCATTTAGTCCGGCAGGTAATCAGCCATGACAGAGCAGGCCCTGCAGAGTGAGGGTGGAGTCCACGACATGGAGCTGCTATCAGTATTCCTAAACAGGATTCATTACATCCCCACACACACTCTGTTTGTTCAGCAGAAATGCAGCCAAACAGAAAGCAGATGTGAACGCAGCTCAGCGTGTTATTGGACGGTTGACTGTGCTTCCTGAACGATGATGCAGCAGAATACAAAACACCTTGAGACTCCAAGATGGCTGCAGCTGAATGCTAAACTGCACTCTGCTCACAGTGAGGTGTGTGTGTGTGTGTGTGTGTGAGTGTGTCCTGGCCCACATTCTCCGAGACAAATCCCCGCGCATTGGTTCAGGTTGCAGAATAAAGCGCCTCGGACTCAGAGGTAAAATGGAGATAAAACCGGGAGAAAATCAGCGCAGAAAGAATTCACCCTGACAGGTTATGGGGGCTGAGTTATCTGTGGGCTCAGCGGCTGGATGCCCATGATAATCAGCTGGAGTGTGACCGTATGGCGCCGGCTAATGCGACCTTAAAGTGTGAGGAGTGCAGCCAGGCTGGCCAGTTGGAGCAGTCAAATGTTACGGCTGTCATAAACATTTGACTCGAGGGAGTGTGAGACTGTGGGAAGGGAGAGAATGGCTGAATCTCTGGGGGATGGAGAAACAAGACAACAGTCACGATCAAGAGGGCAAAAAACAATCACAGCATCGCACACTGAAACAGGGGTCAGCATAGAGATCGGCAAATCTGATCATAGCATCAGACTTAAATAGCTAGATCACATAAAAGTGACAATATGATGATCTATTAGTTATAGTGGATCCACACTGCTTTGTTCTATGCTGTTCTTGACCATGTTGATGTCATTAAATACACTGGCCACTTCATTAGCTTCACATTGCTAATATTGTGTCACACCCCGTTTGCCTTCAGGGCTGCCTTATTTCTTCGTAGCGAAGATTCAACAAGGTGCTGGAAACATTCCTCAGAGATTATGATAGCATCACATAGTTACTGCTGATTTGTTGGCTAATCATCCATGCTGTGAATCCCCCTTTCCACCACATCCCCCCATATGTGATCTACTGGTTTGAGATCTGTTGACTGAGGAGGCCACTGGAGAAAAATGAACTCACTTCCATGTTCAAGAAACAAGTTTGAGACTTTAAGCTTTGTGACATCGCTCATTTTCTGCTGCAAGCTGCCATCAGAGGATGGGTACACTGTGGTCATAAATGGACATGGTCAGCAACAACACTCATGCAGGCTGTAGCATTTAAATGGTGCTCAAACGGTACCAAAGAGCCCAAACTGTTGTAGGAAGATATCTCTCTCACCATTATACCACCACCACCAGCCTGAGCTGTTGATACAAGGCAGGATGGATCTATGCCAGGGATTGACAACTTTGGTTCCACTACGTTAGTTTCTAGTTGTTGCCAGAGGGCCAAATTGTAGGATGCTCCCATTCACAAATTACAGCTGCATTAACAACAGGAATGGCAAAAATCTAATTAGAAGTTCTAAATGTCAAAATTTTGATCTTTTGACACAGATGCAAGAAGCAACACTCAATTAAAGGGCAGATTCGGCTTCTTTTTGGATGAAATTTACAGAGTTTTTAACTTTTTAACTTAGAATATTTTCCCTTACAAATGCATATAAAAGTGTCAGAGGAACAGTTACAGTCAACAGCTCTATTTTCTTTGAAATAGTGCAATTTAAATTGTTTTTTTCATTGTCACATTCCCTTGTTAATATGTATCTAATCATTAATGAAACTGATTGTTCTGAGCAAGAAGTAGGGCTGCATGTGGAACACGGGATGGCAGTTGCTCAACCCTGATCTATTTCTTAATGCTGTTCATGCCAAATTCTGAGAAATTTTGCTGCAAATTTACGCTCATCAGACCAGGCAACAATTTTAAAATTCTCTATTGTCCAACTTTGGTGAGCCTGTATGTCTGGCTATTATTTTCTGACATCTGGCATTGGCATTGCATTTTTGCCTTGAGAACTGCTGATCACTGAATATTTTCTCTTTTCCACAAGACCAGCAGTCCCTGAAATACCCAGACCAAACCTGTCTGGCACCAACAACCATGTCACGTCCTAAGTCACTTAAATACCCTTTCTCCCCTTCCTGAGGCCCCGTTTATAGGAAAATGAAAATGAAAACGGCCGTTTACAGACAAACGGTGCCTGGAGTGCCTGAATCCACAAACTTTTGAAACCAGGGTCCAGAGTGGAGAGTTTTGAAAACATGTCTGTATCCATCTCCATGTAGACGAGATTCAGCGTTTCACCCTGGAACGCTGACGTCACAGCATGCGCAGTACTCTTTCACATGAAGGTTGCACGTGCATCCCAGGAACAACAACAGCTTCGGCTGTCTACCGAACAACATGTGATGCTGCTTACTGTGCTCAGTTTGTTATCCAGACAAAACTATCCAGACAGATTTGTTGTCCAGACAGGAACCTCCTGTGTCTTTGTGCGTCCACTCGCCATTGTTGTTTGTGAAAAGTTTGTCTTCACTGGAAAGCGTACGTGTGTTGTAACACCGTTGTTTCTCAACAAACCTATATTGCCATCTACTGGACTGGCATGCACGCAACAGCATTTTCAGTCGTTCTTAAGTCACCGTGGGGACGAGGATCGTCTTTGAAAAGGCAAAGGAAAAACCTTTCTCTTTCTGGTGAGAACGTCGTGTAAAGGGGGCCTGATTCTGATGGTCTCTGAGAAGAATCACTGCGGGGCCCATGGATGCAAAGACATGGGTCATCTTGATTATAAAGAAGATCAACAATCCTCATATGAACCGAAATACCCACCATTCATATTTCATTAATTGTTGCTTCTTTTGAGGTGTAAACTCCCTCTTCTTTAGTCTTTTTATCATACTAACGCTATCAGGAAAGGTTAAGCTGAATTTCAGAACAACAGTGACAGTGTCAAAAGCCCTGCCAAGACCTGCCACTTGTGTTTTTTGATCAGCCTCTAAGCCTATCAAAGCCAGCCAAGGAGGCTTCTGCATCCAGTGTGGATGTAAACATTTTATCTTATGGCATTTGGGGAGAGCCATCCCTCACACTTAGATTTAAAAAAAAAAAAAAAAAAAAAACTGTACAGACTTTTTAGGAGTTCTCCAAGATGAAAATAGCAGCAGATCCATGACGTAGCAAGGTTTAATACCCTCAACACGCATCAACAGCTCATAAAGTTGTTTTTTAAAAAATGAAGACAAAAAAAATGACCATTAATAACCACTAAATAAATAAAAAAGCCAACCATTCAACATTCATGTAAGCTGCAGAGAGAGAGAAAATAATGCCTGTCCCATTTCACCTTGTCGTGTGAATCACTTTACCTTGAGTGACAAGTTTAAAAATAAACAGCCTGCAGCAGCTGAACCCAGCTCATCTGCATCATCTAGGTCTCGACACAAAGACGGAGTTTCATCGTTTGATGCTCGAATGTCAAAACCGCTGCGGAGTTCAGACGGAGCAGCAGGGGTTTGATTTCACTAAAATATTTTTTACCAGCATGAAACAAAAGTCACTGCTGTGACTGCAAAAAAAAAGGTTAAACGGGAAGTAACTGCTCCAACTTGAGAGTGTGACAATCCTAGGCTTGATATTGAATACTGAACAGTTTCTCTTGAGATGACATTTTATAAACCATGCAGTGGCCCACCCCTGTTTTAACTCTCAAATGAACTGAAAAATGATGACCTTTCAGGAAGGTTTGCAGTTATGAATTCATATCGAATTCAATGGTTAAAGTTTTAAAACTATAGCCCTTATCTTGCATGCATAAATGAAAGGCTTTATAATATTATTTAACATGTTGATGTCTGGCACAAAGTTGGGTTATGGCTCCTTCCTAACTTTCATAAACTCCCAGTGAATAACAAGGTATTCTACACTGAATATACTTCATGTCATGGCTTAAACATATTTCAACAATTGCTTACATGCAAAGAAAGTCTGAGGAATATCTGCATTTTCTATGAAGTTTTTTAGATTAATCTTTGTCTCTTGACAAAATTAGTTCAGTTACCCTCCACAGTTTTAGTTCAATTCAGACAAAAAGTATTTTAGTCAATTTTAGGTCACATAAAGTTTTTACATATTAAGCATTAAGCACAAACTAAATACGTTTTTATACTTATTGACTAATGTAGCTTCACTAGTGTCAATGCTTTATTTTCCTTTCTTTACTTGTTTACTTACGAGGTGAGTCAGAAAAGTTCCAGGACTGGTGTCACTCAAGATTTATTTAGAATCCAAACTACAAACTACAAGTTTGCCCCTTCAAAGTAATCCCTGGGAGTCTAATGCACTTTCCCATCCTTCTCTGCCACACTTTCATGCACTCCTGGAAAGATTCTTCTGGGATCCTCCGCAGCTCCGTCGTCACAGCCTTTTTGATGTCGTCCATGTCTTCAAAACGGGTCCCCTTGATGACCCCCTTGAGCTTGGGGAAGAGGAAAAAAATCACACGGAGCCAGGTCGGGTGAGTAGGGAGGTTGCTCCAGCACGTTGATGTTCTTCTCGGCCAGGAACTGTTGGATGCTCGGGGCATTGTGAGTAGGTGGGTTGTCATGGTGAAGCAGCCACACATCTTCCCATTCACACCCATTCACTCACTAATGGTTCCTTTCATACCTATTTACATGCCACTGACAAAGCAGTGGGAGCAACATGGGGTTAAGTGTCTTTCCCAAGGACACAGTTGAGGAGTCGATAGTAAATGTAACAGATATTTTACTGCAAAATTAATAACTGTAAGTCACAAAGAAAATTATTCTGCAATATTAATACTTGAAGTACTACAACATTCAAGTTGATAAAATTCGAACACTAATTTATTGACAGATCTGTAAATCAATATTGTGTAAGTTTTGCAAAAGCAAACTATTTCTAGCACCTACTTTAACAAATATTTCACCCGAGATGAGCTACAATTTTAAGCTAACAAACTCTTTTTTTATTCTTTTATAGGACAAAAGAGGAATTGTTTTTTTTCACTCCCAGCCCCACAACCCTGTGAAATACCCATTCTGACTGTAAGACTTATTGACCTGCTAACATTTAATTTGGACCATAAAACTAATGACATCATAAACTCTCACCAAGACATGGCACCACCTATTTTTAACTTCTCCCCGCCTAATGAACCAGACTGATAAAAAACACCTATGTAAGTGTCTGGGGCCTTTTAAGCAGTTTAATCCCAGTTCTGGGGCAGGTTCATCTACCTTGAAACCAAATTGGTTTCTTATAAGGAGATAAGGGGGGGAGAACATTTGTCTACTCTCTCCTTCATGTCCTCACCATCAACTACAATATCTACCACATTCTGCCTTTGTGTCTTTAATCAATGGGCACAATGTCATATCCATCAAATCTAGACTTATAATGAGGTACCTGTCTGCAAATGATAATAAATATTTGAGAAAAACAATTTGTATTACAGTATTTCACCTTCAAAATCTGGAGAAGCCAAATTAACTACCCAAATGTTAGTGTAGCCAACCATTAATTACCTTCTTACAGCTGCTTCTACTAATTTTAATAGTTTTTATTTCTCTACTTAAAATGTGCAATCAATGGAATACTCATCTGGAAAACACACAGGCAAGTGTTTTATTATGCTTGTTAAAGAAAAACAGCTCATTTACATTTTAGGTAAAAAAAAAAACCTACACTACCCACAATTCTAGAGTGTCCCAGCAACATCTCCAAATGGTAGAGTCTGCTGTTGCCTGCTTACTTCGTGGAAGACTGCTTTGACTGAATCTAACATTTAAGTACAACACATTATTTAAATGAGAAATTAATGGTTTATCTACCAGGATGAGACTCAAATTCATAATTTATTGATTGTTTTACGAAAAATAAACATATCTGATTTACGACTTTGGGCAAACTTTGCGACCACAATCCAAAAGTGAAATACGTATTCATCTTGGTAACCATCATACGGCTTGAGTTTGATAAGAAAGCATCAACTATTTGTCAACTCCTCTCAAGTTTAACCTTCGGCTACTTTTGCTCCATTGAGAAAACACCAAATTAGGCACTTTAAAGGAAATAAAACCCACTCGCCATTATCCAGTATATGATTGGCTGGAACCTCGCCTTATATACCAAAATGAAGACAGATGATCATGTTGCACACACACTGTATATTTCAGCAGTCAGAGCTGGTCCTCACACATTAATCATGAGGTATTTGATAACCACGTTAGGCAGCTCCACCATAATAACCTGTGTAAGTAGAGGTGACATAATAAGCATCATTTGTCAGCGTTAATGATTCTCGCTTGTCACTGTCTCTGCCGCTGTCACCGTAAAGGATGGCCTCGGCCAGCTCGGCTGGTGACACCAAAGGTTACGCTGCTGTTTGCTGGTTAATAATGAGAGGCGACGCCACAGCTGATGGGAGACAAATGAGCTGTGTACTTCTAGTGTCCCCACCGTTTTCCCTCTGACGGATCATACTCTGGATTTTAAATGGCTCATCTGGAGGAGATTCACCATGTTTGGATTCTTCATGCAAAGCATTAAACGCTTTACTGTGCTCAAGTTCAACCTAACACATCAGTCTATGATTCGTCATACTAAAACTGAGAGATGGATGTCTGCTGCAGGTCCTAAAGAGTCACTGACACATTAGGATCTGTATTTTTAACGTACTATTAATATCTCACAAAGGTATCCCCTCTTGTTCCAAACTATGATTACCTTTAGAATCATCTAGTGTTAAGCAAGGGTTGGAGACCCCAGACAAGACAAGGTTACAGCAGACAGAAAGTGCCCCTTTTTTGGAAGATATTTACCTTTCAGACAACATGCCCAATGAATAGTCATACTAGGAATATCAGGTCGGAAGACATGTGTAACAAGGCAGCACAAGACTCTCCCCTCCATCCTGCACAGACACACATAGTATTTTTCTACTTGTCAGGAATCATGATGTGTAAATATCTAAGCTGTGGCTTGTATACTTTATAAGTTAGTGCCGTCTAAAACCACCCATGCAGATCTGGACAGAATACTTGAATGATGATGAAAATATCAGAATGTCTTTGCACACTGCATGTTAAAATGAGCACATCCAAAGAGAACTGGCAGCAAATTTCCAAGAGTTTGGAGGGTCAACTTTCTATAATTTTAAAATTATTCTTGACAGTTGGCACAGTGTTAAACCTCTTTAGGAGACTGTTGAGAAAGCCACTGGTAACAGACAATTTGGGTCCAATGGAGAGATTGTGTCCTTATTTACAGGCTGTGTTGTTGGGTGTTGGGCATTTTACATCTCGTGACACTGGACTTGACGGATACATTTATTTTGTGTCTGGCAGTAAAATGTAAAATCTGAGCCAAGAAGAAAATAAAAATTCAGAGGAGTAGGCTGGACTGCTGGACATGTTGGAGGCTGAGGTACTCCAGGAAATGTTTATGTGCCAATGCTAATGCCAAGAACGTCCTGGAGGCCTGAACTCTGGTGTCAGTGTCTTTTAAAAGGTTAAGTAATAATTACTGGCTTAAAATGTTACAAAATTAATTGGCAAAAGTTCTGCTATATTAAAAAGTTGAC
The DNA here is from genome assembly GCA_037902135.1 of Cetoscarus ocellatus. Taxonomy (NCBI): domain Eukaryota; kingdom Metazoa; phylum Chordata; class Actinopteri; order Labriformes; family Labridae; genus Cetoscarus; species Cetoscarus ocellatus. The sequence continues at coordinate 205,244 of JBAMNC010001210.1, forward strand.
TCACACCAATGCAATAAAAATTGCTTGATCAACGGGGGAATAGACAGACTCAGTAATGAAAGAATTCAATAAACAAATCACACATAGTACAATTTTAAGTATTTTACAGGCCTTACTAATGTCTTGGCTCACACCAAATCATTGGGAATCCCCATATCTTAATTTACTTTCACAGATGTGAATCATACTAGTCCCTTCAGGTCAGCTCTTTTTTTTTTTTACAAGAACCTGGGGAAGACATTAATCTCAAGAGAAACACCTGGTTAAGAGAGGTAAAGAAAAGAAAAAGGTTAGAAAATGAAGAAACCTCAGCCCATACATTCATTTTTGAAGCTATTTTATGGGCCTTTGGTCTTTATTGACAGCAGGCAGACGGTGGACAGAGTCAGAAAGTGGGGCAAAGAAGGTGTAGACATGCAGAAAAGAGGCTGCCTCAGCCAACTTTTGGGTTCTGACCAGCCCATTGAGAATCCCTGCAATAGAGTCTTAGTGCCATTCTGGGTTTCCTCGTTGATTAGGCAAACAGTTGATCAGCCAATCAATTGGCACCAAGATGATGAGATCAGGCAAGTAGGCATGCTCGAGATGACCTGCTGAAGTTCACATCAAGCATCTCAATGGGCAAGAAAAGTGTTTTAAGGGAATTTGATGGCTTGGTTTTTTGTGCCAGAAAGGCTGGTCTGATTAGTTCAGAAACTGCTGATCTACCTTACACAAGCATCTCTATGGTTTACAGATAATTGTTCAAGAAGAGAAAATATCCAGTAAGTTGAAGTTCTCAGAGTATAAAAAAAACATTTTGATTCAAGACATCAGGGGAGAATGGCTGGAGTGGTTTGAGATGATTGGAAAACAGCAACTAAAATCAACACTTACCAAACCAAGGTATGCAGAAGACCATTTCTGAATGCAGATGATGATTTCTGAATTCACATCAAATGAGACAGGGGGCTTTAAGCAGATGGGCTAAAGTGCCACTTCTGTCAGCTAGGAACAGGAAACTGACAACACAGTTCTCTAAAATATCGCTATAGCCAACCAGATTATTGTTACAGAACATCCCCAGCCCTTAACGACTACAGTGTACCCATCTCCTGGTGGCTAATTCCATCAGAATAATTAACCATGTCACAAAGCTCAAAATAATCTCCAAATGGTTTCCTGAACATGAAAATGAGCTCACTGTTCACCAGTAGCCTCCACAGTAAGCTCTATTAGACAGAAAGATGTGGTGTAATGGGCAGATGTGCAGTCAACAAATCTGTGGCAACCTTATAGTGCTATAGATCAATATGGACCAAAATCTTAGAGGAATGTTTTCAGCACCTTATTGAATCCAGGCCACAAAGACCTAAGGCAGTTCTGAAGGCAACGGGGGTTCAACCCAGTACCAACAGGGTGAATATATGTAAATATTATTCACTAGGAATGATACACGTATTGCTTAAAATCTTCAGCAACTGGCACAAAATATCTAAGCATAAGAATAAGTGTCTGATTATAATGCCAATACAACAAGTCAAAATTAGAGCAAATTTGACTAAGTTTCCAATAGGAATTTGGCAACATTTGGCTTAACTTGATACTTTTAGGAACCAAATATGTACTGCCATCTACTGGTGAAAGAAATTCAGAATATCAACTTTCACTGGAGTGTCACAACAGGTACTCATTACCTCCAAATAGCTTTACAATTATCTACAAGTTATTTATGTATTCATTTATCTTTGTGTATCATATGTATGTAGCAATATGTTGCTAGTGATGAAAATATATGGCTAAGTGGTTCATTCATAACCTGTCACCAGATGGACTATATATATCAATTAGACATATTTATCAAGTACATCCGGATAACATCCCATAGAAAGTGATTGTGAAGGTCGAAACTAGAAAGTGATCAAAGGACTGTTTTGTCAGTCACATTTATAACAGGCCAGCCAGAGGCTTGTAGATACTTTCAGAACTAAACCACACTCATAGCTACTGCTTCTTTGTCCTTCAAAAGATACCAACAATCGTTCCAGATTGAAGCTTTGCAAAATGGATCTGCTTGATGACAGACATGGCAGATGGCAAATCCAGCTTTGTTGCAAGGTTTGTTCATGTGTTGTCTTGTGTACATTTTTGGGGATATTAATCTACTTGGTGTTGCAGTTGTGTTTGATTTTGGAGAAGTAGTTTACATAAGTAAAGTTGTAGTTGTAGTTGAGTTTGTTTAGTTTAATTTCACATGCATTATGTATATGGTTGTACACACCACATTGAAAGGAAGTAACATTATGGTGTTGGCAAAGAGCTGGTGTCAAAAACAAGTGTAAAAATTTGGTTTTAGTAAATTAAATCCATATGTGTCACTGTAAGATCTTTAACTCTAAACTTTTCACTCAACTTTCCCCATCAATATACAGTAAATGAATACAGCAATGTTGACACTTTGTAATGTTAATACGTAAGGTAACCCTTAAGGAGTTAGAAAAGATATTTTGGGAGGAAACATTCCTAACAATAGATAGAATGTAGTATGTAAGTGTACAAAGACCCAATTAGATAGAAGTGTTAAAACTAACTTATTGTTAATTTGTCTATGGAGATTTTGCTGTGTAAAAAGCTGTGTATCGTTAAGTGTTACAAAGTATAAAATTCTAACTTCAAGAAGAGTCAATTGTAACACTTAATGAGAGTTAAAGCAAAAAACTCCAAAAAGAATGAAAACAACACTTTATGGTGTGGACCCATTTAGTGTGCTCTTTGGTCCTTTAAATCAGAACTTACCACTAGAGCCTCATTGGCGCTCAAGTCGTCAGTCTGCGAGCCTCGACTTGTTAACGTACACATTGTCAGAAGCGTCATTCAGTCAGCAAGCATCTAGTCTGAGACTGTGACCGGTGTGAAAAGACCTTTTGCACCTTCTTATTCTCACCTTATCCAGGTAGTGTTGCCTAATATGGATCACATTTTAAACACCAGGCATTCATGCCGTAGTGTTTTTCTACACAGGAATTCATTGTTGTGAGTATGACAGAAAAGAACAAACTGCTTCATGTTTCTATAAAAAAATCGGATGTATTCTGACTTCATCCTGCTCGCCTGCAGCAGGAGCAGAGGGACAGACAGATACCCAGATAAAATCCCACAAGCGGGAGCTTTTTCTCCAGTTCTGGGATTTAAACCAACAAAGTTTTTCATCAAAAGCCCTTTTCTAAAAAACTTTAGGCGATGGCCACCCACCTCACTTGGCACAAGGGAGAGAAGAAGAAAACAAGGCTTTTGTGGGTTACAGAAGATGACAGAGCAAACTCAAAATATGATTCACGGCCTCGACGGGGGGGAGGGGGGTGTCATCCTCTGTTTGTAGCTTAATAATTTAAGAGATACAGAGATGAATATCTCCACTGACGCCCTGTTTTTATGAGGAGTGTGAAGATAGATCCACTGATAACTCCCGGGGGGTTTCTCTTTAATGCCAGTAAACACTTCAGAAGAACAGTTTGTCACACTGATCAGAGAGTCGGCATGTCGCTTTTGGAGAGATGCAGCTCTGTTGTTTGAGGAGTCGAGCTTCTGTTTGTTGTGAAGCTTCAGTAAAATCAATCAAGTAATAAACTTGGCGAGGAAATGGGACACTCGGTAAACAAAATTGCTGGAAATGTTTGTGTTTTCATAATTTCTAGAAAAATGGGAAGCATTTCAGGGCTGGCTGTGGCTGTTTATTTATTTATTTATTTTTTTATTCATTTTTTCATACGAAATCCTCTCTCTGGGCTCTTCATCATCTTGATAGTGTATAAATCAAATAGAATGTTTGTTTTTTATTTTAAATCTGAAGACAACATGATGTAAGACAAGTGATGGCATGTTTCTTACAGGGTTAGGCATTATAGCATTTTTTTAAGTTGCTAAAATAAAGTATTTTCACATGAGATATAGGATATATAAAGGGACAAAAAAACATAACAGGCAAGTATAATACTCTCCAAAAAGAATGGAAATGAACAACTTAATGTTGAAGTGAAGAAGACTCATGAGATTACTATGAGAATGATGGAACAACTGCAATAATTTAAATCAAATAAAGAAATACAAACAATAGTCAATAAGTAAATCACTGGTTGTAAATAAACCCAAAAGTCAAATATAGATTAATGTAAAATGTAATTACTCATATTGTGATTGCTCTCTAGCTAATATCCTGAATGACATGACAAAAAATGACATTTTTTTTCCTTACATGAATATATTATGGATATGTTTTTTGATATTTGTTTCAGCTATGGTTTCAAAAAAAAGGAATCTTACATGAGTTAAATTCATGACACTGTGGGACACGTTCAGGCTCATGCCATGTACCTCACTCAACCTCACTTCAAAAAACCTGAACTATCCATTTAAATAATAATAATAAAAAAAAAAGATACGTGTGTTAAGCTGCCTGTGATGTGTATGTTTATGTGTATTTCAGCAGTTATACTGTTGTTGGTCAAATTTTGTTTGGCATTGGTAGGTAAAAATAGGCATGTGTAGACTGCCAGTGTAGAGTTTATGAAGTAAGTATGGGCATGATGTGCCTTGAAAATTAAGTCTGATATTTGGTGTGCCTTGAATAACAGAAGTTTAAAAGCACTGCTCTAAGCCTCTGGCAACACTTTGAACAATGCCATTTCAACTTACGTATCACCATTTCCATTGTGCACTTACATGTAAACACTCTCTCACACCATGCCAGCCTTGTGGCTCCAGCTTATACTAACTCCGTAATAAAATGTTACTCCAGAATGTTTTATAAATATGAGAGAACAACAGTGGCAGATGTTTTGCCTCTCGTCTCTTTATTTGATTATATAATCAACTGTTTCACTGCAAATGAAGTGACAAAAGAAAGTGTTTGCTTGCTGAGTAGAGAGAGAATTCAGACCGTTGTTTCTTGTAATTAACTTTCATAACCTCATTATGTCTGACAAAATATGCATATTATGAAACTGATTATCAACTTTGATTATGCATTTGATTTCAGAGAAAAGAACACAGATTGGACAAGAGTAAAACACAAAATAAAGCCAGAAGAAAAACCTCCACTGCATTGCTCCTGTGTGAAAAACGACTTATTCAACGCCAGACCTCAGGGGTGAATTTACCCCTGTGTTTGTTTCTGAAAACAACCAATGACCCGTCCAACATCCAAGAGCAAACAGTCATGAATTCCCCGTTTGGCTTTGGGGCCTTCAACCTCAAAGACCTAATTTCAGCCAAGCAGTGAAATTGCGTCCATGTGGCGGTGGACCGAGTGTAATGTCCTGCATTTTGTGGAGGCCTGAGGTGGACATGCTGCCCAGCGGTGATGAATTAAACATCTAGTGGTGATGCTTTGCCCCAAGGCCAAGCGTCCTCCCACATAGGAGAACTCTTACATCACAGATGGACAGCGAGAACAATGTCCAACACTGACCAAGGTCAACTGTTCCTCTGCAGCGCCACGCTCCATCTGTGCACTCAATGCAAACACAGTAAAGACAATCTCTCAGACAGGGGTCTGTGGGTTGGCGATGTTGTACTGTGTGCAGATCGAAGGGAAAAGGTCAGAGTTCAGGTTCTACAACTATCGTCTGACAGCGATGGCGTGTTTCCCGGAGAAGCTCTGCAAGCCGAGTTTTAAATTTAGACTGCTCCTGTCCTCATATCTGCCTCTGCTGCTGTTTTATGAATCTCTTGTTGCATCCTTCCTCACGGCAGACATTTGTCACCGTAATTGTACATTTTAGGGTCATAAATGTAAAAGGTGTCTTGCAACATAATGGTCACCATTGGGCATAAACTCTTATCTCCAAAACAGCAACTTTTCAGGAAATGACAAAATAAAAACAAAAAACAGACAAACAAATCCCTCTACTTAAGAGTCAATGAATATTGTATTGTTTATATGACCCACTCATCAACATGGAGGGTGACCAAGAAGAAAATAATGAAAAATGAAGATAAGAGGTTTTGACTCAACAGCAAGTCAAGTTCTGTTGTCTAAACCAACCTCAGAAAGTGTGCATAAAGAAAGGTCAGTATTTGGGGTTTTTAATCTCAAGTTGACAAGACTACGGAAACATTTTTTTTCCCATTTGAAGTCTTTGGAAAGGAATAAAAAACATGTGCAACCCCAATTCAAATGCAGTTGGGACAACGTGTAAGATGTAAATACAAACAGAATACAATAATAAGCATTTTTTAAAAAACTTAAATACACTTCAAGGAGAAGACTTTTAATGTTCAAACTAATAAAATGATTTTTTTTTTTTTTTTAATTCACTCATTTCAATTTGATGCCTACATCACGTTCCAAAAAAGCTGGGACAGGTGCAGCAAAAGGCTGGGAAATTTGAGGAATGCTCAAAAAACACCTGTTTGGAACATCCCAAAGGTGAACAGATTTATTGGAAACAGGTCAATGTTATGATTAGGTATGAAAGGAGCATCTCCAAAAAACTCAGTCATAAGCAAGGATATAGTGAGTTTCACCACTTTGTGACAAACTACATGAGATAAAATTCTAACAGTTTGAGAACAATATTCTCAACACAATTGAAAGGAATTTGGAAATGTAATCATCTACAGCCCAGAATATCAACAAAAAAAGAGAGAGAGTCTAGAGAAATCTTGACCAAGGGGGCACTGCTCTTAAAAAAACATGTGTTGTAAAGGATTTTACCACGTTAAGGAACACTTCAGAAAAGCTCTTTCAATTAAAATACTTTGTTGCTGTCTCCCATTGAAAATGTGCGCTGCATTGTGAAGAACAAACTTTGACAACGAGCCCCAGACTGTTGAGCAACTGAAGTTGTACAACAAGCAAGAATAGGAAGAAGAATTCCACCTACAAAGCTTCAAAGTTAGTGTCCTCAGTTCCCAAATGTGAATTGAGTGTTGAGAAAAGGAAAGGTGATGTAATGCAGTGGTAAAAGTGCCCCTGTCCCAGCTCTTTTAGAATGTGCAGGCATCAAATGTATCACAAGTGAATATTTGAAAAAAAAAAAAAAAAGTTTCTCAGTTTAAACATTAAAAATTTTGTCTCTGTAGTGTCTTCAGTTGAATATATCTCACGTATGTCCTCAATTTCCCTATTTTTCCAGTTAAAACAGGCTGTGTCTTTCATGGCAACCGCCACCATGGCTGACACGGTTTCCTTATTGTTGCCATGAGAACATGTAGTAATGTGTGAAAGGATGTATTGTGTAGCTGAAGTGAATGTGGCCTGAGCCTGTTGTCACCAGTCTAACGTGGCAAAGACAGATCTGCAAAAGCAATTATATTTCCACACGAGAAAAAGACAAAATACTCCAGTTTGAAATACAGCAAAATATACTAAAAATATTTAAGAAGAATAGCAATCTGTCTTGCTAATAAAGGAGAAAGTCCTCTGTTGATAAAAAGCCTGTAATATTGATGTGGAATGGAACTTCTATGATCATTAAAAGTCTACCAAAAAATGAAGATTTAAAATAGAAGTCTTTGATCGAATACTGTAAATTCACTTCATGCATAATTTGGATCCCTACAGTAGAAATCATTTAACAGGCCTGTCAGAGTGAATCACTTTGACCTGAGAGTTTGACTCACAGACCTCTTAAATCTAGAAAATGTGTTAAATGCTTATCGTTAAGCGTCAAGCTCTTCCTCGAGACTGTAGAGTCAAAGTGCTTCTTAAATCTGAACACCCTGATCTCCACACGTCGACTCTTTCCACTGCTGCTTTGATATTCTAGAGGTCAGATGAAGTGAAGATTTAGCCAAGAGCCAAATGAAGGAAAGAGTGTGTGTGAGACAGAGGTCAGCTGTTATTATCATGAGGAGATGAGCCCCCTACTCAGTGAATTACTCCATGGTCAGCATTCTGCACAGGCAAACTTTCTCCAGTGATCTTCATCCTTTGTTCCCTCCTCTTAAGATGCGTTCATACCAAATGCCACTTCGTGATCGAGATTACATAGCCCACCCAAGTCCCATTGCCTGTCCATAGCTCATTTGGTTGCAGTCGCTCAGTGATGTCACGCCTGCTCGAGTTTCACTGCAATCATATCATGTATAATAAAATAGGATGTATTAGCTGACATTATTCCAACTGTATCCTTTTCACACCTACCAACCACAAAACACTGCAGCTGATGGCCCTGCAGAAACATCGTCTACGAGTTCTCTGCAGTCCCGTCTTGGCGGAACTAATGTACTCACTAATTAATGTTCCCACACGGACATGGGTTGTCACTCTGTGATCCGGAAAAAAAACAGTCTGTCACAGGTGTCGTCACACACCCACACAATGCTGATTGGCTGTTGCAGCACAGTAACATGCGACATCCCTGGAAAGGTTCACATTTTTCAACTTTGGCGACCAAGCTCAAAGTGACCCTAGAGTTCCCATCTACACTAACAGGGGCACCGCCACATGACTCCCAAGACACGACCAAGTCACACAGATCGCGTCCGTCGCATCGCGTGATATCTGGAGGCGCCTGGTCATGGCTGATTGCTAATTTACATTGACTCTGCATGGAGAGTGGTCGCTATGGTCACCCAAGTCATGTTCGGTGTGAACGCACCTTCAAACTCCCCAAAATCATATTTTGTTTTCTCTTTGACCCTCATTGTGCCTCCATGTTGGCATCAGCCGGGGCCAGAGGAATCATGTTTCAGAGTTTTCCATCTGTCTGTCTATAAATCATCTGGGGCCAATAACTAAAGAATGCTTTAAGTGACTTGCTTCAAGCCATTCAGAAATATCATCTCTGAGTAAAGGATGAACTGATTAGGCTGTGGCTCATTCGTTTGCGAGCCATTCTTAAAAGCAAATTGCCTGCAAATTTAAGAATGGCTCACAAATGAATTGCTCATTCACAACTGCGAATCGGTTTAAATCATTCACTTAAAAGAGCCGTTCAAAAGACTTGACTCTGCCACGAACCAAACCACTGTGGACGTAGGTCAACAAAACAAAGCCTCTGTTTACAAGTAGACGATAATACAATGATAGTAGAAGGTAACGTATCATAACACGGTAAAAAAAGAGTCACAAAAAGCACACAGGAGAGAGTTGTTGAAGAGCTTATCTGATGACTGTAGACAGAGACAGGCTAGCTATACCTGTTGACTCCTAGTGTTTGAGCTAAGCTAATTAGCGGTGGGCGAGCTTTGGCCGTGTCTTTCATGTTACTGGATGCACAATCAAAAGAATGGTGTCTATCTGCTTGTCATGGACTCGGGACTGAGGCAAGACACGAAAAGAAAAAAAAAATGTTGGCGTAACACCAGCTTCCACATGCAGGAAATTTTGGTACATTGTTTAAACACCACCCAAACTTTTGGCTGTGGTGCTCATTCCATGAATACACGATTCTCACAAGAAACACCTTGTTGTAAAGGTGATAAAGTATTTTCTGTATACATTTATTCTGATATTGAGTGTGTCGCCTCTCAATAAGGAAAATAAAACAGCTCTACAGGAGGTTGGAGCTTCTTTTTGGTCTCTTGTTAAAGGACCTCTTTCACAATACATGTAATTTTGCCCACAGCCCAATTTTTTGTTTATTGTGTGGTATTTGTAGTACACCCAGAGACTCCCAAGAATATACCTTTAGAAAATCCAAAAGTCATCCAGGGCCTGTACTATGACCTATTTAATGATCATTGCCATAGGTGTGAGCCAGGGTGCACACTTTACCCCAAAACTTACTCAAACACAAATAATAAATCATCAAATTGGGTCAAATCACCTTCACTGAAGTCTGGTGCATCTTTTGAAATCAAATGTAAAGCTAAGTATTACAATTGAAAGAAGTTATTGAATTTTAACTGGAAAAAAAATTAGTTTTTTTATGATTTTTTCAACAAATTCAATTCTTTGGAGATGTGTCTGACCAACTTACAGTTGCTGTACACCTAAAATACTTACAAATTATTTGGCCACATATATATTCTCAAAGTGGGAAAAAAATCATCAAATTCTGAGACCGGTAAAGTTGTTCAATTAACAGGTTGGGTTACTGTGGTAGAATCAGGATACTGTTCCATATCTTGTATATCAGGGAACCTTTAAAGATTTGTTCAGAATTCATCCTTTAAGTATGATTTCTTTTAGAATTTGAATGCTAGATTCAAAACAAACATTTCACATGAAATGTTATTCATTTTAATATTGAACAGCCACAAAGGGCCTGTATATTATGCCTTTGTGATGAGATAATAATGAGCCATTGATACAAGTAAAAACCGATGCAGTTTTGGATTGTTGTAATCAGATTGTATATATCTACAATGACAGCAATACATAAACATTACTTCTGTCAATTTCTGTTTCTAGTACTTATATATACATGTAATCTGTTTTATGGCCTTCGTGTCTTTTTGCATAGCAACGGCTTGGACAATTTTAATTTGTAGACTAGAACTATAGTGAGGGAAAGGGGATCTGAGAAATCCATAAGATGTATGATTGGCTGGTTATTTCATAGAATGGAGTCTTTGAATTTGCTTGTGTATGGTTGGAGGGATTTCTGATTTTAAAAATGTTTATAATATCCCAAATAATAGATTACAGATGCAACATGTGCACACATGCCAGAGGTTCTCTTTCCAGCAGGACAGAGACAATAATATGCCTTCACAGGATCATCTGATGCATTCTTGTCAAATTGAATCCAAACATTGTATTTTATTTGAGATCTGTGACGAGAATGAATCTGTCCCCTAATGAGATCAGCATCATGCTGGTAAACCCAAATCTCATAGTCACCATCATTTTTTTGATGCTCAGCAATGTAGCCAGGGGACTGTTTGATTTGGTATGTACCGCATGTTATGGTCTCAAGGTATTCCAGATCCACATGAGGGAACGAGATATCAGATGCTTCAAGCTTCTGCCATTCACTACGAGCTCTACGTGACATATTTGGTTCTTCTGCAACTCGTTTTGCCAAAACATTGTCTTTTTTTAAAAGTGAAAGCATACGCTGAGCCATCTTAGTATCTCGTTCCTCTCGATCTGGATCTGAAACATATATTGGTCCTCTGAAGGCATTGAGACATGCAGTTACTATGCGCACTAATTTGCCAATGACCTCAACGAAGTAATTTGAGGTAAGTTGTTCCTTAAACAACATCCACTTCTTTAAACGCCCGTGGTAGGACTCTACTATCCATCTTGTTTTGGTACAGCAACGATCACTATTGGCTGTTGAGGAATCCAATTGGGATTTACCAGTTGGTAAAAATGACGGCATTCTAGCATCATACCCCAACTTAGCAAGAAGATCTAAGGCATCCCTGAAACCGCGATCTACAATCATATTGTCATTTGCTTCTAACCAAGATTTCAATATTTCAATTTTTTCCATGATGAGCCGAGTTATTGTTGCATCATTTACGTTACCATGGTAGGGGCCAATAGTGTCTAAAACATATCCATCAGGCAGTACAACTGACATGAATTTTAGGTAATTTCGTTTTTTCTGTCCTCCGTAAGATGCCCTTTGAAACTGATGATCACTGCATTTGTTGAGGTAGATATATGTACCATCTAGGATAAGAGTGACCTGGTCACCATAAAAAGCTTTAGTAAAGACAGTGTTGTGAGTTATGGCATCGTGGCGTGAAATATGATTTGCGCCAAGGTATTTGGGAACAACTATTGTGTTCAAAATATCTGCAATTGTATGAAAATATCTTGACAGTGTAGCTTGGGAAAGATTAGTAAGCATGGTCATTTGATTCCATGAAAGGTTTGTTTTCAGTTTTGCCCAAAAGTAAAGAAGCAAATCTATTGCTCTGGAACTATCACTTGAACCTGAAACAAGATCAGATTCACACATGTCATACATGTTCTTAAATTGCACCAATGTCCAGCCAGTCCATGCATGGCAGTTAGAATCTGACAAGGTTTCAAACTTCAGTTTGGGTGATGTCTCATGTTTGGATACTTCATGTACAATTTCAAGCAAATCATTAATAACAACTGGAGAAATAGATTCATTCAGTTTACTTTCCAGAGGAATACGACTGTGCATATTTATCTTTGTGTCAGGGTGTAGAAAACTCCCGATGAGGTGTTCAGAACAAACACGAGCATCAGGCTGGCACCAAAGTGAACATTCAATGATAAGAGAGTGACGAACAGACTTAGGAATGTTTATACAGTTGTCATTGTACTCTAAACACAAAGAACACTTACGATGTGAAGAGGAAGCATACTTCAAATCTTTGATTTGGATAAGAGGTATAACAGATCGGTTAGTTCCAGGATTAGTGGGGCTATCCTCAATCTCAAATGAATCACAGATACCTGTGGATTCATTGTCACTGTGAGTGTCTTCTTTTGAGTCAGGGCGTGGCCTTTTTCTAAGATATCTCATGTAGCATTTTAGACACAGCTTACTTCCACTCTCAACATTCAATCCTTCTTTACTAAGCACCTGCTTTAACCAGTTGTTACTGGGAGAATCTAGACTCCTTCCAGATTTTAAGTTCTTCCCTTTATCTTTGAACCTGGTTTTGCAATCGGGTATAATACAAACCCCGTCCATTTTAACTTCAAACAATATGAAAATAAATTATCTGGAGGATTTAAATATATATTGGTATTCTCAGGGAAACAAACTTGGAAAATACACTAACAACAAAAAGGTATAGTTATAGGTATGGATACCAATTAGTATTGTACTAGATGCACAATTTTTTCATAAAATGTACATGTGTGCACACTAAATTGTGGTAACAGAAGACACTGTATATGAACAGCTATACTTAAAAAGAAATCTGCTGAATATAACACTTGCAGCAGAATATATGTTGTTTATACTCAAATGACAAATTGATACTAGCTAGCTAGGGACATATGTTGCTTGGACAACAATTCTTTACAGAATGGCAGAACTGACTAAACTTGTCTTGACCACAAGCGTGAAGGTCAACAATAGCATATTGCCTCAGCTTGAACGTACTACTCTATCATACAAGGAGATGCACCACTATCCCATTTATTCATTTGAAATATATAGCATGTATTGCAGTGTTGATTATCATTGCGTTGGATGATACTTTAAAAAAGAGGAATTACAGGCCCTGCATACCTTTTCTGTTTTAAATGAAAAACATTTTGAAAAAAAATATAATTCAATTGAATGCACAATACTAAATTGAAGTTAACATTCATTTGCTGCAAATTGCATGAAATAAAACATTACCCTTGATATAATACAAGACATGGAACAGTATCCTGATTCTTCCACAGTAACCCAACCTGTTAATTGAACAACTTTACCGGTCTCAGAATTTGATGATTTTTTGCCCACTTTGAGAATATATATGTGGCCAAATAATTTGTAAGCATTTTAGGTGTACAGCAACTGTAAGTTGGTCAGACACATCTTCAAAGAATTGAATTTGTTGAAAAAATCATAAAAAAAACTAATTTTTTTCCAGTTAAAATTCAATAACTTCTTTCAATTGTAATACTTAGCTTTACATTTGATTTCAAAAGATGCACCGGACATCAGTGAAGGTGATTTGACCCAATTTGATGATTTATTATTTGTGTTTGAGTAAGTTTTGGGGTAAAGTGTGCACCCTGGCTCACACCTATGGCAATGATCATAAAATAGGTCATAGTACAGGCCCTGGATGACTTTTGGATTTTCTAAAGGTATATTCTTGGGAGTCTCTGGGTGTACTACAAATACCACACAATAAACAAAAAATTGGGCTGTGGGCAAAATTACATGTATTGTGAAAGAGGTCCTTTGATGTACCTCGATGATGAGGCAGCACACTGGGTAACAGGAAATTTTGAAAATGGCACTTCACAACAAAAAGGCTGGTTACACCTGGACCACACTATTATAAGTGAGATTTCTATCAGCAACACTGCCACAAAAATGTGCCACTACTTGGTCATTTTATACCTCATAAGGACTTTCAACCAGCAGGCTGCAGTTTCTGGTCGAAACACCTCTCAAAAACCCACTGTCCTTCTCACCTTCTCCACACCTCTTGACTTGTATCTACTTATATGTTATATATTTCCCACATCTTCTGACACTCCTATCTCTTAAAGCCCTTGAACCTTAGCCTTTTAAACACCCGTGTCTACTTTATACACTGTTTCTGTCTCCTGACCTCCTCTCAAATATTAAACATTTCCTCTTCTCTCTCTTCTGAGACACTTGAGACGCCTCTTTTTTTCCTCTTGCCCCTTCCAACAGCAACTTCCTCACTTCTGGTTGTCCTCCAGTTGTCTCTTGTCCTCTGGTTGTCCTTTGTCTTCAAGTTGCACATTTTATCTTCATCTCCATGTTTGTCTCATCCTCCTTTAAGACTGTGTCCTCTTGTCTCCTCCCCCGCTCTCTCTGACCTCTCCCTCTACTATCACACATTACTTTTTGATGAGGTGTTATAGATTATTCAGATCACTTACCTCCCGAAAGAGGCTGAATTACTCACTCTCCTCTGCCTTCTTTCTACATTTATGCCTCTGTCTCCCTGTTTGGGTGTGCGTGTGTGTACATGAAGTCTGTGAGACTCTGATGTTCTTATTTCAGTCTGCCAGAAGCACTTCAGAGTCAGTGACGTCTTTCTCCCTCCCACTGTAGCAGTGTGACATCACATCCAAATATTTCCACAGGCTATAAAAGTGTCAGCAAATCAAAATCATCAACCTTGACAGGCAATACTGCCTTTCAGTGCACAGCCTTGTCATTTTTTGCAGATTGCTGATCATCTCTGTTCCCTTTTCCCATTCTTTAAAGTGTTTTTATGCAAAACGACTGAGAATAACAACAGAGAAGACCAAATATACATTGACATATTTGGTTTCCTGGCTCTTTGGTAGAGAAGCTAAAGATTTGAGTATGAAGGAAAAGGTTGTTTTGTGACATTTTGAAAAAGATACATGTGGACAAGCTCACAATCAAACAAATCATTCTTGAAGTCTCATCATGGTCAGTACATTGAACCTAGAAGATCCTCTGTTTTTCATGGGCCACATCAATGGAGATAGACTGTAAATGCAAAGTGGGATTTTGGACTTAAGTATTAAATTGATTACTGGCTGACTTTATCTTAATTAACATCTATTTCTCGACTTTGCATTTGTTTGAGGATTTTATATATAATTTGATGCCCTGTCTCTTTGTTCATACAGACCAAAACACTGCTTGGAGAGGGTGAATTCAGAGCAGCTGGTTCACTACTTGTGTTTCAGCCAATGACATGGCTTCTTACTTCCTGTTCAAATCAGTGCAAATGCTTTATTTAGTAATCTGTAGATCGTGACCCATTCATGTTTTCTTATTTGGCTTCTTAAAGGGATGCAAAAGATATTTATTTGCATACGGGCACAGCAAATTCATAAAAAAAAACAAAAAAACAAAAAAAAACCCAAAACATATATGCAGCACGTAAACTATGCGTCCAGGGAACACTCATAAGAAGTACTCTTGTGATCCAGATGTTTAAGAACAGTTGTGTGATTCCTGTTTGGTTAACTGATTAGTGTGGGTGAGTTGTTGTTTTTGGGGAAAATAAAATACAAATAATCATTAATCTTAACATAAATGATCATTCTTAACCAGAAAAAAAAAGTAAGTTAATATAATTAAAATTAATTTTGGGGCTATGGAGGATCACAAGGGCCACTCAGACACAACAGGAATCACAAATTAAATATTAAATTAAATATATTAAATGACATGGGTTTTTTGCATTGAAGAGCCCTTATTTTGCTTCAACTCAGGTTCATATATTAAGTTTTGATGACTGCTAGAGTAAGTTCATAATCACTAATGTTCAAAACACCTCCTAGTTTTCACATACTGAGTACTCCTGTATTCTCACTCTTTCTGAGACACTCTGTTTGAGCTCCCCTTTAAGGCCCCCTTCCCCACCGGGTGCCTTGTATTGGTTGACAGTGTCCTCTGTGGTATTTGGTAATTTCATTGCTGCTTGGCACCATGATTCTGCATTTATTCAACACTATGCTCTGTGATTGCAAGCCCCAAACGATGAGCATGAACTGCCAATGAAACAACCGTAGAATATCTCATCTATTGCAGGGGTCAGGAGAACGAGCTGTTTCAGGCAGGGAAAAATGAGAAGTCCTGACACTGCAGATTTTTTGTGTTATGCATAGACGTACTCCATCATGCAGAGGAGGCATGTCAAACACATTAAAGACTATATAAAAATTAAAATAGCATTAAATGGGCTTTTTAACAGCAGCTGGCAATCTTGTTTTGGAGGTTTCAGTTGCAGAGCAGGACTTAAGCCAGATTGGGCAAAGTGGGACACTTACTTAAATGCACTGGTGGCATGCTTATGAGAACAGACACCAGCGCTAGAAGAAAAAAATATATAGGTATGGCAAAATCTTCATCTTGAGTTGCATCAGTGTATAAAAGTCTGTCAATTTAGGGTCAACTAAAGGTTTAAAAAGTCGAAACTGTCATTATCCCTGTCATATTTGGGTCTTTTTTGCACTATTGTAACTTATTCATTTGGCTAAAAGTCACATAAAATAAAGTATTGTCTGGATGTACAGTTCCTGATGTTAATTTGACAGTTTATTGTGTACACATTTAGCATCCGGTCTATTCATTTAATGTAACTTGAATTCTTTTTATTTTATCTTGCACTGTTTTTCCTGTGTTTTCGTCTATGTTTGTTTTGGGGACACATTAAGTCATCATTAAATGAATTAACTCCTGTGTAATAATTTCCATTCTCCTCATTAAAGTCCACGACAAACAGTTAAAATGTTGCAAAGGCCACTGACAAAATAGGGTAGTAGGGGGTAGTAGCTCTCTGGAGTCCAGACCAATGTAAGGGCTCATGGAGGGGAATTCAAGTAATGATAACAAATATATTACTTTTGACCAAACTACACACCATCACCTATTTCAGCCTTTTAAAGATGTTAATTATGTTTTCTCAAACAGCAAAAGTCTAATTTTCTTATAATAGGAAACTTGTAAAATTGGTTATGGCATTTTAGCACAACAATAAGACTAATAACAAAGTCATAAAGCTGATTCAAGCCGTACGAAGGAGTCATATGTAAGGCCAAGGCAAGTTCTGGTGCTACTAACCTAGTGGGTGTTTATATGATAAGTAACATCAGGGGAAGGTCCCAATGAGGTCTTTACGGGACCAAGATGTTGCTGTGGGCAGGCTTTTGTGCATTTCTGTTGCTCTTTTAGTGCTTACCAATTTTATTTTTTGATAGTTGTGAAGTACAGACCAACAAACCATGAGTCAGTTTGCCCACCTCCAGTTGTCACTTGTTGTCTTTGAGGAAGGAGTCTTTTCAGTCAAACCAGCAATCTACAATGTTGATTTGCTTAGCAGTTTATCAACCTTTTATCTGAATGCATGCTTTTGACCTATGGACATGAAAAGAGCTCTTAAGAGTTGCAAAAGAAGAAAAAAACATTGTCAAAAAGTCTGGTAGCATCTTGTGCTCATGTGTGGCCTTAAATACTTTCAACACCATGCCAGGTAGAGAAATATTTAACATAACATATATAGTTGCAGAGGTGGTGTTCTGTGTTGTGTGGACTGAGGTCTCAAGCTTTAAGTACACTTAAATCCTTTATAAAAGGATACTTATTATTCTTTTCACGGCAACTTGAAGTCTATGCTGCTTCGTATCTTTAACTTCAGCTCAAAGTGAGTGTGATTAATCTTTTCTCTCTCACATCACCCAACAAGGTCCTATTACAGTGATGCAGCCATCATGTTAATTGGTGTCTCAAGATGGTTTTTGAACTCATCACCTCATCAACATAATGGAAAATGGGTATTGTATCAGTGCCTACATATTTCTATGTATGGAGGGCAGGGCAAATGCTGACACGTATGAATGGAGCAGGGTCTTACCACGTGTTTAGCATAATATCAGAGCTTCTTCTGATCGTTCGTCAATGACAGCTCAGAGGCCGGGATGATTAGCAGAGGAGATAATGGGAGAGAGGGTAATATATGAGGCAGGGAGATGAAAGGTGATGTAAAAGGGAGGGAGATTAAAGGTGTATCCGCACATCTGCATGTCATCAGAGTATTAAAACATAGATAACTTTAAAACCATTAATTTTAAATTTTAATACCTCACAAATGACTTTCAACATTTTATTTATATTCTAAAGAGGCAATCTGACTGTAGCTTTTATTACAATAGTTTTCCTTAAGTTGTTAAACTCTGAAAGTGATCACTGATATTGGTAAATGGACTAATAGTGCTTTTCCCGATTCACACCACACTCGTTCATGATAGCAGCGGATACTATTTTAAGCATCCATCAATATTGATTTATTATATTTTGTTATTTAGATGTATTCATACACCACTGATGTAGGGGTGGTAGTGGCACACTTTGCAGCAAATTGCCCTCAGTCTTGTCAATCATTTGGTTTCCACCTCCCTTGTAGTAGGAGCTTTGACCCTGCACCAATCTCTGCCCAGCAGATTGACAAAAACAGGAAATCAAGTGCTCATGATCTCACAGTCACCATCTGAAATTGAAGTCCTCTTGTACTATGTGATCTTGTGTTTAAACTGGTCAGGGCTACACAGCACTTCCAACGCACTTCTGTTGGAGAAGGACACACTCTATTGGTTTGAGCAAGGCCATAGTGCTTATAGTGCAATGCATCTCTATTTTTCTAATGATACACTTCGTTTTTTTTAGACATACTATGGTTGTTTCAGACTTATTGCAAGCTGGCTATGGCAAATGTCAGTTTCAGCTTGTAGTTACATGCCTTTCGTACAAAGTGTGTGCTGGCTGTGTCCCCCTGCTATCACAGCCCTACATCTCTTCACAAACCACAATACCCTCCTACAAGTAACCTGGTTCACTGTATAACTGACACAAGGCTATAACTTCTGGATAAAAGCATTCTGACCAAACAAGGGGTGCTTCTCCAAATGCCAAACAAGTCTTTTATTAAGAAAAGCACAAACTGAAAAAATGAATGTGCTGTGTTTACCTAGTCTGTTAAATATTCTGCCAATGCGGATATATATATATATTTTTTTTCCGAAATATGATTATGGTGCTCTATTTTTCCAATTTATGGTCTAAAATTCTCCAGCAATGTGCTCTTCTCTCAGTAAAAATATGTGAACCTATGATTCTCCAGATTCTTGTCACATACCATGCTCAAGATGCTGCAATCTTAACATAAACATACTTGTTCACATATTTCAGTAAAACAGGTCTTCAATGGAGTAGCAAGAAAATAGCCGTCACACTAATTTTCTTAAAGATTTTCAACCAGTCAGATGATCAGGAAGAACCACTTATAAAGGACATTGACATATTTTATTCCAGTGGGCAAGATTTCTAACTCAAGTCAATATACCAATGTAGATTCAAAAATGATATGCTGTAAGATTTTTGTTTTCTTGGAATATCCAACCTCTCAAAATTTTTGTCTATATTTTTAAAGGAAAATGTAAAAAAAAAATGATTTCACTAGTTGAAATTTACAATAAGATGAAAAATATGTATGAAAATAAATCCCCAAAAGGTTTGCTATATCCACCCCCAGGAACATTGGTAGTCTCCAGTCTGTGGCACTGTTAATTTTGGGGCACTAGACTTAACATTTTAGGGACTTCAGCTCAAACTACAGGACCCATGATGTCCTTTTTTAGTCTGCCTGTGATCCATCTTACCATCTACACGCGCAGTTTGAACCTGCAATGTAAGTCTGTGGTGTACTGGAGCCCCAAAGTGGTGAAAAGTTTTAGGATAAGTAAGTTTCTGTCTATCCTCCATGACTGACATCCCATGATACAAATTAATTTAAGGAAAGAAAACAATGTGAACAGGATCTGAATGTACCTTAAAATTTCAATAATTATTGAAAAATGTATATTGACTAGACCACAAATGGCCAATCAATGGGTTACATCCCAGATACTTATTCTATGGTCCTCCAAAGGCCAACCAAGGGTCAGGCATAGCCTACTGTTTGCAGCTACCTTTCCTTTCTTTTTATATCAACTTTCCAATCTAATAAAGGTACAAAGGCACCATAATAAATGTTAAAAATGACAGTAATGATGCTTGTAATTGATGTCATGTGCTCAAGATTAGCTGTAAGTATTTCTGACAGTCAATCCCAATTGTGACCAAATACAGACAAGAACCTATAAGCTACAGGTGCAAAATGGCTAAAAGATCCTTCCCAGAAAAAATAAGAGATAAAGAGCCCCTGTGTCCAAATAATGTCTGTGATGTAATATTACTGCCACAGCATGAAACACTTCTCAATTTCCTTTGTGTCTTCCTTTGTGACATCATAATGATGCCCATTTTCCATGACTATAAGATAGGAAACAATCTGGTCTATTGCAATGGCTGTTCATCAAGTACATGAAAAGATAAAGCATCAATTTAATAGCAAAATCAGAGATCATATGAGGATTTAATAAGACCAAGATAAAATGCATCACAATCTGACTTTGTCTTTGAGGAAAAAAAAATACATGGGTTCACATAAGAACACGATATATTGATTACCAAATCAGCATGATTTATTCATAAATGGAATATGTATCTTGTCTTTACAAAGGGAGAGCAGAACAGGGGGATGATGATTTAATATGAACATAGAGAAATCTGTGATGCTTGGGTGCAGTTTGATTATATTTAACTTTGATCTGTTATAGTAACTGTCATGAAACTGAGATTATGTTTTATTAAAGAGGAGTATAGAGAGCTGAAAGAGATACCACCTCAAAGCTGTTTTCTAATCACTGGCAAAAAAAAAACAAAAATCGTTATATGACCTAGACTTCAGACTGAGTTATCAAAATATAATCTTGCCCTGCTCAGGTTGTTGATGTGTCCTTGGGCATGACACTTAGCCCCAAGTTGCACACACCGCTCAATCAGTGGCATAGAAAAGGATATAAAAGGGAGAGGATGTGTTCGTACATACTGAAGGACAACCTGCACAGAAACAACAACCATCAGTTAGTGAATGTGACCAAGAATGTGTGTGATGGTGCGGTGTGAAAGTGCTTTGAGCAGTCAGAAAGACAAGAGAGGTGCAATATAAGCTCAAGTCCAATGACCATTTTACCATTTATAATAACCTATTTTTGCATTAACCTTAGGTGCCCTTAAGTTACAATTTTAGCCAAACACAGTCTCCATATATTGCAGTTATTCGCCATTGTTTTTTGTTGTTTTTGTAAATTAATGTCAATGGAAGACATTCTCAGAAATGTTATCTGTATGTGGGAGCCTTTTCTGAAGGCAAAAACAACTACTTTCAGTGGTTCCTGTGTAAAAAACAGCCTATGCTTAGGGGGGGGTCCAAATCACTCCAGCCAGCAGCAGAAAACACTTTTCTCATTGAGCAAGTCTTCTTAATTTAGGACAGCAATATCCCAAGTTCCAAGAGCTATGGGGGCCCAAATCTGACATCCATTGCCTTTCCACTTTTTCCTTTCAGGGTTACAGGGGCTGTTTTTGGTCTGTGGGAGGAAGCCAGAGTGCTCTGAGAGAACCCATGTATGCATGGGAAGAACAAGCAAACTCCACACTGAAAAGCCCTGACTGACATGAGGACCAAACCAGCAACCTTCTTACTGTGAGGCACGTGCACTTCCTGTCCCAAATCTGCCATCACTGATCATTATCACCCAACCCTAATCAATTAAGCAACACAAACATAAGCCCTATTAACGCTGCTGATTCAAGCCGTAATGTTTACACACTTGTGACATTTTGCCTCCACTGTACATTACGGGGCAAACTGGGAGGATGAGAAGCTCCATTTGCTTAGAGGTAGTATCAGAGGCATAATATTGGTGAGAATGAAGCAGGGGAGGGAAGCACTGTAAGTGTGCGCGTCTGCCTTTGTGTGTATGTAAAACACAAGCTATGTCACCTTCCCTTGCACTACTCCAAAGATATATCACTCTTAAATTACACTGCGAAAAGAACAAAGGACATTGCAGAGTATCGGATGTTTTTGTTTTCCTTACCTTTAGTCATTAAACCCAGAGGAAGAAGGCAAGGGCATTGGAGGACACAGCACAGAGAAGAGAAGAGAGGAGAAAAAAAAACATGCAATTAGAACTGTTTTAGAAGAATCAGATGCATTAGGGGCACATCAGGTGCACATTTGATCCTATGTTTGGGAGCTGTGAAAGTATGCAACATTCAATTGGAGATACCGTCCAGTCTGTATTCTGATGGAGGCAGATTGAAGTGGAAATAAAAGAAGGAGGCTCTAACTCAGTCAGGATACGACCAGCAAATATTGATACTACTACTAACTAGGTCCCCCCGCAGAAATGGTGAGCCTCCTGAATGGTCTGGTAATAAACAGAAGGCTACCCAAATAACTGATCCGTGCCGTCTCAGATCTTTTGGCAACCCTTTTGTTGGGGTGCTGAGTGTACCGATCCAACTCCAAAAGGCGGAGCTCTAAATGTTGCAGTCTGTTGATTGCCCTTCAAGCCACGGACCAACACACTCAGACATGTGGCTTGTAGACTCAACTATAGTGAAGCCATAGGGAAGACCTTTTCTGATCACTTTGCATAAATTTAAGACTTGAACTTGAAGCACTCCTCAGCTTCAATCAGCCTGCAAAGATGTGTTCTGTCAGAGTTCATGACTGTAGGCTGCAGGTTGTTGAGCAGCTAAAAAAAGTGTTCCAGGTTTCCACTGTTCCAACTCTCCCTTTAGATCTCCCTCTAAAATCAGCCCCGAACCGGAGCTCTGATTGTCATTTTTCCGCCTGCCACCCACACTTAACTTCTACACCTTTAAACTTAGACCTAACTTCCTGACTCAAGTCGTGACTCCTTTTAATCCTTTCCTGCACAGAAACACGTCTTCCACTTCCAGGCTGTATATTTCAGAGATTATAGTCGACTCACAACTGCAGCCTGGCGTTACAGTTCCATGGCTTCAACAATTTGTTCCCATTTTAGGGAGCAAAGTGCTACACTTCCTCACTTTTTGGGGTTAAATGAAGCAACAAAGAAGGTGAAATTCCTCCACAGCACAGAGGAAAACACACAAACACCCCTCTGAGCGCTGCGCTATTAGTCACACAGAGACTGGAGTTATTTAGTGAAGGGGAGGCTGGTGTTACATGTCAAGGGCAGAGTGATTGTCTGCTGGTTGATGTGACACTAGATGCTCACAAACACACACACACACACACACACAAACAGAAGCACCCAGGCATGAACACAAACCAAAGCCCAGATGGCAGCATGACCATTTTCACCAGGCGGGGCATGGACAGTGTGTTTGTGTGAGTGTGTATGTTGTTGTGTGTATATGCATCAATGATGTGAGTCAGAGAGGAGATGGGCAGGCTGGTGCAACAGTTTGGATGCAGCATTGTTACCATGGAAACAATACGTTTTACAATATGCACACTGGGCACAAGAGCTTTGTATATGCATCTTTTTGTATATATTCATCTATTTCTCAGATAGATTCAAGCACAAGTCACAAAACTATTCATGGTCTTTTTGCAAATGCATCTAAAAATACAAAAGATGGCACCACCTGCCCACCCCATCGACACCCATATCGATTTAGGGTCACTTAGGGATTTCAGCCCTGTGCATTCGTCCTGGGCATTAGCCATTTGCAGTTCTTGTCTGTAGTGGTGACCCAATGTTGTCAAATATCCATCTATCCATTTTCTTCACTGCTTCATCCCTCCCTGGGTCATTGAGGCTGGAACCCACCCCAGCTGTCATTGAACAACAGGCAGGGTATACTACCTAGAATTTCTTCACAATCATTAAGTTTCAATAAAGTCCTCTACCTCAATAGACAGAACACCCCTGATAGTGCTGTATTCCCATTCTTTCTGAGACCCCCGGCCCCCAACCTGGCTGGCACAGTCTACCCTGATGGGTTCACAGGTCAACTCTGTGGTAATTACTCTGTAAAGGCGTTGCTTGGTGCCATATTGTCAACTACTCTGCATCCATTCTAATGTCTTTTACTGCGATGGGCTTGCTACCTTGTTGGGCTTAAACTGATAACAAAACTGGGAGTGCTCCAAGAGCATAAACCTCCACCAAGGTATTTCCAACATTTTCAGGCAAGCGTTTTAGAAATTTGGAAAATTGCACTGGCACTTTCAAGAATTCCTTTAAAAATTCCTGGATCAGCATCAGGTTTTGGATGACCTCCAAGACTGTATCACTTCTTCTTTGTGCCATGAACCACACTCCCTGAAAATGCATAAAAATGTGTTCATAACTTTTTGAGTCAGAAGTGAAAATGTAGAAAACTTTGCTATCTTGCAATGTTAACAAATATTTGAATAAAATCCTGGATCTAAATTTAGATCGCCACAAAAACTGAATCCCTTCTCCTTTGTGCCATGACCAACATTTCCTGAATGAGTCATCAAAATCTGTTCATAACTTCTTTAATTGTCCTGCTTTCAAACTCACTAACAAACGCCACCAAAAACATAACCTTCAAGGTGAACATAATAATGACAGGGCATCACACTGGCAGCACAATGTTTTAGGCAGCTTCTGGCATCATGAAAATGGTATGAGGGAGAGGTTCTGACGCAGCAGACTTTTGCAGACCGTCCTGTTCATAGAAGTGCTTTATCATGCTGAGAAGACATGTTTAACATTCTACAGGGCATACTGATCTAATAAATCATAACATGGGCTCTTTAAGAATCACCAATTAACCCAAAACAATGTATTTTTGGTCTGTGGTAATGAACCAGAGTACCCTGCAGAGAACTTGCAACATATACATAGGTAGGACTTATCTAACCTGGGAGTCAATCTAGCGACCTTCTTGCTTGGAGGCAACAGCTCCTGCTTCAACACCGTGCAGCCCATGATGTCAAATATTTAACATACTAATTAAAAAATGCTTCAAATTACTGTTAGCTTGATTGCCTAAGAGTGCTCCCACACTTGGTATCCTTAAACATGCCAATGAACATTTCACCCGTAAAGTCTATTTCACCGGAGTGCCTTATACCATGCAGCATGTTTCCGTGTTCGTGGCATGTTTTCAAGTGGTGTGCTTCAGCACTGTGGCATGCAAGCCACATGACCGTTGCTCGCAGCAATCATTTTTAATAATGGCAGATTGTTAAAGGGCTGTGACAAATCAGAATGACTCAAGATAAATTTATTTTGCACATTAAATCTGTTGGAGGCTTTTTTTTTTTTTCCAACTTGAGACTATTAGCCATATTTTGGATTGAATTTTGTGGCATGGTTATTAAGTTGACCCTATGGCTTTTTATTACTGTTGGTGATGGAGCAGTATGAAAATAATAGGAGAAAAAACTACTTCTGCTTGGTATGCATTTACTGCTTACATGTGAATCTGTGATACTATATTTATATAAAATAAGAGACCGAGTAATGTCAGGCTGTAGTCAATCATCAGGCAAGACAACCAGACCATGTTCAGACAAGAAAAAACATTGATAACATCTGCACTTCTGTTTTGTTTAGTTTTAATAACTGCACCGCTCTCAAAAATCTGTCCACTCAAATTACTTGTTTGCTCCATCAGTGGCTTCATTTTTTAATAAACTTTTAAGTGTTATTATGTCTCTGCAGCTGTGAAGTTTGACAGAAGCTTTTAGTGTGCATCTGTGTGTTTTACTGTGTATTGATATCCATCTCTGCTGCTTACTTTATGTTTTTTCAAGCCTCCGGAGCGCCTCCCACGTATGCTCTCACTCTCGTCCATACATTACCAGAATTAGCTCTTGAAAATGGATCAGGCCAATAAATTTCCACTGGAGTAAACGGCCAATTAGATTGACTGCAGGGCTCCGAGTTGGGCGGCGTCCGCTCGGCATCAGCAGTGTTTGATTCAATGAAGGAGGAGCTTTATGGACAAATACAAGCCTGATTAAAGTGTTTCATAAGAGCCTTAATGTGATGTAGGTCTGATCGGAACCAAATAAGTCAGCACAAATAAATGATCTATTCCCTGAAAGGAGTCATGCTGGCTCCTACAACCAAAACTGAGGAGCTGTGTCAAGCTTTCTGTCCAAGTCCATCAGACTCATGAATGGCTGAATTATTTATCTATTTAATGTTCACACCACTCTCATCAACAGATAACAAAATAGCCAACACTATTCATGACTTATTTAGGACACTTTTACTGTGGTTTTACAAGATTAATCTGAGCTGGTCACTCATTTAAAACCAATGTTTGCATTTCTCATAGTATCTGTCATGCATTATTTATTGAGGCTTACACACTTTTCTCGATCAGCAGTTTTGATTGTGCTGTGTATGTGCTTTGATTGTGAATAGTTACTTCTTGTGCTGTGCTGTCACTTATTTGAATTCCATTGGCACTGATATATCTATGTAAATAAAGTTATGAATGAATAAGTAAAGTTATTTTAACTGTGTCAAGTTGGCAGCTTTTTAATAAAACAATCCTTGCATGTTTGAAAGTGAAACATATGAGTATCACACAAGTTCATGATGCAAACAACATCACTAAACTTAAGGGGTTAACTCTTTAGACCACCGATCAGCAGGTGCGAGAGAGAACACTCAGGAGATCAATAAATGACTTTGGTATAAATATTAAATATACATATCTAAAGGCTCTCACTGTATAGAGAACACTTTTTTCTAAATATATTACAGCCATCATTATTTTTAAAGGATTTCTACTTTTGGATTTTTAGGGACATGATTGACATGGCTACAAGTCTACTAGATGTTGCTAGTAGTAGGTCGATTTAAAGGTCCAGCTTCTGTTGAAATCAAGTTTCATAACTGTGATCTCAACATCTATTACATCAATTGCGATTATGATTTTTGCCAAAATCAAGCAGCCCTACTTTTAAACAATTTCCTTTTTTTTTCTCTTGTTTTCAGTCATCTGTTTATTTTCTGTTCATTATGTGAACAAGCTATGTTTGAATAGTGAACATTTTGCACATCGAACATTTTGCACATCTGGTTTGATGTTTAACTGAACGCAGTGTTGTCACTATAATGTTTTACATGAATAAATGTATGGTCAGACTGAGCAGACTGGGGTGGATATACACTGTGAGTTTATGTTAATGGTTAGACCTCTGTGATAAGAAATTAGGTTGAAGTCCAAGTAAAGTCATAAGTCAATTGAGTTCGAGTCTGGGTCAAGTCTTGTCGAATTTATGATGTTGTCAAGTCGAATCAAAAGTGATTGAAACTATGACTGGAGTCCACATCACTGATTATAGTTGTAAAATTCTTAACACATTTTAATAAAGACTATATCTAAAAGAACCAAAAACCATTGTTTGAAATGGAGCAACATTAGAATAAACATGTTAAGCTGTGCAGAGTCTGGCCACTAATTTATACTAATTAAGAAAGTTTCATTCAGATTTTGATATAACAGTGAGAAAAATCTGAATCAACAAAAGCAATAGAGAGAATATATAGTCCACGCACACACATACAGCATCAGTAATAAAAACTCTCTGATGCCATTAATAGATGGGATGCTGACTTTAATTAACAACGACTGAGGAACCACAGACACACACATGTTAATATTACTGTACACACACACTACTTATGATCTCACACTCAAACACACACTCTGACAGCCTCTGGTGAATATTCTGAAAAGTCGGGCTCCAGTCTGTTCATCCGATGAATTAAAGATGACAAGATCTCGACCAGGATCAAGTGTGTGTTTCATCTCTAATTAACATATTTCCCCTCAACACGCTTCATGTTTGCCCTCAACACTCTGACTGTGACCATTCTGTCTCCTGGACTGAATCCCTTCATTCACAATAGATCTGATAAAGCAAGGTTAATGTGTGATACTGAAGAAAATAGGACGTCATGAATTCTGACATTGGAGTCATCACCTTCTATTCCAAACCATCGCCTGGCCTTGGACGGACCAACAGCAAAACAGCTACAGTTTAACGAGTTAACTGTCGCCTGATGAAAACTGCAGCAAATTTGATCCGTGCTGAAAGAATAGGCTCTGAAGTTGTTATCTAGATAAATACATGATCTCCTGGCATTTAAAATATCCATTCATCCACCAATCCATTATCTATAATGCTCACCCCTTTCAGGGTCAGCGGGGCTGGAGTCTATCCCAGCTGACATTGGCCGAGAGGCGGGGTACACCCTGAATCACTCGCCAGTCGATCGCAGGGGCACGTACAGAGAACGACAGACATTAACGCTCACACTCATATCTAAGGGCAATTTGGAGTCTACAATCAACCTAATGAGCATGTTTTTGGTCTGTGGGAGGAAGCCAGAGTGCCCTGAGAGAACCCACACATGTACAGGGAAAGCACAGAAAGGCCCTGATTGACATGGGGATCGAACCAGCGACCTTGTTGCTGTGAGGCACATGCACTACCTGCTGCCCCACCGTGCTGCTGCATTTAAAATAGTTTTAAACAAAAATAATCCAAAACTGAATTCAATACTCTCAAATGATAGGTCAGCACCCTACTCATGCTTTACCTTGTAAACCCAACAACACGTCTGTCAGTGGCAACCACAGGTCAGTCACCACCATCAGCAGACCCTCGTTTTTTGCATGGAACTTTTAGGCAGTGACAAGCCCAACATCAACCTCCTCACAGTGTAGCCTCAACAGATTACATTGTCCAGCCAGAGCTGGATGAACAGTAAGAGTCAACATATTAATAGGCTTTTTTAACTTGTGTGTGCTGGTGCTTTTTAGAAGTACCAAGGCCAAATTAACAAACATGTTTAGTGCCAAAATTACTGAAAAGATTAGAAAAAAAACAGTAAGTTGAGCCTGTAAAAAGCCTTGTTGGGAAGCCTGTGTAGGCCAGGAGACAGCTGTATGTCTTAAATCCTGCTGGTGCCCCATTTAAATAAAAAAGACAAAAGTGAAAAAGAACAAGCAGTTGTATGGGTAATGTAACTTTTAAATAACGCCCTTATATATATAAAAAAAATTGCAGTTAAAAAGTATTGGTTGTGTTACTTTCATATACTGTGTACTGAGAAAAGTAACATGTTAGGGTATTTAAGTGTTACCAAAGTGCAGTCTTTACTACATTGTGTGGCTGGTGCAGTGTTAGCTAGTGCAATACTGATGGCGCTGTTCTATAACGTTTCCTAAATAGCATGAAAAAACACCTGCAAACTAATTATAATTCTGGCTCTACAAGGCCGATGAGAGAGTAAAACACATCTTGTCATTGTCTTTCAAAAACCAAGACCTGTGTTGATGGGCTTACTGGGAGGACAATTAATGTTAGCTAACAATGCTAGGATGAAATATCTAATATCTTATATGATGTACATACAATTTTACAGGAAATTTAAATGAAACTCACTTAACTGGATATTCGTGTTAACTCTTCCACTTTAAACCTACCTGAGCAACAGTTTCCTTTTGTTTTCATGATGAGAAACAGAAATCAGCTTAATTACAGGGCCTTGTTTACGAAACTAAGAGAAACTGGATTATTTAGATGTGTGTAATGTAGTTTTTGTACTGTAGAAATTGTTGCTCTGATCCAATCTTAAGCACAATGGGTGGCAGTAATGCACCTTGTGTGGTAGTTGCCACCCGCTAAAAACAAAAAGCTCTACCAGGTCAGCACAATGTGTAACAACAGCTGTTGGCAGTCATCCTACATACTACCAAATGCAGTATGCAGTATGTACTCCATACTGCATACTTCATTAGATGTTTGTAGTATGAGGTTTTGAAAACAGCCTATTAAGAGTAACATGGCTTGATAATGGGTCATGTCCTGGAGAGGATGGGCTTTAAAAAAGTACAACTAAATGACCAGCAACAACAGAAAAAAAACAAGCTAAAGCTGTACAATACACACTGATATGTTGTTTCATGTAACATTTCGTTTTCATGAAAATGCTTTCAAAACAGAGCACCAGCAATCTTAACCCTTTAATTGCACTTGGGTTGAAAGATCTTAAAAATCCCCCTCAACTTTGAATAAGTGAAGCGCTGCACTAATTTAAATCAGTTAGGGGGAATGTTGCTTCAACTGATCTCATTAATGAATAAATAATTGAATACTCAAAAGATTTAAAGCTGATTTCTCTGTAAGAACCTCTTTCCATGTTTGCTTTTCAAATGATAATTTCATAACTGAATTGAGCAGTGATAACAACAATACTATTATCTGAAGGGGATTATTTCCTGTTATAAATGGGTTTGTTTACCACTTCAATCAAGTGCAAGCCTGGCATTTTTCTGTCAGCTGTAATTACCTTTCATTGTCTGGTTGAAGGTCTGCAGTCGGCCATCTTTTATCCACTAATTGCTTCTTATTATGATTAATACTCATTTCTAAAGAGCGGGTGAAAAGGTTGTGTTCACGACCTTAGAAATGTTTCCGCTTTCAATTTACGGCAAACAATGATTTTCTCATTATTGCAAACAGAGACACTTAAAAAAGACAACTGGTGCCGTGGAAGGTCGGGTAGAAAACAGAAAGACCCTGTCACCACAATACAACACAATTTAATCAATATAACAAGGTTTATGCATAAAGGGATTTAATGGTATGAAAGTTCAGCAAAACAGAGGGTCATATGACTTTGACATGGAAACCATAACAGCCTGTTTCTATTTATGAGCATGTATGGCAATCACTGTGTTTCCAGACACTATCTCAGTACCTTGCTAAGGTTATTTCTCTCTGTTTTCTGATTTATTGACATTTATGGCACAAATGCATATATGCTGGGTGGATAGCTCAGTATTTTTGGAGTTTAGGTGTATGACATTATCAGTGTCAGTGATAAGTACATTAGAACTGGCACAGAAACTGAGCTGTGTCTTTTGTCATCACAAAATCACAGTAATTTTACAGTAAATTACTGGTTTATAATTGAGGTGATTTCACGGTACAGAATAGTTTTTCACAGTCACATAGCTGAAAAGTAGAATAAGTTGTTGCACCTTGAAAGCAACCCTGACACACAAATGCTGTAAAATTACAGTATTTAAATCACAGTAAAGGATTGTGAATCCAGGATTAAATTAAATAATTGTAAACTGGGATTTAACACACTTTACTGTAATTTCAAGATGATCCAAAAATACAATTACTGTAAAATTAAAGTGTTGTAAAAACACAAGTTTTGTGAACCCACAGTTATATAAAAGCATTTTACAGTATGAGACTGTGATTTTACACACTTCACTATAACTACACATTGATTTACTGGGAAATTACAGTAAAGTGTTGTAAAATCAGAGCATTATACTGTAAAATACTTTCATATAACTGTGCATTCACAACACTTTACTGTGATTCTACAACTCTGTAATTTTACAGTATTTATGTGTCAGGGTTTTGTCATAAACAAAAGAAATTATTCTAGTCTTTAACTATCGCAATTTACAGTGCATTTACAAAATTTGACTGCAATTTTACTTTCCTGTAATCTAAACAGGTATGATTGTAAAATCCCAGTAATAAAGTATGATGATGTCTAGTGATCACAATAGTCACACATTATTTAACATTACTGTTGTATATCATAGTAACTCAGTAGCTTGTAAATTCCAGAATTTACAGTATGCATGCCAAATTAAATTTTGTAATCTTACAAGCTTACCTTCTGTTCTATAAAGGCCTGATTACAATAGTATGCTGTGGAAATTTACTGTAGAAACCTGTGAATACCTGGTGAACAGTGTTAGCACCCTCGTCATGTTACGGCTGTTTGCTTCACTCCACATCAGACCTCACAGGTGGCTGAAAGCTAACAAAGCTGCTTTCCACTAAGTAGTCCGGGTCAGTTCAGCTCAGTGTGTCACACAATTATTGGTGTTTCCACGTTAACTAAGGAGAAAAAGTATCCAAATGACCAACCTCTGCCGTCCCACTTTTTGGGCAACCCATCTGAAAGGGTGCAGAGCATATCAAACTGACCCTAAATGGAAACACATACCTCGTCATGTTCCAATAAGCCATGAATTTAGAGATATTTGTTTACTGCTGTTGCTTTACAGAATTTCTGCATGAAAAAATTCTCCATTTCCGAGTGCTGGAAGTCCTCCACTGTTGTTCTTTGTATATAAACGCGTTCTACTTCAGACCACTTCAGTGTGTCACACTGCTGTGTGGTGTGAGCTGGCGCGACCCTTTTCTCCCAGTTCACACCTCCGCTCCCAAGTAGCTCTCATACAGCTGGCAGTGGAAACGCAAACAAGATCAGACTTTACTGCTCCAAACCAGACAACTTGGTGGAAACTAGGCACAAGCCAAACACCACCAGGTCCTGTTCCTGCCTCTTTTAGCCTATCAGTTGCACCTGCCACTCAAGACTTTGACCCTGATGAATCTCCTCATGCATTTTCATTGCGTGGTTATATTTTGAAGCTTAAGAAACAAAACAAAGCAGCTGCATTTGTTGAACAGTGAGTGAAACAAAGTATCATCAGAAAAGCACACAATCAGTACCACATTCCTCCGCTGCCTTCATGTGCAAAGCCCTGCTGTATTCAAATTATTTCAGAAGATTGAGCGCACACTGGATGTTACTCTGAAGTGTTCTTGTTTTAACCCCACTCTGCTTCCTCCTCTTTTATCCTCCTTTCTCTCTCCCACTCTCCCTCCTCCCTCATATCTCTCCCTCCATTGATCCCTGGTTGATTTGCTGCCAGCTCCTTTGAGCAGTCCCTTTGTGGGGTCTCACAGTACTGCGCCCTGCTTTTATTTATGCCTTTTACTGTCAACAGCATTGACCAACGCCAACAGACAGAGATGACACAGAGGAAGAACAAGACTAGAAAGATGAAAGAAAAGCGCTCGTGCGTGAGAGAGAGAGTCAAGCAGTTAAAGATAAAGAGCATTTCTACCTTTGTGCATCTCCAGTTTCTTATTTCTTACTTCTCTCTCCAGATTCCTCCACTGACGCCACAACACATGCTGGATAAAGTGCTCAGATTCCATCTTTTAAACCTCAAGCCAATCACTTCAAACCATAAGTGTGTTTGTAGTGTTTGTGTGTGTATCACTCCCTTCAGTAAATGACTTAATAAGCTCAAGTGCTCTTCTGCATCCTTAGAGGAGCATCTCAGCATCTCTATGGCAGATTTTCCATTTGCTCCTTGGAGAAAAAAGACAACCATTTGGCTCAAGGTTGAAGTTTCTGCTCAAGTGGCTTCTGAAGCAGCTATAAACTAACAATTCCTCGTGGATGCTACTTCATTGCAAGCTAAGCTGCCTATTGAACTTTAAAAAGAGTAAAAGGTTTACACAGTGGTAGGGCTTTTCCAAAACTGCACTTTAGCTTTGGATGATGCCTGTTTTTGTGGCAAGACATTTTCCATGAGGCAATGAGAATGTTGATTATTTCCAGTGAGAGGCCCTAAAATATAATCTAAAGTTGAAGATTATGAAATTGAAAGGTCTTGAGGGTATCATGGCTCCCATTTATTGTTATGGTGTCGAAATCATTGCTAATTTAAAAACAGAAATAATCTTACAACCAAACGGACTGTGCCGAACACAGAACTCCCACTTGTATCGGAACAACTCTCCCAGATGATCCTGATGTGAATGCAACCTTAAACATACCCATCGTGGATCTGGATGAATGGCAGGATACATATTTAGTTTAAGCTGTATAAAAAAATTCCCAAATCTCCTGCAGACATCAGCCGGACTCCTGTGTCTACTTGCTGCTGTAAGGTAAAGGTAATATGGTTGGCACTGTTATCCAAAAAGTAGGCATCAACTTTTGCCAGGAGCTTTTACTGTCATGTCTTGACAGCTGTATGCTAATACTGTCCTTAGCAGAATAAGTAAGCAAGCTCACACTTTTTTGCCTCTGCATAGCAGTAAAAACATGAAACAGTGAAATGAAACAATCATCAAAAGTTAAATTAGTCCGCGACTCGTGATTTAATATATTAAAAGCATGATCTCATTCATATAGTCATTAACATCACAGCACACATTTTTTAAAAGTTCGAATCAATGCTTGTATGAATGCATGAACTAAGGTGTTTTAATAATCTTGAATAATGATTTATTAATAAAGTTGATGGTATTTCCCATTTTAGACAAATTAGTGTTGTACTTAGTGTTGCCCACAAACATGTAGAAGTCAGGGTAAAATAATTCTTTAATAAAAATTATAGCATTTCAAATTCATCAGATTGTTACGTTTTTGTCTTGTTACTTAAAAAGCAAAGTGACATGTTTTGAAGTCATAAACATAAAAATAGCTAATTTATGAAGATGACTAAAACATGGCCTCATGCATTATAGAAATTACATATTAAAGGCCTCGTTAAAATATCCACTAAGGGCTCATTTTTGGCAAGAAATAACCCTGCCAACCTCCACAATTTGGAAAAAAAACGTGATGTTATGGCCAAAATGCCACAATAACATCAAACACCATCTTGATTCTCTGTTATGACTAAGATTACAGTTTTGGTGATCTGAGTGAAACTTTCACACAAATATGAAGCCAAATCCAATCTGAAGTGTCTGAGTCACTGTCTAGGGAACAAGCTGTCTGTTTTCCACTTTAAAAGAAGGATGAATTTCAGGTGAGAAAATCTCTCTGAAGGCGAACATGTAGAGGAAAAAAAAAAAAAAGTTCTCTAGCTAGTTGCATTAACAAGCCCCTCCTGCGAAAACATAACACCGTCTACCACATTACATCACCAGCTTTAAAAAGTTTCCTCTTGATCATAAACTTGAGCCTTTTCCCTTAGAGAGTCATCTTTATTTGTGAGCCGCCTCTCCAAAGAAAGTCTCCAAGCGCTCAGATAAAAAAAAAAAAGACATTAAGACAGAGACAGTGAGGCGGAAAAGTGACGTGCCGTTTTTTTAGGGCGAAGTTGGACAGATTTTTACCCGTAAGCACTTGGAAACTTTCTTTAAAGGGAGCTCACAAAACACTTTCAGTTTGACTTCACTCAGTCTGCTGGAAGCTAAAAACCCCGATGGATTGTTTTTCCCCGGATGACCCTGCTGGAGCTTTGGTGCATCCACCTGTCTCACCCTCATGGGACACCTGGCGCCCTCCTGCCATGTTAAAGGTCAGACGTATCAGTATTGCTCATTGGTATTTACTTTATAAGACATTCATTTGCAGTGACAGGAAGTGTTAGCCCTTTGGGGTCGTACCCTGCAGTTCGGTCAGCATAATATGACCCCTGTGGGGCCGCTGACCCCTCGTTTATCATGATACCCTCCCTACTGGGTTAACAGTGGTTGTAGCTTGACTCAAATGGAGAATCAAAAGAGGAGTATTAAGAGTTGAGCTCAGGCTGCTTCCTCAGAGTGTGCTACTTCCCTGCAAATCCAAACTATAAAAACCCTAAGAACTCATTTGCAACTACTTAAACGTTTTTCCCTGGTGGAATGGTCCCAGAATGTGTAAGTGAGACTTTTTCTTTTGTGAATAAGCACTTAAAAATTACCCTTGACTCATTTATGGTCGTATAACAAAACAGAAAGTAAAGGCAAGGAAGGGAAATTGCATTTCCCCCCAAAGTTATCAAAACATGGGAGGGAACAAATAAACTGAAGCTTTAAAGTACCACAAAGTTGCACAAAAGATGTGTTAGAAGTAAAAAAAAAAAAAAAAACAGACATTAAAACTAGAATGCTCCAAGAACACAAACTTCCACCAAGGCAAACCCAATGTTGTCAAGTAAGTTATTGTCAAAACTGTGGATGCTTGATCTCACACAGTCAACAAATTCTTGAAAATAAATTCAAATCGCCACCTAAAATTAATCAATTCTTCCTTGTGCCATGACCAACATTCCCTAAAATTATCATCAAAATATGTTTAAAACATATTTGATTATTAGCAAATTGAGTGAAAACTTCAGTATCTCACAATGTTAAGAAATCCTTAAAAAAAATCACTGGAACCGTATCCAGACTCGGATCACCACTGAAATCTAATCACTTCTTTCTTGTGTCATGACTAACATTCTCTGAAAATTTCATTAAAATGTGTTCATCTGTTTTGAGTAATCATATTCATGAGCAAACAAAGAACCTAACAAATGCCAGCAAAAACATAACCTCCTTGGCAGATGTAACAAAAGCTTTGAGATTCTTCAAACCTGCTTTTATCAACATTAGAAAGAAAGCAACAAATAACAGGGCAGATGCAAATAGGTATTATAATACTGACCTTTCAGTTACCATACTGTCTGCTTAAACACCAGCCATCCATTTTATTAGGTACACCTGTTCAGCTGCTTGTTAACGCAGATACAGTAGCTTAGACAACCACATAGAGGAAACACAATGCATGCCTAGATATTGTCCTTCCACCAGAGCCAGCAGTGGGCTCTACAAACACTTGGAAGATGTCATCACGTGGAGAGGTGGCCTATACCTAAATGAAATCATTTGAGACCAACCTCCCTGATTTTGCATTAAAACCATTTCACCAATTAAAGGTGTGTTTTGCAGGATATGGGATCTTTAAGATGAACAATGTTCCATCAAACTCAAAATGTACCATTCAAATTTTGATTTTAAATTTCAAAATTTCATTTCTAAATGAATGGCAGAATGAATGGCAGGATATATATTTAGTTTGAGCAGTGTAATAAATACGAAATTTCCTGCAGACTTTAGCTGGGCTCCTGTGTCTATTTGCTGCTAGAAGGTAAGGGTGATAGGCTCTGCACTGTTAACCCCAAAGTGGGCAACAATGTTTATCCCTTGAGCAGAAAAAAAATCAAAAACAAATCTCCCCTGAGCCTTCTGACAGTAGCTACATCCAGCAGGGTAATGTTCTACCTCATCGCAAAACTCAAATCATCTCAAACTGGTTTCTTGAAAGTGACAATGAGTTTACTGTACTCCAGTGGCCTCCAGAGTCACCGAATCTTAATCCACGAGGCATCTTTGGATGTGGATTTGCATCATAAATGTGCAGCCGACAAATCTGCAGCAACAGCACACTGCTATGTTAATATGAAGCAAAATCTCTGGGGAATGTTTCCAGAACCTTGTTTAATCTATAACAAGAAGCTGATGGAGACAAAAGGGAGTCCAACATGGTACTGGTGCGGTGTACCAAATAAAGTGACCAGTGAGTGTTAAAAAGGGCTTTTATGGTTATCAGAGAGAAAAAAAAGTGATTAAAAGACCTCAAAAAATGCAAAAGCGAAGTTTAACAGCTAAAAATGACCCCAAGAAAAATCAATCTTAAAAAAAATACAGGAGGGCAGACAGACCTCAAAACAGGATACAAAAATACTTGTGACAAAGAGAGACAAAAAGGGCTCAAAAGAGACCTGTGAAACAAAAGAGAGAGACAGTATTTATGCTACTGTATAATGGACAAAAGAAGGTCAATAACAGCAAAAATCCTGAATGAAAGTAAGTAAAACTGTGGCAGAAAGATTGAAATATAGGTAGAACCTTCCATTTGAAATGACATTAGGCAATGCACAAGTTTCAGTCAGATCAAGGGGATTAATTTACCTAATTATACAAAGACAGTATTCATCCTTAAGGCACTTTAGTGAGCTGTGTCCTCTCAGAAACCAAAGCAGATCGACAGTTTTTAACACCTCATGATTCACTGCTGAGTCAGAAAACTGTTTTTACATAAACATCAACAGAAATCTGCCCTCTGTGCTCTCAGTTAACTCCTCTGTGCAACCAATAAGCATTTAATGTCTTTAAACTTCTTAAAGGTTAAGTGGGTTTTTAATGTTTATGGTTTGATTACAAATTAATTGATGCCTTAACCTGATAATTCATATTTAAATGTATACTAGCACTGCTCCA
This sequence comes from Cetoscarus ocellatus, assembly GCA_037902135.1. Classification (NCBI taxonomy): domain Eukaryota; kingdom Metazoa; phylum Chordata; class Actinopteri; order Labriformes; family Labridae; genus Cetoscarus; species Cetoscarus ocellatus. Next base: position 243,059 of record JBAMNC010001210.1, read on the forward strand.
TTAGACACAGTCTCTGTCTGCTGTCACACTCCACACTGTGTATGTTAATTATAGTTTGGAAAAGTAATTAATTCCTGACAGCAGCGAGAACAATGCAGAGCAGGGAAAGTAGAAAATATTTGAAAATGGCAGAGCACCAGTAAAATGTCTAACACTCATGTCTACATGCATCAAGTCCAAGTTATCGGTCCAAGGAAATAGAAATCTTCTGAACGAAGAAGTCTGCAAGCGTAGAAACCCCAAAAAATACAGAGTCTACAAGTTACAGCAAAGTGAAAAATTATGTCTAGCATGTTATGTTTTTGCTGATGTTTGTCTGTCTGCCTGTCCATCTGTGAGCAAGATCATTTTAAGAATTCTCTAAGGAATATTTTCAGGCAAGTTGATCATGGTACAAGAGAGGTGATTACATTTTGGTGGTGATCAAAATACAGACATGGATCATTGCGAGACAGGACAGTTTTTTTTTTTTTCCTTTTTTGAACTTTTTTGTTTACAACTCAAAAAGTACGAAACAAATTTTGATGATATTATCAGGGGATGCTGGTCATGGCACAAAAAGTAGGGGTAACATTTTTGTGCTGAATGACTCAGGGAGTAAAGCCAATTATCCTTCACTCCTTCAATTTCTTCAATTTAGTAAAATGGTTTTGGTGTAAACTCAATTTTGTGCGTATATACTGTATGAAATATTCTAAACTTGAGCTTCAGGCCATTGAACTGTGGTCTCAAAGAGTACCATGCCACATATCCACCAATGAGATAAATATTTGGAGACTGCAAATCAGGATGAGCTTTCAGTACTTTTATATGATCCCTTTAAAAACTCAACTTTCAAAACTGCTTGTGAGTTATTTGACTTGTTATTTGACATGTTAAAGTGAATGACAGTGTTGTGGGTCCTTTGGGAGCTAGACGTCCCAGTGTACATGACTGACTGCGCTGCATCTTTACTTAATGTCTCCAACCAGAGAGCAAAGAAAAAGAAAACAATGATTCAAGAAAATGTTTGGCCCACATGTGCCATTATTATAGGCTAAGGCTTCACTTTAGTCCTGAACAGCCTGGATGTTTATAAAGCCCATTATGTGTGGAAACATTGGATTATTTCACAAAGCAAACTCATCAAGCTGACCCGACCCCCACCCCACGTTGCCATTTAAAACATGCGAGCTGCTGAGAGCGGAGTTTTAGCTCTGTCAAGCATCACTCTGTCCTTGTTTCACCCTCTGAGCGTGGCAGAAAGCAGCGGGCCGCCCACGGCAACGCGCTGGCTCTGGTGTGAATGTGGCGATAATTGGCCTTCTATCTACTCCAGCCACTGAGCCAAACGCCGGCGGGTCGCTCAGCCAGCCACCTGTGGTGCATTATGGTCTGCACTCAGCTCTAATAAGAGCTAATCCTTGGTGATGAGCCCCGGCCCGGGCCCAGTGTCAGCACGCATCCTCCACACGGGCTGCGTTTGCTGACTGGGGACCTTTTAGAGGTGGTACAGGTAGACCTCTTTTCGGAGCATCCTACACAGGCTGCGCTCAAGAGGGGAAAAGGGTGACTTTTTAAATGCTTGAAACAGAAAAGAAAAGTCAGGTCAGATCAGCTTGGTGAATGTCTGAGAGGGTTTAATGTTGTCGGAGTGCGTGGTATGGAAATTAAGGCAGCAAAGATCAAGCAAAGGTGCGTTCAATAACACTAATGGATGTTAAAGTAGAATTATGTAGGTGCAAACACCCAGAGGGTTATTTGTTCTTTAATCAACTGAGATGATCGTACATGTGTTTTAAGAAAATAATAAACTCAAAACAAAAAACTTAATTGAACCTTATTTGATTTTGTCTACTTGTCAGCATGTGTGTGGTCGTAAGCAAAGATCTCAGCAACAAATCTGAAAGTTGTTAAAGCAGATCCAAGGCATTGCACAACTTCAGCGTTGCAAAAAAGAAACTAAGCAAGAGGAGCTAAACATGGGTTTCTCTCAGGGTGTTCTGTCTTTGAGTATGGACATATGAGGCGTTATCTCTGACCTCTGTAGGTTGCAGAAGCAGAAAGGATTTCTTGTGGTACAGGAAGAACTCAAGTGTTCAGGTAGAAACTTCTTTGAAGGCACTCTGGAGTGTTGGATGTCTGTTTTACGTAAGCAGGGATCAACTGATGATTCAACAACAGCGGTGGTTGGAAAGAATGTGCATCCTCTCACTGTTGGTGGTGTTAGATCCTGCAGATCTAACCCCTCAGCAGAAGGTGTAGGAGTGACGTGAACTCAAAGTTTTTAGAGAGTCCGAAAACACATCAGTAGAAAATGTTCAGATTACATGTCTTGCAGAAGAATTACAGACTTAATGGTCTTGGCCTAAGCAATTTATCTGATTTGCTTTTATCATATGAGCCCGTTAGAGCCCTCAGGCCTTTAGGTGGTGGGTTTTTTAGCCATGCCAAAGTTCAAACAAAGGCTCATGGTGGGGCAGCTTTTAGTTATTACGGCCTGTTTCTGTGGAACAGCCCACCTGTAGACCTGAGGGCAGCACAGACTGTCAGTTTTTCAAGAGCAAACTCATTTGTACATGTTAACATGTGTTATTGAATCATATATTTAAGGTTTGTTTGTTTTCTCATTCTTATCAAACAGTCTTTTACAAATGATCTCAAGCTATTTATTTATTCATTTTCTATACCGCTTATCCCTTTCGGGGTCACAGGGGGCTGAAGCCTATCCCAGATGTCACTGGGCGAGAGGCGATTACACCCTGAACTGGTCACCAGTTGATTGCAGGGCCACACAGACAACCATTCATGTTCACACTCATGCCTAAGGGCAATTTAGAGTCACCAGTCAACCTAATAAGCTTGGTTTTGGTGTGTGGGAGGAAGCCAGAGTGCCCAGAGAGAACCCACACATGTATGGGAAGGACATGCAAACTTCACACAGAAAGGCCCTACCCGACCCAGGGACCTAACCAGCGACCTTCTTGCTGTGAGGCACATGCACGACCTGCTGTGCCACCATGCCACCCAGCTATTAATTAATTAATTAATTAATTCATTCATTCATTCATTCATTCATTCATTCTTTATTCATTTATTTCATTTAATTCTATTATTACACATATACTCTTTTATTTTTTTTATTTGTATTTTTTTTTATTATTTTATTTTATTTTATTTTTTTTATCTCTAGTGTTTTCTAATTTTGAGCTCATGATGGTGTTTCCACAGTTCCTTGTTCACACACGCAGTTCTGTTAAATCAAGGTCTTTGGTTAAATGTCATTTATTTATTTATTATTATTATTTATTTATTTATTTGGGTTTGTTTGTTCTTATAATTGTTATTTAAGTTTGTTTTGCACATACTTTCTCCGATTTGTTCTCTGTTTATGTAAAGCACTTTGTGCTACGTACATTGTATGATAAGTGCTATACAAATGAAGTATGATTGATTGATCGATGATTCATGAACGTCTGCATGAAATAAAAAAATATATAAATGTCCCTTTGATGACCTTTAACCTGCACATTATTCAAAATTATCCACTGCTGTGTAGTGGACTACTCTAACAAAGCTTTACATGTCAGTTTTATACATCTGTCAAGCATTTTATGAAGCTGAAACTAACTTTTGCAATGAAAGTATTTCATGTACAGTGACATGCCCCAAATCACTTTACATCATTGTTTTGACAGGTCCAAAAAGTTGTGTGTGCTCACATAAAATCTGAAGATATTTGTTTAGTGTTAAAAAGAATCCACCTTCATGGATTATACCGAGGGTAAAGCAGATACAAAGCCGCATAAAAACATGAAATGAAAATCTCTGAAACAGGATGTCATGTCCCTTTCAACAAGGTGAAAGGTTCGAGCAAAGAAAGAGGCTGGAATGATTTCCTGATGCCACGTTTTTCACCCTGACAGTTTTATTAGCTCACGTTAAATCTGTGGGGGGAAAATATGTCAGCAGGCTGCGTTCAAGGTGATGTTTACACCTTGGCATTTTAATGAGAGATGGAAATTTATGCTTTTAAGCTTTGACTTTGGGGTGGGGGGGGAGTCAGTTTAAGTTTAGACGGGGTGAAATCAATACAACAGAGATAACAGCGACTCTAAAGTAACATTTCTCTAATCTATTTGGTCTGCTGTGGTGTTTTAAAAATGAGCATTTAAAATCACTAAATAAAGGTCACTACAGAATTGCAGCTAAAGTGGGATGATGGCAGTTTTAGAACATGTTGATAGCAGAAGTCCACTATGAAGGTAGCTCTTCTGTTTTTAGTTTAAAACCTTATACCCCTTATGGAAGAGTAAATGCCATTGAAAAATAGTTTTTGAGAGGTGAAAATTCTGAAAGTCCGTTAAAAAACCCCCCAAAAAACCCAGAATTCTGAAAAACAGAAGTCACAATTCTGAAATTATAGCCAGAGTTCTGAAATTAAAGTCAAAATCCTGACATTAAAATCAATACTTCGATAAAAGAAGTCTTAAGAATGAAGTCAGAATTTTTCAAAAGAAGTCAGAAATCTGATATTAAAGTCAGAAATCTAAAATTGAAGTCAGAATTAAGATTAAAAAATCAGTATTCTGAGATAACAGTCAGCATTTTGGGATTACAGTTGGAATTCTAAAGAAAAAATTTCAGAGAAAGAAGTCCAAATTCTAACTAAAAGTCATAAATCTGAGAGAAAAAACATCAGAATTTTATGTCAGTATATTGAGATTAAAGCCAGAATTCTGAGAGAAAATAATAATAATAATAATAATAATAATTCTAACTTCTGACCTTTTTCACACACACACACACACACACACACCCACACACACACAAAACAAAACCAAAACAATAAATAAACTTCTAATTTCACAGGCCCTAATTCTTTTCCTCCTTTTCCACATTTCCTCCAATCACTTTACAGGTAAAAGTATTACATGATAAAACTCTTCCGTGTGATTTGCCTAGACTTTTTGTTTTTTCTTTTAATCTATCAGTTTCGTATACAATATCTATAAATTCCACAGCTCTCCCTGTCATTTGCTGTCTTCATGCACTGAGTCCCCAGTGTGAAACCAGGTATCCTCTGGAGATCCATGTCCCTTGGGTATGCGCGTCACAGTGGGGATAAAACCACTTCCTGCTTCCTTCGGTCCCCAGCCATCCCCCCAGGGGAAGCACAGCGGCGCTAACGTCCATAATGACACCCTGAGATTGTTTGTCAGAATCGACTCTCTGAGGTTTGATCAGTGCTGACGGGAAGCAAGTCAGGAACAACTGGGGAGCCGTTTCACAGAAATTGCAAATTTGCATGGAGCGAGGGTGAATTATAGAAGGATTTTTCCGCCGTATTGTTTGTTTTTTTGGCTTGTTACACCGGATAGATGAAGACGATGAAAGGACAGGAAAGTAATGGAGAGGGTGGGGGGGAGCAGAGATGTAGAGAATGGAGAAAAATGGAAATTAGGACAGGAAGATATGAGCCATGGAGCAGACGAGTGAATGTGAAAGAACAATAGGACAGAAATCTTTCCACCAGATAATAAACCTGACTTCAGGGATTCTCCGCCATTCAGACAACAGATAATAACCCAGCACCAACACTGATCTTCTATGATAACGTCTGGATCTCAGCCTGCAGTTCTGTCCCGGGGGTATCTGCTGTGGTTGATTCCAGCACTCTATTTGGTCCTGTCAACTTTTTCTACATCATATTGCAGAAAACCTAAACCCATATTATTGAGAAATAGAAATACGGAGGCATTATCACAGCTCCACTTTTTATTCCAAACAAGCCCTGTTCATGCAGTGCATTCATAGATACATGAAGTAATAGAGAGATAGAAGAAACATGGCAAAATCTTTCATTTTAAAAAAAACAAAAACAATGTGCGCACATATATTCCATAGAACTCTTCGATAAATGACCAGATAATTGAACATTTGGTGATACATAAATAAGTACACACTCATGTTTAAATGTTACGACGGAGGATTAGGGCCACGTTAAGAAAAAAAAAAAAAAAAAATTATATTTAAAAAATAAATAAAGTTACGAGAATGAAGTCATAAAGTTACGAGAATAATTTGAAAAGTTACAAGAATAAAGTAAAGTTTTGAGAATAATTTCATAAAGTTAGAAGAATAAAGTCATAAAGTTACGAGAACAATCTCACAAAGTTACGAGAATAATGTCGAAAGTTACAAGAATAATCTCATAACCTTACCAAAATAATCGCATAAAGTTACGAAAATAAAGTGAGAAAATTACAAGAAAAAAGTCGTAAGTATTGGCAAAGACATTAAGAAGGCTATTTGTCAGACTTTAGGTCAATGTGAGCATACTTTTATCAAGAGGACGCTCTTAATTCATCCGCTTTGCGTAGGCGGATGGCTGCTCTTCTGGTACAACCTTTCAGAATAAAGTTGGTTTCTAGCTTTATTTAAATAGATTTATGACTTTATTCTCATAACTTTGAGATTTTTCTCATAAGTTTTGACTTTATTCTCGTAACTTTTCGACTTTATTCTCACAACTTTTCAACTTTATTCTTGTAACTTTATGAGATTATTCTCGTAACTTGTCGACTTTGATCTTGTAACTTTATGAATTTATTCTCGTAACTTTACTTTTATTTTTTTTAAACATACTTTTTTTTTTTTTTTTTTTTTAACGTGGCCCTTGTTCTCTGTCGTAATATGTACATATGGATGCAAAAAGTTGGTTTTCATTAAAGAGATAGTTTTTTTTTTTAAGTTGAAGCTGTATGAGGTTCATGGCGTAGCCCGGGTTTTGATTTTCATCTACATCATATTACAATTCTACAGTTTTTTTTTGTTTTTTTTTTTTTTTATTTGGCTCTTAATTTACTTATTTAATATCCTTTTATGTGGAGGTGGAACATCCTTTTCTTTATAATTTTTTTTCTTTTTGATTTTTCTAACCAAACAGACAGTTAGGCTGTTTTAGAAGTTTTATGTTGATCCTCTACAACTTCATTTTGGTGAAAACAGTAACAGGTACATTAGAAATGAATTTAATTCTGGGTATAAGGGTTTGTTTTTGGTGGAAACACCTATTGTCCCTCTTTTTGCAGTAAAATTTACATTTGTGTTTAGAGTGGGACAAAATAGTTTGGTTAACTTCTGAACTGACTTTATATTGATAGAAGAGCATGCATCAAATCCCTCCTGGATTTGGGAGCACTACAAGCCCAAATGAGCAACTGCAATGTTTATGCAGAAGGAAACAGAAGGAAAAAAACTCTCAGAAACACCTCTTTTTTAAAAAAAATACCTGCCAACACGTAGACATGGCTTTAAAGTGAGTTGTATCTCCTGCAGGTTCCATAAAGTAATGTTTGCATCCTGTGCACTGAAGTCATTTTGGTAACGAATGGTAGTGAAAGGACTGGATGAACAATTTTCTAACACACAGGATTACCTTTATTACTTCAGTTTTTGTAGCTTTTCTGCAGCACTTCTTTCCCTTCTAACCAGCTGAAAATCAGAAGTCACCCTCTGCTGCTTTTCCACTTATTCATTAATTCAATGCTCTGCTGAAAACCCACCAAAACCTGATGAATAAGTGAAGAGTCTGAGACAGAGAAGAACACAAGTGGTGGCTGTGCCGTGTGCCGAGATGATGCGTGTTTACCAGACAGGGAAGGGCTTGTGTCAGGGATGAATAATGGATGAATTGTAATTATTAATCCTGCTTACAGAAGGAGTATGGTGTGGCGTGGAGCAGCGGTGGGACTGCTAAAGGCAGGACAGAGCAGGGAACAGCGGAGCCGGATGAGTCGATGGAGGCCTGACAAGCAGAGTGTGAAAAGGGGAGAGAGCGAACGCAGCGCTGACTGACAAAAAAAAAAACATGAAAAAAATACAAGTTTGAATGATGAGATGGTTGGCAGGTTGGAGCAGAGGCTAAAAGCAAATAAAAAGTCAAATTAACATCTGCAGTTGATACAGGAAGGTAAAATGAGACTAATGCTGTCATCCAATGAAAGATTTTTCCATTAATCTCCTTCAATAAACTTCATAAAACTGATCAAAGCAGTGCAGTAGGTCTTCTTTGGACAGTTGTCTCAGACTCAAAACATCTTCCATTGAGCACAGATTTGATACTAAGAAAAAAGAAAAGTCACATGGTGCTACATCCAGTGAATGGTGATCGAGCACTGCGATATGTTTTGGGGCTCGAAACAAAGCTGGCATCTTGTCTTGGTGAAGAACAAAACAGTTTACTACTTGTCTATTTTTTTTTAGTTTTTTTCTAAAACCTGTTTGTAATAGTGTTTACTCAATTTTGACCCTTATGGAACCCACTCCTCCGAAGTTATACCATTAATTCTTTAAGGAAAATAACAAGATGGCCTTGTATTTGGACTTGCTTTTGTTGTGTTTTCTTCATCCTTTGTGATGATAGTTCACTTCAACCAGTTACTTATTACAAACTTACAGCAGTTGTGCATAAATATTCAAACTTTAATATTTAACTCTTCAAACCACGCTGCTTTATCCTAATAAGTGCTGTCTCATTATTTAATAGCCATACCTTGTAAATTAGAGTTCAGTTGAATTTGCTGTTAAATAGCAGGTGGTAAACCACTTCTAAAACTGTAGGTAAAGGTTAAAATGAGCATTTGGCAAATGTCAGTTAATAAACAGGGTAAACGCTGTAGGAGTTGATCTGTGTTTCTCTCGTCATCTGTTTAAGTCAAGTTTGTGCTGCTTGTTGATGCGAGTCACATTTTGCAATTCAGTACTTCACATTTTAGTTTTAAATCACGATCTGACTCTTTTGCACTAAGGGGAGCTTTTAAAGGTTATTCAACAAAAGATTATTTTTTTTTAATTTTGAACTAATGAAAAACAGTTTGATTTGTTCCTTTTTCATTCAAAGGTCTCTCAAACTTTCAGGGTTTTTTTTTTTTCTTAAATTCAAATTACTCTAAATTCATTTGTATCAAAATCAAAATATCCGTATTCAGGCACAAGGTTGTAAATGGGCCTTAAGTGCCTGCACCCATCCACTTGTGCAGTTAGCCCAACCTAAAAGATTTGTTTGTAGTTTAGCCTTTCCTTGTACCCATACTGTTGATTCATTATGTGTCCAAATGCATCTTTAAACTATGCTCTTTCCCTCTGTGCCTGCAAATGAAACAACAAATATGACAGATAATTTAAAAAAAAAGTTTCATTTTTTGGAAATGTTAACAGTGTTTATTTATTTTATTTTTTATTTATATTATTTCTTTTTTTGTAAGAAAAAAAGAAAGAAAGAAAAAAGTAAGGACCAAATTGTGCCCGTTAATACATCAGTGTAAGACTGGGTCATTGTTTCAAAAAAATCAGATTAAAAATTTAGCAAATTATTTAAAAAGTTGAAAAGATAGTCCATAGAATGGGAAAATGGTTATAACTCATGGTACTGACAGGCCCATCCAAAATTATGTGGACTCATCCAAATTTGTAACCCTGGCGCTGTGCCTGCCTGCACTCCTCCAGCTCATCTGTCTTGTAAATCTTTTGTCCCGTATCAGAGTATGAAGGTTAAATCTAGTTTCATGCCTGCAGCTCAACTAATTGAAGTTCTTATGGAGAGAAATCTTCCATTTGACACAGCAGGTCAATGAAAAGGACTGTCTTTTTGATGATAAAGCACTTTAAGAATAACTTATCAAATGTAATGAAACTCTTACTAGCTTTCTCAAATATCACAATTGTGACAAGCAAATGTACCACACATTCATAAAAATAGGCTTCATAAGGCCTTAAAACATCACTATGTAAAGTTTCCATTTCAAGTTGAAGTTTGAGAAACTGGTTGGGTAATGACATTCAGACATAATCTTCAGCTAATGACAATCAAACAGCAAGATGTACTTCCCTCCATGCATCATTCATAACTGTGTTAAAGTTAGGCTTCATCATCACTGATGTGCATTACAATCCAATCTCAACTGGCTTGTAATATACTGCGCTGTTCTTTGTAGCTATTTAGCCATGCCTATTGATGGCTTACATGTGACATTACAAAAAAACATTCCTTTACTCTGCTCTGTGGAGAACTTTATAGTCAGGATAACTCGTAAAATATGAACAGATTTTGATAAAATTTTCAGGGGATGTTAGTCATGGCACAAGGAAGAAGTGATATGATTGAATCAGGTTGTGAATCCAGAATTTGTTTTGTTTTGTTTTTGAGGAATTGTTAACGGTGCAAGACAGGGCCATTTCCACATCTTTGACAATAACTCAACGGACAGTGTTGGAAGGAAGTTTGTGCTATCAGAGAACATCTAGTCCAAATGTTGTTTGGATACTCTAATAACTGAGGGGACAAGCCTGCAATGTATTTCATCAGACCCTCATTTCAGAAAGAAATTTCAGAGAGGAGCAGAAGCGGATCAGTGCTGTCAGATGCTTCAATGGGATGCTCCACAGTCCTTGTAGGTTACATTGGACAGAAGGATTAATCAGACTTCCTATTCTACCCTAAATTATTGTGTTTACTTGATTAACTATGACAACAATTTAGATAGCACTGCAGCTCTTTAACACTCTAAGTAAGACAGTTGCACCTATCCTGACGCTGTCATCACAATTTAAAAAACCACTGAGTGGTAGGACTTTGCCATTTTCAGTGATTTAAACAGTACTCATTGGTGCTGTGTAAGGGTCCAAAGTGCCTTAAACTTACAATTAAAATTAAAACCTCTGTTTTTTGTGATTTTGGATGACATAAACACTCCATAGTTATGGAAAATTAAAAAAATAAAATAAAATAAAATAAAAATGGTGCTGCAGCTCCTCGGAATTAAATTGAGACAACTTTTTCCTAAACCTAATTTTGTCCTTAAGGCCTTCAGACTGTAAGTTATAGGGTGAAATCAAGGTTACAGTGAAATCCATATTGAGGTTGTTTTTACCTTAACTTGTCAAATTTGATCCAAACTGTGTGTCAGGGTTAACTCTGCTTTGATACATTTTTCCAAAATAGAAAACTGAACATCCCAGAAAAGAAAGCAGGAAGTTAAGAATGTAATAAGAATGTTTTTTTTAACATTGTTTTGAGGTTAAATCTGATAAAGCATCTATTTTTCAAAAGGAAATTTGGTATTTGTGAAGAAATAGATGTTGATGATGGCTGCAGCTTTATTCCAGCAATTATAGACACAGCCGCTACGTGATACACAGGCAGCAGAGGCAGATAATGGCCGACAGAATCTATTTACTGTACACAAGATGTTATGGCTCCTATTTTTCTGCTCGGGGGAATCACTTTGGAAAACAAAGCAAAAACAAAAAGAGAATGAAAGAAGCGTAGAGCAATAGAGACAAAAAGACAGAAATTAGCTCCTCGGCGTGTTTTTGGTCCACATTGTTTTCCACTTTAAATTCAGCAAAATGCTAATTCTGCAGAGACGGAGCAACAATCACTCTCTGTGTTCCTGAAACCATGTTTCGCTCCGGTGTCTGCTGATGAGTCATCCCCGCCGCGAGCAGCACCAGGGAAAACACAAATTCATGAAAATTTACAACAGCCAGTGTTTGTGGTCCCAAATGCTAAAAAGCACTTCAACAAAAAACCCAATTATCCTCGCTCTGCCTCAGATAAAGGATTTCATCAAGGGCTCATAGGATTGTTCACTGTTACACTGGACTGTCATGCTTCAGGACCCAAGGGGGACTTACTCCATATTTGACCATGAGCAGATGATTGGAACTCCTCCAACTCATAAAAATAACAATCAAGACCTGAAGATGAAGTCTTGTTTTGGTTTTGTCGTTTTCATCAAAACCACTGTTTGATTCACCAGAGTAGATAAGGCCTCACATCTTTTATTTGCTTCTTTGAAAAGTGTTTTTTTTTTTTTTTTTTTTTTTTTACAACTGTTGATCTTACATTTCACTATTTTGCTTCTTAAACCAACATTGGTAAGAAAATTTAAGAATGTTTTTGTTTATCATGCTTCTGTGCTTACAAATATGATAAAAAAGACAAATTGTCATTTATTTCATATTTTTTACTAAAAAAATCTGCAAACTTATTCACTTGTATTCCATCCTGTTATTTTTTTAATTCTATTTTTATTCTGTTTTGATTAATCTGATTCTAGTTTTTTTTTTTTTTATTGCATTTTTTTCCACTACATTTATGATATTTTGTATTTTGGATTGCCCTGTTGTTGACATGTACTTTTTTCATCAATTTTCTACATTGGCATATTCCGCTCTGATCAGTTAACTGTGGTAATTTGTCAGTTTTATAACAATAATAATAATAATAATAATAACTTTTTTATATAGCACCTTTAAAAACAGACGTTTACAAAGTGCTTTAACAGACAAAATAAAAGCAGAAAATGCAGAACTCTGAGCACAATAAAATCAATAATCAGGTCAGACAGAGACCGAAAGAGTCAAAAGGAAAGGCACAGAGGGTCAAGCCAATTAAAACAACAAAAGGAAGGACAATGGTAAACTGGTGAGAGGGAGACAGCTGACGTATTTGTTTTATATATAATGATTTTGCTCTGCTTAACGCTATGTTTTCGACAACTCTGCATTTTGTCCACAGTCTACACTCTGCACTGAGTTGCCAGCCTGAGTCAATGGGCTTAAACTGCCTACAAAACAATAGTCACTCTGGTATGTCTGTTTGAGGGGTTTGGGGGAACCAGCTGTTTCAGGCAGCTACTGGCGCTGGACACCAAGGGAGAGGGAGAAGTCCTGTTGCTGCAGACTTTGTATCATGCCATCATGAAGAGAAGAGACATGTGAAACATGCTAAAGAGCATTATAAAACTTAAAAAAGCAGAAAATGGGCTCTTTAAAATAAGCAGTTAGTGGAAATTTCCAAAACCATTGGATCTTTAATATACCAAAAACTGTTCATGAAACTTCAAAATAGGAAAGAGTTCTCATTTCAGCATGACACATTTAGAATAATCCCTTATTGCAATTCGACAAAAGGAAGAATATATTACATAATATTTTCATCACAGCACAGAGTCAGCTCCAGTTTTAAATATATTGACAGGCACAGGCACTGAAACAATCCAAGTTAACTAGAGGGAGTAAATGAAATGTCACAATGATCTCCATTTAAAAATAAGGGTCTGTCCATAAATTAGCATACAGAAAAAAGGCTAAAAAGTCATATTGTTTCTGGTTATGATCATGCAGTTTAACTTTGAAGTAAGCTGCTTTAAAAAAGCATCCAACTGTGCTTCCGATGAAAGCATAGTGACAAGGAAAAAAGGAGAAAGGTAGCACTGAAATAGAACAACAGGACAATATAGGAAGCAGAACATAAATGTCAGCTCACAGTTGGTCTTCAGATAATTGAGTTGGAGATGTTTACATCATAGCTGATGCAATTAAAGTGGAACTCAATCAAAACCAGAGCAGGAAACCAACATATCTCCATTTCCTTTCATTTTTTTCAGTCTAGAACTTATAATCCTTTAAAAATGTAGATATAAAAACATGACCCTATTTTTATCTTTAAGTCAACTTAATGTGAACAAAGTTTTAATGAAGCACTGGCTCAGACACATCCAGAAAGCCCACACTATGGCTGCCCTCATTACACAGTGAGCTGCATTGGGTAAAATGATCCGACAAATGAAAATGTTAAACGTTAATTCAATAAGGAGGCCAATAAAGACCAATATTCAACCTCTAACAGGCTGCTCTTTTCTTCTTCATTACTGTTCGGAAATGTTAAACACATACAAGGGCAGACAGGGATTCAGACATGAAGACAAAGGGATACTTAGGGAGAGGAAATGAAGAGTTTTCTACAAGAACGAAATCTCATTCTTCAGTATTACTGATGGATTCAAATAGGGTTTTTGTCCCAAGGGTTGTTCTAGGACAGAAATATCAATGACTTTTCCTTCTTCTGAATGTAATCTGGTTTGGCCCCAAGTTGTTGGAAAATAATGAACATATCCATCAAATGATGAACACCAGAGCCAAGAAATTGGTCTTCATATGACATCCGAAACCTGCTACTTTAGACCAAAATAAATAATTTCTGATAGCTTAAAAGGCAAAATATACATCTATAGACTTACCCCTGAAAAATATATTTAAAGCAGCGTAATGCATTCATTTATTAAACAATCTACTCCATGGTTTGACAGTCCTATCGGAAAGAAACCAGAGTGTATGTAGGCTAAGGGCTATACTCCAGATATCCTGAGGTAAACATTTGTGTACCACTGAGCTTGGTCTTTGGATCACTGAGCCTGTATATTATGTCAACAAAATTGATAATTTTTATCAATATGAAGATGTGTTCCCCTCATTTGCTCATCTTCTCCATCAAAAGATCTTATTTACCCTGAAAATATTGTGATAATCAAGTTCAAGCTCCAACATTCCTTCAGAATCTGGCATTTTTCTGCAGATTCCTCTTGTTTTGAGTCTGAACGTGGAGATGGACAGTCAAAATCTCCTCTCTGCTGCACTGAGGGTCGTCCGTGACTAGGGGTCGATCCTGGGGTTTCATTAATAGAAGGCTGTGATGTAGGGTATTTTATTTTTTGAAGCATTTGCAATAATTGAGCAGATCTTATCCTACACTGGATTGGTTTTATTATCTCTAATACACTAAATGTGGGTATCCAAGTGGCCTAATCATTCATGTTTTTTTTGTATGTCACCCTTAGTGAAGAAAGTTTGGACAGCCCTGCTTTAAATAGATGGTGATAAGCTGTCTTTTAACATTCATATTTATCAACTTGTAAAAGAATTCAGGTGTTGCCGCATTTTTCTTGTTTATTTTATATTTTAATGAGACTTTACACTAAATCAGCCTGTTCTGTGAGAGCGGAAACAGCGGGGTTCAACCATCTGAGTGTAATTTTAAGGACTGAGATACTTTTAAGCGAGACACATCAAAAGTATGCTCGGGGGACGTCTGGGAACAGAGTAAACTTGTCAAAAAGGACTTACACCTGGGAGATTTAAAAGATGTAGAAAATTGAAGACTAGAATACCAATGCTATGTTGCTTCAAAAAAAAAAACTCCAAATCGAGCTCTGACAGACATAGCATCATATAATTTGTCCGTTTTTGTTTGTTTGCTTGTTTTAGTTCTTGTGTAATATTGCAATCGTGTGATCAAGCTGCTCTGATCCACACCATTCCAGAAATACATCCAGCCGGCAAGGGAACAAGCTGGCAGACAACTTGAACAAAGGTCTACAAAGTTGGCTGACACTTCGAAAACGGTCATCTATGGTAAATCTGTGTGTTTTGAGGAGGAGAGAAACTGCAAATGACTTTAGAGGTAGGTGCTTGCACAATTGATTCACCATTTTAGAAGTGTTTTTTCCACAAAAAAATACTTGGGTAATACTAAGCAGATGCAGCTTCTAAAATGTGAGGTTTCATAAATATCTTCGGGTTTTCATCTACACTTCAACCCCACCTTCCCTACCTGAGAGCTTGTGTGAATAAATCCTCTGAGAAAACAGAGTAAAGACGACAACACCGCCGAGGTTTTGCTCCTGTGTTAAGCCCTGCCACTATTTTATCTCTTGCATACACACTCCCACACTCTGCTTGTATTTCCTACCCTACGTCCCCTCCCATGTGGTTTAGCATTTTTTATTTGCAAGTAAATAAAACTCTGAACTGTGATCTCGGAGCGGTTCAAATATTCATCCTGGTGCCGGGTCTTTGTAGTGTGACATGCTATCAAGACAGAGTTTAGTTCAGGGCCTCTGTGCTCCATGGAGAACAGGAGGTGAGGAGATTTATGGAGGAAAATACTAATATATGAGTCCCAGGGTTTGTTTGAGTTTGTGTGTGTGTGTTTGTGTTTGCCTGTTTCAGAGAAGGATGGTGCTTTTCCCAACATACAGACTCTAAATAAATCATACTGCAGAATACAAACAAAGGACTGGCTGCAGCCCACCTCCTGTTGAGTGGTCTGTATGGGTGTAGAGGTGTCTACTTATAGAGTGTTTGAGATAATAAGAGAGTAGGCAGAGGTGCAATTCTCAAAGAGAAGAGGATGCACTCTAAGAAGTAGGGAGCAGATTCTATTATGAATACTGGCCCACAGGCTAGAGGCTTAGACAAATACATCATTCTGTATTCCATAGCACCATTAAGGGTAATGATAACGTGTGCTTTTATTTGAAATTTGCATATAATTAAGTGTATGAAGTACTTTTAATACCTGTTTTCCATCAATGCAAAAAAATGTGTATGGCAAGTACATATGGAGCGCTGAAATATTCCTCACTTTGCCATAATTGAGTTTTGATTGGTCCGTGACTGGAGTGAGCTGGGACCTGCCCAATGTGGTGACTGTTATGAGAGATGAGATGATGATATGGCAAACATTTAGGGACTGACCTGTGGATTGAAATCTGCAAGTGACCAGAGAAGGTTGGCTAAGCAGCTTGATTGTCATGCAACCACCAGCTCCATTTTTAATATGTATATTGTAAAAACACTTATGAATGTGCTCTGCTTACAGATATAGACACAGGATGTCCAGTGTGTTTGCAAGAGAATAGAGCCAATACTTCGAGCAGAGAAAATGAGGTATAAAATGTTTGCAGCTTAAATTTATTTGATGGACAGTCAAGGAGTCATTTATAAAAATAAACCTGTCTTATCCTGTTGGTATTAGGTAGATATTTTAATAACTAAAAATGTTTTGCTTTTACAGTGACGTGGGAGTGTCTGGTGCATCTTTTTGTTTCTGATGTGGGAATGCATTTATGTGGAGTTATATGCAGAAATGTCGAAAATGGCCCTATCTCCCAATGTTAAAGAATCCTTTAAAAAATTCCCGGATCCGGACGGAGATCCGGATCGCTTCCAAAATCTAATCATTTGTTCCTTATCCCAATCCGGACATTCCCTTAAAATTTCATCAATATCCGTCCATAATTTTTGAGTAATGTTGCTAACTAACTAACAGGCAGACAGACAAACAAACCCTCCCAAAAACATAACCTCCTTGGCAGAGGTAATGAAAGAAAGAAGAGCAAAATGCCAACCGGCCAGCTTGCACTGCTTTCATTGGAATGAGAGCTGAATTATTGATTGGTTTTGTTATTGTTATACCAAAAACACAACTATCAGTGCACATGATCCATCCTCTTAGTGCAAGGAATTTGTGCCATAAAAACAGCCAAAAATAGACCAATGTACCCCATCAGCTGTGCACCAAGTGCTCAAGACAAGGCCCAAGGTTTGAGGGAAACTGCTGATATAAGGTGTCACAAAACAAGTCTTGTCAATTACATTTTTTATGTGTCATGCAGTCAATAAAATGAAATGCTGATTAGCTTTCGTGACAGAGCATGAACCGGATTTGTGGCTCAAGTCAAAATGTTTTCTATAAAATGGGTTGTTGGCTGCACTTTAATGCAGAAATCTGATTATAGAGACATTATCACCATAAGAATATTGTCAATGAAATCTGGTACGTTATTAGTGTGAATAATGTCCTACATTTTATGGGATAATCTGTGAACAAATATTTTGAAGGAGAAAATCCTATAGACAGTGGCAGTTCTGTACCCTGGAGGATGGAATTGTCAATCTATGACCTTCCCCTCTTACCAACTGACTATCAAATACAAAGTTTCTATTGTAGTTATAGTTGAGTAAGGTGTCATTCTAGGTAAAAAAAACATGTAGCATACAACTGAAGGATGTCCAACAGAGGAGATTTAGAAGTTGATATGAGCTCTGGAAACTGAAGTGAAGTGTGTATATGCCGCACAATGCCACTGATGGTAGGTAAAGCATAACAGAGGCAGACACACATTTAAATCAATTCCTCTTTGCTTACCTACAAGTATCCCGTTTGCATGCTTGTGTGTGTGTTTGTTTGTGTGTTGGTGAGTGTTTGTGTGGCCGTGAACGTCTCAGGGCTCTACATAATGGATGAATTTGCTGCAGCGAGCAGAACAGGCCAAGCTGGACTCATTTCAAATCGCCTCGAACGCTGCTATTTATACTGAGGGCTGGAAGGACGTCAGGAGCAGCAGCAGGAGGAGGAGGAGGAACAAGAGGAAGGAAGAACAAGGTCTGCTTGTCGGCACTGCAACAGACGTGGAGCACTACCAGGTCAAAGAACCAGCTAATTGACTTTAGTTAATCATGAAACAGAATGAGAGTTTTTCATTCATGAATTTTATACTCTGTGGAAACTATTTTTCTTGTTTTGCATTTTCTACTTGTTCATTAAAAGACTCAAAATTCTAAAATGTGCTTCATAAAACTTGCAGCACTCGTCTTAAGCACAATGAGACAACTATAGTTTTATTTGTGGCATGACAATGTGAGGAAATAAATCTTAATCTTTAATTTCCTTTTTTATTTAAGTCTGTTCAACCATCCAAGCGTATAACTGCTTTGTTTTCTGTGCTACCTCAGATGTAATTTATGGTTGATAAAAAAACACATCATAAACCTCGACTGGAACAGGATTTTCCCACTGAAACCATTAGCATTTTCATAACTTCCTGCTGCTTTCAATTGACTGTTTCTTTTGCAATTAAGAGAAAAAAAGTTGAAACAGCAAGCATTCCCAAACGATAATGAAATAGAGCTATACTAAGTCTGAGGTTGGCCTCCCATATGGGGGGGGGGGGGGGGGGGCAGCATGACAAAAATATGCCAGAAAAAGCAGTTAACATCTTGTCAGCTGGTTATTGTGATATGTGCACAAATTGAAAAATTTACCTGACTTTAGAGAGATGACAACAATTCTAAAGGGAAGAGCTAGAGTGAACCTCTACAACTGGGAAAGAGCACATGGAAAGTGTTTGGGAATGGGCAGACCCAAAGCAAATCTGACAGTTGATTGGACGATCATTCCTTCTGTCACATTTATTATGTTCCAATCAGATAATGTAGCAGGAGGACTCTGTAAAGGACAGTACATAAGCCACTTCGTAACACAAACTCAAGGCAAAACACGTCTGTAATGAGGCAAAACATGAAAATGATTTATGCAGCTGTGAGGCAGTGCTACAGATGCAGCTACTTCAATCTTCTTCTTCCAGCCAATAGCCTGCAGATTTCTAGCTAATCACAAGCCAAGTTCGGGCCGCTGGTGGATAAGATAAACAATAATTATTAATCATTTATGGGTTACATTTTTTTTAAAGCAATTTATTATAAAAATGTTTGTTGAACATAAGGAGGTGGACACTGCTTTTTCAGTTTTTGAACCAGTCAGTTCTGTATAGTCCTGTAATGACCTAGCCTTTTGCTATTTTTATGCTGTGTAGTGCCTGAGCTCGACCGGATCGCAAGTTCATTTTATCATCATTGATATTTCTATATCACTTGTGTTCAAAGTCGGGCTGTCCCAATATACTGGTATTTTACTAAATAAATGAAAAACACCATGTTTTATGACATTTAGGTCATATCACTTCACGCTGTCATTTGATTGCCATTTGTCATTATCATGTAGTTATTATCATTATCATTATTATCATTTTCTTCATCAAGCTATTGATGCTTGCAGTCTCTCTGCCTTCCAATGCACTATTTAAGAAGTGTGTTGCCAAAGCAGAGATCAAAAATTAGGCTGTGAATTAATTTGATAGATAGAATAGATATTTTATCTAAATTTTCTATAAATA
The DNA here is from genome assembly GCA_037902135.1 of Cetoscarus ocellatus. NCBI lineage: Eukaryota > Metazoa > Chordata > Actinopteri > Labriformes > Labridae > Cetoscarus > Cetoscarus ocellatus. Next base: position 262,684 of record JBAMNC010001210.1, read on the forward strand.
TCGCAATAACATCATTATCGTAAGATTTTTGATAATCATGAGATGAAATGTAATAGTGTGATGTCCCCTGTTCAAAGTTGCCTGATAGCCATATAAAGCTGGATATATACAGTTTGTTCCTGCACTAGTGTTTGCATCAGTTAGCATCATGAGCGTTCTTTTTTATTTACTTCGTGTGTTACTGATAATAACACTAGAGGGTGCTAAAGACATCAGACTATGCGTCACTACCTGATGTGTCAGATGTACAGTGCAAACATGGCGGTAATAATGGAGTAACACTAACAAAATAAACAGCAATTATCAATATATTATGGTCAGATATTTGTTGTCAACTGATGGCCAGTTGGAGATAGACTGTGTTGATAGATGTTGTAGTCAAAGAAGCGGGAAAAAAAGAGAGGGTGTACCCTTCAGTGCTTCACTTCTGTTAATCAGTGTTTCAAATCATTTTAATTTAGTTTAAATGTGAGAAAGTACAGCCAAGGAAACCAAGCTAACACAAACAGACCATTATGTCAACTCTTAGGCACTAATGTACACCGTCACAGGTTAAGTTAATACACCTGTTTCCTGACTTATAAGGTAGAATTTTTCAGTCATCAACTGGATGAACAGTCAGGTTTGTGTCTGCAGTCTCTCACATTATTGAGATGTAGCCGCAGTGATGAATCTGTCATCTTTCCTCTGCCTTTACACTGATCCTACTGGTGCCATGTAGATTGCAGCTCACATCTGCACTGCATGAAATATATCTCCAGGCTTTACTATGACCACTGTCAGTGTGATGAGTCAACCTGTTAGCTTTTGTTCTCAAGGCAAAGGAAATGCTCCAGGCTTTGTTTAGATGTGCTAAACAACTCTGCATTTGTTGTTTTGTTCCAACACTATGTCGATTTCATATCTCCAAGCAATCCATGTGTAAAAAGACCCATCTTCTTGATAGGACTTTTTTTTCCCACGATGTAAGAAAACATTTCAACTAATTTATTCTTGATGGGAATCACTTTAAAAACAACACAAGCAACTGAATTCAGCTCTTTTTTAGTTTGAGTATTCCTCTTGGCATCAGATATTTTTTTGCATCAAAAAGTTAAAAATTAAATTAAATACCAAGTGGTGTAAATGACCTCTTATAAGCAGACTGATAAAGTGTTGCCCCTGAAAGTTTTCCCTCTCTTGAAACTGTGTTTAAATCCAGTAAAATTAATAATTATTGGTTGTTGAACTTGTTTTTCCAGCTCCATACTTGTTCTTCAGTTTAGTGTATTCCCATTCATCCCTCAGACAGAAAAGTTCACCTTTTCATGTCACGTCTTGTGAATTAAAAGATTGTAAATGTCATGTTTGATATCTCTCATCATTATTATTGCAGAGGCCAACGCATATATTTCATAATTCATAATGTATTACTTCATTTTAAAGTTGAGGATTTGCACCACATATTCATTGGGATAGGGATCATGTTTTTTTTTTATTTCTGATAAAACACCAATTTACTGCTTTGTTCTGTGGAAATTGTAGTTTGTTTTTGAAATTATTATACTGCCTGGTCAATTCAACAGTCAAGCTCCAGAGAATCTTTTGTTGTTTCAAGAAATGCTTCCACAGAACTTGGGATAGGGATCATGTTTTTTTTTTTATTTCTGATTAAACATCAAGGAAAATCCTGAACTTTGTGTGGAATATGGATCGTTATTCATTTAAACTGTTTTTAAAGAGCAAAACAAGAGCGTGAAGCTGCTAATGCAGAAAACTGGAATGTTGAGAAAGCCACACTGAGCTGATAAAGGGATTTTATGCTAATTCTAATCACATATTTGGGCGTTGTATCCCGGAGGCACGTCACTGACAAGTCAGCAGTCTCTCTCTTTTTTTTTTTCTATTTCATATGCAATTGGAGTCACTAAGCTGTTTAGATTTGTCAACAGCTCTGATGAGAGGAAAAGAAAAGGAATAAATAGATTTAATGAGCACAAAACAAAGCACAAAGACTTTTGTTGTTCAGCGTGGGAGACGCTGCATATTCATCCTTCTTTAGACATAAAAGTGAAGCTTTCAGCCCAGACTGATTTGAAAATACGTGGATGTTTGTGCTATTTATGAGCATCTTTGTTCTTCTTAATGTGTTAATTTTGGTACTATGTATGGAACTTAATACTCTCTCAGGTATGTTATGAGGCATGTTGTTTGGTTAGTGGAGCTTCTTCAGTTGGTGCAGGAATAGGTCCATAACCACAGAGGTGAATTGCATTACTCCAGTTCCCAAGATCAAAAGTGTTTGACATTTAACAACAGCCTTTTGGATTGCAACCTGAAAAGATTCATGATGTAAACATGCAAATGTGATCTGAACATTTCATTCTGCAACATGAAATGTGTGTGATGTTTCGTCTGCTTGGCAGTGAAGTTTGTATGAGTGTAAATGTAGACTGCACACTGTCTCTTTTTCTCATTTGCACTGGTTTATCAGTCACAAAAATGGTGCAGTTCTTTATAACTCAGGCTGTAGCCCACTTATGGACTGCCACTCCATTAAAAAAGCACCACATTAATCTGAGCTATTAAAGAACAGATGAACCAAAGTTGGGCATCTGTACAGGGAGACATTCAAACTCCACTTTCTTGGCAGTTGCTCTTGCTGTGAATTAATCATCAGTAACATTTAGTGACCTTTCTATCTTATTTTGCAGAACAAAATGTTCTCAAGAGTTTTTTTTTTTTTTTTTACAAATACTAGGCCAGATAGAAATACAAGTCTTATGCACTTCAGTCTCCTGTTTCATTCCAAACTCTGTCACCTTCCCCCTCTCTCATCTCCCTCCTTGTGTTTCTGGATAACCAGGGTGGACAGTAAACTCAGCCTGTAAATTGTTCCAGTCACAGACGCATCAGGGCCGTCCTTCCTGACTCTGCTGCTTGTAAAATTTCCAGCTCATCTGATAAGGTCATCCTCAGGGGACGCTCGTCACTTTAAGACGTCACTGATGCTACTTTCTTCCACTTTTCATTAAAACTTTAGAAGAACTGACTCAGCCATGGAGACGGAAGCTTTAATACAACCACAGGAGAAAGAAATAGGACAGAATGCTATGCAGCTGCTGGACTGCTTGAGGTTTGGTCATTTTTCACACGCTGGATTGTAATCCTCTTCACTTTCCTATCCTACTTTGAAGCCCAAAAGATGACTCTGAGCACAGCAGATTTTTTCTGGAGGCTTTCCAGAGGCAGTTTGGGAACTGCAATAAACATGGGAAGATTATCTTTTAACATTTGAAAATCCACTTATACTCAAAGTAAACTCCATGGTATGTTGGATAATTTTCAATCTCTGGAAGTTGCCATTTTGTTTTGTAATGGCCAAGCTGCTTGGAAATTCTGTTGGGTGTCTGTTACTCTGATGAAATCTGCTTAAACATACCAAATAAGCATTTTCTTTCACTAATTCTATTTTATTTGAGCAGCACGGTGGCACAGTGGTAAGAAATCTTGCCAAACAGCAAGGAGGGTCCTAGTTCAAGACTCAGTCAAGTCCTTGGCATGCATATTTTGTGCATTCTTACTGTGCTTACTTGGGTCTTCACTGCTTACTTTGAAGTTCTCCCACAGACTAAAAACATGCTTGCAAGGCAAGCTGGTGACTCTAAATTATGTATGTCAGCCCAATCTATAATAATAATAATAATAATAATAATAATAATAATAATAATAATAATAATGATAATAGTAATAATAATAATAAATATCATTACAAGTTTTTGCGGGGACCACTTTTTATGTATCAATTTGATTATTTGCAAAAATGAATACATTGTCTCATGGGTAGAACAACAGAAAAGAGGATATATGGGGTGAGGATCCAGTAGCTTACAGTTTCATTAAAAATATAAATGCTAGAGTCAAACAAACAAAAAAAGTTGTAATTTACTTGCATCCTTTCCTGGGTTACATGAGAACAAGAAATAAGAAAACAGCCCAGAGATATGGCAATGGATGTAGTAGAATTAATTTTAGCAGTATTTATAATAATAATAATAATAATAATAATAATAATAATAATAATAATAATAATAATAATGACATAACACCCCATTTCTCCAACCAAGCCCCACTCCAAGGATCTTATGAATGGACAAAAACTCATTATTATTGTAATTGTTATTTTTATCATTGTTATTATTATTACAAGTCTGTAGTCCCTTTTACACAACACCATCTCACTGGGTGACAACACACAATGTCTATGCATCAATTCAAATTAACTGCTGGAAACTCAAAATTCCTGCTTCCTCTGTCAATGTGAACCATTTAGTACCTACAGAGTGAACTGTGCTCATGTTTTTTTGTTGCTTTGACCTTTGTTACAAAGATGGTTGCAAGCAGCCAAATAATATGATATGTATGAAGAGAGTTTGGACTGTCATACAGCATTCCAGAGCCAGCAAGGGGGGGTCGCTTCATTTAAGCATCAGTACCCCAACCTTTGGCAATACTCATACTATTCAGAAATATCTGCACGTCATCTTTAGTCTCTGCTCTGTTTGATTGGAAGTGACATCATAGACTGTGCCAATTACCAATCCTTAATGGAAAACCAAAACAACTGAGTAGAGCCAAGTCTAGCAGATACCACAGTGAAAAAGCCCCATGTGAACTCTGTCTAAATACAAATCCTTGTTTTGGCTGACATCTTCTGCTCATCCTTGGAAGTTTGAATTTCTAACCATGACAGAAGTTTCTGCCAATTTACTGCTTTGTTCTGCGGAAAATGTAGTTTGTTTTTGACATTATTGCACTGCCTGGTCAATTAAACAGTCAAGCTCCAGAGAATATTTTGTTGTTTCAAGAAATGCTTCCACAGAGCAAGAAAGTATTAAACTATGTGTAGTGTTGTGCCAAACACTGGCGATTTTGCTCTCTACATTACAAATCCATTTGGAACCAACAAATACTTTCTCAACAAGTTGTATTTCATTGAAGCTACAGGTGAAGTTAGTTCATACGCCAGAAAAAACACTCAGCATACGAACCAGAAGGGAAATAAAGCTTCTGTAAATTCAAGCAGTTCTTACCAAAGTACATGCATTTTGGGAGGAAGCATGGATGCAGAATACATGGAAGAAAAAGTATCAGCTGAAGATACAGGAGCATCATAAAAGTACTTGACAAATACTGTTCTAGTAGTTCAACTGTCAGCATTCAATCAAACAGCATTTGGCAAAATTTGAAGACATAACAGATGCTCTTGACTCTTAGTCCGATGGCATCACGTTACCTTTCTTTTTTAGCTCACTATAAACAAGCTAGAAATGCAGATTTTCAACAGCAACAAGGACTCTGTGGAGTTTATAGACTCCATTCCAGCCAGAGTCAGCCGTCTGATGTGTTTGTGTCAGGAGATATTATAACACTTTCACGAAGTATAACATTAACCTTCAGAGAGGAAGTGCAGCTGTGCTACATCACACAGCCAAGGCCCAGCGTTTATTGAGGGAGGAGACAGTTTAGATCGTAATGTAGTAACTAAATTTATCACAAGGCAAGGTCATAAGATGAGTGTGTGTTTTATCGTCAGGAGGTCCGTGTTAATTACATCAATGACTATGATCAGAGTCATTTTTAAGTACTGTGAGGACACTGAGCCAATGCTGTGCTTTTCTGATACACACAAACATCCACACACTGAATAAAACAATTCTTGGAAAATAGAACCAGAGAATTGTGCTTTGTGCAGAGGGGAGAGGCATCAATGGTTTATATCCAAATTTAGACAAAAGAAAAAGAGCAAACTGTGCAAAGCTGCTCACTTTGTATGTTGATGTTTAAAGGTAGGTAAAATGATTAGCACAGTGTTTTATTAGGCTTGTCATAAAGAAGATAGTGTAGAAAACAATCAAGGTTTTTGCAGTTTGCTGTTCTAATCTAACCTGACACAACAGGTGGATTGTTTCACATATCTGATGGGATATATTTCACATCTACTTGGGGAAACATCCCACAGAAAGTTATTGGGGAAGGGCAGAACCTTGATGCAAAAGTGGAGGGCAGTTGAATGAAGGTTTTTTTTTTTTTTTTTTTTTTTTTTGTTGTTGCTGTTGTTTTCCATCACATTCATTTTTAACCAGTCAGAGGTTCAGAGTAGCTTCTGGCTATTTGCACAACTAAACCAGGTTCATACTACTGCCACGTAGTCCTTAAAAGCATATTAAAAAGCTTTGTCATAGTATGACCTAGAACAATCTTTTCAGCTTTAAGTTTACAAGATGGATCTGCTGCTCAGATATGGAATCAGACTAAGCTATCTGCTTTAGGTTAGCTCCAATCCTTTCATCTTTATTCATCATTCAAGCCAACTGAAAAAAAAAAAAAAAAGGACCATGGTGGGCCTCAGTTGACCCTTTGTCAGGCCCTGCCCTTCACAGGAAATGATCCTCCTCTATCAAGCCCCACCCTCCTTAGTAACTGTTAGTAGGTTAGACAAAATCTGCTGTTGCTGGCCTTTTTTCTTCTTGAAGCAATTGTAAAAAAAACATTGGAAACTTTGACTAAACTATTCTATCGGCTTATCAGTTTATTAGTTATTGACTTGATTATTCTCAAAATGTGGCCACAGTAGGATGTACTGTATGAAGAAAACTCAAAATCTGTTAAAATAATTAACATCACTGGTTAAAGATATCCATCAGCCAGTAAGAAGAAGTTACCATCTAGTCCAAACTCGTTCAGTTTCAGCTGAAATTAAATAAAAATAGTAGAATACAAACCAATGAATGGCTTTGGGCTGGATACATATCTTTCTTTACAACGTAAGACCAAGACACAAAAAAGGTGCATTTTTGGTATTATATATTATTTCCACAAACAAACTTCAAACTCTTCTCCAGCTGCTGTCACTGGTTCCAATCTTAATGCCAAAAAACATTTCACACATTTAAGGCGTGGGTGTATAATTGCTCTTTTTCCGTGTGTCCACTTACTTTGTTCCTGCCTCCAACACTCTCCATGCCTGCATGCAGCACCTCTTCTTGTGAATAAACGCTGTTGTTGGCCAAAGAGCATTAATTAGAATCCACTGCCGAGGTATATAATTCAGCCGCTTGTCCAGTTTAATGTGTTTCAAGAGTCCCACTGGCGTCAGTGTTGTGGCTTTAATTTGTGTTTACCTCAGCCTGCTCACCTTTGCCTGCGACAACAGCTCTAATTATTTCAAGGACTCACACTACACTGACAGAGAATTTTGGTATTTAATATTTTTAAAACAGACAGGCACCTCAAGGACGACACCTCTAGTGGATTTGAATATTTTACTATCTTCCTAATACCCTGTCAGACTATTTTTTTTTTCTGTATAACAAGTTCAGACTCCACAATGAGATGATAATTCAGCCTCTGTAAGCTGAATTAGTTGAACACGGCAGCACAGGTGGTTGGGAAAATGATTTGTCCGTGTCCTCCTCTCTCCACTGCCTTGTGATGAAGCGCCGCCGCACCCCCGGCTCCATGTACAACCTTTTCTGGGCCAAATGAACCGTGACGCCTCTGCCAAATAATTAATTTCTCATCCTCACTTCCCCCCTTGCCCGCTTCTCGGCTCTGGACTCTTGGCTTATGGATTTCACAGTTCAGGGAAGTTGCAGGGGAATGAAACTGTAATGGGCTTCTTGTTGCAGCTTGTTTTCCCAGAATAATGGAGAAAATGGTCCACACAAATAAACAGCAGCTTTCTAACCCTCTCTCCCTGCTCATCCCCCTTTTTTTTTACCCACAATGCCCCTCTTTCCCTCTGATATCATACCTTCAGCTTGGTGTACTTTATTAATCACACACTGGTTTAGAGCAGGCTAAATGAAATCATGGGTGCACTCCAGCTGAACATCAGATTGGACTGGTAGATGGTTGGGTGGTCTGGTTATTGTTGCAGATCACCTGATTTGCTCGCCAGCCATGGCATATGGCGACACACTGCAGACTCTTTAACAGAGTCCCCACTTGGGTCCCGACACAGAACCCCCCCCATCTCTTGGGAAATTAGATTTAAACATTGAACTCCCAGCTTCATTTGAGCTGATGGACTCCACAGAGCTTACAGTGGTTCCTTGTAATCACTATTTCATTTTCTTATGTCTGGCTTTTTTCTGTAAAGAAGGAGAACCAATGCTTGATTTAAACCTGAAGGTTGAATTAAATTACAGCCTTTGTGGCACTACATGTAAGTGATCTGCTCCATTATGACTATTTTAACCTGTTTGCTGGTGACTCTGCTCTGATTGGATCTCAAAAAGTCAGAGGAGTCTTTGCTGGTGGAGTTTCTTTACCACAATGACAAAAGAGGTACAAACAATCCTGATTTCCTGTTCCCTTTTCAAAAAGTCTTTGGGATTTTTGTAGGGGTTGTCGATTAATTACCTAATATAAGGTTAATGTAACATGCAGTTACCATGTGGACCAAAAGAGTAAGAAATTTTTCTATAGCATATAGTTTTGTGGTGACAAATCACCTCAGGGATCTTCTTGTGCCACTGGTTGTAAGAAATGCTGACATAATGCACTTTTAACTCCCAGTCTGTTTATTTTGCTGCACCTAAACATTAGCAAATATTCTGTGTGCATGCTTCCTTGGTTTGGGTTGATCTATTTAGATTGATGGGGGGTTATAGACACATCGACTGAAAACAGACTTCCAGCAAATCAAATCTGAACCAGTGCAGGGCAACAGCACTGCATACGCTAGAGAGGGTAGAAGTGCGTTGAGCATGTTTGCCACTGACACTCACACAGCTGTGTTTACCTTCTGGTGTCATGCAGCTGCTTGCCAACATGCTGCTAAGTGAGAGGGAAATAAAAATTGTACAGATGCATCAGGGATTTCCTTTCATGTCCTTTCTTTTTCACCTTACAACACCCAAAGTGAAAGTGACGCCGAGGTACCACCGTAAAAACTTTCTGATAAGGGGAAGGACACACATCTCAAGCATGCTTGGTGACTTCAAGTGATTTCTGGCATGCACTGAAGGGAGGAAAGCCTTGCTGGAGACTACATTTATGGTTTTACTCTCAGTGTGCAAAAGCGAGCATTGTTATCACCCAATATCAAGCATGTCTAAAATCCAATAACTAGCCTAGAGCAGCTGAATGATCCATTATATAACGTACCTCTCCGTACACTCTACGGCAATGACATATTTTATAGGCGAAAATTTTGCCCAGATTAAAAACAGTCAAAAGACAAAAACATCTGGTCAGAAATGCTCTAGATTTGTACAGGGTGAGTCAGATTTTAGAGGGAGAAGTGGGATTAAAATGGAATAATAGTACCAAATTGGAGTCTATGTAGGGGAAATGAAATGCATCACATATTTACCATAAAAAGGGCAAATATGTTAGAAATTAAATTTGGAGGTTCAGCTGGCCAGGGAGCTAAATATTCTCGTAAACAGAAGCCTTATAGCCTTAGACCTGGGTACAAAAACAATTTCCGGCACCTTCCTTCATGTGTTGTCAAAATATTTTTTATCTGGATATCCTACTCTATCACTGTCCAGCCTTTCAAATAAAGACAACACAAACGCCCCGCACTAAAAAGCAAACATACTTCATAAGCCTCACCTAATCATGAATTACAAGATCAACTCTTATTTCGATTCAGACATCCAAATTAATTGAAAGGCATTGCATGCTCCATGAGTAGTTATGAAGGAGGAGAAGGAGGAGGGGGAAACATGTGCTAACCAGCAAGTTAAAGCTGGCAAGAGGAGTTCATTTTTCTGCCAGCAGCTCTGGCAGGAGGCCAGTCATGATTTGGAGCCCTGCTCTTACCCGAAGAGTCACCTGGTGGGAAAAATAGTGAAGTGCTCCGTATGATTAGAGGGAAACTCCAGTTAGCTGACCCGACCTCGGCTGCTTCTTATCATTAAAGAGAAAATTGGCTACTCTGCAAAGCCCTGACATCATGCATCGTCTCCTCTTAGAATCCACCTTTTCTGTACTGGTTTCCCTCTTTGACTGGCGAGTGGACTGGTCAGGTAATGGTCTCCCAACCCGCCATGCTTTCATGCCTGATTGTCCCCTATTGATTAAAGTTGGAAGGTTTTAAATGAAATGTCACTAAAGCTGAACCCCTCGCTCCGGCAAACAGCAGGAGACCCCCTCTGCTGTCAGTCAGGAGCTTCCGCCCAGAGAGAAATAAATGAACCAGGGGCACAAAAACTCTGCCAGGGTCATTAAGAATGAAAGATGCGACAAAGATTCAGACACAAGAAAGCAGCATGTTCTGTCTTTTTTCTTCTTTGACCTGTCTGCCTGTCTTTTTCTGTCCTCAAAACATACTTTATCTCCTATTGGACACCTTTCTGTGAGCATCAGGACCTCAGCGTGCTTTAAAAGTCTTTTTATGTAGCTGCTATGTGATGTACTGAACAAAATGTAACCCTGGATTTTTTTTTACAGGACAAAACAAAAAAGAAATTCTATCCTTGTCTCTAGGGAAGTGTGAATGTAGTTTAGGACAGAAATCATCTATTAGTTGTAGCCCTTACTGTTATCTTGTTAAAGTACATTCATATTGTAGTTTCCTGTACTATAACTTCCATGGCTTCCGAACTGTTTAAATGTAGTACAATCTTAATACTGATGCATAAAAAACACACACAAATTATATCCTGGGCCTGATAGTTATATTATGGTCATATGCAAAAAAATAAAAAAATAAAATGAAATAAATTAAATTAAAAAAAATTGAGATTCTTAATTGTTTAACCTCTTACTATTGTGATGGATGCTCTTGTACAGTGTAATGTGTTCACTGGCTATACAGAACTACATCAGCAGACATCATCACCAGAAAGCTGAGATCCTCAGAATTCCAGTCAACAAAACTATCTTAATATTAAATCACCACAGTGCTTTTAATTTACAGATTTGTCTAACTAAGAGCCAACATGCCAACAGTTATAAAACTGACACAGCCTGACATCTAAAGTTCTACAGCCATCTCTAAATTATACAATTTCAACAACTTGCAACGACAGGAATCTCTCCATGGAGGGACAGATCCATGAATTGCTTTTAAATGTGTGAGCCTTTTCATACCCACTTCTGTTGCCCTGTACTTGATTGAGATAATTTGTTTTTTTTTTAATGTAAATAAGGTGTAAATCAGTAAACCAGTGTTGTCTTGTTTTATGGCTCAACTTAACATATTAAAGGAGAAAAGCTGTTCAAAAGGTGATGCCTCTCTAAGTACTAGGAAGGTCATCTATGTCATAACAATGCTGATATAATGAGAAAGGTTTTTCATCTCCAAAAGAGTCCTCCAATCAGAAGAGCCAATAAGGAACAGAGGTGGGCGGAGTTAAGCGGCGTGTCACAGTGGGGCCAGAGGAAGTTAATTGAGGCTTCAACCTTGTTGTAAAGCCCATCTGTCCGTATTAATGTCTATTTGTTTAAGTGTTATTATAAACAGTCTGTTTTAATTGTAGATAGGTGAACATGGACGTCAAGTGTCCTTTGGAGTCTCCAAATGGCACAGCTGGAAAACATATGGACATATCTTTGGAGAAAAAGTTAAAAAGATGTTCATGTGCTTGGCTTTTGTTATCTAACTTGAACCTTTACTAGGTGAGGATATATGCTGAGGTCCGATTGAGTTTTACATTTAATACCTTCCAGCTGTAATCACTTGCAAGCCTATATTTTCAAGAATTATTGAGGTGAAAAATAAAAAACTTATTTTGGTTGTTGTTTGGGTTTTTATTACTAATGCCAAAAGTACCTTGATCAGAAAAAAATAGATCTTACATTGTACTCCATTTATTTCACAGCAGCATTCAGCTGATGGAATTTGTGTTGTAATCCCACATGGGTTTCACAGGGATGGTAAGGGGTAAAGTGTAGGACAGTGCAATATGAGTCCTGTGGCCAAAGTTTAACATATTAGCATTTCACAATTTCATGTGTTTTTAGAATTTGCACAGTGAAATTTCACAAGAATGCTACAACAAAGCTCGGTCATATTTATATATTACGACATTGATGCTGACTCCCAGACAGCGTCATTTTGTAAATTTATCATAATCACAGTAAGTCAATTATTTTATTTATTTATTGTTTATTTGACATGGACACACAGTAACATTGATGCTGTGAAATTTAAATATACACAGGTCCCAAATGCACTGCTGTAAGTGTTTATAGCACAGTGCTAATTTTCAACACCAGTCCATGGGAGGCTTTTAAGGACTAAATTAGCTTGCGTATCAACAGTGTGAAAGTATGTGATTTTCATACCAAGCTATTAATCTCAGATGTACATTCTCAACCAACTGTAAGAAGTTGCATCTTCCCCCATAAGGTACACTTTTTAAAACCTTAAAGGAAAAAAAAAAATCAGACTTTAACCCTTTTTGAACATCAACTCAAGGATTCACAGGAAGCACATTCACCACTGGAGAGATGTCAAAAGCCATTTTCATACAACCTTGTGCTGCAGCTGGACCAGCCTGATTTATGGTCTGTAATAAATCATATTTCATCTTCACCTCTGAAAAGTATTGATGATAGTTTGTTCCATGAAGTGGCCAATGTTTTGTACTTTACACCATGGCAGTAGTGTTTGCATATCTGATGATGTGATTGACCGAACATTTGTCCAGTGACCTTTCAGATTTGCTTTTGCAAGTTTCCAAAACACTTTCTATGGGGTGTTACCCAGAGGGGCTTGTGCAATGGCCCATCTGGTGTGTCAGGTTAATTTTCATACATGCTATCCTAAAGTTTCTTTAAAAATGGGTACCACACCTAGAAAATTCCCTGTTTTGCTTGTTTACACTTGTCTCACAGAGCAGGACATTTTCCTGCAGTATGCACACCAGTCCACAGAAGGGTGGGGGAGTGGAAAATACGACAAGAGTCCGCAGGTAATTTTAGGAAAGTGGGTAAAATCCTTACTGTTTGCTTTTACAAATCAAGCTCGCCCAATTAAATTCAGAGTTTTCTAAATTTATTATTTCTATTATCATTAACTTGTGCAAGTGTGTGTGAGAGTAGTTTGTTGGAGGGCATAAGAAGATTATTTTATTTCATTGGTGCACATAAAAAACAAGTGAAATTTAACTTTAGTTTGCAGCCTATTCTATCATTGTCATGACACAATGTTTCATGTCTTAATGAAAAAAAAAAATATTTGGCAGAAAAGTTTCTTGTGTAATCAGGGTATCATTGCTTTCATGGCCTCATATATCTGGTTTCAGTGGGGTAAAGGGTGAAATTCATCCATATCTGAGCCAGTTTTATTCACTGATAGATGGACAGGGCAAGTTAACAACAAGATATTTCTTTGCACACGTCATTCAAGTTTGGAAAAATAATTGCATGAGTGGGTGCAAGTCAAATTCATACTGAGGTATTAGAAGGTGTTTGTCGATTGCAAACACCTTCTCACCTTCATTTTGTTTTAAATTAGTCTTATTTCTGTTCTTCTCAATTTTCAGTATTTCAGTGTCTCTCCTCCAAGAAAGCTCACATTTGTGCAATGATTCTGTGTTAGACTGTAATACATTCTGTTCTCAGTGAATCAGCGACTTACTTAATGCTTTCAGCTCCTGCATATTAACCTGGCAATTTGCTGTGGCACCACAATTTCCTGTGAAATCAGAGTGTGAGACATTCAGTGTTGTGTCTCAGAATGTGTGGGCTCTAATGATAGTCAGACATCTGCACAAATGAGAGTAAGAGAGCAAGACAGAGAGAGACAAAGGGAAAGAAAGTGTGAAGTGTTGTGCATGTTGGTGTACTCGTGAGATCATGTAGGAATGTCAAAATGTCCAAACCACCCCACCCCACCCCCCCCACACACACACACACACTCAAGTCCTTTCCTATCCCCTTTTTCTTGACCTAAATGACATGTTACAGAGTAAAGGATAGGAGTGAAGAGGAAAAAAGACAGCACTAGCTGCACTCACACTGGGCATATGTGATGAGGATCTGTTGCGTCATGTCCAGTCCAAACTCAAGACTCACAATCTGACAGGTTCAAACTTGCTGGTGCAATGTTCTTTAAGCCTGTGATGTCAAATGCTATAACTGGAAGTGCAAATGTATTATTTCCATAGAAATGAATCTGTGTGCTTTAGTTTCCACCAACGCAGATCATGTATATCTTGTATAAATCCCGATTCCACTGAGGTTGGGACATTGTGTAAAATCAAAATAAAAACAGATCCGTTGGCAAATCCTTTTAAACCCATATTTACTTGATTAAACTAGACAACATATTTGATGTTTCGACTGATAGAATTTATTGTTTGTTTACAAAAAAAACACTCATTTGATGCCTGCTACAAGTACCAAAAAGCCTGGAACAGAGGCATGTTTACTACTGTTACATCACTCTTCCTTTTAACAAAACTCAATAGGAAATTGAAAACTGAGGGAACTAACTGTTCAAGTTTTATTGATGGATTTCTTATTCTTGCTTGATGTACAACTTCAGTTGCTCAGCAGTCCAGGGTCTGTGTTGTATTTTGCACTTCATGATGCATCCCACATTTTCAGTGGGAGACAGTTTTGCAGTTTAGGCAGGCCAGTCAAGTACCTGCACTCTTTTACTACGAAGACACCCTGTAACACATGCAGAATGTGGCTTGGCTTTGTCTCACTGAAGTAAGCAGGGACATCCCTGAGAAAGATATCCCTTGTATGGCAGCAGAGGAGAGTGATAGATATACCTTGTATGCTCCAAAACCTGTATGTACCCTTGAGCATTAATGGTGCCTTCGCAGATATGAAGTTACCCGTGCCATGGGCATTAACACCACCCCATACCATCTCAGATGCTGGCTTTTGAACTTCGTGCTGATAACACTTTGGGATGGTCCTTTTCCTCTCGAGCCCATGAGGACATCCATGATTTCCAAAAACTATTTGAAATGTGGACTCATCAGACCAAAGCACACTTTTCTAATTTGCGTCAGTTCATCTCAGATAAGCTCGGGCCCATAGAAGCCAGCTGTGTTTCTGGATGCTGATAAGTTGCTTTTGCTTTGCATGGTTAAGTTTTCACTTGCACTTACAGATGCAATGATAAGCTGTGTTAACTGACAATGGTTTTCTGAAGTGTTCCTGGTGGTAAAATCCTTTACAGAACGATGTTGATTTCATGCAGTGCCACATGAAGGATCTAAGGTCATGGGCACTCAGTGGCCTTGCAATTTACATGCAGAGAATTCTCTGGATTCTTTAAATCCTTTGATGATATCATGGACTGTAGAAGATTAAATGCCTACATTGTTTTGCAACTTTAAGTTAAGAAACGTTCTTAAACTGTTGGACTATTTACTCCTATAGATGTTCACAAAGTGGTGAACCTTGAGAATGACTGAGCCTTTCAGGAATGCTCCTTTTATATCCATCATGACACTCATCTGCTTCCAATAAACCTGTTCACTTGTGGAATGTTCCACAAGTCTTTAGTTGCCCCTGTCACATCTTTTTTTGAACATGCTGCAGGAATCAATTTTTAATTAACACTTTAACATTAAATATCTTGTCTTTGCAGTGTATTCAGTTGAATTTAGGTTGGAAAGGAAGTCACTGGTTTCTGTATTCATTTACATTTCACAGAGTGTCCCAACTTGATTGGAATGAGGGTATGTAGTGTGTAGCAGATTCTTATAGTGTCCGAAAGGAGTGAGGACAGTGACAGTGATTTACTTGCTACAGTGACAGTTCTGCTCCTGGCAAACAAAGTAAAAACATAAAAAATAAAGGATCTATATATCGTTGTTGTCTTTGTGTGTCTAAACTGATTTCCCAAGGGGGCTTACGCTAACTCATGCAATGCGTTTGAAGCCGGAGGTAAACCATCTTTTGTCAGTTTCTTCCAACTATTCCCGGCACATTTCTGTCATTCAAAAATTTTTGTTGCCTCTTATAATCATAGCAAACAATAACAACAGAAATTGTATTTTAGACTATGAGGTCCATTTTACACATTTCTCCTCTGAGCTATGATGTGTTGATTTGCTGCTCAAACACGTGGCCTGCCTTACATTCCAAACCACCCACTGGCTATTTCTGCAGTCAAACAATAATGGACAACAAAGTGTACGCCTGCAGCCCATTGCCCTCTTCATGCTTTGTATTGTAGCAGATGAAACATGAAAACCATGATGCTAAATGTGGCCCCTTAAAGGGTTTTACAGGTTAAGAGCGCCCCCTAAAGATGATGCTGGTTTTAGCAGCTGTGACACAAGTTGAGTTGAGAGCAACAAAATGGTTTTATATCCCTTATTTTGAACTTACAAGACTTTACTTAGACTTTAATGAACACTATTTCTTTCTCTACTGCATTGCTGTACTTGTGTATTAAATTATCTTCACTCTCTTTCTATGAGGCGCTTCAACTGCAAATAAACCCTCCAACTCAGACTGATTTCGTTTTTATAATTTGGCTTGGTTCGGGAGAAATAAAAACGATATTCACACTGCAAAACGAAATCTTTTGTGTCATCATAACAGCAAAAATCATACTTGAAAAGCAACAATTAAACTTTCACTGCACAAGAAAAAAACTCAAAATAGTGACACTAATTTAGTTTAATCATTGACTGATTGATTAATAGAAGGTTGGGGTAAATTAAGTCATCAAGCTGTAATTTCTAGAATATTCTTCTGCTCGCCCTCTGTAATTACTGATATAACTCAAAAGTTTGACTGAATGAAAAATACTAAAAGACTCAGAATAGTGTCCACAACAAAACATGACTGCTTGTTTCATGAGCGGCTTACAGATGCATCACTGAGTAACAATCTCCCTTTGCAAAGGATGATCTATATCTTATACTAACGGAGATGCAAATGGTGCCTTCAGTGTCTCCCACAGAAATTGAGGAGGGGAGAGTTGTCCTGTCCCTCCTCAGTATCTATCAGCTGCACATTCACATTTCACGAAGCAGACTGGTTCAGTTTGACTGGGTACGGTACATTATTACGAGGGGTATTCACTAACAATTATGGAGAAGTACCCAAAAGCCTGATCTATGCCATCCCACTTTTTGGCACCCCTCTGAAAGGGTGCAGAGCGTACCAAACCAAAGCATAAAACATTGCAGTCTGTTGATTGGTCAAAAAAATTGTCAATGCCCATGCAACAGCAGCTATAACTTAAACACAATCTATGCCATGTTCAAATAAGCTGTGAATTTTTAGTTATTTTTACACTGCTGCTGTAAGATACCTGCACAAAACAATGCTCAATTGAGCACTGGAGTGCTGGAAATCCTCCATTGCTGCTCTTTGTTTACAGTGTTGCACTCTATTTCAGAGTACTGCATTGTGTTGCACTCCTGTAATGTAGCTGGCGTGACCCTTTGCTCCCTGCTAACATCCCCATCCTCAAGTGCAGGTACTTGACATTAGGGTTTATCACTCTGAAACTTACATGTATCGAATGAATTGATTAAATGCCTTTTTTGTTGCATAGGATTTGATTTTTATTTTTTTTTAATGACTTACTCAATTGCTCATTTTTCTCCCCCTGGACTTCCATAGTTATATCCTTCCCATGTTTCCTTCCAACAGTGACATAACAACTTTAAGGTTGTGGCAATGTTTAAATAGGCCTATCTAAAAAACTGAAAATATACACTGTTTTCACAGTGGTGTGGGCCCTGCCATTTTCTGCACAGGCACTTTTTAAGGCTTGCATTCGCTTTCAGTAAGACTTCTTAATTACCAGAAGGTTTCAGGCTTTGTGAAAATAGTGCAGCTGAAGGGTCTGGGCATCAACATCATACTTCAACAGAGATGAGGCAACATGTAGCAACATTATGTAATAGAATAGTTCCAATCAGGAATCAAAAATGTAAAAATTGAGGATTTAATTTTGAAACCATATCGCAATGTACCATATAATTAAGTTTTTGTCAAAGAATTCAAATTTTAAATACCATTAAATGTAAAATTTCAAATCAGCTTGTGCATGCTGCTTTCATCCCTTTATTTTAGGCTCAGCTAGCTACATGTAAAGGAAGTGAATGATCAAGGTGTGTCCAGCATGCATTTCTTCACACTTATTGAACACATCATGATGAGTAGTTGTATGTGGCTGGTGTGGGTGCATGGCAAAGGTACAGCAAGAGCTTTCACAGTTTCCATATTGGAATTGCTAACATGATAACTCAGTGAAAGATTTCTGTTGGTCAATTTTCTGCTGCAGTCCAGACTGATTTTCTTAGAAGCTTTGGATCAGTTGCGCTAAAACTGTTATTGGTCCTCTGAGTATGATATAGATATAATGTGAAATCACCCTACACTTCTTCTTTTGTAGCTCATTTCACCCACAACTCTAGAGAAAGTGGCCCCTTGTGCAGCAATATGTAGCTCGAGCTTCCGTGCTGACTCGTTCTGTACAGAAGCAGAGCTGATCTCTGTCGCTGTAGCTAATGTTCAGGCTAGTGCTTTATACCTCCTGCAATCCCACATCAAATATCTTGAACTTTCCCTTTAAGCTCAAATTTCTGAACGGAATATGTACAGTGATACAGGCATGAAAAAAAAAAAAAAAAATACAACCTCTGAGTGAATTTTTAAGCAAGATATGAAAAAAAATGTTAAAGGGACATCTTGGAAAAAGGTTAACTTTGAAAAAGAAAAAAATATATATATACAGGACCTTGCAATACTTCCAAAGTACAAATCAAACTACCAGAGTCCTAAATAAACAAGGGGAAAAAAAATGGTGTATCTGTATTACTGTGCAGATCTTGGGACCTAGCACACACGGGAAAACCTATTATTGGCCTCTCGTATAAATAGTGCTGCTAAAGACTCTTCTGAGACAAATTAACACAGATCCCTTCGCTTTTTATCTCCCCTCTCCTCAGCCTCACACTCTTCTTTAATATAATGGTTGAACTGTTGGAATCGATGGGGAATAAATGGTGCCAGTGTCTAAACGGGCCATCGGGGGGTTGCCGAGTTCACCGTCTCTGTTGCAGTGCCACGGCTGGAGCGCTGCCACCACAGGGCTGCACGTCAGAGGCTGAAGCCAGCCTCTGATTTAAGGATTTCCAATACACCGCTAACACACTGTGCTATACTGAGAGCCTATTACAGCCATAACTCTGCATCAGCACACTCCAGGTCTCCCAGTACAGACTGAGTGGGCGAAGAGTTGACTGAGGAGCCAAATGAAACGCCAACCTGAATGTGTTTGGAAATTCAAGAGGACAGCAACTAAAAATACAAAAAAAAAAAAAAAAGACAGAAAACAGCTCATGAAATCATTAAAAGGGTCTATTAGTTTTAGTGAAGGATGGAGTTAATTGTGAGTCCAAAAACAGCAACATTCTTCTGCAGTATTTTTAGATGCACACATTAATTTGGAGGATTGTTTCAGACAGCGGAGGAGGCATCAGCGGTAAACAAAACCCGTTTGTGGATTTCAACGAGACCTTGTGATCTAATAAGAGTTTTGGGGCGGTTTAATAAATGCCAAGATCATTTTGAAAATATTCTTTAAATTGAAAGTAAATCCAGTACAGGGGGACATAAAGTAGACAGATCAAGCATTTGAAGGGGTTCAAAGTAGAAATACCATTCAATCAAACATATTGATCTGACTCTGTGGTATCATTCATAGAGCTCCAACATAATTGTTATAACTTCCATCAACTAATTTGTACTGAGAAAGATGAATAAACAGAAAAAAGAGCATCATAGCTGCTCTAAATAGCTTGCAAGTGAAAAATCAGCTGTGGCTCAATACAAACCGTGATGCATCCAAGTGTAAACTAATTAGGATAAAATGCAACAAAACACAACTTAGGCTCAATTAGGGTCCTGCATTACCCATGCAGCTTCCATACCACCGGAACTACGGATGGGTCTTACAGTTTTGACCCACCCAGTTGTGCATTTTGCCCAACCTGAACAACAGGGAGAAAACAGACTTTCCTTGCTTCTGTTAGTATGCTTTGGTCCCTACTTGATAAGCAAATAACTCCTCCCAATAAAATCCATTACTATATGCAGCTGTCAAGTGTGATGGCTTAACCACTCAAGTGGCCCTAGTTGCAGCAAAGCATAGCCTGGTATTCTTGACAGATCTTACAAGAGCAGAAGTGATAACCACTTCATAAATACCAAAATACTCTTTTAAGGTTTGTCCACATGGAGATGAAAACATTTTGTTTTTAAAACATTCTCTGTCAACACAGCATCATTTCAAGAAATGTGTTCGTCCACTTGAAAACACTAAAAATGCTGTAGCATGTATGCTAGTCCTGTCAGTGGTGCTGTAATGCTGCAGCAGACATACAACAACACCAAAAGACATGATGGAAGAAGACGTGAAGGATGCACATAAACATGTCTGCTGCAAACAAACACTGGCATACGTTGTTCTCCATGTCCACTTGTTACTCATGATGGCAGTATAGGAGTAAAAGATTTTACTATTGTATTTTGCCAATGTTTCTATTGTTATCAAGTTAGCGGATGCAGTTTAAGGCAAAGTTGGGGCTGTGAGATAATCATTTCTGAAAATGTGTGTATTTGTTGTACACAAGGAAATGCAAGGGCGGAATATTAATATTACTCTGGGACCCTGCTTTCAAAGTATGTTTTTTGGGGTAAAAACGGTGATCCATGTGAATGAAACGCTCGATAAAGAACTTTTAATGGATATACCTAAACTGGTCTTCGTGTGGACAGCCCCTGAGTCTGAGCCTGGTCAAGAGCATCAAGCTATTTCTAAGATAGGTAATGATAACCTATTTATGTGACTTTGCTGAGCAGCAGTTGGGCCAGTGAGAGGCAGACAGGGCTAAATGTGAAGGACAGGGACTCAGTTTACATCCAGGTAAGTCAGACAACTTGTAAGGTATCAATGACTGCCCAGTCAATCTCATCAACAATGACTGACAATGCCTCTGCTGAGAGTCAACGCTAAGAAAAAAATACTGTTTTTTAATTTGCCCAACAAAAAATAATTAAGTCAGGACAGTAAGTAGTGCTAAATGTTCCTGCCTGGTATGATTGTCTTTAATTTCTAAAAAAGATTACATGAAGACTACTTCTGTTGGTAGGGCTCATAAATACAGCACAGTCCATGCACTTGAAGACCTTAAATCAATCTGAGTGGATATATGCTGATGAGCTGACCAAAATCATTTAAAATTTCACCATTCTGCATGTACTGTAGATGTCATTTGTACTCAAAAGTTATATTTTTCTTTCTAACTAAAGCTATCACTCTCTCAATTCCTCCTTGGTGCTTATTAGGACCATTCTAAAACAATGTGCGACAGAGAAATCATGGCCTGAATCATGGCCAAGGTTTTGTGGCATTGTGGCCAGCACTGAGCCATTTCCAAGCCACCGAGTTAAGTAAAGAACTTTAAAACTTTTCATGAACCCACTGAGGAAGTGTCAAGGTCAGTGTTGTGCAAAGATATGAGAACTATGCTGTAAGTGTCAATGAAGCTGTGAAAAAGAAACACAGGCCACAAAACATGGATACTGCAGAAAAGAGGGTGTTTGTTTTTCTTACCTTTAGTCATAAAACCACCGGGAGAGGAAGGTAGCGGCAGAGGGGAATGCAGCAAGGCAGCACCGAGAGGAGAAGAAAGAAAAACATTTTAATAAAATCCTGATTAAAAAAAAAGAAATATGACTGCAAACAAATTCAAGCATAGTTTTGAAGAGATGAGACAACAGAATAACCAGCAACAGTCGTTGTGCATCAAACCAAGGTGGAGTTGCCAACATTTTTTCTTCATAACTCTGTATTGAGTATTTCAGCTTTTTTAATCCCACATTTAACTGACAGTGGGACTTTTCAATGAAACATGTTTATGTCCTCTTACTTCAAGAAAGCCGTGAGATGTAAACATACACAAATGACTACAGAACAAACATTTCTCAGTAAGAGACAAACTCTTTATACAAAAGTTTGGACCTCTTAAAATCTTTGCATTGTCAGGTACCCAAATTGATGCTGACATGAAATAAGCAAAATGGATAAAGGATGGATGTATATTAATAAAAAACAACATAATGTAACTGTTTTTGCCTGATATCTAGTGGTGTTAACGGAGCCGAGAGGCACTTCTTCTGAGCAGAAAGCCAAAAACAGAACTGCAAAGTTTCAAGAGTTTATTTTCCATTTTTATGTCATCTTTGTGAATGCAGTTTTTTCAGAATGTTTTGAGGGATTTTCTTCGAATGTAATCAAAATGTCCACTCTGGTTCAAAGAGTCCATATTTTTGTCTCAACTTGAGGCAAATGATTACAGCTTACACACAAATTTTCACATCCTACCCCCCCATCTCAGTCTGTCTGAGACTCCCTTTTGGATCCTCTGTAACTTAATGGCCCCATCCCCAAAGTAAGCCCAGTCTGTTCTTACAGTCTGGTCAACTCTGTGGCCATTGTTCACTTTAGCACAGTTTAATAGCTCTGTTTCATTGGCTCCACATTCTTTCGATATTCTACAGTGGGCTTGCCACACTGAGCCATTGGCTTGAACTTATGATGCAAAAGTGGTAAGATGTCGCAGTGGTAGATCTATTTTGCTGGTGGCGCTATTCACAGAAAAAGAAAGGAGATGTTTGAGTGCTGCAGACTTTGTTGTCTTGCAGATAGAAGAACTGCAGAAATTTCAGTGCATTTAAAACCAAAACGCATAATATGACCTTGTTTAAAACTTTGTGCCAATGAGCAACATGACCAATGTATCAGCTAATGAGGGTTTTGCGGTCAAAGGTCAGTCATTGAGCTAATGCTAATCTCTTTGAGTTTAAATTTGCATAAATGTCCAATCAGCTTCAGACTTGCCCCCACTAAGTTTTAGAGGTTGAAGGTAAAAAGAAAAAAAAAAAATTGGGCATTGTGTTCAACTTTTTCCTTGATGATTTCTACTTATTTTAATGGCACAAACTCCATACCAGACCCACCACTATACCGTTTTTTTATGTCCAACTACTGCATTTCCCTTGGAGGCACACTATCACCAGGGGGTAGATAAGTTGCAAAACAAATGTGTTTAAGAATTGCATTCACTGAAGTAAAAAACCCACAGGCCAAAGCTAATGTTAACTGATTTACAGGATCCATGCTCAACTTAATCATGAATCAGTTTGAAAAAAGATGTCATGGAAAGTAAAACTAAAAAGATTAAGACATTGTAATCTCATTTGTTTGGAGCATTAAGTTTGTATTCCTGCAAAGTGTAACACAATTAATGTCCCCTTGAGTCCTAATTACCCCTCCCTTGTCTCTTTTGTTTCAGTTCCCCTCCTAACTGCACCATTCAGGGCATAACTACACATCTAAATCAACAGGGATTAGAATTAGGGACTAAATTGAGCATCCAGAGTCCAGCGATTTCAGCAGAGGCCTGACGGTGCCACCTTAAAGCGATGCCAGACCAATTAGAGGAGAAGGGAGTCTCTGCCTGAGGATGGAGGAGGGGCTGCTGAGGTTTTAATTACACACTAAAATGATCCTGGACGTCCCTTTGGAGATTGACTGCGGTGTCACGGTGCTGGAGTCCCACAGGCCGACGAGAAGCATCAACACACCGAAGAGGAGGAGTCGAGGAGATGCTGATTCTCCATTTAGACTTAATGGGTAGAGATGTCACCGAGGACACATTACACATTTGTTTTATCTTCTTAACCTTTATTTAAGTGGCTCGTCCTACTGAGATTAATGTCTTGTTGAAGGGAGACTGAGTGAGGCCAAGAGAGCAGCAGGGAGAGCGACATTAGAGCTGAGGACGGCAATAAAGAAAAATGCAAGAAAGCAAAACTTCAGAGTGCGCACACACTCACACCTGCAGTTTAGTTACTACAGGGAGAGCTGGATAAGGCTCCAAAAGGGTGTTTTATGGCTGAATTTGAAATTATTTTTGATACAGATGTACAACAATACCAAGAGGAGCTTTAAATGTCATTTTTACTGTCACTATATACACCCACAGACCACCTGTTCAAATGCTTGTTAATGCAAATAGCTAATCAGACAATCAAATGGCAGCAACTCAATTTATTTAGGGTGGTAGACGTTCAGAAGTTCAAACCAAGCATCAGAATGGGAAAGAAAGATGACTTGAGTAACTTTGAATGTAGCATGGTTGTTGGTGCCAGATGGGCTGGTCTGAATATTTCAGAAACTGCTGATCTACTGGGGTACTCATGAACAACTATCTTAAAGGTTTAGGCCCTGAAAAAAGAGAAAACATCCAATGCATGGGGCAAAAATGTTTTTGTTAATTCCAAAGGTAAGAGAAGAACTGAGGTGTCTGATATGCAACAGTTTCTCAAATAATCACTTGGTACAACCAAAGTATGCAAAAGGTTACGTCTTAATGCGCAACACGTCAAATCTGGAAGCAGATGGGCAGCAGCAGCAGCAAAAGACCACACCAGATGCCACTGAAAAAATGTTGCCTGGTCTGATGAGTCTCCAATTCTGCTGCAAAATTAAGATGGTAGGGTCAGAATTTGGCGTAAACCACATGAGAGCATATATCCATTCAAGCTTGTATTGTGATTCAGGCTGGTGATGGTGGTGGTGGTTAAATTTGCTGGGCTAATTTGTTTGACACACTTTGGGCACTTAGTACCAATACAGGATTGTTTGAAAGCCAGAGTCTACCTGAGTTTTGGTACTGACCACATCTCTTTATGACCACAGTGGACCCATCCTCTGATGGCTACTGTCAGCTGAATGACACGCCATGTGGCGAAGATGACAGTGAGTTTACTGCACTCCAGTGACCTCCACAGTCACCACATCTAAAGCAAATAGAGCATCTTTGAAATCTTGTGGAACGGGGTATCCACATCATAGAGTGTGATGCTATCATGTCAATATGGACAAAGATTTCTGAGGAATGTTTTCAGCCTTGTGTCATTTCTATGCTACAAAGAGTAAACTCTTGCAAATTCAATTCATTATCGGCTATTCTTAGTTCACTCAACCTTTTCAAGCACAATCAAGTCAACAACATCTCCTTTTCTCAGACAACCTGTTCTATCAGAATATTTATTCTGTGATGTTGCCAGGCACACATAATAAGAGTTGTATGACCATCATGACGGATTAAAACAAATCTGAATGGAATGTAAATGTCACTGAAATTTACACAAATCACACAGATAAACAAGCCTTGCAACATCTGAATTTCGGTCCCTCAAGCCTTCGCTATTATAATAAAAAAAGATAAAATAAGCACATAAACTTACAACAAAAATTATTCACATATCTATAAATGTATTTTTGGTTTCATAGTTGTTTGTGCCACTCTTGGAAGCAGGTTCTTTCTCAAATGTTACAAAGAGCCACATAACAATGTTCATATTTCCTTCTTTGAAATTTGGAAAGAATTTGGTAACAATCATGTTTCTTGTTAACCTTGGCTTCTCCTGATTAGATGCTACCATCAAGAAGAAAAGAGAAGAAAATCTAGGCACATGTCATTGGTCAGTAGACCGACTGGGAGTTGCCAGGCTCCCCAAGGGTCAAGTTGGTAGTCAAAAAAAAACATCAGTGGAACCTTTTACATTAGAAAAAATATTAGAAATATAAATTATGGATTTGTTAGTGTGGGTACACAAATACATGTTTCAACAAAAACACTGCACTTAGTGGCTTTTTTTTAAAGGGTTAAGTTGCCAAATGCAGTTTTCCCTCACAAAGACCTGGTGGATGCTTCCAGGTACATTTAAGTAAACAATGTCAGTGTTATCACTTTAGAGTGCTGGAAATCCCATTGGGAGGGTTAAGGCAGGTCTGAAGGTAAAAGAAGGTTCAACCCAGCACCAGCAATGTGTTCCAGAAGAAGTGATGAGTATATTTGGCTAAAAACATGTAAATATTGGCAGAAATTCCAAAATCTGCTTTAGGATGATGGTGAGGTTCCTCGAGCAAGACCTTTGCCATTTGAATGGCTCACTTGCAAGACATGATCAAAATCATTAATCACGACCTTGTGAAAACAGTTATATTCCCCAACCTGTTTTTGCTAACAATCCTGAAGTAACCAAATCAACTTATCTTTGAAAAATGTAAAAATGGATTGAAAAATAAATTCAGTATTTACAAAAGAGATTTTTGGGCACTGATGGCCAAGCTGCAATTAACCTGGTCCACTTGCTTGTAAGCGCTTGTTAGGTCCCACCTTACATATGAGGACTATGGTCCCTGAAGCAAACGGATCTGGTCAAAGTCTGGTCAACTGAACTTTAGCTGTGCATCATGCTACACATACTCTCACCTTATATTTTTTTAATTTTATGGACAAAAAAAGACATTTGTTGACATTAAATTCCATCATTTCACCAGATATCTGAATCATCTGAACACTGCCCAAATATTATAATTATGAGAGTGGCGGCTGGCGAGGACTACTGGCAAGCTGGCCACAGGCTGGATTAGGCAGAAGCAAGTATATGGGTCGTGCCTGGTTGCAAACCAGCATCTCAGGACCATTATGAACCAAACCAAAGTCTATCCTTTCATTTTCTGCCAGCCCTTCATAAAAATCATACTCTTGAGGATATTAAAACTCTCTGATATTATCCAGGTATCTAAAATATCATCTGCTGAGAGAGAAACATCACATCTCAGCAGCACCTTCTCTCTGATCGTTTATCTCCTGAATCGCAAACGTTCATTCCTTTAAGCTTTTTCTGGGGTCCTTCATCTCCAATCTCCCACTACGGCCGATCCAAGAGCTCTGCTAACATTAGCGCTAAGCCGTCCTCTTAATACCTGAATTGAAAGTCCAGCAGCCATCTAGGCACCGTGGTGACCTTCAAACTCTCCTCAGAGAGTGAGGATACCAGATCAGAGGGAAATACATGACGCCCACTTCAGTCGATGAAGTGATTAGGAAAAAAAAAAAAAGATGCTTCTATTAGTTTAGTTCTGGGGAGAAGTCATGAGCAGGGCAGAGCAGCTGGTAGATAAAATGAAGGGTTAATAAGGTTCACGAGATGATAAGCATGAGGCAGACAAACATAAGAACACATAAAAAACATTCATAAAAGAGATGGGCTCTTTTATTCTGTTTTCAAGTGTGTAACCTTCCAACCAAATCAGATTATAATGACGCTGAGCATTAGCCTTCCCTTTAATTAAGAATGCTTGGATTAAACAACTTCAATGATGTACACAGAAAGTCACGCTCATTTATATCAGACAACTAAACCCAAAATGGGTTGAAAAAGAGTTTATTTCATTGGGGATAAATATTAACATGGAGCACAGATTTATAACCCGCTTACCCTGTGTAAATGATGAAACAATTTTTTTATTTATTTATTTTTTTAAGTATAAATTACATGCTGCTCACTGGAAGCCTTTGATTCCTTAAGCATGATGTCCAGTAAATAATATTTGATCCATGGTTCTCCAAATTGACTCTGGTCTGTTTGGATCTGTCTAGTGTGACACAGTTCAGACCTAGCAAACCCAGGTTTGTGTTTCCACAGCCAACCAAACCCATACTTGGTGGACTACAGTTTGGCTTCCTCCACCCATAGGGTCTGATAGGAACCCCAACAGAAGGGTGCCAAAAAATGGGATGGTTATATGGAATCCTTACCCAGCCTCTGACAATGTCATGCAAATAAGTGTGTAAAATACTGAACCATACCGGACCAGACTGTGAAAATGCATCATAATATCATTTGTTTTTTATCGGTTTCTATTATTACTACTGCTTTTATTGTTTTTATTGTTTTTTATTGTTTTCTGTCTATTTTACTGTAAAGCATTTTGGTAGGCCCATGGCTGTCTTAAATGTGCTATATAAATAAAGCTGACATTGACATTGACATAATGCATCATGATTCACTATTTCTATCTGCAGCCAGTGCTGCAGCTTTAAAGATGTTCTTGTTGTGTCTCCATCAGCAGTAAACATTGGGCATGATTACAACAATTGGAACACAACGGGAGAGAAATGAGTGGTGGAGTAAGTCAGGGAAAAACTCTTAATTACAAATGTATTAGAGATAACTCCCTGGCCTATCATTTGTCCAGCTCATTGTGATGGCATATCTGGTATTCACTAAATGTTTTTAGTCAGTGGTTTGTGACTTGAATCTACTATGGAGAAGAAAGATAATTTATATTTAGGTATTATAATTATCGTAGCACATTCTTAGAGGGATTCTGTATAAATAAGGTAGTTTGATAATGTTTTTTGTAAAAAAAATATGACTCTTGAACAGTGTAGACATGTAAACTTTCCCAATCACATTGACCAGTGCTGTTACAGAAACCAAGTTTGCCCAATTTTGAATTTATTGGGAATACTTGAGATTATTGTAGCATGGAAAACACACTTGGTTTATCTAGGACCATGTACCAGCATCAGCTTTACAAAAATCTGCCAGTATGACATGAATGCAAAACGTTGTTAACCATAAGGTCTACATTTACATGATCTACACTGCCAGAGGGTCAAACTTGTTTTTGAAATTGAAGGGTACATAAAGACACAAATGTATATACAGTAGCTGTCATAAAACGTTACTTAATCAAAATTTATAAGTATTAAAACTCACAACAGCAATTAACTAGAAAAGCACTCAGAGAGCGCAGACCTCCGCCAAGCAGCTTCGGTCCACTTTGGCGAAAATGGTCCTATCTGGCAATGTTAAAGAATCCTTTAAAAAATTCCTGGATCCAGACGGTGATCCGGATCACCCCCAAAATTTAATCAGTTCTTCCATATCCCATTTCCGACAATTCCTGAAAATTTCATTCAAATCTGTTCAGAACTTTTCAAGTTATTTTGAACACAAACAAACAAACAGACAAACAGACAGACAGACAGATAAACGCCGGCAAAAACATAACCTCCTTGGCAGAGGTAACAATACTAAATCTAATGACCTAAAAAGATGTTCAAGACAAAAAACAGAGGTTTACAAAGTGCTTTGACAAACAGTAGGGAACATTCAAAAAACAAAGACCATGAGCTTAAGCTCAAAAGTAAATGAACAAAAAAAACACAATTTAAATCAAATAATCCTTACAGACAAACACAGAAGGCATTATAGATCCAAGCAGAATAAGAATCAAAGAGGAGAGCATCAGCGCTTGTGGTGTCCCTTACATCAGCGGAGTTCATGGAATGGAGAAAATTTCACGGGAAGTAAGGAAAACCTAAAACTCAAAAAGTGGGCACAACAGCTTCTGGTGGTAAGAATGTAAGACTGATGCATGCACAGATCAGGACCCTATGAAGATGAATATTTGATATTTCAATCTGTCTGGCAGATCCCAATTGCCCATCCCTGCTGTATATCATGGCAAATGTAGATGCAGGATAGTAATGTGTAGTAATATGTCTCAAAATAACCTACATGGTGCATTGATGTCAGAAATTATAACTAAAGCAAAAGCATTTTCCTCAAAAGCCTTGCAGCAATATGCACAGTCATATCTATAAATGTGCATCTCTGGAAATGTTGAAATGGTGTGATTTCTTCTATGTCTGTGTTTTATTTAGTGAGTAGGTTAAATATTTACACTTGAGCATAATGAATCATCTTAGTTTTGCCCTTTTTGAGAAAGTTCAAACAGACCTCCAACAGCCTGACACCCTGAAAACAGCACTGGGACGAGACACTACATGTGCCATAACAAATATGAGCCACAGCAAGAGTGCAATTTGATGAATTATTCAAAGGTCTGCTATTAAAATTTTTAATTAGCCTTCATGGGGACGAGTCTTCCCAGTGAGGCTAATCTGGGCAACCTTTGTTCAGACAGATGGCTGCTCCAAATAACTGCTTACAGTTTGGTAGTGTTACATTTTTAAGCATGTCTGCAAAACGATTAGGATTAAAAAAAAAAAAAAAATTGCATCAAAACCCTGTTCTGTGTTATTATAAATCATCTGGAGGGAAAAAATGTGGGGTCAGGACATCCCTTCATCTGTTGCTCCAGACTTGGGAGAAAAGCCAAGTGTAATATTTTGTGCTTTTGTGAACCTACAAAAAGCTGAGTCAGGTCGAGTCATCCTTTCCTCTGCCACTAATCTGGTTTTACAGCTCTTCAAAAAGCATAAACAGCCATTAGATTGTGAATTGTTAAGTAGCAGCTCCCGCTAACAGTGAGCAACATCTGCTGCTAAATCCCTGCACTGCACTGTGTGTAATTAATGCTCGCTCTCTGCGACTGTTCCCACCCATACTGTTTTATTCAAGCGCAGTAAAGTCACTGGCTGCATATTTATATGTCCCACAGCTGATTACATTCTAGTTAATTACTTTTACTGTTTCAAATATATTTTAGTGCTTTTGTTCTTTTGTTCTCAGTCATGTTCAATTACTAAAAATGGCTGCTTAAACAATTGACTTGGCCTACATGCACTGTAGCATGATGTTTATTTGCATTAGCTTAAAAGAAGCTGATACTTCTAACTTTACCTCCTCAGATCCAAGCAGCAGTATTTCAAACCCATACTGTCTTTGTCAGATCCCAGATATGCTTTAAACATGACTATAAAGACCCGAATGAAGCAGCAGATAAGTGTTATCATCTGACAAACTGCTGCAAGTAAATGTCAGTCTGTTTATTGTTGGTTTTATAGTTTATCTGCTGTTCGACTCCTCACTTCAAAGTTTATTCTTTGCAATTCTTTTCAGTTGTGTACAGATTACAAGACTTTTTTCTTTCAGGCTAAAACATATTTGTCTCTTTTCTGTGTGCAGATAACAGCAAAACAGTTCTTTCTTATTTTTCAAGTTACTGGAGCGAAGGTGAGTTTAAAATGAGTTGATTTTGCAACCGAAAATTAAGCTTTTGTGTTATGCAGCTTATTATGTAAATGGCCCTGAAGTTAAGTTTACACTTGTTCTCTTTTATATGCTCTTATTTGCATATTTCTTGTTGATTCAAAAGTTTGATTTGATAAGACTTTGAATGTATAAAAACTGTTTAAAGTAAAGAAATGTATCCTTCAGTGTATAGTGTGCTAATTTTGGTAACTTAGAGTAAGGTAATTTTTTATCTGACAAGTAAGCTAGGCTCACATATTTACTTTCTCCTCAGTCATGGCTAAAGATAGGAATTGATACAATTTTATTAATAGCTATGCCACAATTGAAAGTGCCTTTGATTTGGATTATTTAGCGATTTCTTTACCGATTCCGGTGGACTTTCTTGGTGGGAAAGATAGGAACTCTGTGTCAACAATGTCAAACACATGGCAGACCAGATACCCCATGTGGTGCTGCATCAAAAATGTTTCACCAAATTGTTGGTGTTACCATCCTCGCTTAAAATTGCTCAGCCATAGGCAATATAATGGGCTGTTGGTGTCATTTTGTTAAAAATTACAAAGAGATACTGTGCATTGAACCACTTTTGTCCCCAGTCCACCATGATTACTTTCTTGACCCATGCCTCTGTTGTCTTTCATTCTGACTGCCTCAACAAAAGTGTGACAAATTGATTAAAAGGGACACATGACGTGAAACTGAGTGAAAGGCACTGATAAGTGTATGCTAAACATAAAGGCAATTGATTTTGATGACTCAAACGAGTAAAAAGTTATAAGACTTCACCAGTCTCATGGAACTTGGTCCTAAGTTTGGAAATGGTATCAGGCCTGACACCAAGTAAGGGTGCCACTCTGCATACCAGAACACCAGTTTCAAGTTACAGCAGATTTTGTAACTGGATGGAGGTTCATCTTCTCACATCTTTGATGGCAATCTTCATTTAATTGACTGTAGAGCAGCTTCTGATGTGCAGACCTTATCTCTCCTCGCTAACCAAGGACCATGTTGACCGACAAGATACAGTAATATTAACAGATTTTGTACAAATATGACTCTGCTAAAGCCTACAACCTGTTGTTTATTAATTTGGTGCATGTGGAGCTTGTTTACTTGAATATCCCACAGCTTTTGCCATGTGTAAAGGCCTTTCCAATATTTACTCTTTCCCCGTCTGTTCTCTGTCTCTTCATATCTTCATACCTCTTCATCCTCTTCCATCTCTTAGCCTCTGCCATCGAATTAAAACAGCAGCCCGATGGGCTAACTGGCTTTGTTTTAGCTGAAAACTGGCCAATGTTGACATGATCGTCTATGAACAACTATGTTCACTGATTTTCACACTGGTCGTTGAAGAACCACAATAATGAACAACTCTGAATCAGATATTAGTAAGGGATAGCAGCAACATGAGGAAGAAACCAAAGGGATGAATGGATAGCCATCGTATACTAAGCCAGAAAATAAATGGGCATACTGTATAGTGAGTACAGCTGATGTAAGCCCTCACACACTGACCACCCTCACTTTCTAATAATCAAACCCTCCCTGCGGTGCCTCTCTCACAGCTTGTTAGGAGAAAACAGTGGCAGGATCTCCATCTCTCTCACTGACCTCTGTGGATGAATCAAAGACCATCCATCACACACTCCCTTTACAGTGAGGAGAGCTGTGTGCAAATCAATATCGATGTCCTTTGATTTACACACCCACACTCCAGGTAAAATATTCACTGTGACGCCCATATCATAGCGATCAATAATCATTTCACTGAGTGACCTGCTGGAAGGGAAATGTGACAACATTTAAAGAAAAAGAAGAATAACTCTCCAACAAACAGATGTCTCTCTTAATATTGATGTTCTGGTTAAGTTATGTAGATGGATCACCTGTTAGTGTTGGCATTTTGATTAAAGCTCCTCCGGGGGGCCGTTGTGCCTCCATCTCCCATTAATCCTCCTCAGTAGCTATAGATGATGTCACCAAGCCAAAGATACAATTGCAAGTCTGCAGCCATATTGGCAGATCTTTTAGACCTTTCGTAATAAAAGCCCAAATGTATAAAAGCTAAAATCCAAAATACGCTGATGATGAAGTAAATGTTATCACTGGCAAGATGCCGACCTCACCATAAAAGGATTTGGCAGCATTAAAAGGAGGTTTTATTACGTCTAAGGTACAATCATAAATGTGTGGTTCCATTGTTTATGATGATGTAAGCAAAAAGATCAGCAAGTTCAAGAAGAGTTTATGATATCAATGGAGTGTTTTGACCTCAAGTTGTGATTGATAGTGAGGTGCATATAACAGCACTATCCATTCAAAGACTCAGACATATCTGCATGGCACTTTGTCTTATTGCAGTGAACTAATATTGTTAAGAAGGGGTAGGGGCTGTTGGAGTTGGCATGGGGGGCTTCTCTCAACCCTACGATGAACATGAACCCTAAAATTGACCATGGTTAAGACATATGGTCCCAAAATCTTCTGGAATACAGTAATTAAACCTAAGAGGTTTGGCTGGCATGCATCTACCCTGAAATTTCAAGAATTACCTTTTGGAATATCATGGACAAGGCTGGGAGGGGGGAGGTGTGAGATGCAACCACTCATTTCATCATGCCCTCTCTTTGTGCCACAGAATCATGGAGTTCATGCTGCCTTTGTGTATTCAGTCACTCAGCCATACTGCCTTGACCGTGCGAGTGGGGGGTTAACAATGAGATACCTGGGTATCAAATGATTGTTTATACCCATTTAAGTATGTACATCAACCATGTTTTAAGCAATACATGGGTTATAACAGTCTCAAGTGACCAAACTACACTGCCCTTAGAGAGGCGATGCAAAATCTGTCTGGTGGAGCCGGCAGTCTGCTGCAAGGCATTGATCAGTCTTTTATTTACTTTAGATCATTTACATGGAGAGACAATGGGTGAATATTTTACTTCACTTCTTTCAGGAAAAATCATCATTGATATGCAAGGTTAGGCAAATGATCAACACAAGCCATGAGTCACAGTGATGACCTCAATTGGTGGAGTCCACACCTGATCACATTGTGGTTGCATTAGACCACTTCAACTGAACTTCCCTGGCTATGTTTACATGCAGTCATCAAATCTTTCATAACCGGAACATTAGCAATAACCTGGTTGTGTGCAGCCATGTAAACACCAAAAACTCTTTTGAAAAAACGGAATATGCTCATATTCCGGTTTTTAAAAACCTGAAAATCACCCCTGGGCTACTCCTTTTCTAACCCGAATATTTGGTCATGTATACGCCGATCGCAATATCCCCATTGAAAGGAACATTAAGTTGTGCTCTGCGCATGTTCTTTTCGCAAGGAATCTTGGTCTTTTGAGTACAGGAAATACTTATTGTAAAATGGCACAGCTCTGGCTCAATTTCCTAATTCTTCACGTTCTCGCCTTCCATTAATGAAGAAACTGACAAAGAATAGTGTTGAGTACTGGTGGTGAGTCAGTACCAGCACCAAAGCGCAAACAAAGCCGACTACTACCTGCTCCAGGCCGCTCATTATCTGCCGTGCT
Organism: Cetoscarus ocellatus; assembly: GCA_037902135.1. Classification (NCBI taxonomy): domain Eukaryota; kingdom Metazoa; phylum Chordata; class Actinopteri; order Labriformes; family Labridae; genus Cetoscarus; species Cetoscarus ocellatus. The sequence continues at coordinate 297,051 of JBAMNC010001210.1, forward strand.
GCTGCTGCTGTTCTTGTGGAAGCGGAAATGACGTCCATTGCATCATGACGTTCTCCGTGCGTCATGACGTTCTCTGAGCGTCGCTGTTTTGATCAGGATACCATGCATAGAGGATTAACCCTGTTTGCTCACGCATGTAAACTGGGTTATTCCAAATGTTTCAGAAACCGGAGTATTGATCTTAACCCGAATATTGACTGCATATAAACGTAGCCACTGTCATGAATCTACAGAGGACTTCCATAAGGAAATTAATGGTACAGACAGAGCCACTTAAATTATCCCCACTTTCCTTGACTGAGTCTGGACTGGTCCTTAACTGGAACATCCTGGGACCGGGTAATATCATCCTGGCTGTAATGATATTACCCGCAATAACTTGACAAACATGCAGCGACTGATTAACACAAACACTTTTCTAATAAAGGCAAAGGCTAAAGCCCATTGTATCTGAGGAAAGCGTCACCATGTGGGGAAACCCTGCAGTTGCATAGAAGGGCATGTTTTGGGTGGAATATAGGCTCTCCCCAAGAGAGGTGTGGGGAGTCCCAGGCCAGAAAATGGTAATTGATTGAAATTTGAAGTGACTGCATTTGTAAATGGTAAATTAACTTGAGCTTACACGGCACTTTTCTAGTTCTGATTACGCAAAGTGCTTTTACACAGAAGGTCACAGCTATGCACTCTCACATTGACTCACTGATGGTTCAGGGTTTTCATGCAAGTTGTCCATTAGTATTAGCTAGCACATCCAGGCTGTTTCATACTCATTTGCATGGCACTGACACCGCAGCGGGAGCAACTTGGGGTTTAGTGTCTTGCTCAAGGATTCATCGACATGTGACAGACCTCGACTTGAACCCTTAACCTTAAGATTACTAGCAGAGCGCCCAACTAGACTGGGACTCCGCTTTATATACCTGGAGAAGACAAATATGAGTATGATTTTAACAAAACTTCGACAAAAAATATGGTTTATATATGATTTTTTGCTGAACATACTACAATACTCACAATCCAAGAGTGTTAAAGCAATTGTTCTAGTTGGATGAGGCCTCTGTTTCATGATGTTTGGCACCACAGGTCAGAGATCAGAAAATAAAGACATATGAAAGCAGTAGCCTGTTTCAACGTGAAGGGGGGCAGCCATGTTCCATATATCCAAACACAATATGTAGGATTTTAATACTTAGATTTTACTTTATGTTATGAGAACCTTATCTAATCAAACCTTTGATTTACATGGCTTTAATTCAACAAAAATGATTGTCATCTTTAGTAGTGCTTTAACCTTGTCAAACAACTGGATCTGCCATATTCCATTTTCGTTATTCCGTGAATCTGTTTTGCAAATTGTCAACCTGACACACTTATTCCTGGAAAGAAAACAACTAGACCAATCAGCATCCAGTAGGGAGAACTGGGCAAAAATTTGGTTGTGCTAAAGTTAAGAACCCATTGCAGGCTTGTACAGAATGCTAGCTATCCCAAGATATAAGCTTGAATGCCGCTATGGGGTAGTTGTATCTTAACAGATATTCCTCCACATTATGGGGAGCAAAACATGACACTTGGATGCTTCTCAATGGAAAAGATGTTAAGTAATTTAGCAATGCAGCTGGATCCATCTGGTTTATTGTCTGTAGTCAGTTCGATATATTTTGCTAAGCTTCAGTCTTCAGTCTCCTGTAGCGGCACGGTCAAATTAGTGTTCTTTAAAGCAGATAGCAGACAATTACAGGTGGGAGTTACGAGCGAGACAACAGCAGGAAGTGACTGCTCGAACATATATGCTAACAAATTCAGTAGCAGTTTTGTCAGATATGGATCTCTATTAAATGAAAAACACAAAGTATTTTACAATGGAAAAAGCATGTTCTCTCTACTTCTGACATGTTTTGGTTAAAGTTTGTTTTACAAAATGACTCGTGTACTGTACTTTAACACCAGGACTGCAGTACTTACCCAGTACATTATCTGGTTTACCTGTCCAGAAATTGTTTGATTTACCTAATTACCGAAGTTATATTGTTTATTTCTGCTAGGTTGGTGGTTTTTGGTTTGTTTGGCTTGTTATACATATGAGAGACAAAATATTCCTCCAATCACCCTACACATAATTTTTAATTTTCCACAAACTGTGTGGGAAACTGTTGCTCAAATGGACTAGTGGCATGCATAACATGGAGGTGTGATCTAGTATGTTGCAATACATTTGATGTGAAAGTGGGTCTCTCTCTGGTTTTAAAATTTAGAAGGTATGGCAGAAAGAGTAAAGGAGATTAAAATGAGCAAAAACATCAATGGATTTATATGGAAAAGGCAATGCAAGAAAGAGGAAGCCCACCATCAGGATGGATGATAACAATAAACTGAAGAGCAGCATTAAGAAGAGAGGAGCTAAAGAAATTCAGCAGAAACAGGGATGGTAAACAGAAAATAGAGAGGAAAATAAACCAAGAAGACAACATGGCAGGAAAAAAAACTTAGTGATGGAGTGACTGAAGAAACGATGGAGTGAATCAGCAGGATTTTGAGAGCCTGAAATAAACCTGGGAAGTAAAAAAAAAAAATACAGAACCAAGCAGTGACAGATGTGATGGGCAAGAACCAACAAGAGGAATGAGCAGGAGTTTCGTTTTCATCAGGCACCTCACGGCAGGGGATTTCCATCAGGGCTGCCGGTGTGTCGCCTTCATCAGGTCATCACTCTCTCGCTCGCCCCTTTTCCACCCGCCGTCTCTCTCTCCTCTTTTGTCAAGAGCCACTTTCCTCTGACTCCCCCCCCCCAACTCTCCCGTTTACCCATCGTCTGTCTTTCAGTCAGCCTTTAAAACCCCTCACTCTGATGAGGCCTGATGCCGGATTGATTTTCAGACAGAGGGAGTTAATTTTTGATCACCATCAGAGCAACTCCAACCGAGTCTGCGGGAACACCAGAGACCATTAAATGACATGGAGTGATGCTTATGTATGCTGGCGGATTGTGGGGGATCTAATAATTTCTGAAAGCTCCCATGGTGCAGTGAACTTCCCAGGACGCATCACGATAAATGTGATTGTTGCTCGCTGACAATGATGAACCACCTTGAAAAAGAGCCCAAGGAAAAGACTGAACATGAGTAATCTGCATGCCTGATTGAACAGGGGTTTTAGTGAATTCATGGTTTGATAGGCAGGGCGACATCTCTGCTTACAGCAGCCTCACTGGAATTAGGAAGTAAACAATGGAGAGAAATTAGACACAGCTGGTCCGGCTATTAACAAGCATGGTATTTACCTCAAAATGTTCTGGGAACACCCCAGAGCATGGTTGAAAATCACCAGAAAGCCACCTGCCATAATGAACTCTTGTCAGTCCTCAAGCCTTTTATCTAAGCCTTCATTTAACCATCAGATTATGTAAGAAGTCTGATTGTGTAGATGTCAGTCAGGATGCTCCCATACTCTTCAGCTGATTTATATTCACATGTCCCAGTTTCAATTGTTCCTCCGGGTGGTGCCATGTTTTGTAACTTGTAGTTGTATTAAGGGTAAATGTCACACATATGGAGATTTATAAAGCTGACAATCTGGATGGAGTCATAACAATGGATTTCCATCTTCTCCTAAGGACAACAGTGATGTCTGGAACCATAAAACAAGATAGTGTTGGCCAAGATGCCTAAATCTAAGCTCCAAAGCATTAAACCAAGGAATGTTTGACAGCTGCTAAACCCATTCAGTGAATAAGTTTGATGTTGTTTTAACAAACTATTTGTATTTGACTAACCTTGCAATAGAGATGGATCTGCCTGATTCAATGTCTATAATCAGACAGATCCAACTTGGCAGGCTCCAATTCAAAACAATTGTGAGTGGCCCAAAGGTGGACTGCCCAACTAGCGGAGCTACAAGCAAGATGACAGCAGGAACTGACTACTTATACAGAGATAAGCATAGATGCTAACAGCTTCAGTAGCAGTTTTCAGATCTAGACTGCAGTACTTTGTTAAATGAAAATAAAAAATAAAATAACGCAACAAACTTCTTTATAGAAAGGATATTTTTACTCCACTTCCAACATGTTTTGGTGAGAGTTTATTGTACAAAGTGGCTCACATTCTGCACTTTACACCACAGCAGAAGCGCCTGCCTACTACGTTAACTGATAGGCCCACAATGAATGTGACTGATGGATCGATTATCCAATAAACTACCAGATATGTTATTTCAAGATGGATTCAAGTGAAGCTTAATTTCAGTACATCATTCATAGAAAAGAATAATGTGCTTTGCATGGTGAGAAAAGATAGCCTCAAAAACATAATCACACAGAAAGGGGGACATACAAATGCAAAACAGATCAAAATATTAACAAGCCAAATAAGCCAAATTAGCAAGGCCTTGGGGAGCAAACAAACAGGACACCTATTACTAAACCCTCAATTCACAGAGAAATGTGCGATGCCTCTTAAAAAATGCCACTTAAAGCTTTACTTCCTGGGGTTCATTATGTAATATGTATACAGCCTCCGACTACATGTTTTCTGTCTTTCACAGGCAGGCACTCCTTCCCATCAGACATTCTTCAGTCATCAGCCAACCAGCACAGAGCTCATTATCATAGCCTCCCTGCCCCCTCAGATCCAAGTGTTTCCGAGAGAGGGAAAATGGCTGCATCTGATCCTCTACAGAGATTAACTATTTCATTTTTAAATTCAACTTAAATCAAATCCTTGCTTTATAGACACCCAAGACATGATGTACAGAGATGGAGCTTGTCAACAGGCAAGGCAGGCAGCTGCTTGGGGCCCCAGACCACTAGGGGGCCCCCAAGGGCTGACAAATTTTATTCCACAGTAATGTCGTACAATATAGCATCTGCAGTGACCTACCCCATTAACCCCATCAAACAACCAGTGGTCAACTTGCAGTGACATCTTTGACAGATACCCCCCTAAAGGGGCCCCATTGTCATCCCTGTGGTAAAAACACACCAGAGCTGTAACTATTTTTGGCTGATTGTATTCTGGATTACCTGTATTGCTGTATCGCAGTGTGTGCATTTATTAAAGTTCTCCGTCACCACGACGGATTTCCATCATTTAGAAAATGACAGGAGGGAAATGAACAGGACATGGAGGTATACCAGAGCCTTTGTCCAGAGCTCAGCTCCGCCACCTCGAAGCTGAGCTCCACCATCCCGGAGCTGAGCTCCGCCTTAGTCAAATAATGATGGGTATGGACGGGACATGGAGGTATGCCAGAGATGATCAGTGAACTGCGCACATTATGCGCCTGAAGGAAGCCTTGAATTCAATAAAAACATTCACTCTACAAGCACGAAGGCATGGAAATATGAGTGCGAAAGGCTCATCTGTGTGCCGGTGAGCGTAAAGACGCACAGCGCACGGGACAGGGATCCTGGATCACGTTGTGTGTTTTTATAATTCAGACGGTGTCTTGTTGGCTCATGTGCACGGTTTAAGTGAACACAACAATTTAAAAAATGAAGAGTCAGCCTTTTGGTTAATTGAAACACAACATTCCTGAGCAGTCCAGCTCTGGTTTTCACTTTTTCTAAATGATGAATTCATCCTGAGGTTTCCTGCATCACTTATTCTCCATGATTTAAGATCAATCTGTAAAGGATCAAGCTCCCAATGCAGTCAACTAGTGCAGTTGAGATGGTAAATGTCAGGATAGAGCTGTCAGAGCCATTCAGTGCATGTTTTATCTAAAAAGTGAAAATATCAATGTTTTCCTCCAATTCCCAAATTCACTAATGATAAAAGCTTTTATGCATTTCCAGAAAAAGGACAGAGTCAGCCAGAATTTAATAGGTCCTTTATTATACAGTCATACTGTCTTGTAATTCTGATTGATTTTTCTCTCAAAATGCATCGGATTGATGCTTTTAAACATGAAATATTCAACATTTTCTTCTGGGGGAGCATGCCCCTGGACCCCCCTACAGGGGTTATTGCCTCTTCACCTTTTTCAACCCTGACCTGTTTTCATGCCTGCTATTGAACAGTGCAGCACACGATGAGTCTACTGCACTCAGCAGCCACATCTGAAACAACATCGGAATGTAGAATTTCTTTCGGCTCAATATCATCACTTCAAAAACAAAATGACTTGATTTAGTGATTTCGTTAGTTAACAGTATTATGAAATGTACAGTATCACTTCCCTGAGCCTTTTTCTGAATGACTTCTCAACATTACGTCCGTCTTCTGTTTGGCGCAGACATTCCCCCCCCCCAAAAAAAAATTCAGTCAAAAGTTTTCTTTTTGCTTTAATCTATGTATGTGCTATATGTATTCAGATTATTTATGAATATGTTTAATGTTTCTCAGAGGGGCCCGTTGGAAATTTTTGCCTGGGGCCCCAGCACACTCTAGAATCGCCACTGATAATGTAAATGGTAAAACAGACTACATCACGGGACTTTTAAACATCAGAGCATTTGTTATTACAAGTATTTGTGTGCACAGGTATTAATGCAGGTTAGCCAGTGTATTAGAGAATAAAGCCACGGATTCCTGCAAAGAAAATGAGTAAAAAACTTACTTTGATGTGATGCTGAGCTGTGATCTGTCTGATTCTGTCAGTTTTATCCAGAGAATTTATTAACAAATTAGGACACAAAGTCCATAATATCTTTTTTATCATTTCCAGTGTTGGAGAAATGCTTTTGTGGAATTAAACAGAAATCCCGCCGACATATTTCAGTCAGTGTCATATGTGTGTTCTGTGCATTTAATGGCACAACAATGATCATGCAGGAATATGAATCATTGTTTTTTTAAAGAAGAGAAAGCCAACACTGATTAGTTTGATTTGTTTTCAGCTAAAACAGACCTATGTATAATTAAATCACACAATTGATCTTCTTTGCTCTACCTGACTTTAGACTGTCACTACATGTTCTCAGAGGAGTGTAGTTTGGACCAGGGATGGGCAACATATGGTTAATTATAGCACTGTTTATTTGAACATATTGCTTATTGATTTTGTCTGGTCATCATGAAACATTACATATGTGTATGTCGTACACCTTAAGACAACATTAAAACAAGCTGTCAAAATAGGGTCCTTACTCTCAGAACTGGCTGCAACACTTATATGAATGTCTTAAATCCTTACTTGCCCTACCTAAAAGCCCACATCTGATCTGATTCATACGCATATACAATATAATGATGTTTTATTTATTATGATGTTGTACATATTGACACGTATCATACAACTGATGCTTCATTAGCCATTTTAATAAGTATTGGTAATTTACATCGTGTGTCAACCCTTCTATGTCAAATTTGTTTCCAGCTGCCAACTCCAATTTGTGGAAGGCCTCTTTTTTCTTTTTCTTTTTCTTCGAGATTTCACCAGTGGTTGAGAAAATTAACCATATGTTCGCAGTTTATGTATATCAACCTTTCAGAATCAATTGTCCTGATGTAATCATTGGTGGGCCTGTAAAAATCCCCCTGTGTCCAATCTAAGCCATGCCATATGGCTGTCAACATGCTGCTGACACCTGCTAATGGGAAATTATCAATAATCCATCAACTGTTTCTGCTCCACACTGAAACTCAATAAGCCTTTACTGAGCCAATAATGTTAATCCAATCATACAATTAATCATCATCTGTTAAAACCTAAATGAAATTAGCTGATGGTGATTTGGCTTCTATTGAAACCGCCACTGGATAATCAAAGAGGAAATCTAATAATGACGAAGTGGATGATTGGCATTCCAATCAGTTGTTCTGCTCCAGGCTCGGGGAGCATTAATCTTGTGGTTCACTCTGTGGGATTTTGACAAGGAATCCCCAACATGAAGCTTTGGTAAAAGGTCCCCCGCAGAATAATGTCTACTCAGTGCCCATCCTTTTAATCCAAATCACTGTGAAGCAGCAGGAGGGAGAGTGTTTACAGCATGGGAGGTCTCAGCAGGAATCAAACCGTCAACCGTGGCGATTTTAATGCCATGCACTATTCATTAATCTCTGGAGAAGACCTTTAGAGTGGCAGTGTGAGTGCTCCACGCTTTCTAATGAGCTACAATTTGTCAAATACTAACATCAAGATGAAACATGAATATTTGATGTTTGAATTTTTAAAAATGCATTCAACAACACAGCCACATTGCAAAACCATGTCATCCTAATAAGGCTTCAAACTTTTTACAGACAAGAAACTAAAAGAGGCTTTCATGTAATTAGCTGTCCTTTTCTGCAGTTTGAGGATTAGAGGGCTTTTAGATGAAAATCCAGTGAGGGCCTGTCATGAAAAAATGATGTTGGCTTTCGAAATTTTGATTTTTAATATCTTAGTAAGTTGGCAGAAATTATCCACAGGATTCAGAACTTTTACAAACTTGAGGGAGAGCTGCAAGAGGGACGTATAGAAGCTGCTTGTATCAACAGGTAACATGGGTTTCTACTGTCCTCCAATTTCCAAAGCATTTCGTATTCTGACCTGTTGATTGACCATTTACAGAAGCTTTTTCTGTGTGTACTACAAGTATTCCCAAGTGTCCAAAATAGACGGATATTACATTGTTGAAAAAAATCACTTATCTATCCAGTTTAGTAAAGTAATTTTCTCCTGTGAAGCCTGAAGATTGTGACTGGTCAGTACTGCTTAAGGAGGGAAGTAGTACCAAAACAAAGAGGCTTGACAGTGGACAAATATGTTGTTGTAAATGTGTGGACTAATAGCATGCACTTAAAATTCTTTAAACTATACGTAATCGGTGGTGATATCTGCAGCTATATAGAGACCTAGCTTCCATGCTGTACAGATGCAGAGCTAATCTTTATAATAGTGACTCATATTTAGGCTTCTTCCATGTACTTCATAATTCTTAAAAAATTCCAAACTATCCCTTCAACAGCCATATTTTGTTGTCGTGATTTTCCAAAACCTACTGCACAATGTGTTTTGGGGCATGTTGTTCTAAATTTCGCAATTATTAGGAGGCATGTTCTCGGTGCAAAACCGGGCGCAGGGTGCAAAGGGGATGGATTATGTGCCTTGAGTATACATGGGTGTATTTTGGGTGTAACATCGATCAAATTAATCTCACTGTCTGCTTTCATTCTCTTAAAATCAGTGTGTTCTGGGCAGCTGACTTTTTGCTATTTACAAAGCAAGTTTAGATATTTGGTGTGAATTCGGATTAATTATTTAATTCCTCTCCTCTCCTGCCACTACACTCAAAAAGCACACAAAGGATCAATCATAAACATAATTAACTTAAACTCCAAATGAAAAGATGAATTGCATCATTTGGATGCTTGTGACTCTTGCACAACATTAAGATACTGTTTCGGGCTCTAAACAGCAAAGTTGGTACATTACTGTAAAGGCTGGATTGCCTGAAGGGGAGGGACGGGAAGTGAGCTGACTGGATTTTCACCTTGTTTTGCCCTATTTTCGCTTGGTTAATCTTTTTTGTCATGATCTTTTTCTTCATAGTTCATGTTCTATGGATTTCATACAATAGTTAAATAATATAATAATATAAAAACATAAATAATAATAATAATAATAATAAATAAATAAACAATAATAACATAAAATAAGTTGAGTTTTCTGTTTTGCCTTCTCAAAAGTATTGTAAATGCTCATTTTGTATTGTTTATAAAGAGAATCCTTATAAAAATAAAATCTCTCTTTTTAATTTCTTGTAATTACACACTGCTTTCAGCATTTACAACTTAATAACAAATAAGGTGAAAATAATTTACTCAAACTGCATTTTCTGACACACCCTTATGAAGGACCACAAAATTTGAGTCAAATATTTTTCAGCAACTACTTTTCAACAAGTTGTAGTTTTTTTTTTTTTTTTATTAGATTATTCCCGATTGAATACTTTTTATGTTCATCAAAAGTGTAGCATTTCATGATAAATGAGCACAAAATTTTCAGTGAGAATTTCAAACATTTTTATGGCCATATATGTAGTATTATTTATTTAGTACTTGTTTTTTTAAAGCAATAGTCATACTTATCCTGATGGGAATTGGACCCCACTCTGTTGTAACTCTTTTTAAAGAATGATTAAACACATATTCACCAAATTTGTGTTCCATCTTTTTTTTGAAAACTGTCTTTCAACATATATCTACCAGTTTTACACTTCAAATTTATGGTTCTGAACCTTTATTATTCAGGTTAGAAAAAAATATGAGTTAAACTTATCACCATTAGTCAGGCATTTAATGACACATGACCACAAAATGGTATACGCTTATTTCTTAATGAGTCATTTTTTAAAAAACATTTCAGTTTTTTTGAAAGTCACCCTCGTGGGTCAAACTGACCCCATCTTTTTCACCTCCTTCATAAAGTACATGCATCATTTATCACAGTTTTGAGTAGAATTTTTTATCAACTATATTTCAAAGCATTGACACAATTTTTACACTTATCTTTTTTTTTTTTTTTAATTTTTGGTCAATTTGCCTCATGTACAGAAATCATTTGCTTTTTGGGGTCAAATTTAGCTGCTATTTTCGAAATAGTGTTGTCTGGATTTTTTAATGGCTATTTTTATTTAATGGCAGCAATTAGTCACACTGGTAATCCCCCTGGGTCAAATTGACTCCATCTGGTTAAATTTGTTATATGCAAGAGAAATATCACATCTTCTATGCAACAGTTTTTGTTTTTGTAACCAACATATTTCTGACTCATAAAGCTCAAAACTTTTTTGTTTAGAATTACTAATCAGTTGGCTTCATTTACATGGAGTTCTATCCTTAAGGAGGATGATGGAAAATAATCCTGTTTTTACACATGAGCATTTTTGTAAATTTCATGTACATAAAGCCCTTAACTTTTGAGTTATATATTTCCCACTTTCATGAGGGAATATTGCAAGGTCGAGAGTTCAATCTGTGAGCTCCAAATGTTTTTTTTCTCCTTTAATTAGCTTGGTTTAAGTAATGCGCAGACTTGTCTTCATGCCAGTTTAAAGATCTAGCTGAAAAACAATTCTGTCTGTCTGCACTAGAAAAATAAAAAATAAATTAAAATAAAACCATGTAAAGTTGGGTACTGAGTCAGAATTTCTCCCAGCCGTAGGCAGCGTTTCTTGCCAAGAAGGTGGGTGCTCCCATACATATTAAATGCTATTCTAGAGCTTTGAGTTTGCAGAGTCCCTTTTGTAGGAGGAAAAAAAAAAATCACTTTTTTTCATATTTCTGAATTTTATGCTCTATTATAAGGCAGAAGTCAGAGAACTGATTTGAACTTAAAACCAAAAATGGGATTTCAAGTATGTTCTACAAGAGATACTCTTGTATTCCAAAAACAAAGACTCTGTGTGCCAATCTGATCAGAAGCTCAAAATGGAAAAATTTTCCAGTGTTTTTTGTTTAACTATAGGGCTCTGTGTCACAAGAAAGAAGACAATCCAGACACAATACGAACTGAGGCTCCATTAACTGCTCAGATTGGTCTTCATATCAGGTTTGTTGATAGGACAAATAATGTGCCAGCTTTCTTGTCTTGGAAGCTAAATCAAAATCTTCCAAAAAAGCGTGCATATATTGCTGTAAAACTCATTCACTTCAGGGGAAAACTGACTTGACTCCAGTGAATAATCGCACCTCATACGTCTTAGACTCACAATCACAAAAATGGGCTTCTTAAATGCACCAAAGAGGGGCCCCCTTTCACAAATAATAGGGAAAGTGAGAATGGCGGGCGACAACTATGGACTATAGGATTGAGACTTTAAGAGTCTTACTGGCACCGAGCTTATCTCCAACCTAATCCAATTACAATAACCAACAGCCCAGTCATAAGGCTGTCAGGGCTGTAAGCCTATTACAATAGATTCTGCTCCCTCAGATTGGTGGCAGAGAGGAGGGAGGGATGAGAGAATGAGAGGATTGAGGAAAAAAAGAGAGTTAGAGAGTAAGGGGCTTTGATGAGAGGAAGAATGCTATGAATTAGGCAATGATATTCTGTACAAAGACAAACAAAAAGGCATAAACATGTGGAGAGAGTCATAATCTGAGTATGAGGTACAATGTTATGTTTCCTAAGAAGTGGGTCTGCTTAATAGTCCAACATATTCCTGAATTTCCCAGCAGTGCAATCATTAAAAAGACTTACATTGGCTATGGCATGAAGAAACTACCCTCTGTAGCCACATCTAATTCAGAAAGGTTTCTTTTTGCAGCCTTGAGTCATTATACTTTAACACAGTACTCTGCAGGTTCCTAAGGGTAAGGAACTCAAACTCATTATTTTGCTATTATTCCCCACTGGCTTTTAGAATTGGATGGAAAACAACATGTATGTTTTCACATCAACTGTGACGTCCCTCAGGGTTCAACATTTGGTCCTCTAATTTATTCTATTTGTTGTTATCCAACCCGAAGTGTAAACTTTGGTTCAAAGATATAATTATCCAAGCCTTAGCTGTGTACTTTAATATTTATATATTTTTAATAGAGTCCCCACTAACCTCCACCAAAGGTCCACCCCTACCAAGGCATTTCTAGCATTGTAAGGAGGGTTACTGTAGGAAAAATTGCCCTTTCTCGCACTGATAAAAAATCATTAACCCTTTGACTGGCATTGTAACCGTGTGGTTGACTTTTTGTGCTGCCAAACCACCGTGTTTAACCCTTTGACTGGCATTGTAACCGTGTGGTTGACTTTTTGCTGCCAAACCACTGTGTTTAAAACTCTGAAAGCCAATCTTTGTCTGTTTTCCTTATTTACCTCTGAATAGCGTTTGTAACACCAATATGTATCCACGCTGCAGTGCATGAATATAAATGTTTGAAAACTAGAAAATCAGAAGTGAATCATAGCTCCTCAGAAATCTAACAGTAAGAGCATACATCACAATTAGAAAAAATCTTGTCACATATTTCCAGATCCCCTAACAATCAAAATTTATTTGAAGGAAATAAATTTGAAGATAACAAGTGTATCTATGATTCCTCAGAAAACTGGGTCAACCACTAAATATCTAAATTTGCTCTGTGTGATGTTTTCATATGAAAAAATGAAAATTTTTTGCAGAGATGAAAGAAATCCATTCACGCCCAGGATAACCCTTAACAGGCAAGTCAACCAGCAGGTTGACCAACACATCTGCTTCCTGATTGAGTAATCAGAAAACCAAAACCTGAAATGTTGCTAAATGAAGAGGAAGGAACACAATTTAACTAACAAATAATTCATGCAAATGTATTTCTTAGTTTGGAAGTCAAAGGGTTAAATTCCTAACCTGTTACCTCCACCATATTGGTTTAGTTTTACCTGGCATTTGCTGGTTTGTTGGTTAGTTCGTGAACATACAATTTAAGTGATGGCAAAAGGAAGAAGTAATACGATCTTGGTGGTGATCTGAATTCAATTGCAGATCCAGGAATTTTTAAACAACTGATCAACATTGCGAGACAGGGCAGTTTTCCACATTATTGCTAATAATTGAGTCAGTTCTCAACATATTTTCAGGACATTTTCCGGGAATGTTGGTGATGACACAAGGAAGAAGTGCTAATATTTTAGTAGTGATCCAAATCCAGAAGCAGATTCAGGAACTTTTTAAACAATTTCTTAACATTGCGAGATTGAGAAGTTTTCTTCATTTATGTGAAATATTTCAGTTCATAACAGATTTTTATGACATTTCCAGAGAAGATCGGTGATGAGACAAAAAAGAAATGTGTTTTGGTGTGGATTTTGATTCAGATCCAGGAATTTTTCAAGGGATTTCTTAAACTTAGATAGGACAGTTTTCTAAGTTTTCAGTACATATTAGTGATCGCACAAGGAAAAGGAGTTAACATTTTGGTGAAGTTCCAAATTCAGATGCAGCTACAGGAATTGTTTTAATGACATACACCAAGAGAGAAAAAAAGCTGCAGTGTTTCAACAGCAGCGTGGGACGGCTCTTTGGATGCACGAGGGACTGGGTGCCAATCGCTTTTGAGCAGACGATCTACAGAACGTTGATGATGTGCAGGGGAAACAGCACTTCCGATGTCAAGGTGCACATCTGAGTATTTGTTGTTCTCTTTGAAGTCAAATAAACTTCTCCCGCAGCAGCAGTTGTTTCAATCCATCCTGTCAAGTCTCCCTTTTCCGGTTTCACAGCAGTTGTAGGATGATGTCATCACCGCTCACCATCGCTTCAGTGAATTACCTGGCCTATTCACTGCTTATGTTCACACACCTGCTCACCTAGACTTTACATGGTAAAAATAATAATAGAGGGGGTGAGGAAATTACCCAGTAAAGTCCGGGTAATTTCATGGAGTTGAAAACTTTAGTCGCATCCTTGCTCTCCATTTGGCTCCATTATGCCTGCCCCGCCCTCAACCTCATTTGTATTGACAACTTTAATTCATTTTGGGACCATGCTTCACTTTCTAGCCAAGATGGGATTCACCCCAACAAGCAGGGTGGCTGCAAACATTCAATATGCAATATATCTTTCACGTGTTTGACAGTCTGCATTCAACAGCACATCGTCCCATGCCCAGGTCACTCCTTCTCCCCCAATCAATATACTCCACCTCCAGAAAATCTCACCCCCTGCCTATCAAATCCTGCACCCCGCCCAATTTGATTAAAATTCCCCTGCTCCCTTGGCTACCCCGCAAACCAGCAAACTTTGGACTTTTAAATATCAGATCAATCAACAACAAAACATTTTTATGCCATGATTTATTTCACAGAACAACTTAGATTTCATCATTTTGACAGACATTTGGATCATCCTGGACAATTAAACCTCTCGCATTGCTCTCTTTTTATTGGTCTCTTTTTATTATTATTAATATAAAATTCCCATCTTATTTATCTTACGCTGGGCTGCTTTACTTTCTACCTACTGTTCCCCTGTTCACATTATGTTGAACTTTTAATCTTTTTAAGGATTACTTTTGAGCCTCTAATATTGTTTTAACCCCTGTCTCCCCTATTTGTTGTTTCTTTATTGTAAAGGCAAATTTGTTTATCTTTCCTCAAAAATGAAATCAAATGAAAAATGAAGGATCTTGAACCAAATGCTGCCTTTGTGGGTTTTTACTAAAAATACATAAAAAAAGAAAAATACAGGCTTGCAAGGCTGGAGACAATCAGTGGGACAGAGACGGGCAGTTCATCATTTGAAGAGAAAGTCTGAAGGCTTAAGAAGCTCTGCACATATTTAGAGCATAGCAATGCAAAGGACGTGTGTGTGTGTTCGTGAATGTGGGAGTGGGTGTGTGTGTGTGTGTCAGACCTAGCAAAAACTGGCGCCGACTCTAAATCATCAAACATCTAAGTTAGACCCATGCTAGCTTCTGTTAAAGAAGGCGTTGTAACTGTAACAAGAACATCTAATCACTGACATTTTTAGCTTTAGCATAAAAAATGCAACAGGACAAGTGTTTATGAAGTGAAGGAGATATCATGTGAAGTAAAATGTGAAGTAAAACCAATATACATGTAGTAAAAACAGGCATGTGAAGTGGACAGTCAAATTTCAACAGCACTATTTGTTATGAATTTTTACCTCATTTTATTGCTTTTCTTCTTTTTATTGCTCTTCATCTCATTCTCTCTTTATTCTCCTGTCTTCTGCTTCTTCCCTTTCTATTGTCTTTCATGTTTTTTATTAATTTGTTACTTTTACCTTTTATTTTGGTCCTGATGGTCTCATATTATGTTGCTGGGTTCTTGTACTGTCTGATTTCTCTTGAGTCTGTGTGAACAGGTAGTTATTGTGAGGAGTGGGGGGCTGGGGAGGGGGCATGGGGGATTCTTTGTAGGGCACTGGGTATGGTTGGGGAATATAAGGGGCCTTTGATTGTAGGGCCGGAGACATTGGGGACTACGTCTGTGTATGGCGGCTTGTGCCTTCCTTGAGGTGCCCTGGGGGGAGCGAGCTGAGGTGTGTTGATGCGGATTTCTGTTGGAGACCCTTTGTGTTTTATGGACGGTGTCGGGTGCCTGAATTGTTTTCCAGCTTTATGCATTCTCCTTCACTTTCATGTGTGCTGTTGGTGTGAGAGCCAGTAGAAATTCTCCATCTTATTGTGCTTGGGTTTATTCTGCTGTCTTCGTTTGTTTATAAGGGTTGTTTTTTGTATTATTTACATTGTGAAAGTATAGATAGAAAGTAAGCAGATGCAAAATGCGTACATGCTATTTTGTGAATTTGTGAATCAGCCTCTGCTTCTGCATATTGTGCAAAGCAATCATTCTTCAGTGTAATGCCAACAAATACTTACAAATCAATCCGTGCTCTTAACAGTCTCCGCATGTTTTATCTCATGCACAAAATCTTTTCAGCTCCCTTTTTGTTTGCCTGTTTGTTGGTACACAAACTGACATTTTTTAGTTTGTTGTTTAAACAAACTTTTGCTGTGTTGTGAGAGAGATGGATGGAAAACAAAAGAAGATGAAGACAGCATGGGCAGCACAGGCAGAGAGACAGCCAGCCTGACAAATACACCACACACAAAGTGACACACCAACACACACTCTCCCTCTAATCCTGGTTGACAATCTTTATCCCCAGACCTCTTAGAGACCCTCCATCACACAGAGGTTACTTCAGAGAGCTGTCAACCATCAACATACCAATTTCAGGCCTGGGACACTCGCTTACACACAAACACACACGCTGACATCCACACAAACGCACACAGAAATACACAAAATCCATGAAAGCTCGGTCACACCAGTACAAACACAGCAATGAGGCTACAGAGGCTCACATACACACGTACACACACCGCTCCCAGAGGCTAATAGCATGTAATCACTGCCTATCATGCGTCCCCTCACAGAGTGGAGCTGTCACTTCAAACTGTCACGTGTCCCCCGAGACGTGAGGACGCTGACACACAGAGCTGACAGAGAGCCTCAAATTAAGAGGTGTGAAGCTGCAAAATCCTGCCCCATAATGCACCTGTGCCCAGCCTGAGTCACCCAGTGTAATCGACCTAACGACCTCTCTTATTGGTGGTTGTGTTGAGTGTTGTTAGTGAAACAAGAGGCTCTGAGACAGCGTGACACAGAGCTGCGGCTTAATCAGGGACAAGGAGACAAAGTCCAGCAGGAAGTGGATGTCATCATGCAAAGTTAAATTAGATTTGATTGGTTGTTTTCCATCAACAGGTAACATTATGTGCCCAAACTCAGGAGAACTAAGTTCATTTGAGGGACATGAGCCATGAACTGGAGTTAAGTACGGAGTCCTGTATGTCAAAATTGTTTTGTGATGGCTTACGTTCACAATTTACTTGGAATGCACAATATCATTGGTTTGATATTGACTAATATCAGCACAAAAAGTTACAAATTGTATCGGCTGATATTGAAATTTTTGAAGACATTTATAGCTGATATTTCGTCCACACATATCGGCCATATAACGGCTGGAATACCGGCAAATTACACAAATGTACAATTTCGACGCAGCTTCTCATCACTGCAGGGGTACATCTAAAAATCAAGGGTTTGCAAGAGTTAAAGGCTGTTTTTCTTGTTTTGAATCTTCCTGTTCCTTGCAAAAACACACTGTAACACTGAAAAAAAACAAGTCCAATTTTGTTAGTACAGAGTTTGAGCTCTTGACCAGGAATATCAGTACTGGTATCGGCAACAATGAATTAAAAAATGTTGGAATATCGGATATCAGCAAAAATCCAATATCATGCATCCTTACAATTTACCATGAATTCAGTGCATTATGTAGACAAGATGTATCATTATTTATAGGGTTCAGTCTCAGGGCCAGTGCACCGAGCCTTGTCTCTCCTCTGACACTTACTATCTCATTTGATTTTTTTTGGTTACTGTCTTTAAAATCAGTAAAAAAATTATAGTCACACGGATACATGAGCTTCAAATGTTGCCACAGTTTTACATTGGTTTGACTGTGGTAAAACAAATATGTGAATTGAGGTTGCTATGGTGATTGGGTCTTGAAGTAATTGACATTATCATAATCCTGAGACTTTGAGATCCCTGGTGATGTATGGCATGTGATACATCAATACAGTCAAGTTTTCTTCATAACCTTACAAATGCCACAGTACACCAGCAACCTGTGGCGGGGAGATGTCAGAATGGCAAGGTGGCACCTGGAAGTCCATTTCAGTCCCTAAAATCAGCACAATCTCTAGTAGAACTGCACTTTGGTGATGTTAGGGACCAATGAATGGAATATGCTTGACCTCCAAGGTGACCTTCAAGGATATAAGTCTACAAAATACACACAAGTCAATGCATTCTCTAGTTGTTGGTTCAATATGGGGATGCATGATATTATTACCACAATATCTGCAACAGTGGGCAATAGTTTAAAAAGTTGAATATCTGTATTGGCAGATAATGGAATTTCTGCTGATATTTACAGCCCATTTTTCTGCCATCTACCATAGTCAAATAAATCATATGTCATCTAAAATATTGGCAGGATCATCACTAAATGTCTAAATTTCACAATCAATGGTAGCATTTACTTATTTACTAATAACTTGTTGTATTTCTTGTTTTACTTCTGTTTCTGACACTAATAAATTGTCACAGTGAAAGTAACATGTCCTGGAAAAGTAAACAAGGTGTACTCTTGACAAAAAGTATCAGTTTCAGTATTGGCAATGATGAGTTAAAAAAAAAAAATCAGCATATCAGACAACAGCAAAAATCTTGAATTGTTTGACAACATTGTTAAATCGCTAGTTTAACAATGATTCTGTGTTTGTTATTCATGTTAATAACTTCCTTACTTTTGAAGCATAAGTGGGGGCTAATGAGCTCACAAAAGCAAATTATATATACATATTTTTTATGATAGTTGCAGGGTTATGCTCAGTTGCCACTTTAAGCGAGTGTATCAGGTCAGTAATCCAACAAAGATACAATATGTAGAATGTTGATGCACTAAAAAAGCTGCCATGACAGAAACTACTTTTTGATTGGTGCACAGAAAATGCTAGATGTTAAGTTAAAGAACCTTTGACGTAATGCTGCCTTTTCATATATGTGTTGTTCTGCACAGTTTTGTTGGACCCCGGTTTCTTTGGCTGCTTCCTTTGACCAAGCTCTTACATGACCTGTACCTCCATCTCCTGGATCCCATGATGGAATAGTGGAGACCTGCTGTTTCCTCCAACTACCATGACTTGTTTTTTTTTAACTGGAGGACATTATTCAATAAAATTTGCACTGAAAAAGTTTATTTACTAAATGGCTAACCAACACTTCCAATCTGTTGATGATCACAGCGTGAACCAGAAAGTCCTCTTTTAAGAGCTTTTCTGCCGCATCATGTGAAATTGATCCATGAAATAGAAGCGTTGGTTTGACGTTTAGCAAAGGCACCTCATGGAATTATGTTTTACTAAATAGAGCTCTTAAATCAACACAAAAGGAATCAGATTATGTCTTGTTACTGTTTCAGTTTAGGGCCCTCTGGTGGTGAATTTTAACATATCGGATTTTTAAGCAGAATCATCCAATGAAACGAAACTTTGACATTTTAATACATTTCATTTTATAAAAAGTGTTTTGTCACAAAAAAAAACTTGAATTGAAAAGTTGAATGTGGGCCTAAGTATGAATATTGTTGAATTTTAAGCCTGTAATGTTAAATCAAGTTATAAAAATACATTTGTCTTACAAAAGTCAAATATTCCAAGTACAAACTTCTTATACTGACCATATGATCTCTGTGCATTTGACTGTGACATTGAAAATGAATAAAAATCAGCAGAGGACTGAAAACTTCAGCTCCCTCTTTTCATTACTCACTGTCATTTCAAGTCTCAAAACACACTGCAGTCACATCACTTTCAATCTGTAAGAAAACCAATTTTCCCTGAATTAAATGTCACATTTCAGGTAACTCAAGCACTTTCTTAATGTCTTCACGGAAGTCATAAAACACACTGAGAGTTTTATGGGCACTGAGCAACTTCTGATTATCTCCCAAAGTGGATTCTGCTGTGATTGATTAAGAAAAGACTGCAGTCTTAATTAAATTATGAGTTGTTGAAAAATAAATTATAATTATGACAGAAGCAGGGTTCCTTCTTCAACAAGCAGATGCTGATTGTTTGAGTAAGAGGTTTGTTGTTGAATATGTTGTTTTAATCTAAGCTTCATCAATTTTCCGTATAATTAGGCAGCACTAAAAGTAAAGGTGAAGGCTGGAATCATATCTGTTTGTGCGTCATTTTGGAAATGAGCTCCTCGTCCTCTGTGCAGAGCGAGGGGATCATTCAGTAATTAGACATCTGAGTTGGTTCAATCAATCCTAATGCCTAAAGTGATTGTTAAGATTGGCTGCACTGATGAGGCGAGGTTATTACGAAACACAGTGCACACTATCTGCATTATTACTGATTAGAATATGACTCTTGGTTTCAGCTCTTTGTTCTCCTACAGTTTGCATAAGTTAAGTGGCGGCACTCTTCTTGAACTTACTGAACTAAACAGGACTGGGCAACTCGCAGCCTGGGGGCCACATGCAGCCCTCCTACTCTGGCAAATTAATTAAGTACATACAAAAACATATACATAAAGAAAACATTATAAACCTGCCGTGAATCATCACTTCCAAGCTGTGATTGGAAATTGTTTCTGTGAACACTCCCTTTTATCCATTTTTAAATGCATTTGTAAAATAAAAGAAAAATGTTGTAAAAAATACTCTAATATGCACTAAATGCTCTACAATTTGCATCGAAAAAAAGTTGGTTAAATGAAAAAAAAAAACAATCACAGGATGTCCCACTTCCATGATATGCTTTGCGGCAACACTTCCCTCAGCTTTACACTACAGTTTTCAACTTTATTAATTGAAAATCATTTTATGTTTCACTTGGATGTAATACCAGATGATCAGACATGCCTTCATTTTACTTCTATAGAGCCCTATTTTAGACAGAAAACTCAAAGAGAAGTAAATAGTGGATTTATAATGTCACATGCTCCAATTTCTGGAAGTCACAAGGACTATGGCACAAATCAGACTTCTTTTAATCCTGGCATTAATTTCTTAACCAGAACATTAGTGCCTTTAACAGAATTATTCCCTCAGTACTATGGTATGCAAAAAATCCTAAAGAGTCAAGCAGAAGTTTTTAAACGTGTTCAACATTTTAGGCACCTAAAACTTCACATTTTTGAAAACGATTCCCAGTGTGGATGAATCTGAAAATGCTGGCCGAGTGTTTCCGGGTGGACAACGAATACGGATAGCTTCAGAAACGCTGATGTCATAGCCACATCTCTCACTTAAACTGCATGTGTGAACCCTGACAACAACAGAAACAATGGCTGAATATGGTGTCGTGTTCATGCTGCACAAGCCACTGAGCTTATTGTGGCTTTAACAGCAAAATCTACTGCTCCTCTACAACCACTGTGAGCAACAAGAGGCCACGGAAAGCAACATCCACCAGTATTTGTTGACATTTCCCCATGATGTATGCGTAGGCTTCATGTCTTCTCTGGTTTTAGTGTATGTCTCTAGCAGTGTTACAATGCCAGTTACAGGCCTGGCATATGTGCTACAGCATTTTTAGCAGTTCTGTGTGGACAGATATATTTCTTGAAACGACGCCGTCCATACAGAGAACGTTTCAAGAAAATGCTTTTTGTCTCTGTGTGGACAGGGCCTAAGTGGTCAATGCTGGCTAACACTCTTTTTTCCCTTCAGGCCTTTGCACTGTTCACATCATAATCTTAATTTTTGGAGGTTTCCCTGTAGTGTGCAGTGTTTAAAGAGTGATTTTACCCCACTCTTGCCCATTTGGATGAGATCAGGTTTGCCCTGATCTGAAAACATACATAAGAGGCATGGCAACACTCAGGGGAGCCAAGCATGTCCTCTGTGTTTTGTCACATGGAATAACAGCCAAACAGGAGACAAGCTGGCTAAAAAAGAAGGCACAAGTTTCACAGGGCAGGCTTGACAGCAAGGGATGAAGAACTGCAATATTTCTTCACCTCTGGGACAAAAAGTTCCTGAGCTGAGACAAAGAGCTTTAAGACATAACACATTATGGTATTGCATATTGTCTAGACTTGTTATGCATTGCCTCTGGTGCCAGTTCAGTGTTGTTCCAATGATGTTGATGCACATCTGTCAATTTAACAGTGAAAACCAATCCACCAAATGAAAACCCAAAATATAGTCTGCAGGAAAGAGGGCTGTGTTCGTTTTCCTTACCTTTAGTCATGAAACCACAGGAAGAGGAGAAGAAGAGGGAGGAGGGCACAGCAGGGGAGCACCGGAGAGAGAAGAAAGGAAAAACATCCAGTTAGGAATGATGTTGTTGATGTTGTCATGCATTTTTATTTGACTCCACATATTATCAACCAAAATCAAAAACAAGTCAGTTTTCATCAGTGAACGACACAATATGGATAGGACAAGGCAAACCATCTGAAAAAATAAGAAACATGTTTGATTGCAATGTAACATAGGATCAAATTATATGAAGCCTTACATCAGCATCTTTAGCTCACTCATTTGGTAGATGGAACTGAAATGAAGCAACAACTTATGTTTTATTTTTTGGTCTGGTAGCCGTCAAACATATAGAGTGGTGCAGGAATGAGTCCAAAAACGTGGATGTAAGTTTGCATTAAGCACTTCCTGTTTCTCAAGCCCAAGTCTAAATGGGATTTAGAATACTAGATTCAAATAAATGCCTGTTTTTTGGTGAACACACACACATTAAATTTTTAATGTTTAATGGGAGTGCATCTAATGTTGCCTGCTTTTGAATCTTTACTGTTGTTGTGTGTTTTAAAGGACATTGCTAATGAACTGCTAACAAGGTGTACAAATATATCTGGAGACCCAATGACAAGCATTTAAATGACCTGATTGTTTTTAATAAACAATTAATTATACGGTATTGCTGCAGCTATGAGGACCAACTTAATTGAGGAAATTCTCAAGAGGAAGGTACAGCAGGATGTTATACACTGGAAACACTGTAGTTGCTTCGAAGTCAAACTGTCATGTTGTCGTTTGACTATATGGCTTTCCACTCACCGATTACATTTACGTTAAAAGAAAAAAAAAATGTAAAAAGTGGGTTCATTTTTCAAGATTATCACAAAGAGCCACATATGTAAGTTTTGTAACTTTTTTGTTCTTCACAGTGCTTATTATCAGCAGTTATCCAAAACGCAATGAAAAATGCAATAGGATTTAAATGAACTTTCAGTCGAGGGAACCAGCCGATGCAAACTTCTGCCTAGCCTACAAAAATACGTCATGCCTGCACCTCTGTATTGGTACAGAATTCAGACCATATTCTAATTACAGGGGGTAAAGGCTTTCATAAATTTATTTGAACTTTCAGATTTATCAGTGGCTTAAAAGCACCTCAAATGTCATTTATTTTTTGGTCGTTCCCAGTCAAAGCACAGATAAACTAAATATGGCATCATTCACAAACTTCTTCAGGATTAAACATATTATTCAAAGGAATCAGAGGAGTGTTTATGTAACAAGGTTTCTTCTTTTTTTGGAGAACGTCCAAGCTTTTCCACCGCTACAGTTTGGCTCTCACTCATCCAGCCCTGTTTCCATCCCAACAACAGAACACTGTGAGCATAGAAAGCAGCACCAATTGGCTTTACTCTAAATTATTTAATTCATTTATTCGTTGTGCAGGAAAAAAAAAAAAGGACCACTCTCTGGGCTTCAGTGGAACCAATCGGTTAAATCATAAGCACCTTTTTGTTATTGAAAAAGCGGGGATGAAAGCTAAAATTGAATTAAACGTTACCTCATTCGCTCTCATTCTGTCTCTACAACACACATACACATATTGTGGCGTGACTGGCATCATCAGATGGGCAAAGAGCTGGGACATACGGATACACGGCAAGCAAGAGCCCTACATACCCACACATACAGACTGATGCACACGTTTCTCTCTAATGCACACACACACAGCTGAAGCGGAAGAGATAACAGCTTAAGCGACGGTGGTGAAAAGGTAATCAGGGCTGCTCAGTGATGCGGAGTGTGTTAGGAACTTTAGTCGCAAAGTTTAGAGTTTGATTTTCAGTTTGAGCAGAGAATCACTGATGGGAGGTGAAGGTCTGCGGTCTGTTCTGTGAAAAGTGAAAACCATAGATACCTGAAATAATCATTACTTTGTTGACTCTCTGACTGGTCCAGTGACCAACCAATCAGAAAGCCCCCTCTCATTGCAACTGTTGCTATAGGCTTCTTTTAGGTTGGACAAACTTTCATTCTGGCCAGTGTTATGACAGCATTGTGGTTCATTATAGCCTCTATTTGATTACAACATGGTTAAATGGTGGGCTTGGCATATAAGGAAGAGTGATGCAAGATAGAAACTGTAAAAAGATAGATTTTTTTTCATCCTTTTTCTTAGTATGAAGATTGACTACTAAAGTGTTTCCTCTGTACTTGACTCTGTAACAACCTTACTGACAATTCAACCCATCAACAATCACAAATAGTACTTAAAATGATGTGTGGCTATGATATAATGTAACAGCTTACCCTGCAGCACAGTTAGAAAATTCATCAAAGTCTGTATCTGTGTATTGAGTGCATTACAAACAAAATACTACAGCCACCAGTTTGTGACTATGGAAAAATCAGTGTGATATGCATTTTGTTCAATGGATTATATTTAAATAGATAACATTTGAAATAACGGCATGAAGTTGAACATCGGGTGTATATAATGCAGTCATTTCAACAAAGCTATTGCATGGTAAGAGACACTGAGAGGCACAGAAAAGAAATCTGATCCATTCAGTAATTCCAGTGATCGATGTAAAAGCTAATTATACTGTAGATCATGCTACAGTGTATCACCAACAATAAGCTGTGATGAGTGCATGCTGCTCTGCTACCGACGGGAATTGATTAAAACGTCAAGAGAGGATATAAAATGACATGAAAATTGAAAGTCAGTCAGTCAGGTTTATTTGACTGCTTTATATTCACATTTTTAAACATAAAATGTCACTTTACTCTTCAATATGGGTGATATTGCTTTGTGTCTTCTGTGCACACTGGCACAAAGACACACACATTGTTCAGTAAAATATGTTAAACAGACTATTTTCCGCAGCGTGACACCGGATCTTTCGTCTTAAACATGTCACATGTCATTTTTTTTTTGTCTTTTAAGTCGCTCACTGAAGTTCAAGTTGCCTCCAAATCAAAAGGCAGTGAATTTAGAGCTTTGTCATTTGTAGTCTATCAGAAGAAACAACAACACACACATTCACAGTCACACACATACACACACACAATGAAACCTCTGACAGCACAGCGAGTGCCTTTGTCAAGCGCTGTCATAAGCATTTGCAATGCTGGCAGAGGCTGCTGGCATTGAGGGATTGTGAGTGAGTGTGTGTTTGAGGGCTGCTCTGGATGATGAATCCTCTGCAGAAACACACTCACACACTCACACATATTGAAATGAAACCTGTTTAACAGCAGATGATACCAATAGCTTTCCAGGTTTTATCCCCTGTGGGTGCAGGTGAGCAGCAGCTGATCACTACAGACAATGCAAGAGCTTTCAGTGTTGAAACATGAGCTACTGTGGTGCAAAAATACTGCAGGTCCTCCACCTAAGGCTGACTGCAGGAGCACCAGGAGTCACATACATATTCTCCATGTCCAACTATCAATTTTAAAAACAGAAGCACCCAAAAAACTGGCACATGGCACTAGTCTAGATATAGGACACACTCACCAAGCAAGGGCTATATATTGCTGCATATTGTGCCACTTACTTTTTTATCTATTTATTTTAACTTGAACATACAAGGTGTGTCAGAAAAGTCCCAGGACTGGTGTCACAAAAGATTTATTCCAAACCCAAACTTCAAACTAAGAGTTTTCCCCTTCAAAGTAATCCCCAGCATGTCTACAAAGAGATACTGCGGCGTTTGCTTCGTTCAGTGCGCGAGAAGAGGCGAGAGTTGTGGCAGGACAAGTCGTGGCTGCTTCATCATGACAACGCGCCTGCTCACAATGCCCGGAGCATCCGACAGTTCCTGGCTGAGAAGAACATCGCCGTGCTGGAGCAACCTCCCTACTCACCTGACCTGGCTACGTGTGATTTTTTTCCTCTTCCCCAAGCTCAAAGGGGTCATCAAGGGGACCCGTTTTGAAGACGTGGACGACATCAAAAAGGCCGTGACAATGGAGCTGCGGAGGATCCCGGAAGAATCCTTCCAGGAGTGTGTGAAAGCGTGGCAGAGAAGGATGGGAAAGTGCATTAGACTCCAGGGGGATTACTTCGAGGGGGGAAACTTGTAGTTTGGATTCTAAATACAGCTTTTGTGACACCAGTCCTGGAACTTTTCTGACACACCTCATATTTAGGGGAAAAGGGCTTTAAAGAGCACACACACATTCACTACACATTATAGAGTGCAGATTTTGCCTGAAAAGATTTCTCAATTGGGACCGTTGTAGGCGTTTAGAGGAAGTGTCGTAGGGTTTCTCCCCTACACAGATGTTTAATATGAGCCTCATGTATACGGTGATGGTCAAATTATACACTTAGGTTGCTGACTGATGTGAAGAGCAGGATAATATGACCTGATAGTGATAAAGATGGTGATTTTTGATGTCTGGACCTGGTGTGGAGTGCCTTCTTGAATGGCTTCAGTTTTGGAACTATTTAGTTGTGGAAAATTTTGTCTCATCCACACTTTATACAGATGGAGCCACTTAAATTTTCCCCAGTTTCCATGACTGAGTCTTGACTGAGTTGTGACTGGAACATGAGATCCCCCGCAATGACATGACAGAAAAGTAGTGTCTAGCTAACACTAATGCTACTCCAATACGGAAAAGCCCTTTGGATGTGTTCTTGTGAGGGAAGCCATCACATGTACATGTTTATGGTGGAATTTGGCCTCACCTATTGGCTGGATATTGGCTGGTAATTGGCTGAAACTCAGCAGGGATTTGGCTGGAAGGGGAAAATAGAAGAGGCTGCATCTGTATAGTATAACGCAACATTACAATGCATTTAGATGGGCAACTGGTAACCCAGAGCAGTACGCATTCAATATGAGTCGTACAAATGCCCATGATGGATCTGCAACATGACTTCAAGAAAATAAAACAAAACAACAAAGTATCCTCTCAAAGTCTGCCCCCGTAACCACTTAATGATCAAACGAGTAAGATCTGAGATAGACTTGCTGTTAAACCATGTGATTGCCTGTGCTCTGAATGTACTTGTATGTATTCTTGACTCGTGGCACATTACTTCCTCAACTTCCAAATGTAGAGGGGTACAATTCTGAGGTCACAACTGATAAAAAAAAACAAACAAACAAAAAAAAACGCACCATTATTCATTAAAAACATCAGATCAGCTAATGCCACTAACCAAGAGCACTGTGTGCACAATGTCCCTTTGCACTTGGTGTTGCAGCTTAATTTGTTACTGTGTTAACTGGTGACTTTCAGCCAATTCTGTTCCTAAATGTCATTGTTGAGTAACTGGAGAAAACCGAGTGAGTCCTCATTAATGTCTCTTTGTTTTGGTTAAGAAAGCAGCCATGGTTTCCTCTGATACTGCATTATGGTAAGTTGAATATTGTAAGGAGGGGTCCATGACTACGCCTTCTTACATAAGAACTGATCGCTGAACAAATAGAGGGTAATGTTAAAAGTAGAAATGGTTCTCTTCCTCAGACAGCAGGCATTCTAGAAGATGTTGTAGTGAGTCCTCTCAACAGCAATAGCATTTTGTCATCTGAAAGCTATTCACCAGATTAGTCTTTATATCAGAGCATGATTGAGACCTTTTCAACCATCTCTTCACCCACATCGCAAGCACAACTTCACCTTGATCTGCAGAAAGACATAAAAACACAAACAAGCAGAAATCAGTCGCCTGCTCCTGTTCCTCTAAAGCAAAAAGAAAAGGGAGTTATAACATGTTGTCACCAACAACTTCAAGGTCTGAAGAGCATTTCTTCCATTAAGCCAGAAACATTTAATCGTCTTTTGCGCTGTGCTCATTTCATTGAGGCCCCGGGTACCCGAGCAGTGTTATCGCCACTCTCCTCTCAGACCGAAGCGCGATGAAAACAGCCACTGAACCCCGTAGGGAAATAACCGCCGGGCTAAGAGAGAGGAAGAGAGGAGCAAGACACGTCAACCTGGAAGGAGACGTTGATTTCTTTCTCATCCAGTAACTACCATCAGAGCGGAAGCAGCATGAAGGGGAGGATAGCAGGGAGCTCCCAGGGCTGAGAGGAGATAGGGGAAAAAAAGCTAGATGTCTCACACACAAACCCTTCACGGATCTCTATTTCCTCAGATATTACCTTTTACTGCTGAGTCAAAACTCAATTATTATCTCCAAAAAGCATGGACAGCTCAGGGAGAAGCAGAGTTTTAAAAGAGTTGGACAATCCACAAACATGCTGTCACACTTAATATGTGTATGAAATTCCTGAGCTTTAAACTCCTGCGTTGGATCACAACAGTTTATTGATATAAGAAATGGCTGAGAATAAAATGTGTTTTCTAAAATGGTGCAGTAAGGGTAAAAGTCAAGATATATTGACTGAAATACTTCCTTGGCCCTTATCATCATAAAACCTTTATTCTGTTTGAGTCCAGTTTGCTTCATTTCATAGCTCTGGTTTGCATTTATGCATTGTACATAAATTCAACAATCATGCTTGCATAGTTGAGGGTCAAATATGCAACATTTGAAAATCAGCAGAGAAGATATAAATATAACATAGACAAATACATCATAGAGTAATGGCTTTTTCAAGACTAAAGTCAAGATCTTAGTCAAGTCGTAACCCTGTGTCTCTCCAGAAAAAAACTCAATATGTGTGACTTGATTTTTTTGTATAGAAGGTCTGGAAACGTCAGAAAAATACATTCAGTATGAACCAGGCAAGTTTCTTTACAGAAATGCAACATTGGGCTTTTACTCTGAAAAGCACAAAAAGGAAGTGTAACAATACTGTGTTTATCTTGTGATATATTGCACCAATCTGGATGTTAAGGTTACCCATTACTGTGATCACAATTTTGGCCTTCCAAGATCAAAAATACACGGAAGTTTAAAATTATTTACATAAAACTGAGCGCTTAACTTTCAGCTGTTGATTAGCAATATTTCAGAAATAAGTAACCTAGTAGACTATTGTTAAATGAATGAAAGAAATCCTCTGTGAATAATTTTTAAAATTCAGTTTGTTCAAGTGTGACTTTAATCAACTCAATTTGCCTCCAGTGAGTTATTTTCCCCACGCACACATAAGCTCATTAAGAACAGCCTGCACTTATTAGCCTGTAAAGAACTATGCTCATGAAAAAAAAAATCAGCAGCAGTTGACTGAGTCATTTAAATAATACATTTTATATTTTGCCCTAAAGTGGTCATATTTTCCCCTGCTACAGCATTTTCATAATCACTGATGTTAAAAAGAAAAATGTGACTTGTTACATACTGAGTACCCCTGATTCATCTCTATTCCCACTCTACTGATGACCTGTTGAAGCTCCTGCCTTAGGCTCAGTCTGCTCTGACTGGTAGATTGGGAAGATTATGGCGGGTCGCTATATTGCGCATCATTTGACAGGCTTTGGTCTTCCGGATTTCCACATAGTTGCCTGTGGAGTGTCGCGTGTATGCACCACCTCGCCCTCTGGGAGTGTATTTAAAGGGCTGCACAGCTGAGCACATGTCTGGAAGCTTAGGACACAATATCATAAAGATCACAAAAGAACCACAACTTCATGAGGTAATTGTGGTTATACAAGAAAACAGGAAGAGGAACATATAAACAACAGGTTAAGTGTGCTGCTGGCCCACTCTGCAGATGGAGTGAGGCACAGGCTGTGGAAACAGAAGATTTACAGATGAGTGTGTGGCGGGTATGGACCGTGATGCAGATGGATTATGTGGAAATTGATGGTTTGTCCCTGAACGGAAGTGAGACTGCTGAATTTTAGGTGTGAGAATGACCTGAGATGACCCTTATGGCTCTATTTTGATGGTGTGAAGCGCATTGTCTAAAGCGTGTGTCACACAGCAATTTGGGTAATGTCTGCCTATATTTTGCTATTTTATGGATGCATGCTCTAGGGGCAAAGCCAAGAGTAGGGCACAAAGAGGGTGGATTATGTGCCTTGATTATACATGGATGTGTTTTAGGCATAACATAGATCACACAAATCGAAGTGTCACTTCTCATTCCCTTTAAATCAGTGTGTGCTGGCGAGTACACAGTGGGTTTAGCTGTTTGGTCAGAAATTTGGATAGCTTATTCAGTTCCTCTCCTTTTATTGTGCTACTATTCAAGAAAACACAGAACACTGCATGCAATATGGTAATGCTCAGACTAAAATGCCTTTTTTCACTTAAGCATCCAGAACATAAGAAACAATCAAAAAGCCGAGTAAGAAACTTCTGCATAAAGAAACCTTAATAATTATTAAAATCTCCGGTTAAAATCAACAGCATAAGAAAAAAGGCACAGCGTCTCTTAGCTTTCTGTCCGGTCATGAAATTCAAACTGAATTTTCCAACAAAATGGTCTTGTGTTTAACAGTTGAGGTGTGCTTCTGTGCATTCTGTGTAAGTGAAACAAGGTCAGTAAAGGTTGTGTTTTGATCTCATGGATGTGTGCCAATGTATACCATGTATACCTGACTGAACTGACGGCAAACACATCTGCCTGTTAATGTTAATGTTCAATCTGAAATATTAATGATCGGTGTACATTTTGACAGGCATTTGCTTTATAAGATGTTATTTTATTTCATGTGTTCTGATGAGTAGAAGTGCTTGTCCTTAAATGATATTTGTTATACGGCTGTTCAGTGTGTGTCAATGGCTGTCTCAGCGAGGAAGTTTTAGAAGATTATTCATATTCTGGCTGAGTTATCTTGAAGTTTGATTTGGGTTCATTAAAAAAAATCCATCTTTGGTGTTGAGTCACTCTTTGAAGATTCTTTTTGGGCTTTCTTACTTTGTTGTAGTTAAGAGGAAACCCAATGGGTTGTGACAGGGAAGTGGATGGACTCAGACAGTGGGTAGATGGAGAGGTGGATGACATGAAGGATAAACATCTTGGGCTGGATTGGAAGTAGGACTGGCTGTGGAAGAAACAAGCAGGCAGGCACAACAGCTAGGCTATCAGTTCCCTGGATTACAAAATGTTGAATGGTCATAGCCATCACTTCTCTCTCTTTGTTTGCATCATTTAAAGGACAAAAAAAGTTTTTTCTAATTGGTTGGAAACTAGCTCTTAAAAGAAACAGAAGAAAATAAAATCGACTTCCAGGACTGGTTGAGATCTCCTCATTTTTTCCCCCTTTCCCCTTCATGCTGTCATCCAGACACTCAACCAGACCGAACACTCATCCACGTCCAACGTATGTGATATATATATAATGTCTTAGGTGTGATTTTGTGTCATGTCATGAAAGAAATGTATTTTGCCCCTCCATGTCCAGCAGCTCTGTCCACCCCAGGGCCCACTCTTTGGTCCGAGGCCTGCGCCAAGCTGCTGGACGACTATGATAAGGCTGTTCTACCAGAGAGAGACTACACAGCTGATGGACACAAGCTAGGAACACACACAATCACACACACAAATGTCCTGAGGGAGACAGGCCGGCTATTACAGCAACAGACTTCCATCTCTGCTCTCGCCTCCTCTTCACAGGCTCATTTTTCACCCACTCACTCGGCTCGTCCTCAGGCTGCAGCGTGGTTCTGCGTGTGTTGTTTGCATGAGTGTGTGTGTTTTTTCTTTGTCTGTATAGTGACTAACAATCTAAATAAAGGACTGTAGCTGTCACAGCTTTGAGATGACAAACTACAGGACAAAGATCTGCAAGTTTGCTTCTTTACAACTGGCTATATTGTACTACTTATCTGTGTGCAGGCAGGGCAAAAAGTTTTACATGTACAGAAAAGTCTTGTTTCTTGTACAATACAAGCAGAGAGCATGGTATGACCAGAACACAAATCATACTGGCAACCTGTGTTTTGCTACTTGTACCTCAAGTAGTGCTTGTATTGACCAAAATCGATACTAAAATGAAAAACAGAGCTATCATTATCTTGTTTTATTAGATATGTATCTCCACTTTTGGTAGAACATGTCCCAGACAAGATATACACAGTTCAATTACACTTCCTATTTGTGTTTTTCAGAGTAAAAACTCAGTCTGTCATTTTGGGGGGTAACTTCCCTTGTTTGTACAGAAAACTTTTCATTCTGAAGTTCTCTCAGGTCAGGTTTCTATAAACAAAGTAGTGCAGCAATAAGCCCTAAAATGCAAATCTGAGTCAGAATACTAGTACTTCAGGTTCCCTGAGCCAAAAGTTTATGGAATTTTAGAATAGCTTTTCAGACAAATGCCTGTAATAATATATGTTTTGAGCAAATGCATACAAGATTTTGCAACATAAAATGTATCTGATATTGCCTCACTTTTGAATTTCAAAGCATCATTGTGTTTTTAAAAAGGATGGTTGCTAACAAACTACTAAAAAGGACTACAAAAATGGCCAGGACCCTACTGCAACTACGTCTTATCCTTTTTTGATCAAGGATAATACTTACACCATAGCCACCACCAAAATGATCAGGTCACAACACAGAACACAGTGAAAAAAATCCCACAGTTCTTAATCAGCACAATGCTGACTTCATGGTTGGCTTACAAAAAAACATCATCCCTGCACGTCTCGATTAGGCCTCTTCCAGGAGTTTATTGTGATTCTTTGCAAACATCCAATGAAATATTTTATAGATGCAAAATTTATAAAGAGAAAAATGGTTGTGATATGATAGGGAGACGCAGCAAACATACACATCTGATCTGAAAGCCACAGCAATGCAAGCGGGAGATGCCATGCACGCTAGCTCTGGTCTGCATTCTATTTGTGAAGACCACAAATAGACCTCTGAGCTCAAGCTTTTCCAGTAGTTGAGAAGTTCATGGTACTGAGGGACTAACAGTTTCATCCCCTGAACTGTCTTGACAAGCACTGAGGGCAATTCCACTACATCTGCACACTTTTTGATACTTTTTTCCTGCAAGAAACTACAACTAATTAGTGTTTTTCTCACAAAACAAACAAAACAATTCAAGCTTGAGGTAATTATGTTACCCATGATTCAGAACTGAGCAAATGTTAACAGCCACATACAAATGACATCTAATTACAGTGACGCATTTCTTTGTTCCCTGTTAACCCAAACTCTAAATCACAGAGAGGATTTCTTAAAATGTCAAGATTCTTCAAAAAAAGCCCAAGGTGAGTCTCTCAAACACTTAATCTTTGTCAAAACACCCACTTAAGAATCACGATCATTCATTCACAGCAGCATAAAACACATGAATTTTTTTCTTGCGTGGTAGGTTTAAGAAATGCTTTCAGGACTGCTTCATTGATTTAAGTGTTTGACATAGTTATGCACCCATTCCTTTTACTTACTTTACTTTTTTACTGCCACAAAGTAAAAAGTTTGAGTCTATGCAAGAAGGGTTTTCAAACTTGCCCTGACACGTATCTGTCCATGACACTGAACCTTGCCAATCTGCTGTGAGCACTTTTCAAACAACACTTCCTTTTTTCAACACAGTGGCTGCACAAAAGTTGTGGCCCTCTGGGAAGGGGGCGAAAGCCAGAGCGGAGCCACGATTTTCAAGAAGCAGAAAAGAAAGGGAAAAGACAAGAGAGCCATCACGACAATCTTACAACTTATGAAGCTGGAGAGAAATCCAGAGAAGAAGAAACGAGAAATCACTGAAAGCAGATGAAAATTGAACACATTTGTCCTCTTCACTTACTTTCTCACCTTCCACCTCAGTCTCATTTAAGGTCTATTTCTTGTCATTGGATTGACGTAAGAGCTGCAGATAAAACCTTGATTTTTTTAATCTTCTTCAAGCAGAAGAAGAAGAGCCTGATGCACCGTGGGAGTTTGTGAAGGAGGAACACAGCATCACCAGACTCCCAATGAGGCAGTCGTTTCCCAGCATGTCGGCAGCAGAGAAAAATGGCCGACTGGAAGCGGCCCACTTGAAATGCCATTTGGGTCACTTAGGGTAATAGCTGCTAGCTGCTCTTTTATTATTGACTGTTTTAATACAAGGGGAGCGTGGTGCCGGACGGGTTTCTGTATAATGATGCAGTGGTTAAGTGCTGTGTAGACGGCTGTTTGAATGCTGCGGCGGAATCTCCAACCATAAATATTGATGAATGGGGGTCTGAGGTGCAGCATTGACGTCCCGCTTCCACACCAAAGAAAAGAGGAGAAAGAAGAAAGATTGTTTGTCCTGCTTTGGGTTGTCTCTATCCTGCTGTCAGGCTGGATTCAGAGTTTCTTTTGCTAAGCTGCAAATTATTTATCTTGTTTATTATAATATGGCTTGTTTTTTTAGTTGTTGCTCTTTGCAGCTGTTTTTGTACAATTTATAGTTTACTGGGATGATTATTTTTTCTGCTTGTACTAGTGCTAGACCTGACTTCACCAGAGACTTTTTTTTCATACAAACAAAGACTAGACAAAAACTTTATTTCCCCAAAGAGTATTTGAAACCCCACCTTTTCAACGCAAACTAGGAGCATCAAAATGGACCATGCTGTGACCATTATTTTCTGACATCTGATATTTGGATCTCACAGCACCATTAACTCAAATGGTAAGAGCAAATTAGACCAGATTTTTAAATTTCTCGGCAAAAATCTACATGATGTCTATTTTTCTCAGTTGCATGCTGTGTAGTTTCCTGAAATGCAGACTATGGTCAATTTTACACCTTTAAGTTCAGCAAACTCGGCTTGGTTTTGAAGTTGCAAAATTGTTGCCACATTCACTTGGTTTGTTTTTCTTTTTTACTGTTCTTCATCAAACAGCCTAAAGCTTGTCAAATGCCGCTTAATATAGCCACCCGCCACTACTTGGGGATTTAGCTTTTGTCTTTGTTATTGCCATTCAGCCTGCTTTTGCCCTATGACCCAGAAATACACAACCAGCTTCAAGAAATAGCATTGTTTAGCTAAAAGCAGCTTGGAAGTATTCTGTGCCATAAAATAGAAATAATGCTGCATTGAGGCTGCATCAGCTGGCACATGCAAATTGACCTGAGCTATGTGTAACTATATTCTGTATGGACTTGTAAATGCTAACCTGTTAAGAAAACTGAGGAATGGTGGTGCTAGCAATGCTAACGCTAGCTGCATTTTGCTTGAAATAAACAGAGAATGCTATTTTAGCTTGCTTACTATGGATGTCTTTGGCTAAATTCAAGCAACAATTCACTGCAACTGGTTTTCTTGCCTGATTCGGTCTCATTTGCCCAAAGAGCAATGCAACAAATATTCTACATTGAGGACTTCTGAATTACATAATAAAAGAAAAACTTTTCACTTGTTTCTTATCATGTGAATTCACAAAATTATTGACAAACTGACTAAAACTATTAATTTCAATCCAACAGGCAAAACAGTTCAAATAGTTTGATAAATAAAATGCAATATGCTTAAAAATATTAACTCATTAATATAATGTAACCCATGTAATTGTTTTATAATGCCAAGAAAACAAATTTAACCCCCACTCACCTATGATTACTCAAGGTTCAGCATAAATCTAAAGCTCCAACTCTGTAAATACATTTAAACACATTGTGTTCTTTGCTTTGTCAAATACTCATTTTACCGACCCAACATGAATGCATCACAGTGTTTTCAACAGAGGCCAAATACATCCCTAAACATGACATGCCTTTGTTTTGAAGCAATGTGCCTCTTGTTTAACTCAGCTGATTTTATGCAATTGTTGTCAGGGTTTTGGACTCTCTGACAGAGCAGCAGTAAAGTGAATGGTGTTCATGGGTAAACATGAGGTGTTGAGAGGCATTAATGCTGATCAACAAATAAAACACCAATTGGTACTGCTCTGTGTCCATACAATCAGGGCAACTTTAGTTTTCAGGCTGACCAGAGTTTGGTGCGGTCTGCACTTGAGTTAATCTGAAGTTTCACTTCAGACTAAATGAATCAAACCTTCAAAAAAAGTAAACCAAACATCTCAGGGCAGGCCTGAAGGGGCTGTAAAAAAGTATGGATTTCTGATTCTTTAGTTACTTAGCCAGATAGCATAATTAAAATTATATTTTATGAAATCTCTCTTTCTATGATATTCACACACATTTTTTGTTTTTTCTCTTATTGTATCTCCAATGTCCCTCTTCAATCATTTGGAGTGCCTGTAGCACCCACCACAGAAAGCTGACAACCTTAATGCTTGCCAATACTGCCAAGGGATTTGCTCTAGTGCTATATACAATCAGCAAAGCTCTGGCCTATATTCCAAAATGTTTTGTTGAGGTAACAGCAAAAAACACTGAAAAAACAGTATATATGTTCAGTTTTATTGATTAAAGAATTCAGAGCCAAGTAGATTTCCATTAGTGTTGATGCAGCTCCAAGAATTCTTCAGTATATATTGTTCGAATGCCATTTTCTCATTAATTTGGGCATTTAATTGAAAGAACCAAAGTCTGGCACATGCATATTAAGATTGTCCATTACTGTGTGCATTTAAATCACAGCCAGTTGGAGCCAATGATAATATCAGAATAGTTCCCAGTATTATAATGCAGTACTGGATGATTATGAAGCCTGTGTCTTCAGACAGAAAGGCAACAATTGCTGTAATTCCAGTCTGAGAGTGATTGACAAAAAGCATCAGTGTCAGACTGTTATCATGCACTAGGAGCTCCAACATAACAAGAGGTAAATGTGGACGTACAGACATGAATAAATATGTGAATATACAGTGTGTGAGTCTTACTCTGGGTCTAATATCTCGTCTCTATAATGAAACATTCATGAGGTCCGGGTAATAAGGCTGACATGGATTCCTCTCCTCAGGATCTCCATCAGACCGCCAGCAGCTCAGACCGACTCTGATGTACGAGGTGAATCAGAGATAGACCCAACTGGGCACACCGAACTTCATCAAACACACTCAACACACATACACACACACTGAGCAGGGAGCAAGCTCGCAGGGAAGATCAGCACCGGCACAGATTCAATTTGAGTTGCATAAATTTGAATTTGTCGCGCTCGTGCTGAGAAGCTGATTCTGGAAAAGAAATATTTCTTCGCAGGAGGACTGAATAATTTTCTGAAAACCACTTTACAAGTCAGAAAATTCACACTGGTTTATGACTGGGGAGGCGAGGAGTCTAAATATATGTCAGCAAATTGATTTTCCTCCCTGAGCTTTGACTACAGCAAACATAAGAAGTCAATGGTGTTAAAGACGTTTGAACAGAGCTGCTGTCAAAATATTTCACGCTGACGGATGTTTGATCATTTGTTTGTGAGTGAAATGCCTTTTTAAGCTCTTCTCTAGTGTTGAAGAATAAATTTGCATCTGGTGCAGCGTTAACTTGAGTGTCCGGATCTGTTGAAGGTTTAAATGTGCAAAAAGGAAAAATCTGCAATTTAAGTAAGATCTGAAAATCCAAAGAACATCTGTTGTTTTGCAGAAAGCAATGTTGTATGAGACTTTCACACATCCTACATATGTTTTTATGCTTGTTTATACATGAAAACAAATAGGTTATGGTTTCAAAAACATTCAAACAGATGTTGCTATCACCATCTCCAAGGCTTGCTGAAGTTTTATTCTATCTTGTAGTTTAACAGAGAGTATGCACAAGACGTCACAGTCAATGCAAGTGAAGGGAACATTACTCACTGAGTGGCAACAAGCACAGACTGACGACAGTAATTAGAGGGAAGTAAACAGTCAAGCACTTTAGTTAAGCTAAAAAGTTACATGTTTTTTGCTGGAAGTACTGAATAATGTTTACCACGGGCATTGTAGATCCTCAGCCCTAACGTCAGGTTTATAGAAGATGAGGCCGTGATGCTACACCAACCAATATCAAATCCCACAGCCTACACCAATCCAGGAAATGATATATATAAACCCCATCTCGCTCTCTTTCCGATGGTTTTAAGTTTCTTGCTATTTTTATTTTTATTTTTTATTACATGACAAGGCACCGAGGACAACGGATCATGCTTTCATTCTTGTCAGCGACATAAAACCCCGAGAAGTTAGACTGCGACAGCTGCTTTGTCAATGAACATTCTTTAAAAGTTAAGTACGCAGATTTAACACATACTGATGAAATAACTGCATTGATATGACTTCCATTTTGGCTATTGATTGAGGATATTTTTCCTAAAAGGAAGGTAACTGACCAGTTTGTGTGTATCATTCAACATAAACAAGAGGTACTGACAGTTAAACAGATGCTAAAACTGTAAGCCTAGAGAAGCCTTGGTACATTGATCTCACATTGAATAAACACAAAATCAGACAGATGCAGATGTATTACAGGGATTTATCCTATAACTCAGACTTATAAAGTGTTAAACAAAACATTATGGCTCCAAAAGTTTAATTTAGTCACCTTTAAATGTAAATTGGACTAGAAGATATGTTTTCCATAATGAACATAATCAAAAATAACAAGGCCCACTGAAAATTACTAATACTATTTCCTTTCATTTATGAATCTAGCAGTGCAGCTCGGTCCACCTGATTCCTTGTTTGTAATAGGTCAGGTCCATCTTGCGAAGCTCCTACCACCACATCTGAGTGGTCTGTAACGAATGTGATTGAAAGCGATAGTCCAATCACCTGTCGGATATGCTGTTAAAAGTTTGTGCTGTCCCCAAGCACTTTTGATGGACTGTTGCCAAGATGGACTAGTTAAATATATGTTCTGTATATTTTATACTGAACTCTCTATCTGGCATGTCATCATCATTTGATCCCCCAACAATCCCTGACATTTCACTCATCATCTCACTGCTTCTTCATTATCCTCTCTTCTGTCAGACTTGAACAAATTCACATTCAAATTAAAAACCTCCCGATTGGAATGAGAGTGTTTTTATAAAGCATTTAATTTATATTCGATCATCAAGTGAAAAGCAGTCATCAGCCTGTGTATGCCGAGCTGTTGATAAATAAACAATTCATTCAGTTGTTTTATAAAAGATGCATTCATTTATCTGTAAGAGAAGCATGAGTGCAGAACGCCAGCCTGTCTTTCTTTTCCTGAGCTCACATTGTGCAGATAAGCACTTATTGCTCTCATCAGGCTGTAATCATGATGTTGGCGTCTTTGTACGGAGCCCGCCGTGGCGTCTTTCACTGCTGACTCAGTCTGGAGCTTTAATTGAGTTTGTCTCTGGGTTTGTTTGGTTCGTTTTATTTTACGGCTTTGTTTAAGATAAGTGCTGAGCATTGTCACGGATCATCTGCAGCTTCTTATCAGATCAACAGTTCAGCTGAGATCTGCACATAAAGACGCACATTTATTACCTTAAATACAAACTTTTAATTAGAAAATCCAGTTCAACTTTGACTCTGAAAAACATTTAGCAATTACTAAAGATACTTTAAATAATTCTTTGCTGATTTTTTGCTGTTACTGCACTTCATGATGAGGGAGCACTATATAAAGAACGACTTTATGGAAAGAGGAAATATTGTTTCTTGTAATGCTTGTTTGTTAAAACAGTTAAAATATATTACTTGACTAAGATTTGTCCTTGTGTTTCGGCAAGTGTAGACATCTTCTTGTCTCTTCAAGCAATGGTGACAATAACAATATCAGAACTACCTCTGTTTTAATCTATTATGAGATATGAAAAAATGGCACTCTATGACCCATTTACAATAAATTTAACTAAAAAAAATTTCTTAACCAAATACATGCCTTTCTAGCCTCTCTACTAAAAGCACCTTTACGCCACAGGTAACATCAGCCCATTCACATTTGCTCTCACATTCATTCACTTATGGCTCTTGGTTCCACTGTAAGTTGTCTAGTAGTACTAGCTAACATAGCTAGCTAACACCCTTTCATTTCCATTCATATTAGGACAGCAGTGGAGCTTTCCATTTGATGGTAGAAAGCTCTACCAGCTTGGTCTGGCAGTCTTTAAGACCAACTGTTCATATTTATTTTTTCATCTTAAAAAATGGGGGCGGTCATATACATCAGTGCAACAAATATACCAGTATAAAATACTGAAATGTACATTGTCAAGACCACAAAAGCAGCTTCCAGCATCACTCATCTCACATGACCCAACGTAATGTAATACGCTACCCCCTCTATTGTGTATTGTTAATGTTAGAGACCTCTTTACTGCTTAAATTGTCCAACAAAGTGATGTAGATGAGGCTTCCAGTGCAACTTTTTTCCATCTTTGCACCCTTACTAAATGATAATTGTGCATTAAAGAAAACAGTGGTATGCAGTCAAGTAAATAAAAGCTCATGGGTAGCTGGCTTCATTAAAAGTTAGTTAAAGACAACAAGTGACCACAGGAGGTGGTTGAGCAACATGTTGGCTGGAAGCCAATCAAGAATATTGTTAGCAAGGAAAAAGTATTGCAAACAACATATGCTGAAAAAAAATACCCCAAAACAACAACACAGCCAAACGGAAACTGACTGTCATATTTTTGTTTCATACTTTTTGGGTTAGTAGAAGGGATGGAAATAAAAAAAAAAAAAACAATTCCAGTTGAGATTCAGCACTCCCTCAGTGGATCAACATAATTTGTCTCAATGCTTAACAATTCCCTTTTCTATTCATGTACTTTGTTCTCGTTGTGCTCTCATCAGTAAATAGAAATGATAATGTGGTCAAAAATGTAATCATGGCAGATGGAGGGCAGAAGTGGTCAATAAAAGACCAGCATCTTGCAGAAGCATTCATATATGCAGTATCTATGAATATATGTGTTTGACATTGTTCTGACAGAAAATCTCTGCAGGTCAACCTTTCCCAAACCAAAAATTCACAGGAATTGATGGATCAAAAAGCAGAAAGGCTAAATTGGTATAAATAAAATCTTAACAATTCCCATCCCCAGTTAGTAGATACACCAGATACCCAACTATGTCTGTCAACATACAAAACAAAATCTATTTTTATATGTCCCTGCAAGCAAAATTCACAAATAACTTTTCAATATAATTCGTATTAAATTGTTGGCGTATAGATAAACAGACATAGAAGTTTGAGTACTGAAACCAGGACTGAAAATGAAAGTAGAAAATCTGGTGAGACAAATCTAAGCTGTTTAAATTTAGTAGAATTGATAAATTAATTGCTAAATTAATCTT
This sequence comes from Cetoscarus ocellatus, assembly GCA_037902135.1. Taxonomy (NCBI): domain Eukaryota; kingdom Metazoa; phylum Chordata; class Actinopteri; order Labriformes; family Labridae; genus Cetoscarus; species Cetoscarus ocellatus. Next base: position 338,298 of record JBAMNC010001210.1, read on the forward strand.
GTTTGTTCAGAACCAATCCATAACCAGAGCTGTCTTAGGGCACTTCATTGTTGCATTTTATAGAAAAACCCATCATTAATCCAAAATGAGCATAGCACTTGGCAACAGTCAGCAAAGTTACAGTGACAAAGAGAAAGAAAAAAAGCTTCAGATAGACTTTGTAGGCTTGCATAAAGAAACCATTCATAACAGGAATTATTGTTGTCTTCATATTTTAGATTTTGTGCATTTTTTAATTTACATTTTTGCCTCAAGTGTCTCAACATGTGATTTCCTTGGACTATTACCTTTAAGCATAACCTTTTTATCAGTAATAGAATTAAATTTGAATAGAAAATTTGTTCCAGTTAAAATTAGTTTCTCCCTTTAACTCGGTCCTGTATTTTCAATGTGCTTCCACTTTGTTTCAGTCCCAGCAAGATCAAATGCAAAATAATATCTGCTTTATTACTTTTGATGCTTGATGTTGAATGACTCAATTTTGTGTTAAAGTGCTGATTATTACATCTGTCTTTGTTTTATTTTAAGTCAATCAGTGGCTCCATGAGTATCAATATTCACGTCTTTCTGTCATTCAACAACCTGGAGGCACTGCTGTAACTTTTCTTCAAATATACCTTTTCTAATCCCTCTCCTAAATACTGAAATAACCCTTGGACTGATAGCAATGAATGTATTTATGTTTGTAAACAGCATAGACCCCCCTCTCATAGCCCCTCACTGTCCATCCATCCAGCCCACTCCTTCATTTACATTTCAATCTGTGTGTCTGTGATCCTTGTGTCCCTCCTCTTTTTCCTCCCGGCTCATTTGTCAGCTGATGAGGAGGATCAGGCTTTGATATCAGGAAGAGAGAGAGACCCCAGCCTCACCTGATGGAGGAGTAGGAGGAGGGGAGGGTGGAGATGGAGTTGAAACTCATTTTCACAAAATGGAATTTAGAACAAAAGAAACAATGAGACAGTGCTTAGTTATGGCTACACTTGAATTACAAAGAGACTCGTGTAACTGCATTAACAATGACTGGAGTTGACCCTGCCTCTTGGTCTTGTTAAGTACGTTACTGAACATTTAAGTAAGGAGTTAATTGCCTGGTTCAAATCTCCTTAAATGCAGTAGGATGGTAATTCTATACACATTGGTCCAATCTAGAGTCAATAGACACTTTGTAACTAATTGTACCAGGAACCTTTTTTTCTGAGGCCCATTGTTGTCTGTACAAAAAAATCAGCCCAAAGTCTCAAGAAGATTTCTCAAACCAGGTCACTGACATTTGCAGAAAAAGAAAAAAATATATACTGCACATCCAGCTCAGTAAGTGGTAGAAGAAGAAAATTAAGGTGATACAACAGAGATGGCACCATATAAGGTGATGAACAGGCAGCTGAGGCTCAAAATATAGGGCCATGTGGAAGTGCCAAAAGCTATAGTCCTTGAAGTGTCCACTTGAGGCAGGCTGCAGGAATCCCAGGAGGTGTTGTGATTGTTTCCATGAAACAAACATTTTTTTATGGCCTAAATATACATTTTCACAGCCTGGTTTAAAGAAAAAAGCTACGGTCTAAATATGTAACACATCTATGTGCTCTCACTGTAAGGGGGTTATTTTTATATTGTTCTCTTTGTATGTTATTGAGGATTTCTGGTTTTGGAAACAGGGGCATGATTAACACGGCTGCACATCCCACAGAGTTGCTATTGTTCAGCCAACCTTAAGTCCCGCCTCAGTATAGCCTCATTATTAAGCTAAAGTTTGGTAATCAAACAGCTGATGTCACATGGCTTCAATTTATTCTTTTACAATCTGTGGTATCAAGATATGAGCAGCACAACAGTTAGCTAGTTTGTGCTGTTTGTTTTTAGCCTAGTTCACCAAATGGCTTTTTTGGCTTTCTGATTAGTTGACAGACTGACCTATCAGAATCAGAGAACACTGATTACCCGAGTCAGACTGCTTTTGCCATGGCAGAATGGTCTTATAATTTGTTGGGGTGAATTGTTTTAAACTTGTTACCCAGAAGACCCTCAAAGAGTGGTGACCAGAAGGCAACCTCATCAGACAATGAAACCACCTCAGCTGGCTCTTTTTAATATGAAAGAGCAGCAAATTAACACAGAGCACCCTCAGGATGTTCATGCGTCATTGTTTTAGTCAATCATCTTGGAAGTACTTGCACAAAGTCTTGAGGACTGTGGATCATTTCTCGTTAACTCTTAATCATCAGAAAGAACATTTATGTGTGTTAAATCCATGCCATGTAACCTATGTCAAATAGTGGTTTGCACTTGGCCATTTGGTTCCTTCAACTTGCAAATTCTTTATTTAAATCGTTGTTTTGTTTCCCTTTTTTAATGTGAGAATAAAAAGAAAGAAAAAAAAGTTCCATTTTTGTTTTCTGGTTTGGTTTAAAAATCAAAAACATCCAAATTACTTTTACATTTTCCAGTCTGGATTCAACTGAACAACACATGGACGTCTAAGCACCGCACTAACACACTTTATGGACAGAATATTGTTGATGCCACTGTCCCGCCAAAGGGACCTGTGATGTTACTTCCTGTTCTAGTTACAGAATCTGTGACAACAAACACACACATGAAGGACGAGACAATGTTTTATGAGGAAAGGCAGGTTGACACTGAGAGTGATTAAACAAAAACATACAAACACACATAGAAACACACAATCTGATGTGTCAGCATGTTTTGAAGCTCCTTCATCTGCAGTCTGTCAGCATTGGTCTGTGAACTGTAAGTGAGCTGACACCAGATCAGACCCCATCTTCTGATGATTTGGACGACATAGGAAAACACCACTCTGTAACTGGTGAATATCCTCAAAATAATGATTAAGTCAAACAGGTGAGGCTCCATGTGGTCTTTCAGATGTTTCTATGCTGTTTGCTTTATCCCTTGCTCTTTACACACATATTAGCTTTTGTTCCATCTCATAGAACACCAGATTAATGCGATCATCATCAGAGTGCAGCTGTTTGCTGCTGCTGACGCCTCACATATACAAAGATGGAGAACAATGTGAACAACGTAAATAAGCAATCTTACATCTGCTTGTTACTCACACTGAGCACAACAAAAGATCCTGACGCTTGAGGGATTGTTTGCAAAGGCATACAGAGGCGATAAAAAGACAAAAATGATCCCTTTTTGCAGCACAATGGGAGCCAAACATGTATCTCAATGAGTCATAGATGCATTGCGTTACTACAGATCAGCCTTTGCAGTCAAAAATTTTCCTTGCAGCCCACAATGTCTTTTCAGCATTTGTGACCACCGCAAAAATATCTCCATTTGTTTAATGATGGAGTGATATCTTCATAGAGAATATATTTGATAGTATTGATGAGAATATCATGATTGATTTCAATGATGTTGCCAATCTGATTTACGTTTAGAGATGGTCTTCTTCATAGGTGTTTATTTGAATAACTAATGCCTTTCAATGATCTCAAACTGCTCTGGCCTTTCTCTTGTGACATCAGCAAGGCATTTGGTCAGAGGAGTGCTACTCACTGGATATTTGCCCTTTAGCAAGTCATCTTTACCATCTCTACATGTACAAATGCATTAAGTTGAAGCCATATGACTGGTGACTTGGGTATTAGCATTAACAACTAGTTTATTTGGTGTACCAAATAACCTGGCTGGTGAGAATGTGTTGAAAACAATATTGAGAAGATACATAACTTTTTTTACTTTAACCAATTATATTCATCCACGATGATCTGGTTGGTCCTGGAGCAGTGTGAGTGCACCCCAGTGGGGAACAGGAGCAGAGGAATCTTGCTTTGTCCAGGATAAGGGGCAACCCAGCCTCATGTGAGTGCACTCTTAGTGTACACCCCAATTCCAGTGAAGTTAGGATGTTGTATAAAATGTTAAAAAAGCTTCAGTTCCCAAATATATGTAAGGTGTTGTAAAAAGGAAGTGATTTAACACAGTGGCAAACATGCTCGTGTCCCATCTTTTTTGAAACATGCTGCAGGCATCAAATATTACATGAGAGAATATTTGCAAAATAATTATACTCTGGAATTCCTTCCCTCCCCATTTCACTCTTAGTTAAAATGCACCTTAATGCTCTGCATTAACTTTTACTATATCTCCCCAACTGCCTACTGGCTCTGCTGTAGGTTAGCATATTTTTATCCCTGCACAGGTTTTTCTGCACAACACTGTTAACTTCATCTCCGCACTGGTTCTTTTGCACATTCTTGTCAATTTGCTAATTTTACCCCTCATTGCTAATTTTATCCCTGCTCAGGTTTTGCACAGTACCTGTTAATTTTATCCCTGCACAGGTTTTTACACAGTAGGTGTATAGTCTCTTAACTGCATGAGTTTCTACTCAACTAGGGCCTTTCTTTTTTCTTTTTTTTTTTTTTTAATGTCTTGGGGTTAAAACATTATGTTTGGGAGGGGGATATTATTATTATTACTAATTCCTGGGGTCAATATGTAAATTGTCTTATGTCATGTTCGTCTTGTAACCTGCTACTGGATGCTTGAATTTCCCTCGGGATCACTAAAGTATCTCTCTATCTATCTATCTATCAGTCGGAACATTAAACAGTTATGTTGAAGTGTATGGAATGCATGTACGTCAAAAAGGATTTGCAAATCATTTTATTCATTTTTTTCATACTTCATACACAATGTCTCAACTTCAGTGGAAATTCAGTTGCCTCATGACTTCAGTTTTGAAAATGACAACATCCTTTTTTTTTTTCAATTTAATCCTGCTTTGAATAAAGTATGTATAATGTGCACTGTGTCAGGACTACAGCAGCTTGATATTGTTCACCAGGTGGCGCTGCAAAGGTCTGAGGGCAGAGGTGAAACTAATTCACTTTACTCTATCCCCACACACATACACAAACACACACACACACTCTTTACTTTCATCCGCCCTGCCTTCACTCTGCTCCTGTCAGCTATGTTAAACACCAGTGATTGCTATTTGATAATAAATGACACCACGGGACAAACAATCACATATAGAGGGTCCCTACCAGCACACGCACTACTTTTAACACCGCACACACTGGCATGCAATCTCAGGGTCACATTTTAATCATGATCCTGTCTCGGTCTAATCCACATCAAAGATAAAATTCTGTTTAATCCCCTCACCGCTAACTGCATGCTGCTACACACACTCCCACACGTGTAGAGGAAGTAGAAGTGTGTGTAAGGTGTGTGTATCAGTGTTGGTGTCAGATTTATGCTCCCTCAGCCATCTGCAGGGGACTTTGATAACCCGATCACAGCAGCTGATACCAATACTAACACTGAGCCAGTAAAGTAAGTCACTGTGTACTCTTCAAGCTTATGGACCAAATTTTGGGTAATGATGGTCAAAATGCATGAAACATGTCGCTTCATTTTCATACACTGAGAGAGCATAAAAGAGCTTTCAAACTGGAGATATACTTGCAGTTAGTCCTTGCGTTTGCGTCCATTGGTATCATGAGCTTTTCTGTTCATCTACTTCCCTGTATGTGGCCCGTGTTGCTGGAAGACCCCACTAGAGTGCGCTGAAGACCTCAAGCTGTGCTAACTACCTTTTCTATGAGTCATAAGCTGCAGTTATTCTTAAGCTGCGCTCACACTTGGCGGCTGAAATCGCGTCACTCACCCAAGTAGCGTCACCTGTCCATAAATATCTCATTTTGGTCACCGTAGCCGTCACTCAGTGACGTCACGTCCGCTCGAGTTTCACCGTGATCATATCATATCATATTATAGGATGAATTAGCTGACATTATTCCAACTGTATCTTTTTCACTCACCTACCAACCACAAAACACTGCAGCTGCTGGCTCTGCAGCAGCCTCTTCTGTGAGTTTTCTGCGGTCCCATCTAGGCGGAACTAATGTACTCACTGACTAATGTTTCCCACAAGGACATGGGTTGTCACTCTGTAAACCGGAATAAAAACAGTCTGTCACGGGTACCGTCACAAACCCACACAATGCTGACTGGCTGTTGCCGCACAGCCACAGGCGATATCGTCTGAAGAGTTCAAATTTTTCAACTTTGGCGACCAAGCAATGAGCGTCATGGTTGCCCAGAGCGTGTCTGTTGCATCGCAGGAGGGTTAACCCCGCATTGACTTTACATGGAGAGTGGTCGCTGAGGTTGCCAAGTTGCGTTCAGTGTGTAGGCAGCTTTGGAGTAGAAGAAAAAATAAACACCAACTTGGGGTTTAGTGTCTTGCCCAAGAACACATCTCCATGTGACAGCCGGAGCTGGGTTCGAACCTGTAACCTTCCAGTTACCGACCAAGTCCTAGCTTATGCTAGTCTTTATGCTCTATACAACACTTTCCGTTCAAAAATGCTCCTTCTAAAACAAATCAAAGGAAACTTACTGTCCACAAAACTGGCACAAATTAACCTTGAGGTAGCCTGCAGTCACTTTTTGCTTTGGCTGACTGTAACTGTAACAACCTTTCAGATAGATTGCTTCAGTGGTAAATGGTCTTAAGTTTGTATAGCACTTTTCTGGTTGTCTGGTGACTTCTGTCACATTCACATATAAAGTTTGGTAAATGCAATCCTTTATGTGTGAGAGAATGATTTGTACAAAAGCAGTGTTTTGGTGAGTGTTTTCAGCAACAGGATGACATGGAACTCACTCAGAAGAAATCTTCATCCACAGCTCGTGCTGTGTTAAGAAGTAAAAACAGAAACAGAGTGGTCCACACATGTATTTAACCTCTGACAACTACGATGATAAGATTTAGATTTTTGTTGCAATGACTGCCTGATAAGCGGTGGTTCACGCACAATCAGACCAACCATAAATTATTTTTAAAGATATTTTTAGTTTTGTTTTAGCTGGTGGTCTTAATCACTCTGCTGAGGATAATCCACCCGTAAATTTATGGTTTTATATTTCTGATTGAGGACCAGAACACAATGTATAAGCACCAGCTGCTCCAGCTGTCACTCAGCTCTGAGTGCTCTCCACCAATACATTCTGAAAATACATGAACTAAGGGAAGAACAGGACTTGACAATTTAATTTGCATTTGTTGAATTAATCAGCTGATACACAAAATATAGCATTAAGTGCAATGAAATGCATTTTTTGAGCCGCAACTCATTCAATCATGTGTAACAGTAGCAGAAATACAATAATGCCCCACCTATGCCAGAAAGAACCTTCCAGCACCCCCTGCAATGTTTAAAGTGAGGTTTTTTATCAATCTAAATCTTTTTTGAGGCAAGTCGCCTCATTGCTTTTTGTCCTACACACATCAATTACATAACAGAGCACAATTGCAGATACTTTTTAAAAAACAGAATTGTCTTTTCAAGAGGGGGGAAATCTCTGTTTTAAAAAAAATACCCGCTTACATGTAACTGCAGCCTAATAAAAGCTTCAAAAAAAAATTTGGTAATTATAAAAAGAGATGTCCCTCCATGCACTTTCACCTCCTTTTTGAATTCCTTTGTTGTTTGGCAATAAGTATACAGTATGGGAAGAAAAACACATAAAGTAACATGAAATCAGTGTAAAAGTAGCATTATGTTTTGCTTTGCATCACTGACATGCTGATAGGACACTGAAAGAGGCCATATTTTGCCTTTACTCAAGTTGATGTATTCAATGATGACTGACTTTGTTCACAATTGCTTATGTTAAAAAATATATATATATATAGTTTTTACATACTGAGTATACCTAATCCAGCTGTATGCTCTTTCTGCCTGCAATGCTATGTTGGAGCTCCTGCCTCTTTAAGGCCCTCTTCCTCATGTGGGCCCAGTCTTTTCTAATTGGTTGACCTGTCTAACATTACAATTGGTCAGTATAGTACTGCTAGTGAACATGTTGTCAACAACCCTGTATTCATCCCATGGTCTCTCCTCTGCACTGAACTTGCTACCCCAAGCCAGTGAGCTTAAACTGACTATCAAAAGGAGGATATAACTCTGGTTGGTCTATTCAGACGGGACGAGCTAATTCAGGCAGCTGCTGACGCTGTGAAGAGGAGGAGAGAGAGAAGTCCTGATGACGCAGACTTTTTTTGTCTTTTAAAAGAGAAGCACTCAAGCGGAGGAGACATGTAAAACCTACTAAAGGACATTAAAGTCAATGAAGCATAATATGGGCTCTTTAACTAGAAGGCAATAGCTCACTTTGTTGCTAAAGCTCTTTCGCCTCGAATGCAACTAGCACACAGATTTGCCTACAAAGCATGCTATCCTCATGATCTTACAATGCAGCAATAATCCTTTGGTGGTTAACTCCTACTTCAATTTCTGCCCATTTACCCAATGATTTACAGAGTACAAGGCCCTATGTCATCTCTCATTGGTTCAGTGCCTTCTATTCTGCCTTTGTGTCCATTATTATCTTGATTCTGACTCTTCTTTGGGCAGATAAGCCTCATGGTTTGGTCAACATATCATGATTTTTGCACCCTGTAAATCAGAAGTAGACCAAGCTTTCAGCTCAACAGACTTTATAATTCATTTTTTCCCCTAAAATCAACCATTCATATGAGCATATGCTGAATTAAAAATGGATAAAATAATCTACTTTCAGACTAACAATTCTTTTTGCAACCATTGAAGCTGTTCTCTACAGTTTTCAAGCAACTCTGCTTTGGCTGTGCATAAGAACAAGAGACTGCAGTTACCTCATAAACATGTACTGCTTGACACCAACACAGCAATAAACTACATTTTTTCTGCCACTGAATCCCACTGAATCTTTGCTGTTGCTAATTAAAACCTTGTCAAAACGTAGTTTTAAAGACTCCAAAGCGCTAAAAATGTTCTTCTCTGCTAAATAATATAATCCGCTGTCATCAATAATCAAAGTTTCAACACTTACCGCCCCCCCTGTGTGTGTTTATCTGAGTTTCTATATATAAAACCATGTGTGTTTGAATGATCTGTTCTTTCATGTTGACGGCAGCGTGGAGACGAGTTGACCGCAAGGCATCATGACGTTTTCCTTTTTTCATCCGTAGATCAAAACCACAACACTTTTCCTTCCTCTGCTGGCTCCTTTGTGCCTTTCTATGTTAAAAAAAAGTGATGAAAGAAACTCAAAATGACCTACTTTTCCTTCCCTCAACCTTCATTTTTTTTTTTCCCCAGACTTCCTAAAAGGAGCGTTAAAACCGTCTCCGTCGTCTTCGGTTGACGCGGGGAAGTTAAGGCAGGTCTATTTTTGGTTCCTGTGGAGATCTTTGGATACCTCTTGCCCTGGGTGCTTATGTAACTGCTGCCTCTTGCACACTACTGCTGAAGTAAAGAATAAAGGAAAAAAAAAACAACAACAGACCTATCTGCTTCTTTTCTGGGTCATTCAGATGCAGAAGTGGTTGTTTATCCTGCAGAGCTGCTGCGTAACGAAGCTCAGAGCACTGTGAACCCTGTCAGTGTGAGAGGAGACAGTGCGAAAGGCCAGCGCCTCACCTCTGCTTCATTATTTATCTAGTCTTTCATCCTTTTGTTGGCTTTATTTATGAGCTTCAAACAGGTGGCCCTGCCAGGAGGGCGAGAGGAGGGCGGAGGTGGAGGAGGGAGGACGTGCAGAGATGGAGAGAAAATGAGACAGAAAAGGCCAGACAATAAGACGTAGAGGCACCTTCTTTGAGGAGTTGAAGAGAACTGACTGCTTATTTTTGCAGAGATTTTTATTTTCTTTTTACCTCAAAGTTCAGTGGATTTTAAATTAATGGATGTATTTGATTTGAAGTATGCCAAAGTCAGATTGCACAGTTATTGTGTCTATTTCTGTGGTTACCATTTCAGAGCCATAGATGACCTGTGCGTGGCGCAGTCTGATAGTACCATTGACTGGCAATCAGAAGGTTTGCAGGTTCAAGCCCAGCTCCAGCTGACATGGCAGTATGTGTTGGGCAAGACACCCAAAGTTGCGCCCACTGCTGCATCAGTAGCGTGTAAATGGGCATGAAAGGGCCAATGTGTTAGTCGATACTAACAGAAAACTGACGTAGATACTCCAACCATCAGTGAGAGAATGTGATGGTGAACGGGTAGATGTGACCTGCAGTGTAAAGCTGCTTTGAGTAGTCAAAAAGACTAGAAAAGTGCTGTATAAGCGCGAGTCCTTTTACCATTTACTTGATTCATAGAAATGGACTACAACGTGGAACTGACCAATATCACATCTTTTGTCGAAACTTCCTACAGGTGACATGGACAAATGCTTGGGATCCCACGTTCTCTGAGGGGCGCCATAAGGCTGTCCATTTCCCTCTTCCTCTTCCTGCTACGCACAGTTCAACATCTCCCTCTCTGCCTCTTTCTCTTCATGTTTCTCTTTCTTTTCGTCTCTCTATCTTGGTCTCCTGGCTGGGGATAGCGCAGACAGGTGAAGGGTACCAAAGTGTGCATGTTTCAGAAAAAAAGCAGCCCTGTGCCTCAGATTGCTCATAAACAGCAGTGATAGTAAGAATTTACACCCTGAAATCTTTGAGAATGTTGATTATTGGCTTGTGGACCATATAGGCTTTCTTCATTTTCAGTTCAAGTATTGATAAGACTGCCGACCACATAGATAAGCCTCTTTTCATACAGACAGCCTGCTGTAGGCACATGATAAAGTGATAAAAGAGAGATAGAGAACTGCAGACCAGAGGTAGACTGTGTTTATATTGTGCCTTGTCTGAAAATGTGTGTGACAGTAAAAAATAATGTGTCGTTGCTGTCAGGCACAAACCCCCTATCTCTATTTTCATGATTTTCCTTTTCTTTTTTATAAAACAGTGCTAATGGTCACCTTTCATGCTTGTGAGAGGGCTTTATAAACTTTTAACCAAATAAAACTTCAAAAACATATTTTGTTTTCAGGTCAATGCAATATTAATTCATTCATTTAGTAGAAGAGCTTTTTTTCACTTCCTGAAAAGTTGCAGTTTTGGAGATACAAGCTTTTTGCCAACCAGTAACAAATATAAAAATGGCTTGGGTTGTTATGCATTGCTGATGTATGTAAATTATTTATGTAACTAATTTCTCCAGATTTCACCAGCACATGTTAGTGATAGTAGGCCTCCAAAAAAGTAACAAAGACAAAAGAGAAAAAAAAAAAAACCATGCATTTAAATGCAAACCAGGCCCACTATGTCACAAAAAGTACCAGAATACACAACTAATTCTCTTTAAACCCCAGTTAGTCTTCACAAATTAGCACACTGTAAATAAAAAAAAAATCAACTGATTAGGAGTCTGGATTATCATGTACAAAATGAGAACATAATTTAAAATTATAGTAGATTACATGGCAAGATGAGAAAATAAAAGCTGCATTTGATGAGTTAAGGATGGGCAACAGTAAGAAACACAGATAAACTAGAAAAGCACTCCGAGAGCGCAGACCTCCACCAAGCAGCTCAGTTACGGCAGTGGCTTTTCTGCTCTGATTGGACAGCCGAGTCTCCGCTCATGTCAGTCCATGTGAATAATTCTGCGTTCCATTTATGTACATGGGGACTGGGAAAAGGGGAGTGTGAATGACGTGATTTCCAAGTTATCAGTGTTCCACTTACAAAGTCAGAAAACAACGTGCAGATCTCCCAGGCTATTGTTAGCCATTGTGTTGGCAAAACCCCTGCGCTGGCATTGCAAGGGAAGGTGGGAAATGTAGTGACACAGGCTTGAAAAATGCTGACATCAGTTTGTAAATAAACTACAATTCCCATAATGACGTAAATGAATGGGATTTGCCATTATAAACTCCAATGTTTTTTTGTGACATCAATCTGGATCGGATCAGCACCAAAATGTAATGGCTTGTTCCCTGGACCAAACCACACTTTTGGTAAAATTTTCATGTAAATCCATCCAGTAGTTTTTGTGTAATCTTGCTATCAGAAAAATAAACAAACAGACAGACAAACAAACAAACAAACAAACAGACCCTGGCAAAAACATAACCTCCTTGGTTAGGAGGCAATAAATTGAACTGACAGTTAATAGAATTTGCACTGCAGCACAGCACTGCATAAACCTAACAACAATGTCTACATGGTGTCAACATACTTGTTGTGCTGCCTCATATTGGGTTGGAGCCCTTCTGCTCCCAGTTGATACTCACAACTCCAGATCAGGTGACTCCCAGCAGGGGGGCCAGCAGACCAGGAAGCATCACCAAACCTGTAAAGGTTTGTTGCAAACCTTTACAGGTTGTATACATGATAGCAAACAAATGCAGAGCACAGTCTCCTCCTGAAGTGGCTTCAGGTGCAACATTTTAGGTTCAGAACTGAGGGGCATCAGTGTAAATGCATCAAATACAGAAAAATTAAAAGAATCAGAGTTAAGCCTCAAAAACTGTAGTCAAGCACCAAAAAGGAATCTCATGTTCTCTGATGTACTCTCTCTGGCTTCAGATAACAAATGCCTACTTCTGCTTTTGCCCATTTCACTGCCAGCCATCTTAAAGCAAATTCATCAAATTTATTAAACTCAAGTTAACTGCTTTATTTTAATGGCAGCAATTCCCTGTATCTCCTATGAGTTATTTTCTACCTCGCTCAGGACTTAGGTGATTAAAGATTGATCCAGATGTTCACAAACAAAACAGGACTATGCAGATGATTAATATCTCTGATTACAGCAGTGATTACTATATCTGGTGGTAAAATCAGGATTATCACTGTGGCTCGTGTTTCCCTCCACCACTCCATTTTTATTTTGCATATCAGACCATCTCACAGTTCAGATCGTACATTTTTATCCTTCCCTGCTCCTTAACTGCCTCTCTCTCCTCCGCACAGCAGGTGGTGGAGGCTCATTACAGCATAATGAGAAAATCACCTCCCCATTTAATCATCGGAGGTGGATGATGATATGAGCAAGTGGAGGGATGAGTTTTATGCAGCAGAAATGAGAAGACAGAGGGTGTAGTGTGTCTGAGTGTGAGGTGTGTCTGCATATAAAGTGGTGCTTCAGCTCTACAGTGATATGCAGAAACACAGAATTTTACATCACTTTCATCAGATTTTTCCTGCCTGGCATGTGTCTCTTGGATTTAATCCACTGGCAGACTCGCTGGTGCAGTGCTGTTCAGGTCTATCATATCTGTGTGAATGAGAATCATTGTTGTACAAATGAAAACCCATTCATTTGGCATGTTTGTCATTGATTGATCTTTTTGTAAACTAAAGTAGGATTCTCACTGTATGATGATGTAAAACAAGCACCTGAAGAATAAAGAATACAAAGAAAGGACTGATTTTATCATTCCTGGGCTACAAAGATTGGATATTAGTGGTGTAAAACCTAAGGCTTCCAGCATTAATGGATTATGCAAGATGCAAATGTGGTCCAAAAGTTACCTACCACATTTTTTTTTAAAATCAAATTATTATATGCCACGTTCATTTTGTGATAAAACTGTAGTTCAGGGTGTTCCACACCAGTATCAGCTAACGTAGGATAGGCCCCTGCTGACGTTGAAAGTGATAAGAGATATGAATGATGAATGAATAGATGGATAAAGATTCCATGATACCAACCCAAGCTTAAAGGATAAGTTCGGTTTCTACAGCTTTCACATAGTTTATAGAATGAAGTAGAACAATATACTCACCCAGAAGGCTTTCCTGATCCAAACAGTGCTTCGGGAGATATTTAGATCCAAAATCGAGCGGCGGACATCCGTAAAATGGTAGCAGACAGGGCATGTATAGCGCCGCTCCTAAAACTGCATTAATCGTCCAAAAACTCATTAGTTTCACCAACATTTCATCATGGTCCGCTCGCGCTACTCCTCCATGACAGTCCGGTGTCACTCCATCCATGTTTTTGTGGCTGTGCTGACCTCTGAACTGAAAAGTTTCTTGCCTCCGCGTCCTTCTTTCAATGAGCTCCTCATCTGTATACTCTGGCTCGAAACTGTAAGGACACCCATCATATTCAAAGTTCTCGTCCACAACATCTTCATCCGATAGATATTCGTCCATTTTGCACAAAACTGGAAGAAGAAAGTTATTGTGTAGCCACCGCTTGCCGCTGAAACAATGAGCCGTACTGCGCATGCGCGCAACCGGAAAGAAACTTTTCAGTTCAGAAGTCAGCACAGTCACAAAAACATGGGTGGAGTGACACCAGACTGTCGTGGAGGAGTAGCGCGAGCAGACCATGATGAAATATTGGTGAAACTAATGAGTTTTTGGACGATTAATGCAGTTTTAGGAGCGGCTATAGATGCCCCGTCTGCTACCATTTTACGGATGTCCGCCGCTCGATTTTGGATCTAAATATCTCCCAAAGCACTGTTTGGATCAGGAAAGCCTTCTGGGTGAGTATATTGTTCTACTTCATTCTATAAACTATGTAAAAGCTGTAGAAACCGAACTTATCCTTTAAGGTGCATTACTGGTAGACAGATTCCCCCACATCACTCAAAACTCAGGGTACAGCGAAAAGTGAGGAGGATAAAACTAGTTCCCAGTAAATCTGATAAAAAAGAGGAAGACAAAGCTAAATTGACAACCTTTGTTGGATAGACAAATAATAAATCAGTGCTTTGTCTGTGCATAGTTAAATGATAAACCCACACAATCATGAAGGAAACAGGAGGCAGGAAAGGAACAATGTATGAATCTGTTTTCAAGAAAAACGATGCAGTTCTTTAGAAAACTCCCAGTGGACACATGACCTTCAATACAAGACTATAAAACCTGTTTTGGTCCATTAGCTCCATAATGTTGCTTCTCTGCACTTGCTCACTTGTTGCTCAACCCTGGAGGTTTATTACATCTTTACAGTTACACTAGAGTTATTTTTGTACCCCCTATCTGCTCATCCATCTGCTAGTGTTCTTGTGCAAGTGTGCGCGAGTGTATTTCCAGCCCAGGCAATCTGCTGTGTGTCTAGTTTTTAAATATGTATCAGCTGCTCAATAATAAATGCTGCTGCAACTGCAAACAACTGAAGATCACTTTTACTCACTGGCTCTCTTTACCCGTGTTGGCCTTCTTGCTCGCTCACTCGCCTTCTATAACTGGCCAAAAGCAACTTTACAGAGCTGTAATGCAAGACTGTAGACACGCACAGATACATATCACATCCTCCAAAGTGAAGCTTTTTGGCTCTGTGAAATTCAAGACTGCATTGTGATCTCAAGGGTCTTGCGTACACAGTGCAAATCTTACTGGAATGGATCATCAATGACCACTGCTGGTTCCAAATTAACCTCCAAAGCAAATAACTGCAATAACGGAGTTCATTAAATCTATCATCTAGTGGTTGTACACTTCTTCAAGGTTTATAAATGGTAGTCTTATTGGTAGAAATCTTATTTCTTTACTGGTTTATGTGCACAAGTTTTAATCAGATTTGAGGTCACAGTGACCATGACTTTATATGTTCAAAATATTTCAGTTTATCCTTGAGTTGAAATAAATACTTGTACAAAACTTTCAAAAAGTTCCTCATTACATTTTCAAGATATCACACTTACCATATAGGCCAGGGCACCTGGTTAGAACCAGAACACCTATGGTCTTGGCCATATATGGCAAGACTGGAATTTATCCAATCAGAGTACTTTAACAACTGTTGCTTTGAGAACGGACTCTCTAATTGGTGGGTCAGCAAACTCATTAGAAGGCTGAAGACAAAGGGTCAATAGAGTGGTGTAAGAATGAGTCCAAAAACTCAAAAGTGAGTTAGCTCTTAGCACTTCCTGGTTCCCAAACCCCCAGAATAAATGGTAGTTAGAATACCAGTGTTGGATAAATGCCTGAAATAAGGTTTGTGGTGAACACACTCACATGATGTTTTTGATGTTTAATGTTTTTCCTCTCTGTGAATTTTTTTTCATCTCTGTGTAATTACCTACCTTAGGACAACAAATGAAATTCAGCTATTGTGCGAATTCTGGCATATTTACATTGGCATGTATTGTGAAAATGTTGATTCATGTGCACTGTCCTAATCAAACAAATAAACAAAATAAATAATAGGAAATAATAAAATTCATCTGATGTTGCCTGCTTTTAAATTTTAAAGCCTTGTTGTGTTTTTAAAACACAGTTGCAAACCAACTGCTAACAAGGACTTCAAAACTGGCCAGGGAACCGACTGCAAGCTTTTCTGATTATTTTTCAATAATCAATTATTCATACACTACAGCCACAGCCATGAGGACCAACTTTATCAGGTGACTTGATAACGAGGAAACACTCAAACTAGAGGTCACAAAAAAATGTTATGCATCAGGAATATTGTAGTTGCTTCTAAATTAAACCGCCATGTTGTGGTTCCATCGTAGCTTACTAATATTTTTTTTTCCTCTCGATGACTATGTTTTATCTTAGAATATCATAAAAAGTGGGTTTGCTTGTTAAGATTATTACAAAAAGTAGAAATTGTCAGTTTAGTAAATTTGGTTTTACACAGAGCTTATTTTCAGCAATGATCTAAAATACAGTGAAAAATCCCATAGGCTTTTAGAGGGTTTGCAGCCCGATGCTAAACTTCCTGTTGCTTTACAAAAATATGTCATCCCTGCTCGCTCCGTTAGACCTCCAATCAGCGTCCTTTAGAGCTGTAAAGAGGTGGAAGCTTCGATCGTCCATTACCTGCTGGATTTGCTTTTGAAGGGTTCCTATCATTCCCAAACACTCTCTATGTGCTCTTTCCCAGATGGTCTAAGTGAAATGTATTCAACAGCCCATCTGGTGTGTCAGCATAGTTGACAAACTGGCACACTAAAGTTCTTGCAGCATCATCAGCTGTCCTGATTTGAGCTGCAACAGCACCTGCACGATCCTTAACAGTCTCGTTATATCATAAATCTGGTCTGAAGAGGGAAGGACAACACACAGTCAAACTGTAACAAGAGGAGTGTATGTTGTGCATGTTTGTGAGCATGTGTATACGTGTCCTGATTTGCCCCGCTTGCCGTCCCGATAAAGGTATAACGGCTTGTGTCCGCCTGCAGCAGCAAACACACTTTTAGAAACATTATCCAGCTCGCTGCGGATGCTTATTGGCTATTGTGTGTGGAAGGGAGAAGAGGTGTGTGTCTGCATTCGAGATTGTGTGTATTGGTGTGTGTGCGTGTTGCCTCCAGCTGATGAATGTAGATGTATTCATGAAATGCAGCTTAGATGATAACGCCCATCTCGTGGTGGGAGAGGCCTCTCATCATTTAACAACCATACAATCTCTACACACACATGCACACACAGCCAATGCTTGCTCCAGAGGTTCCGTTCGCCAAAGTCACTTAAAAATGTACTTCCTCTGCTCTTCGCATGCAACTATTTTTATCTGCTGCATCTTCAGATCATTTCTGGCTCCATAAAAGTAACATAAATAGTGCATCAAATTGAATATTTTGTGGTTGAATCCCACTGAAAATGTACAGCAAAACCTAATTTCGGCAACAACATCCTGCTTACTAAGAACTCGTCTCAGACCGCATCTTGTACATTTTTTAGAGAGAAGCATGCTTGCAAAGTAAAGTGGTTTTTCGAATACGAGGACCACTCATGGAAATTTTATCACAGCAAAAACAAAACATGTTAAAGTCCGTATCAGAAGAAAAGCAGTGTAATCACAAAGTACTGAAACTGGGGCTAGGTTTGCCATGGTTAGATGAAGGACACAGAGAGTAGTTTACACAGCAGCTTTTACTCCAAACACTGTGGTTCTTTTTCAAAAAGACCTGAAAAAAAGTTCTCCAAAAATGCTACTAAGAGCCAGTTTCATCAGCTTTTCAAGGGAGGAACTACTGGCTCTAAAACCATGACATTACATCCCGGCGGAAGTGAGGAGGAGACCCGGCTATGTGGTTAATTTATTTTATTCTATTATTGTTATCAATATTGGTTTATTTATTTATTTTGCTTTGTTTATATTTGTTTTTATTTATATTTTGTTTATATCTATCTTTTTATGTATCTTTTTATCTACTTTTTGTAACTGCTATTGGAATTCTAATTTCCCTGAGGAGTTTTCCAAAGGGATTAATAAAGTACTATCTAATCTAATCTAATAACAGGTAACTCTAAAGAAAACTTTTACTTCTAACACTTAAAATACATTTTCTATGGGCCATTAATAAATGAATAAATGAGTGCATTGATAAATTAATGAATATCTTTTACCAACGTATAATAGCACTTTTTTTCCCCCTAAAATGTAGTCTTTGTTTCCAATTTTAAAAGCTCATATAATGCTTTTTCAAGTTTTCTTGTAGTGTGTTCTACACGTCTCCTCCGCAAGATATAAATGTTCGTGCACAAGACAAAAAGTCCACGTCATCTGGACTTCCCCGACTCCCTCCATTTACAGCGCAAGGAGCTTCTTCAAATGGCTCATTATCCTTCATCCCCTGAAATGACCTACTAGTGTGATGAAACCAGAAATAAGTTCTCAACCTGCTTGTCCAAAGGCTTCTCCCAAATTAGATGAACCATCCTGGAGAGTATCAGGACTATAGCAACCACCCAATTCATCCACGCCAAACTCAGGTCCCCAGCGACCCAAAAATTAGACAGACAACTTTATGTAAAATACGGGGAATAACCAACCCAAATAAAGCAAATTGAAATGTATTTTTTATCCCTAAACAGAAAATACAGTCTGGCAGATTAGCTCAGATTCTTTACTGAGAAAAGTCCTGACCACAGATTAGCTGTAGAGATTGGTCACATGGCCACCAAAGGAGGACAGAATCTGTCCCCACTGTGACACCCAACAAGTAGAGACAGGCTCTACTTCCTCACATCCTACCCTTAATATCAAACTGTGATAGAGGAAACTATCCAAAACTAGAAAAGCACCCAGAAAGCGCAGACATCTTCCAAGATACAATTCTGAATCACCACGCACTCCGATATGACGGCCAAGTCTCCCCTCATGTCTGTCCAAGTGGAGGACTCTTCCGCTGGCATTGCAAGGGAAGCTGGGTAATGTATTGACCTAGGCTTGAAAAACGTTGAAGTGAGTTTGCAAATAAACTACAATTCCCATAATGACGTAAAGGGGGCAGAACCCTCACAGCAGCCGAGGAGAAATGAATGGGATTTGCCATTATAAACTTCAATGCTTTTTTGTGACGTCAGTCTGGATCGGGTCTAGATGAAATTGGCCATGATGATAGAGTCATATTATACATATTATTGTGTAAATTTTGAAGCGAATCCATCAAGTTATGTCAGAGATATGATTTTTTAAAATACGGCCCAATGCTAACTTATGGGATTTCTTGAAAATTTTGGGAACTTTTTGCATCCAGACAAATATGCAGATCAGCACCAAAATGTAATGGCTTCTTTCTTAGACCAAACAACACCTCCGGTTAAACTTTCATGTAAATCCATCCAAAAGCCTAATCTTGCTAACAGACAAACAAACAAGTAGACAGACAGACAGACCCTGGCAAAAACATAACCTCCTTGGTGGAGGTAATAACACACACACACACACACAGTGAGTTTTTATCCCCATTGTTTCAACATTTAATATCAAAATACTAATGTTATCATTATAAACAACTATTTAGTTTACTTGAATTTTTTTAAAATTATTCAATGTTTCTCTCTTTAATGAAATGCTTAGTCAAAAATGTCAAACATCTGTGCCAATGAAGCTCTTGAATTGTGAATTGTGATGTACTAGCATTGTTTTTGTCAGAAGTTAAAATCTATTTGCTAGCTGTAGCAAGCACATAGCAGAACGTAGACAGGATCCAGTGCCACTGAAAAAATGGAACTGAAAAGCACTAAACTGACCAACAGTGCCATCCAGCAAACCATGGGGCAGAAGACCTTTAGGAGGCAGGAACTTTGTTGTGTGGTGGAAATGAAAATATAAAATTTTTTGGCCATGTTAGTGCTTAAACTTCAGATCTGCTCATAAACAACTGATATGAAGTCATTATTAAGTAAAAATACCCACCTAAACCTCCTGAAAACGCACAAGTTATTTTCATTACCTTAATGCCTCAAGCAAAATAAACACAAGATTTAATTACCAATAATATTTTCCAACTGGAAAGTACTATTATGAATATGAAGATGATTATGGATTGTTGGCATTATATTGTTATTTCAAAGACATATTTTTAACATATTCTAACAATGAACTTACTTAGACATATTTCTTTGACAGAATAAAAATCCCTGGTTCTTGCTGTAAGAGTTTCCCGCTGGTAATATTTCTAAATTTATGCATGATCCATAAAGTTAAAGGCCATTAAAAAGCCTCTTGCCTTCAGGAAAAATCACTTAATGACTTCCTCTCATAATAAGAGTCACTCCACCACTGGATTTGTAAAGTTAAACAGCGGTCAGAGCTTCAGTCCTCTGTCTCTCACACTGGGTCATGCACTTTGTCGCTGCTGTGATGTCCCAGGTCCTCTGCGTGGATCCGGACCGCCTCATCTCATTTTATCTCGCCATGAATCGTCGGACAGGAAAGAGAGGCTTTTTTATTCTCTCTGTGATCTTTCTGGTTTCACTGCAGCCACCTGCTGCATCAGAGCCCGACCAGACGCCTCCCACTGAATTATTAAACATGGAGCCTTTAAACGCTACCATTCCGCTACCTCTCCCTCTCCTTTTCTCTCTCTTTCTCTTTCTCTGTCTCTCTCCTCTGCTCTCCACTCCTTCTGCCTGCTGTGGGTCACCTGCTGAATAATTAAAAAGCAGGACTAGCTGATGTCATTTTACTACGTTTCTTCTATTTCTGTTGCTTTATTTCATCTCAGTTCCTGTTGTTTTACACTTGCCTGAACTCATCTTGAGTCTATTTTTGCTTCCCTCTTATTTTAACATTGACGTCTCTTCATTACTGCTTTGATGAGACAGAACTGAACCTTTGATGCTCCTAATTGGCCCACTGACTCACCAATCAGAGAGCCCTCTCTCAGGGCAACTGTTGCTGGGCTACTATAGAGCGGTGGTTCTCGAAGCGCGGGGTTGGGGTCGGGGTCACCAGGGTTACTTTCCATGAATGTTTCCGAAAATAGATTACTTTTTTTAAATGACCTCAATTAAAATATTTACCCATTATTTAAAGAATACATATTTAAAATGAGTTTAATTTGGAAAAAGACGACAGTCATTTGGTGAGATGTATGGTTTAGCAAGTGTAATGTGTCAAAAAGATTCTATAGATGTAAGTTTACACCAGATAGAAATAATGTAGGACTCTGTAGAGGGTTATTTATGATAAATGTATTATTTTAAATCAACTCTGATGCCACCCATCCAATAAAACTACCACTGTAACATTGTCTTGTAGGTAGTCGAGCTCATTGGCTAAGAGTGGCAAACACAGTAAAGACTGTAGAAAGAAAGCAGAACCTTTCCAAATGGCACTGAGTTACACTAACCTGACCAAGTACCACAGAGTAGAAAGATCAACCAATCAGAGCAGACTGGGCACACTGGGAGAAGGGGGCCTTTAAGTGACAAGAGCTCAAACAGAGCGTCTCAAACAGAGTGAGAAGAGAGGAGGATCAGGAGTACTCAGTAAGTGAAAACTGGAAGTTTTTTTTTAACATTTTTAATGTACTGTGGCAGTCATCAAAATTAAATAAATGAACCTGACTGAGAGCAAATAATGACCTCTTCAGTGGAAAATTTACCAACATTACTTGATATGTTCATAGAGCACAACCCTCAGACAAGGCATTTCTGACATTCTTAGCCAAGGTATGTGCAAAAATTTGGAAAACTGCTACTCATGATGTTAACAATTCCTTCAATATATTCCTGTATCTGGATTTGGATCACTGACAAAATCTTTCCCCTTCCGTCTTGTGTTATGACCAACATTCCCTGAAAATTTCATCAAAATGTATTCAAAACTTTTTGAGTTATCTTGCTCACAGACAGAGAAACACTGGCAAAATAAAAAAAAATCATAGAAACTAATGCCAGTAACTTTTAGATGGCACACTTTCATTATGTTGTGAGGGCCAGTGAGACCCACAGTATATGACAAGCCTTGATTGGTTGAGTGTGTCTGTTGTGCTGCATGGTTTGTCTAAGTATTATGTAAAGTTCACAGTTTTATTTATTTATTTATTTTTCTCGCTGTTTTCGGTAAAAACGGGAAAAAATATGATTCATTTTCATTTAGATCACCGTTATTATGATGTATATATATTCTGTTAGATGCATATATAGGCTATTTTAGTACAAGTTGTTGCATTTGGGGATTCCAGCCTGAAAATAACTCAGTAAACAAGTGGTTGCCATCTTTGCTTCTTCTATTCTTTTTTGCAGATCGGCCCATTAACTACATACATACTTTCTTGAAATGTACTGTGATGTTACAGTGCTCTACACTGCAGGTCACATCTACCAATTTACACGCATTCACTCTCACAGTCACTCACTGATTGTTCAGAGTGTCAGTGGTAGTTGTAAATAAGTATTAGCTAACACATTCATGCCAGACCCATCTACATGCCACTGATGCAGCAGTGGGAGCAACTTGGAGTTGCCCATGTGAAAGCGGGAGCTAGGCTGGAACCTGCAACCTTCCAATTACCTCCAGAGTGCACTATCAGACTGCACCACTGACGCCCAACCACAAGTGTGTTCGAGCACATGGAAGACAGGAAACAGGGGAGCAACTCCAAAGGTACTTCAAGATAAACCAAGCACTGTTTGTGATTGCTGCATCTAAATGAAACCAATACATACAAATAGAGCTCTTCATTGTGATTTTATTCAATAATTATGTTTCAACAACTTTCATGTCAACAAAACCATTGACCTGTGCTTATTTAAATCAATTAAAACCCCTCATGTGCAACACTTTAGCATTTAATCTGCCGCCAGTTAAAGTCAGTGTGTCAACATCAACACAACCACTTCAGCATAACTGTTCATTCTTGACCTTGAATGAAATAAGGAGATGCCTATGCCTGAAGCTTCACTGATAAACATGCTGCAGCTCAGTTTAGTACACTGAGCCTTCATTTAGTGGTGTCCTCGTGTGAACTTGACAAGAGTCTTTGATTAAGATTAGAGCACAAGAACCATGCTTTGGGCTGTAAATTTACCAGATGACTAGAACTCTGCATCAAGGTTATTTGTTCATGATGTATTACATAACAGGGGTATTAGGTTGTAGTTTTGACCTTTTACATCCATACCTTCAGATTTGAGATGTTTTTTAATGGCACAGTATGCATTAATGGATATTTACATGTAAACACATGGGATATAGCCAGGTGGTTTACACTCATCTCCGAAACTTTCTGCCACTCCATCATCAAAACAGAACTCTGTGGAATCACTAGCATTAGGAGCTTAAGGTCTGTTGGATTAACTGTGTAAATCATCATGCAGTTATGTTCAGAAATAAGATAATTATGATGTTTTTATTTTCAGTTTACCATATTACCAATTATGTACCCTTGCCAAACCGCTTTTGCTATGGGCTGTAATAATTTTTAAGATTTCTGTGTCCTAACAGCTGATCATTTGATGCCAGTTTGGCTTTATTTAATCAGCCAAAATTTCCAACTTCTTGACCTAAATATGCATATATTATTATTATTATTAGTTAAAATAATTTATTCATGTTGGAAGCCTTTTCTTTTCTTTTTTTTCTTTTTTTTGGAAGCTCTTTTTTTTTTGTTGGAAGCTTTTTTTTTTTTTTTTTTTGTAAGCCCTTTTTTTATGACTTCTTCATGACTGCCTTCATCAGGGGTGTCCAAACTATGGCCCCAGGGCCAAATGCAGCCCACTGCCCATTTTAAATTGGCCCCTGAAACAGTTGATGAATGAAGACATTTCGATTGCAGCAGCAAAGCATCAATCATGTGTATTTCTACTGTATTTACTTTGTCACAAGGTCTCATTTACAAGTATATTGCAATATTCATCTTCAAGCACCAACATTCTTGCAGTTTACTCTTGTTTTGAGTCTGACTGGAAAGATTAGCCATCAGTGTCCTCTGCTGCTCAGATGGTCATTCTTGCCCTGACTAGGTGTGAATCCAGTGATAGCCCTTGACAGATGATAACCCACCCCTAATCCCTAAAACTGTAACTTAAATACACTAAAAGTGAGGTGCAGCAAGTGGCTCAGCCGTCCATATATTCATCTTTACGTGGCCCTCGATGTAAAAAGTTTGGACACCCCTGGCCTACATACATTAAAATTGACAGATGATCAGACACCAGGACTGGTCGAGCTTGGACTTCGGCCCATTTTGCCTCCTTCTTGCTCCACCTCTGCCCTTCCTTCTTTTACACTTATTGTGATTTATAATTAACAGGAAACATGTTGTGCAGATGCAAAACTTTGAGTTTTTTCGATTTTCAGCAGGAACAAAATTTGGAATAAAATTTTTTTTTATGAAAATCCTCATTATTCTGTGGCTTCTTCACTCCCTCTCCCCTGTCACTCTTCACTGTAACCCCTCTGCTTTCTTTCTCCTTACACTGTCTTGCGTTATAAAGCCAGTAGCTGGATTTCCCTGCCAGAGCCTCCACACCACGCCACAAGACACCAGACCAAAGGCTGAAGCCAAATAATAAAGGAGGATATATGTTAAAGGGTTTTGTGTCTTTGGGGAGTAAGGGCACATTTCTAACAAGACAGCCACTGTTCCTCCTCATCTCCCTTTTGTTGTTCTGCTCATTTGCTGACTGCCTCTCAGGGTTTTATGGACACACAACTCACATTTACTGCTGATCAGAAGCCACTGTGTTCTTTTTTGTCCTCACGGTGGTCAAGTATACTTCCCGGTTTTATTAGATGTCCTTGCCTTTGCAAGTTTTATGACCTATTTCAGCCTTTTTTTGGATAATCAATCACTTTGCTGTCTTTATGTTTGGTTTTAATGACATGACGCTTATTACTGCTCTAATTTAAGTCCTTCTGAGGAATCATTTAAGGCTTTATTTTGAGTATATTTCAGGCGCTGTGCATATTTTTACTTCAGTCATGTAAGATCACAGATTATAGATTCTTTATCTCTGGCTCTGGGTTACTTTTGAGTCTATTTATGATATAAATAATACATCTGCTTTTTCCTTTAGACAAATTTCAGAAGTTGTCTAAAAGTTCTGGGTTACATTGTTCATTTTTTTAATTACAGAGTGCTGCAAGGGTGCTTTTTTATTTGTTGACCAATCTGGAAGTTACCCCCCAATTTCCGCATGGTCCATCAGTCTGCTCAGTGTCCCCTCTGCAGCAAATTATGTCAATCCTAGTCAGTCTTTCAGTTTCTACAATATGTTTTGTGATCCAGCTTTGATGCATACTTGAAGTGTCACTTTGCAATGCTCTGTTCAAAATACACTTCAAGTTCATTTTCAGCATCAGAATGACCGAGCAAAGGGTGACCTTTAGAGTTAGGCATGGTTTTGCTAATCTTTCACACCAAGTGGACATTGTCCCAAACTCTTTACTGATTAACAGCCAGTTATATAGCTGACATTGAGAGACAGACGTCCATTAACACCTAAGGGCAACTTAGAGTCACCAGTAAACTAAATGTGCATGCTTTTTATTTTGTGGGAGGAAACTGCAGCAGCAGTATGCAAGAGAAAAACATCAACACACCTCATGAAAGACCAGCTGCTGCACCACCTAGCAGCCAGAATTCACAGATCCATGGAATATGATTGATGAGTTAATTTGGCGAACACTTCAAAGACATCATTTAGAGAAGAGCAAAACCTTAAAGGATAAGTTCGTTTTTTTGACACCTGGACCTTATTTCTGGGATTAAATACGCTCGTAGACTCACCCAGACAACTTTGGCGGAGCTCGGAGCCGTTTTCGAGCAATTTAGATCCATCCAACGGCATTTTTTCTCATGTCATAGTAGCACACGGGGCCAGAAATCGAAGCCCCTAAATTAGACATTATCTGCTGCGAAACTTGCTCATTTCAGCTACATTTTATAAATGAATGGCCAGTGTTATCACCATGTCAGCTCAACTTTGCTGTTATGGTCATACGGGGCTTTACAAGGATGGGTAACTTTTGGTGAAGCCATAGACAAGAGCGCAGCTGAGTAGAGCCGCTGTTGTTGCTAGGCTACACGGCTACACGGCTTTTTTTGTGCAACATGGAGGAATATTTATCCGATGTAGAAGTGTCTGATGACGACTTTGAGTATAATGGATGCCCATATCATTTTGAGCCAGAATATACCGACGAGGAGCTATTTGAAAGGAGGATGCAGAGGGAAAGAGCCGAACAGCTAGACAGAGAACAAGCAACCACTGCACGTCCACGAATGGGGGCTAACTGGTGGTGTTGTTGTGGACATTGCACGGCAATGGCAACAGAGGAGGACTGTCTTTGCTGCTCAGAGTGGGACTTGAGACCAGAGGAAACACGTATTGATGCCCCCCAAAATACGATTTCTGGCCCCGTCTGCTTCTATGGCATGAGAAAAAACGCCGTCGGATAGATCTAAATTGCTCAAAAACGGCTCTGAGCTCCGCCAAAATTGTCTGGGTGAGACTACGAGTGTATTTAATCCTAAAAATAAGGTCCAGGTGTCAAAAAACCGAACTTATCCTTTAAAGGTGATTAAACTGATTATCTATCCATCACATTTATTACAGACCATCACTTCAAAACAGAATGTATGACGTGGTCGGCATGTGCCACTGCTGTAAAGTAAACTTGCCACTGTCATGCCAAGACACAGGTTTTGCCTTTTGTTAGACAAAACGAAGAATAAAGCCAATAAATGCCACCCTTACGTAAGTGTTATTGAGTCAGGTATGAGAAAAATACTGAAGGGAAGAAGGTTATTTTTTATGATTCTCCTTGATTAAAAGCTTGAGTTATCAAGGGCAAAGTCTGAATGTTAAAGAAAATGCCCATTTCTGCTAAAACTACAGCTCAAGGGACATCTTCGCAAATCTGTTCACAAGCTGCCATTATCTACAGGCTCCTATTGTTTTTGGCACAACTAAACCAGGCACATCTGTAGCTACCGCCTCTTCCTCCTTAATGGATGCTGACTGATGCAGCCATTCCCTGACCAGGAACAAGTCTATCAGCTTGAAGCTTTACGGATCATCTGATAGCATAAATGTAATCTAGTAAATCTGGTAAATCTACCTGCTTTGAAAAGTTATGTGGATGTTTAATGTCCTTGAAAAACTTTGTGAGACACTTCTTCCACTTGTTACCACCTAATGTAAGATGTGAGAAGCTTCAAAATTCTCAAGTGGGGCACCTCTACTTGTATTTCATGTTAAGATGAAAAAAAATAATAAAAAAAGAAAGAAAATACTGGAAATTCTTCAGGTTGTTTTACCTTGGACTTGGACTTGTCAACTTACCAAAAACAAATTAAACTGAAAGTGCTCCAAGAACACAAACCTCCGCCAAGGCATGTCTTACAGTGTCAGGCCAAATTACTTCACAATGAGTGATTTTTTATTTATTTTATTTTATTTTTTTTAAATGTGGAGATCTGCCCTATCTTGCACAATTAAGAAATCCATTAAAAATTGTATAAATAAGTGTCTTTTCCTCTTCCAAAGTACGAAACTTTTTGGATGGCATATTTAGCACCAATAAAAAAGTTTTAGAAACTACTAGATGGGCTCTGAGTATGGTGGCCGACAAGGGCAAACGGCCTACAATGGCTCAATGCTGTTCAATAAGAAGAAAACACCTTTAAGAGAAGAAACGCTTGTTAGTTAGGCCCGAAGCAAAGCCCTAGCCAATCAAACCCTGAAAACACCTGCAAGTGCAGAAACACAGCAAAACCAAGTACAACAGAAGTGCTGCAAGCCAGGAGAAGGGTCTGTAACAGGGAGAGTGTGTGGGAGAGACAGATAAGGGAGACTACGGTCAAGCTGGCCACTCCTCTGTTTTCTGAGGTCAAATCAGCCACTCCTAAGGCCCCATTTAAATGACAACAAAAACAGCTTAAAATAGAGAGTTTTCATTGCGTTTTTGCTTTCAGTTTACACCAGAACGGTGCCTGGAGTGTCTGAATCTGCAAACTTTTGAAACCAGGGTCCAGAGTGAAAAGTTTTAAAAACATGTTCGTATCCGTACCCGTACCCGTACCCATACCCGTGTAAACTGGAATTGTGGCACATGCGTGGTACCCCTTCTGATAAAGGTTGTGAGCACATCCCAGGAACAACAACAACAACAACTTTGGCTGTCTACCAAGCAACATGTGTGCTGCTTACTGTGCTCGGTTTGTTATCCAGACAAAAATATCCAGACAGATTTGTTGTCCAGACAAGAAACTCCTGTGTCTTCGTGCGTCAACTTGCCATTGTTGTTTATGAAAAGTTTGTCTACACCACCGTTTAACTACAAACCTAAATCGCCATCTACTGGCCTGGCGTGCACCCTTCAGTGTTTTCAGTTGTTCTCGCGTCTCTGTGTGAACGCGGAGCACTTTTGAAAATGCAAAGGAAAAACCTTTCCGTTTCTGGTGACAACCCTGTCGTGTAAACTGGGCTTAAATTTGAATTGCTTGTGTATTTGAACCTTCACGGTAAATGCTCTATGCAGAGTGAGAAGGGGATGAAAGGAAGGCTGTGCAACTTCATAATATTGCTATTTTTTCTTTTAGCATCAAAAGACCCATCTCCAGACCCATCTCTTGGCATGGAGCACTTTTGTTGTACTTGCTTATGCTGTTATTGCACTTGCAGGTGTTTTCTGGGTTTGGACCGTTTTGGGCTTTGTTTTGTTTATAACTCGCGGCCTGTTTCTGCTCTTGCAGTTGTTTTCCTCCTAGTGAACTGCATTGAGCTGCTGTATGCTGTTTGCCACTGTATCTGAGAACACAAACCTCCTCAAAGGCATTTCTAACACTCTTCTACAGTGCTAAGAAATCATTGAAAAAATCTCCTTCCATATACAAATCACCACCAAAATGTAAGGACGTCTTCTTCCTTGTGCCACAACCAAACCCACTGAGAACAAGGAAAACTGCCCTATCTCTCAAGGTTAACAAATCCATCATCGGATCATTTCCTCTGTATGCCATGACCAACATGCCATGAAAATTTCATCAAAACCCCCTGATTAACAAACAAACTAATAAACAATGGCAAAACAGAACCTCTTTGTCAGAGGGACTAAACCTTGATGCTTTGGCACATGAGAACAGAAATGCCACTTCATTGTTGGATGTTTCGTCTCATCACCACTGTGCTCTATTTCAATTTGATACACCCTCTATCCTTCTTCCTGTGGTCTGTATCGCATAAAGTCTTTCTTCTTTTTAGGCTTGATATATTCAGGCTATGCTCTGTCACTGATTTCCTGTCTGTCGACCTCCGTGTTTCGTCTCGGTATCACCTCAGCAGCAGATGAGGATAGAAGGAGCTCTGGGACATTGTGACGTGGAGACTGAGAGGCGGTTTGATTGCCAATAAAGAGCTGAAGGCAGATGAGGTGAAGGAATGTCAAAGATGAGGTGCTGCTGTAGATTTCATAATGGCGAGGACATGAGAGAAAAGAAATGGGAAAAAATGTCACAATGTGCTGCGATACTTCAGTTTCTGTATCACTGCTCTTTGCAGAGGTGGAGATGAGTTTCTACTGATTTATAGAGTTTCAGGTTATTTGTTTCACAAAGGGATAAGATTTTTGAACACCCAAGGTAAAATTCCTCTGTTCTTTGAGGAGTAGTCTGTATTGCATAAGTTAGTATGAATCAAAAGATACTGCTGCTCATGTTTTGAGTTCTTGAAGATCACTACATGGGATCAAGTTGCATTAGTATTGTATCCATAAGTGGACAAGTACTAACAGATGTCACAGGCCTATGCTGAGAAAATAGCAGTGCAAAGGGTTTTTTTCATACATGCCCTTACCAAACAGTATCTTTATCAAGCTCATTTCCCCATTAATCAACAATAAATACAGCCATTTTAACACCTTGCAGTGTTAAAATAGAGTTGAAACTTAAGTAGTCAACAAAAAACACCATGAGAGAGCATCCCTAACACTACATGGAAGTGTTGATCAAAAGTCACTGTTAAGTGTCACAAATGTAACATTTTTAACCTAAAAAAAAGTCAATAGTTACACTTGAAGGGAGTTAAATCCCCAACTCCTCAAAAGGAGTAAAGTAACACTGTATGGAATGGACCCATATAGACACTTAAAAAGGGTTAATATTAACTGATAATGTTAATTTATCGATGCAGATTTTGCTGTGGTTGGATGTAGCACTCTCGTTGAATAAAACAGAAACCTCTTACCTAATGGAGTAATAGAGTGTGGATGGTACAAACACATATTCAGTGGAATTTAGGATTATCCAGCTGTCAATTAAAGCTGCACAGACAGAAGGAGGCATGTTTTTCCAGAATAAGAAATTTAACATTATTGTATTATATTTGTGAATATTTAGTCAACATCCTTTATCAACTAGATTTTAAGTCTGTATTTGTAGTGAATTTCCTACAAATTAGAATATGATAATTATGACAGTATATATTATTTTCAGTGTTGGAGATAATAAAGCAGCAACCTCCTAAATGATTTATTTAATCATTTTTTATCAGCATCTAGTAAAGGAAATGCAAAATGCTTGTAATACAAAGAAAAGCTGCCATTTCAGACCTCCAAAGAGATTGTATTAATAAGGAGGTGTTTGTGGAGAAAAGGGACACAATTAGAAGTCGTGTTTACATTATTAATTTGTTTTAATTGATTGCTTGATTTTTTTTCATTTTCTTTGCCTTCATTCAAGTGCTCATTATTAATTGTTGCCAAAGATAGGAGCACTGAAAGAGGGATAATAGGATCAATAAGGCAAATTTTCAATTAACAATTGATCAGTCTACCACTCAAGTGGGTGCCAGAGTGAAAAATAACACAGAGTGATTATTGGACACACATTAATCAGGTGGACACATAGGTAAATCTGATGGGACAGTTTCTGGATGGGAAACTGATGGCAAATGGAACCAAAACACAGTCTAATAATTATAATTTCACAGGTAGACCTGGTATGTGATATTTTCTTTTCAGCTTCATGAATTTGATGATATTTGTGGAGTCCAAAAAACAAATGGTGAGCAATTAAGTCATAAAAAAGCCACCTCCAATGTCTAGTCTGTGCAATAATTAGAGAACATGATGTGCGGATTGGTCTTTTTTACTTATTAAAAGTAAGTTGGAGCTCAAACAAGAAGCCATTCAATAAAAAGTTTCTAAAAGGTTTATTTTTCATCAACTGCCGAAAAAAAAACAGTCAAAACTTTGAAGAAAGTCAATGACGTAAAGCCCTCTGACGTATCAGGGTTAAAAATAACTTAAAAACAAATTAAAAAAGGATGACAATTTAATTTCAGTCCTCTCAAAGCTTTTAACTTTTGCCCTTCACTGCCGGAAGAAATAAGCCCACACTTTCTCATGTGTGCCTCTCTGCTCTTTTATAATTTGACTTTCAGAGAGGAGTTTTAGATTTTAATGAAGTATATTTGCAGCAGAATTTTATCCAAAGGCATAGGGCAATCTATAAACTAATCAGTGGGAGAATTTCATTATTTTCAACTGAAATGTAAAACAACAAGCCATATGTGAACGCTTCTTTAAACTGATTTAATGACAGAAAATATTACAAACACCTGCTTCAAATCAACATAAAAATCTTTGCATTTTAACACAGTTATCAGTGTTGCCATAATTAATGAGAGAAAAGACAGGCCCAAAAGAAGAAATTTGACTCTTCAAGCAGATGAATAAAAGCTCATAATAAATGTCAGTACCCTCCAAAATGTTTGTTATATAATACTGGATACATGTTGGCTGTGTGAGATTTGGAGCAGTGCAAAAAAGACGTGTCTATGTGGGAGAGAGTCTTTTCACAAGTGCTCTGTCTGTGTCTTTCAACTTGTTTGACCCTGAAAAACTTCTGAATAAAATAATTCTGTACAGACTGCAGGAGTATGTAAAAGGAAATTCTAGACCAGTGTTTTTTTTTTTTTTTGAAAAGCACTAACAGGAATTGTAACCATACTGTGTTTATCATGTCTCTGATGTACTCTATAAATGTGCTGTAACACAGTAAAAATTACTTTTTAATGTGTCTTTGTCAAAAAATTAGAGAGCCACATTAACTTTGTTTGAACACAATGGTAGATTTAATCAGAGACAAGATCAACACATTATGGTTTCACTTTATTTTAGTGCTTACTTTTACAGAAGAAGCACAGTCAGGAATTTATTTTAGAGACTCCAGCAGTCAATCGAGGATAATTAAATTAAGAAATGTTTAAGTGTCAAAAAGTCTTAGTCTTTGTATGACTTACTCTTTTTAACTTTTTTTGTTGCATGTGCAACTTTATGACCCAGAACATTTTTTTTAATCTTTCTGTATGGATGGCAGGAGTTTATGAAGGAAATTCTTGACCAGGTTTTTTTTCTTTGTTTTTTAAAAGCACCAACAGAAGGTGTAACCATATTGTGTTTATCTGATCTCCAACATACTATATTATTGGGCTGAAACAAAGTAAATATTACTCTTTTATTTTTCCTTGTCTAAAAAATTGGACAACATTAACACATTAACTTTGTTTAAGCACAACGGTAAAGTAAGGAATGGTACAACTGTAGAGAATCCAGCACCGACCGGGCTGAAACTGATGTTTTTTGCTACACAGACAGTGACTTTTAGGCATGATTTCTGTAATGTCTTTGATGAGTAAGTCACTCAACTGTTTCAAGATACTTATCAGATTGTTTTTATCCACCTATTGTCCATACTGCTTATACTTTTTCAGGTCACAGTGGGCTGGACCTCAAATGACATAAGTGTGAGAGGCTATAGGTCCACGATGAACTGGTCACCTGTGAAAATGTATAGACAGACAATCATTTACACTAACACCTGAGGGCTATTTCGAGTCACCACTTAACCTAATGAGCATGATTTTGGTCTGTGGGAGGCAGCGAGAGCGTATGGAGGAATAAAAAAAACCACATGCTTGCATGGGGATAGCATGCAAACTCTTTACAGAAATGCCCTGACGGACTTAGGGAGTCAAACCTTCTTGCTGTGAGGTATGAGAACTAACCTGCTGCACAACTATTCAGTTCTTTTTGGACATTTGTTAAATGAGTAATTACACAAAGAGCCATTTGTAAGGCCTCCTTCTGTTTATGCCAGCTTGTTTGGTTGAAATGGTTTCACTGGTGATTGCTGGCATTAGCACAGGGCCATCAACTGCCTCTGTTGCAAATGAGACTTTGTTGTGGATTATGCTTTATAGCATAATTAGCAGAAATGTAATACTTAGTTTTGTTGCTGTGACAGGACAGCTCACTACAGAACAAGTCATTACCATGCCTTTCATACAAAGGTTTGGAATTTTTCCTCATAGATATCCAGTGAGTAACATGTTGGAAAACTCAGCTTTTGCCATGTACCAGAGGCAGGACATATGTGTCAACACGTGCAAAAAAGTTTGTACAAACATCATTCATGACTGGAAGTACTGATCTCCATATTCTTAATTATAAACAAAGACTAAAACCTTAGTGCTTAGTTATGCCAGTGCAATGCAAAGAAATAATAAAATGCAAAGAAATATAAAAAAATGCAAAAAAATCCAATGTTATGCTTGTGTCATAGCTGCAACACATGAAAGCAGTATAGAAGGAGTAAAATGTCCTTTTTTTGAAATGAAGAGAGGGAAACATATCCATCATTTGCATTTTAACAAGGAAAAATGATGCATATGTATTTTATTTATTGTAAATGACCCACAGAGAGGCGCAGGGATGACCTTCTTTTGTTAGCCAAACAGGAAGTCATGTTGGTTCAGTCCACTAAAAGCCAGTGGAGTTTTTGACTGTTATCTTGGACCTTTTTTTCATAATTAGGTCCGCAGCGAACAAAAAAATTATGAAACTTGTGCATTTTTATCATCATGAAATCTTCAGTAACAGCATCTTCTGACCTATTTGTTGGTGTCTCATGACCCAAGACAGTTCCTGACCCTTAATTTGGGAACTGTTACTCTGGATTCTTCGCCTCATAATAACAGCCTGAAAGCTCTTCTTGAATAAAAATTGACACAAGCCTTAGCTGTCATGTAGCCAAAATAAATATTTTGAATATCAATCCATCCATCATCCATACCACTAATCCTTTTCAGGTTGGTGAGGACTGGAACCTACCTCAAATGGCATATAGCTGATATATTTGGCATGATCGCACTAATACCTGAGGGCAATTTAGAGTCATCAACTAACCTAATGAGCTTGTTTTCAGTCTGTGAGAGGGCAAACTGGGGTGCCCAGAGAGACCCCATGCAGGCACGGTGAGACGATGCAAACTCTACACAGAAAGACCCTGGTTGGCATGGGCTGTTAACCTTGCAGAGCAGATAGACCTGCCTGATTCATTGTCTGAAATCCTGCATGTCCATCTTGCTAACCTCCATTGTCCAACGATTTCACGGTTAAATTCTTAACAGCCCAATCAGGGAAGAGAGGCGGGAGCTGCAGACGTGACGACAGCAGGCAGTGACTGCATGTTTGAAAACAATGGAGGCGTGTGAAACAGTCTCTGTGGATGCAGCAATATCGCCAGAAATGGACTCAATTTCTTCTTTAAAAGAGGACAAAGGAACAAGACTTAAACCTCTCTTATGGGAAATCATGTTGTTGCTCTTCTCCCGACCAGGGATCACTGCTGGGAAACTAGGAGATGCGGAAATGCTGCGTGAATAATGCCAATAGTATGGTAGCCCGGAGTCATGGTTACTTAGCGATACCTGGCAAAATATGCTCTCCTTAGAAGTTTATCGGGAGAATTTGGTGGAGATTGTCTTTGACGAGGTGTCATATATAGGTAGTAAATGATACATCTCTGTGGTATAATTTAATTTAAGATGATAGTTTAAGGACTGAAATGTAGGTTAAGCTCACGGCTAACAACAGGGCCTAGCTGCTAAGTAATACCGTGGCTTGATATGGATTGGTCTGTGATGAATGTGACTGGCAGAATGATCATCCAATCACCAGCTGCAGTTGTTTTTGAAGGTTCTGCCCTCTGAAAACGTTTTCGAAATGGCTCGTTCCCAGATGGATTAGTGAAATATTTCCATGGCGGATATATGGAACTGTCCGTCTGGTATGTCGTGTTAACGGGTTGTATTTAGCAAGCAAATGAGCCAAAATAAGAGACTGTGGTATAACAAGCCCACAAAACACAACCAGTAAATATTTTTTAAAAGCTTTTTTAAAGAAGAATAAGTCTAGAGTTGCTAAAAATGAGCAAACTTGGCAACACTGACAGGAACAGATGTATTACAGCATCTTTTCACTCCTAAAGTCAGCCGTTGTCTCTGTCTGCTTTGGTTAACCAGACGCCTGCAGAGCCCAGAATCTCCGAGGAGACTTCAAACGCTGCGACGGGCTGAGGATCAGGATTCAAACATGGCCAGGGAAAACGCTCTGGACCTGGACACAAAGGAATCCTTTTTATTCCAGAACGCCATTATCATTCAGAGCCTGTGAGTGAAAATGAATGAAATGGAACTACAAAGAGTTTGAGCGAAGAGGGAGATGAGGTACAAAGAGGACAGATTAAGATGAGGGTCACCTCAGGTCAAGACTGAACAAGGAGGTTTTGGTCGCAGTTTATACGGAGGCTCGAAAAAAAGCTGCTACACCTCCAACGGGCTGTCCTAGATCAGAACTGTGAGCAGGGAAATAAAAAGAGAGGGACACTGATGTAAAACTTTTACAGATCAATACCCACAGGGAAAGTAGATACAGAAAAAAAAGATGAAGACAGAGACATAATCGATACAATAAAAGGGCAAAGTAGGTATTTTTTCTCACTACATTAAAACCAATAGAAACAAACAGGATGTGTACCTCCACTAGCGGCTGAATTCTGACATCTGAGTCCATCACACATAAATTGTTTGAGCTGTATCTTCAGGGAGAGCAAATCTGATTTCAAATCCTTTGTGGTGCATCGCTGCTCTTTTCATTGCTGCCTAAACACGACAAATATGTCTCCCTTTAGGGTTTACGGCCCCTTGTACGCACACTCACACACACAAATGCACAATACGATGTGGTCAGCAGGAGTGAGGGATGGTTAGAATCCAATTTATCTTTATGATACAGTAAAAGCATGGAATCACAGCTAATACGTTTCATGATATGTTTCAATTTTCCTTGATGTAGCTTACATGTAAGGTCTGCAGGTTATAACGTTTGTATGCCTCTGCCATTGTGACGGCCAGGGCTGGACGCACTCTGGTGCTATATGTCCGTTCACCTGGAACAAACTTATCTCAATAATGCTCTGAGATTCTCTTAACCCTTCTAGCTCCAAGATGATTTTTGCTATTTTTGGTCCACCTTGCCTTTTTTTAAGTAAAAATACTTGTGAAACCTCAACCCTTTCAAGTCTATCAAGTTAAAAAAACATCTCCTTTATTCTCAAGACAACCTGGGAAATCAGAATATTTGTGCTGTGATGATGTCAAATTAATGTACTAATCGTCATTTTTCCAGAAAGACAAAATCAAAAAAATCAAATCAGATTTTAAATTTCACAGAACTTTGTACTAATCGCACATAGATCAACAATGAAAACATCTATATATGAATCTCTCAAGTCTACATTTTTTTCCTCTTGTTTTTTGACCCACATTGTTATTTGTGCCACTAGAAGCAGTTACTCTCTGGAACATTTCAGAGGGCCACTTCACATTTCCCCTCACTTCTAGTGGTTGGACTGGTATATTAACCTAAGCTGCATTTCCACCAAGCAGTCTGGTTCAGTTCGGCTCAGCGTGATATGCAATTACTGGTGTTTCCATTGTCGTATAAGGAGAAAAGTAACTGACCCGTGCTGCTCTACTTTTAAGCACCCCTCTTAAGGGTTGCTGTGTGTACCAAACTGGCCCTAAATGGAGCAAAAAGTCTGTTGAGGGGTCACAAAAATCCTCAATTCTCATGGGATAGTAGTGAAAAAGAAGCACATACCTCACCATCTCCAAATAAGCCATAGCAAATGCAAACAAATCAGGGTTTACCACTGATAACCATACCAAACTGTACTGAACCAAAGCAGACCACTCAATGGAAACAAGGCTCTAGTCATCCTACAGAGGACACACTTCCTTTTCCCAGCTGTGGCCTTTTTGCTTTTTCATCTGCCCCCTGACTCTGGTGTTTAATAAATCCACTTCTACGTCACCCCTTGGTGCTAAAATAAGTGCCTTTGCCTTAAGGCTGACCTGTTTGGTGGTCATAGGTCAATGTTCTGTAGGTACGATGTCGTTATTTTTCATTCTGTGGTGTTTTAGGCATATTTTTTAGAACAGCAAGGGGTTATTGAGAAGAAATAGCTATTTTTAATTCTGAACAGCTTCTTCATTTTACTTTAATGCAAAAAAATGTACTTTTACAGACACCCTAGATGCAGTGTATGATATAACAATAAAAAAAATAACCACATATAAATAATGACATTTTAAAGTGCTTTTTTATTTTCTGATCCCAGAGAAACAAACATATCAATTTGACCTCAAAACAGCTTCAACATTTTATGTCAATCACTTACTTGTCCTTTTCTTGGTGTTGAATTTAAACATAGGCTATCATTATAACATTTTTTTGTTTAATTGTTATTTTTCCAAGCAGTCAATGAACACAGCATAATATAACTGTCAATGTCCATTTGTTTCTAGAAATAAACATACTAACTTCAGAACATATATAAAAATGGCACATATGAAAAAGTCTAGTTGCTCTTTTTATGTCTGTTTTGAGCAAATGAGGATCATTTTTCAAACTGCAAAATCCAGTATGTTGTCAGTCTGTATGTGGAGCCCCCAGGTGAAAAGGTAAGACATGTTCTGCTTAATCAAATGCACAATCGAATGCACAATGCTGATGTGCCTGGAGTTTATGCCTTTTTAAGGCTCTTTTTTGTTTATTCATTCATTAACTTAAAGTTAATAACAGCTTGCTGCTTTTAGGCTTGTTTACAATAATCATTTTTGTTGTTGTTTGTTTACTTACAATAACTGGCAACCCTGTCCAGTGTCTGTTGTCTGACTGGTAGATTGCCATGCAAATCCTTATATGATAGAAAAACCTCATTTCTAAGTGATACATGTGGGTAAAAAAAATTACATTTTCAACAGCAGAATGTCCTTAAAATCACTAAAAATTTGCAAGAATGTGTGAATACAGCTTCACTTAGTCATCTGTCACCAGAGGACCATGTCCCTTTGGTGCACCTTGCTCTTTGAAATCCTCTGCTCTAAATTTAAAGCCACCCCCTTCTTCCCTTTCTTTTCCCCTCCTTCATTCCCTCTCCCTCAATTTTCTGCTATTCCATTCCTTCACTAAATCCCACCGTTCTTGTGCGTCACTTTGATTTCCCTTCTTTCATTCTTTTATTTTCTTTTTTCTTGTCGACTCCCTCCATCTTTCTCTCCTGGGTTTTCTTCTCTTTCCCTGTGCCACTGTATCCCTCCTTTCTTTCTTTGTATCTTTCCTCCATCATCTCTCTGTCATCTGTTGTATTCAGATTTGAAAGTAAAGCCATGAGGTGCTGACTCATTGTTCTGCCATGGGACAGGGACACGGTTCATCCTTTCAGGCTTTCAGGATGAGATCTGTCTGCTGTTAATGTTTGATTAAGGCTTTCTTGCCTCTGCTGGGAGTTAGACCTTGGCTCAGGATGACACTGCATCCACAGAGAACCAAGGGTCAGGGGACACATGTGAGAATTTATGAAAGAGATGAAATTATTTAACAACTTTATACTTTCATTCCTGGTTAAGCAGATGTGACACTGCTTGCATCTGAAATAAAATGAACAATAACACGAGTTACAAATCCTGTTTTAGATTAAGTGAAAGAACATGTCCCATCACGCTGCAGTAGGGAAATCAAACTGCTCTGCTGCAGCTTAACAAAGACTTAGATAAATTTTTAATACTTGACTGAATCTGCTTGGCTATTTTATTCTATTATTCTTAGATTGGCTTAAAAGAGATGCAAAATGATCCAGTGTGATGTTCATATTTCTGCCGGATTTAACAGAAAGGGTTTAAATGATGCCATTTCCCAAACAATACTGTTGTTTTGTCATATTGGAAATGATAACTATAAAGCAACTTCTCCTTTTCTACAGGATGGATGGTAACAAGTCATCACTAGTGAAGCCACACATTTGAGCCCATGGACTACATAAAGTGAAGCTGAAATGAATTTTTATATAAAATATTCAAAAATAAATAAAGCTCTACTTACAAATGATCTGTTGAAATGAAATGTCTTTCATTGCATTATTTTACATGGATATCTGCTTGCGACAAAACAAAATGTTTATATTCTTGATCATTATTTAACTCTTGAAAGTCTTTGAGGCTTTCCTAATTTACAATGATGTCCAGCACAACTAAAAGAAGGAAAAGAAAGGAGAATACTCAGTTAAAACATTCACATCCTGCAATAAAACCATTGTCTTAAAATGTCCAAGAGAAATAACAGAGTCAATCTTAA
This sequence comes from Cetoscarus ocellatus, assembly GCA_037902135.1. NCBI lineage: Eukaryota > Metazoa > Chordata > Actinopteri > Labriformes > Labridae > Cetoscarus > Cetoscarus ocellatus. The sequence continues at coordinate 377,804 of JBAMNC010001210.1, forward strand.
GTCTGCTATAAATTGAGCGCAGTAGCCAAAAGCAGATTTGTCAAGTTCAGAGTGAACCTGTGGTACTTTGAAAGCATCAGACAGTCAGTAGAGTGAGTTTGGTTATGTCCAGTGTTCTAGTTCAGCACAGATGATATATAGGACGGTGAAAATCCAATGAGTGATTTACAGATAAAAAGATGCAAGTGCTTATCACGCATCTGTGCCAGAGAGGACCAACTAAGCAATGAGTGGTGTAAAGATCCCTGGTCATGAATCTGAGTGCAGAGTGATAAACAAAATCCAAGGATCTAAGGGTGGAGACAGGAGCAGGTCTACAGAGAATATCACCATAACACCGATAAAGGAAACTTGCTTTTGTTTCTATACAGACATCCAACTTTCTGCCAAACTTCACCAAAGAGACATTCAATGTGGTACTTAAAGGTAAGACATTCATCCAGACAAGTACAAAGATATTCCTATTCTTTCAATGCTGTTACCTTTAGGTGTAGACATCTGTAGACTGTTAAAATCAATATCTCTAGCTTTAAAAAAACATGATGAATTTGGTTTTGTTTGCATTAAGAACTAGTTTTAGACTGATCAAAGCATTCTGGAGCAGTTTGTTTTAATTTAATAACCCCCGATATCCAGTCAATTCCCATTTATTCCCATAATTCCCACTGAGGGTTTCCAATTTGGAACACTTCCAAAGTTCCCCAGCTTAACTTCCCACAGAAAGTTTCTGGAAAGTTCTAAGAAATTTACTGCAGATTTTTTACCCCTTTGTGACCCTAATCAGAATGGGACAGCATATTAGAAATACATATAACTGACATGATACCTGCTAAGGAGAGTGAGCAGACCGCTAACTTACTGGATGATGCATATAAACATGGCCATTGTCAATGTTGGGACTTTATTAGTTGTCTTTCCTTGTTTCTGGATTTCTGCTTAAAATTCAGGTGACCAGGAAAATCTGCTAACTTTTATCATCCTCCATCAATCATCACTTTTTTCTGAAGTCACATTTAATTGTATTAGATTATGTGTGATATGTAAAATCATTTTCAGCAGGTGTGTGGTCATGTTACCTTGCACAGCAGCTTGATCTGCCTGATTTAATATCTTTAATCAGGCAGATCTATCTTGCCAAGCTCCAATCTACAATGACTGTAAGTGACCTAAAGTAGCATGGCCCAATCAACATCCTTCAGAGCAGAAAAAGGGGGAGCTACAAGTGAGACAACAGCAGATAGTGACTGTTTGTACAAATAACAGCATATATTCTAACAACTTCAGTAGCAGTTTTATCAAATCTTAACCATATTTCTTCATATAATGATGAAAAAATAGCAACAGCGAAATAACGTCTTGATACCAATGAATTTTTTCACACTGCTTCTGACATGTTTTGGCAAGAGTTTGTTCTATGTAGTGGCTTACAAATAAATGTGACTGACAGAATAATCATCTATTATCATCTATCATCTGTCATCTTTTGCTGGATTTGCTTTTGAAAGGATCTGCCCATTCCCAAACCCTTACTATGAGTGGTTTCCCAAATGGACTAGTGGAATACATTAAACAGTCCTTCTGGTGTCGGGATAGTGGTCATGTGTTTCAGCATCAGTCAGGGATCAAATATTATGTTTTTGGGTGGATAAAATGTTATAAATATATCAAAACTGTTCTCATATTTGGGTTCTTTCATATTCTTTAAATCAATGAAGACTGGAAAACTGTTTTGTATGTTGTAACTTTACAGGAAAACATGCAAAAGCATCAAAACCATGTGTGACATATTCTAGTGTATCCTGTTTTACACTCTTTTCTGTGCTCAATCTTGATTAGATAACAGGGGAGTTGAAGCTAAGTTTAGCTCTGTGACTGCTCATTTCTTATTTTTAGCTTTAATACAGACACAGATTGCACTGTTTTAAAATTCAGCTTTCTTCTCCTGCCTTTAAACGTGCGTCTGTTCAAATAAAATTGAACATTCTCTGTGAGGCTCAAAGGGGGGGAAAAAATCCCCTCTGACTCCCAAGCAGCTAAAAAGAGAGAGAGAGAGAGCAAGAGAGGGAGCTGAAGATTTATTTTCTCCTCAAACAGCTTCACTCACTACAAACATTGTTTTATCTCAAACAGATGAGTCCGCTGTCTGGGTTTCAGGTTTTTTCAGAGCTGAGGCTCTCGCACAAACACACACTCACAAACACAAACACAAAGACATACTGATACCGCCGTCAGAAAAGGATGCAGCGTGTCTGTGTGTTAAATTTCTGCTGGTGTTTGTTCTCAAAATGAAGACGCTAACAGAGGGAAGGGAGAGAAAACTACAAGAGAACCGAGGAACTCATGTGTGAGAGTGTGGGTAAGTGTGGGTGTGTGTAAGAGCAAGAGGGGGCCTGGGGAGCGCGACGGCAAGCCGCTGATAGCATGAACACATGCAAACACACAAACACACGACGAAGATGGTTTGTTTCACGTCTGTTTGGTAGCTCATTGTTTACCGCGTTTGCTTGCTGATGGATCATCTCCATTCACTGACTCCTACAGTGACCACAAAGTGTGTATGCGAGCGTGTATGTGCATTTGATTTCCAAGAGAGAGATGTAGGGCTCTATAAAATCCGCGATCAGGGAATCGCAGACAGAATCACAGGATTGGACTTTAAACGTAGAATTAAATAAAACACAGAATATCATTGAAATGGCCGACATTTTACGTAAAAGCTTTTTTTCTGACTGAAAGGGAACGTGTCTCTCAGGAAAATGCTCCAAGGGGGTCACTAAGGCTGGGGACAATGCATGCTTCACTTCCTCTCCCCCTCCTCTTCCCCTTATTTATCATGTCAACATGTCGAAAGCGATAACCTGAGACACTGACTAAGTTGACAAAGAAGATATGAAACTCCCGGCTTAGTCCAAAGTACAGGGCATAGCAGTTTCCCAACGATTGTTATGTGTCAGGAGATCAAATGTTCTGCAGGTTTTGTCAATATACTGTTGACTGGACCCGTAAAGATAAGTGTGAGGACCACCTGAAGAGTGAGTGATTATATTTCATTACTTTATACTGTGTCTCAGGGTTAAATTTGAGTAAAATACTAAAAACCGAATCCTCAAAGAATTAAAACGGAAATAAAACAGAATATGGGAAAAACTAAAACAGAATTTGAGAAGAAAATAATACGGTTTCATAGGGTCCTAAAGATGGAGAAGTGAATCTTTGTCAAGCCCCGCCTTTAAAAACAAGAGATGTCCTAAGGTACTGAGGTTAAACAAAGTCCTCTTTACATTTGTAATGGCTGAGAAACCAGATGATCCGTCCGGAACAGGATTAGGGACACTAAAAAAAAATCAGATGTTGAAGAAAAAAATGTAAAACCGGGAAAAAAGTCTGAACTTTGAGAAAAAAGTCTGAAGTCTGAGTTTAATCTTAGAATACTGACCTGTCAAAAAAGGTGGGCGCCGTCAACCTCTTTTTTAGATAAATGATGGAGCAGGACTTTGGTCTGTCATAAGTAGGACCTTCAGCTTTAGGGAGCATTTTGAACATGCTCCCTAAAACACAAGCTGTCCTCAAGTATGAACCCAAAGTACTTAAAAGACATTAAACTTTTGTCCAACCCAAACCAGACAAGCAACATCTGCTAAGGGAGGAGGCTCTGACTCACCACAATCAGAAGGCCATCAAAAGGTCAGTGAGGCAAGACTTCATACATGTTAGAGTTAAATCAAGGTTATTGTTTTAGGGTTGGTGTTTGTGTGTCTATGCGCAGCAGTGAGAGCCTCTTTTGCTTTCCCAATAAAAGGCAAAAACAATTTGCCCTGTCAACGCAAATTATTGTGTCAACTCACTGGGACAGCACACTCACAAACTCAAGAACACTCACAAACACATGGTCTCATTGTGACACACAAACACACCATCGATAGCCCCGCAACACCTCGCCCCCACCCTCTGGATAATTGGATTTGAAATTAGAAAAAGCCAACAAATTGATTATCGAGGCCATTAGCTGAGCCGCCAAGAGCTGATTGGCTGCCTGTGTGGAAGGTTTCCTCCGATAACGGAGCAGAAATCTGCATGAGGGCGACTGCAGGCGTCACACACGGCTAGACTAATCCAAACACACATATAGTTCAGATAATAAAGAGGAAACTGGAGCGGTGAACTGCCTTCGTGGTGTGCAGCACTCACCTGTGTGCACGTGTTTCAGTTTTTGATCAGCAGACAAAAACAACAGCCTGAATGTGTCAGGCAAATCTTCACATCCCCATATGCTGTGGAAGATATTCATTCATTAGTATGCGCTTGATTTTTTGTGTGGAGATTGTTTAATTTTCTAATGTTAGAATAAGTAAGTTAATGAAGCGTAGATCTGGACTTCTAGACAAAGTCTATGAGGGAACAATGAAGTAAATTGAGCCATATACTTTGTTAACATGTCAATTCAAAGAAGAACAGCTTTTAGGCTTGCATCATATTTCATCGTATTTAATCACACCACATATCATAGCATGTTCTGCCTATTATATCAAATTTTATCATATCATATAGTTTCATGTATCTTACAATTACTGCATTGTCCAAGAATGCCTTATTGTATCATTTCATAGTGCATCATGTCATATCATAATCCATAAGGACAACATGGCTCATTGTTGGTTATCTTGGCATGAGCCTATTGTAGCTCATCGTCTTGTATTATGATGTATCTTCAGGTATAATTTCCTTTTATATCATGTGCAAATATGTTTTTATTTTTGAGACAATAATTCATAGATGCATGGTCATGATTATGTAATGCTTGTAATACAATAGAGAGCCATAAGAATAACACAGTTTTAATTCTATCTACCAGACATTGCAAAATAATTTAAAATAGACTTCATTGTGAGAAAACATGGTGTTTTGCTGTGAACACTTACAATAAAGTAGAAGCAAAGTCTTTTCTCAAAGTACATAGGTGAGCTGTGCAGAGACTCCTGATTTTTTTGTTTGTTTTGTTTCATTTATGTTTCTCATGTTTTGTTTGTCTGTTTGCTTGTTTTAGGACAGACTTATTATTGTATTCAAAAACATATTTTTTTCATTCATTTTTCAAATGATGAAAATGCACTTTTATATCCATACTCATCGCAATTATGACACATGCAGTGACACAATGTTTAAAGTGCAATTGTTGCACTAAATAGCGTTCAAGGTAAAAGTGAGCTGTTGTCCAAGACTAGGGATACAAATCAGATTTGTTCCAGCATCAACAACATTTTTACCCATGCACTGTAAATCCTCCATTATGTATTTTAAATCCATTGATAGTAGAAAAGTGTTATGATATAAACCTTTAACCAACAGCAGAATGAGCAAACACTGAAACTTTATACATTTTCTCACCAAGAAAGGCTAATAATGCTATTTATTTTAACTTTTTTAGAAAATACTCTTAAAATATAAAGAATGTGAAGAATAGTGCACTATTCCAGGCTTTTGTAGTGGGGCTTAAATTATGTAACTCCATTCATCAGAAACTGGATCCACTATGTCAGTACTTAGTCCTGTCATATCCAGCCCAAGGTCTTGGTCAGAGGGGTAGATACAGCATCCAGACTGATAGGTTGTTGGTTTACAATTCTTTTCTGTAAAGGTCTTTCATAAGCAGAGTTTAAACCTGTTGAAAGGGTTAGATTGTTTCTTCTGACAGAAAAGCAACACTTACAAGTCAAAGAATCAACAAAACCAAGCTGAATAAAGTCCAAGCAGGACAGACAAACTATAGGGCAAATGGTTAAATTTGTATATTTTCTTGGCTAATTAATTGAATGGTTTTCAAGGTGATACAGCAGAAAACATAGAACCCTACATGTAACTGAAGTCCACCAAACTGACCAATCATTTGTCATCTGTCGGACACCAGGGAGCTGCTCAGGTTACCCATCAGCCATCTGTCAGACAGCAGGCAGACTGCAGAACCATCGGCCCACTTTTTACAACAACCGTGGAAAAATGGGACTCTTGGAAGAGAAAATAGGCTCGAGTCAACGGCCAGTTAGTGTCCATCTGGTGGGAGTGAGTGGACAAACTTTCTGTCTGCCTGTTCTGGTTCATCATCACAGGTCACCTCCTACTGTCTGAGATTTACGCTCTGATGTCTTTTTCACGTCTTAAAGCCAAACTTTCTCTTTGTATTCAGCCCACTTCTCTCTATCGGGGAATTTTTCTCAAATGTTTCCATATTAAGACAAATACTCCTTCACTCATCTCTACATGTCTCTCTTAACTTAATGTACCCTGCAGAAAGTCCAGAACATTCACCCAGCTGCTAACTCTTTCTATTGATTTGTTCTCACAAACAATTTAAGGATTCATTTTAATCCATCGGTGAGCGGCCTTGGGGAAATAACAAATTATAAAAGCAATTCAATCATCGTGCCGTATTTTTCATGCAGAACATAATTAGGTTTGAACCCCGGTCGTTGCAACAGTTTAATAAGGTAACAGTTTGTTTTTTTCAAGACTTCCACCTGCTGCTGCTCAAAGATCGACTGTGATGAGACCTCTAAGCTCTGATAACAATGAGAAGCGTTCAGACTTGTTTAACTGCAGCTCAGGTGTTTGACTGGCAGGGCTGGGATGAAGGTCAGGACACTTGGATACCTGAATCGATTAGCTGTCATAGCCTCGAAGTGATCTGTGGTAGGATGACGTTTGCTGTTTGATTATTCTCAGCTGTTTAGTCAGTGTGAGTTTGTGTGTTTGAAGCATTGCCAGTGTCTGTCTAGCAGTATACCTGTGTCTAAAAATGAAGCTGAAGTGTGAAAAAGTGCAGTTCCTTGAGTGTCCACTTGAGGCTGTCTCGAGAAGCACCATAAGACATATACACCCCATGTTAAAATGTCATTTTTTTTCACTCAAAATTAAAGTGTTCCCGCCTATTTGTGTTTGAAGAAAGGTCTGGAAAGTTCATATATGGATGTCGTCATGCCATACAGGGCTGATTTTTTTTTCTAATACTTGTCCACTTAAATATTTTTCAAGATAAAGTCCATGCAAAACTTACTTGTAGCCAGCATGCTGTAACTGTTTGTCAGATGTTCTGCCTTAGTTCCACTGCGTTGTTTGTTATAGGGTTGATCTGAAGTTTGTTTTGGCCAAAGTTTTCAATGTGGGGGCCACCACTGGTTGGACAATAACAGCTCCTTTCAGTAACCAAATGGCTGTCCCCTACAGTCTATGGTGTGTGTAAAAGCATGTTGTAGAGGAGTGGCTGGTGACTTTTTAGCTTGGAGCTCATTTTCTGTTTTGTCTTATTTATCTTTTTTGCTGTTTTAAGCGTTGAACAGCAAAATGCCTGGGTGCACAACAAATTTACATTTTTATTACCAAAAAAGGAAACCTTGAACCCCTGAAGTCACATTTGATCACACAAGTTTATTTGAAATCTTATAACTGTTTAATTTCAGCAAGGTGTTGCCAATTGCTTAACCAGCCACACTGTAGCCATCTTGTACCAGCTCCATTGGTTATTAGTCAGTTTTAAAGCTCAGGCATAAAATATCACCACAGCTCAAGAGAGAATGTCAAGTACACACAGAAAATCAATGAGAGAATTTCAGTGTATGTAATATTTAGGTAAGTCACCAAAAGAAGTTATGCTGTGTGCAGCTTATGAACTATTTATAGAAGTTGACAGAGTTGGAAGTCATCTTTGCTTCTGGACATCAAGTTAGCATTCATCCATCACCAGCAATGGTTGCTCCTTAAGAGAGGAAGTGGAAGCTGTGTACTTTCTCTCTGGTCTCAGCTGAGTTGTGAAGGAACTGTTAGTTTGTCCAAACAAACTGAAAAGATCGATGGCAGTGGATGATGAAAGTTTGAGAACAACTACACGGCTAAAAAAAGGAACAAAAACAAGCTTCAAGATGAAGAAAATCGGTCAAATCTGTCACTGAAGAGTCTGTTTGGATATTTGAAAGTGTGAGATCCACAAAGAAGAGAAAATAGCAGCACTGCTCCATTAAAAACTTTGGAAGGCATCTATTTTGGAAAACTTAAACCACACTTTTATTATTTCATAGACAATTCAAGAAATAAATTACTGTCAATATATCAAGAGGACAAGATCAGAAAAGAAGAAATATAAAATCATTAATGCGCCGTTAAGTAAGTTCCCAATAAACACACTATTTTCAACAAATATTGCCTCCCTATGCAGGGAAGTCCTCTCATTTGTTATCACTTTACATTTAGCAGTCACTTTATTCGACTACACCTCCTTCTTCCTTCAGAACTGCCTTAATTGTTCATGGCATACATTCTTGAAGGTGTTTGAAACATTCCTCATGTTCTGTTCATATGGACATGTTTTCATCACATACTCGGTGCAGATGTGAGGGCTTCACATCCATGAGGTGAATCTCCTTTTTCATAACATCCCAAAGGTGCTCGGTTGCATTGAGATCTTGTGACTCTGGAGGCCACTGCAGTCCAGTGAACTGATTTTCATGTTCAACAATCTAGTTTTACGCAATTTGAGCAGCATAAGATAGCCATAAGAGGTTGGGTATACTATGGACATAAATGGGTAGACCTGGTCAGCAACAATACTCAAGTGGCTGTAGCATTTAAATGATGAACAGTTGGTACCATGGGGCCAAAAAAGTGCAGGATGGATTCATGGTTTCAAATTATTTATTTTGCATTTTTACCCCACTATCTGAATGTCACAAAAAAAGCAAGACTCACCAGACAAGGCAAGATTTTTTCAGTCTTCGATCGTTTAATTTTGGCATTCCTCTTGAAACTGTAGCCTCAATGTTCCTGTGCTGAGCTAACAGGTCATGCTTCTACTGTAGCCTGTCGTCAAGATTCATCACATTTTGCATTCACAAATGGTCTTCTACATACTCTGGTTGTAACAGCTGCTTATTTGAGCTACTGCTGCCTTTCTATTATAATCAACCACTCTGACCATTCAAAGAAATCATCTTTCTTCGACACGCTCACTTTAAACTAAAATGTCTACATGCCTAAATACACTGAGTTACTGCCTAGTGATTGGCTAACAAAATATCTGTGTTGAGCAGTTGAATGGGTGCACTTAACAAAGTGACCAATGAGTGTATATCCCATCTTGTGAAGCCTTTCAAGTAAAAAAAAACGGAAAGCAAAAAGAACTTTACATATCCTTTCCTGCGATTCACAAATCCATGGCTACAGCATTTTTCCCATTGTTTCAGGGGGAACAAACAAATTTAAGTCTTTGAAAAATCAGTTTAAGTTCTTAAAAACATGTGCACACAGGCTTTAAACCAGTGTCAGCAGATTAGTGTGCATATATTTCAAATGCAGAAACTACTGTTCAACATGTTTCCTAAAGGTTCATGTATCCACATTCTTCCGACTGAATTAATAATTCATTGATGCCATCCATCCTGGAAAGAATAAGGACCAATTACTTTTTGTCCTTCCTTCTGTGGAGATGTCACCCCATGTTGAGGGACTGCGAGCACCAACAAGCCAATCATACCCTGCAGAAGCCTCATAGCAAGGGCTTAGGGGTTATCATCACCACCCTGACCTCCGAACACCCTCACCTCTCCTCACTTGCTCTCATTACAGCCTGCCTGGACTTCTAATTGCCGTCTCATTCCAAAGAGGATTATGGGAGCAGCTGAAGACTCATGACGGTCAGGGACAGATTATACTGGACACAATCGTGGATGCAGGAGGAACGAGGGAACATGCCGCTGCATGAGAGCTTAATTTGTTCATCGAGGTTTGCATGTGTGAACGTGCCACAAATCCTGCTAATGAGGAAGACAAGAAGTCAAAGAGGAGGAGGAGGGGGAAAAGGAGGAGGAGGGAGGAGGAAATTGGAGCAAAAGATAGGGGGAAGGAATAGGGAAGTGGACAAAGGAAAGGAAATGGAATACAGAGCTCAAATACTAATTAAGGGTTATGTGATGTGAGCAAAAGGAGAGAAAGGAAAAGGGGAATAGTGGGAATCAGCAGCAATGAAGTAAAGAGGATGAACAATAGGGAAGAAAAGGGGGAGTTTAAAAACTGATGAGGGGAATGACAGTGAAGGAGGGTTTTCAAACAACACTGAATAAGAGAGAAGACAAAGAGAAGATAAAAATAATCAAAAAAAAAAGGAAAGAGAGGAAAACAGGTGGGAATGTAGAAAAACAGTGGAGATTGGAATGTAAAGAAGGTAAGAATGTAAAATCTTTTAAAAATGAGTTATGGGTGAAATTCTCACCTTAGTGCTGACGGTTCAGGTTTGGTGAAAAAAATTGTGGTTAAAAAAAAAAAAAAAAAAAACGCCATTAAAAAGTGGCAGAAAATAGTGCCAAAGTTATTTATACATGCTGATAACTTAACATGTCAGTCATCAGGGGGTCACATTTACAGGATCTACTCTTTGCAGCACAATCTTGTTGCTTTTGTTTATAGGTGCTCCCAGTCTTCTGATTTTTATAGTATCGTAAATATTACATGTTCAGTTATAATCAATTATGCTGATGTGTTGGGAGAGAACCAAGGACAGTTAAGCATGACCCCCGTGCTTAGTCACATGGACTGTAAGGAAGTCAATCAGGAAGCCTGCTGTCCAAAGCAAGAATCAAACATAGCAACAATGGCGCCATGGCAGCAATAGTCAAAGTGAGGCATAATGTTAACCTTGTCCTGTAGATGTATCAGTCTGGTTCAATCTCTTCAATCAGGTAGATCTATCTAGCCAAGCTCCAATCTACAACAATTGTGTTAAGCCAAAAGTCACACAGCCCAATCAGCGTTCTTTAAAGCAGGAGGAGTGTGAGCTAAGAGTGAGACAACAGCAGGAAGTGACCATGTGTACAGAGATTAGCAAAGATGCTAACAGCTTCAGTAGCATTTTCATCAGATCTGGACCAGATTTCTTTATTTGAGATAAACAAATAACAAAACTACAAACTTCTCTAGAGAAAGGATATTTTCACTCCACATTTGACATGTTTTTGACAGAGATTGCTTTACATTTGGACATTTTGACCTTGGCACTGCAGCAGTAGCACCTGCCTACTACATATCTGATTGGTCTTTAATGACTGTGATAAATGGAACAATTGTCCAATCACCTGGCAGATAAGCTCTTGAAAGGTTCTGCCCATTCCCCAGCACTTTCTATGGGCTCTTTCCCTAATGGACTGGTGAAATATATTAAATGATCCATCTGGTGTGTCAGGTTAGCATAAAGTCAGGTGGACGTCAGAAACTGAGGACAAACTTGTTTGTTTTGTGGCTGCACACGAGCACTTATACAGTATGACCTGTAACTTATACAATCTGATGAGGAGAGGAGATGAAAAATAAATGCCATGGTTGTCATTGGAAGCTGATGGCTAGCTGAATTTACAGTAGCTTCATTTTCTCCTACCCGTTGTCCACCATGTTTGTTTACACTAAAGTTGTGAGATTTCAAGTTGCAAGAGTAGAGGCTTTTGTTGTTGGTGATTTGGTTTGGTAAAGTGTGCTATGTTTAGCATCTTGTGGCACACTAAATACTACAAGAACAAAACTGTTAAATCTGAAATAACTTGTCTTCATGTGTGAGGTCACAGTTTCAAAATTGGTTAAGATTTTAAAAATCTTCATGTGTGTGTCAGGTCTAAATAATATCAGGCATCTGGTTGCTTCAGAGGCCTTTCGAGCCACATCTGCAACAGCCCAATTTTGCAAATATTCTCTCAAAATACCTTGAGATCAACTCCTAACACAGATGGAGGACATGGACATCAAGTGGTTTGCAGTCATACCATCCCTAATTAACCATAACTCTACTCTTTAATAAAATGAAACATTGAGTGATTTGAAAATTCTTTTCCACTTCAGTGTGAGGACATAAATGTGAGCTATTTAGACCAAACTGTGTTTGAACCAGGCTGTTAGTGTGTCTATTTCTGCTGTAAAAACATTTAACATGGAGTGTGTATGTGATTTCTGTTGCTTCTACAGACAGCCTCAACTGGACACTTGAGGAACTGCAGTTATTTAACACTTCCGGATTGGCTTCATTTTTCAAAACAGAAGGTTGCCACTTGGTTGCAACAAGCCTTAAACTGGACCATACCCCCATTGGAGATGGGGCAAATGAGGCCCAAAATTAGGGCCTAAACTGTCATTTATATAGCCACCCTTTACAAATAAAACGTTGCCAGCGTGGGATTATTTTTCAAGAGAAGTGCAAACAGAAATGTGAAGCAAATACATAATCATCCAAAACAGAAAAACATATTGCTCCACACTCTAAGTTATTGATCAGTCTGTAAGATTGAATAAAGATCACATCCAAGGGGCCTTTACTCATGTATAATTCTATAATGCTGCAGTACAGGTCTCAAATCATCGGTGTGAACTCTTGTTAATACTTGGCATCCCTGCTGTGTTGACTGTGTTCAAAGCTCTGAACAGATGAGCAAAAGGTGAGTGATAAATATGTGTTTTAAGTCTATTACATGTTAATAAAATGGCCTGAGAGAGGCACAATTTAAGGTCTGAACATGTGTAAAACTGACACATAAATACACACGCCGCACACACATCCACACAGAGCTCTGTCAGAGCAACAATACACACTGTGAAGATTCATTACGGTAACTTACTGCTGGTGACAGTTCAACACGCCCACTGAACCCGAGGTCAACCTCACCCACACACACATATGCACACACAGTACTCACATACGCACGTACTGCTGCTGTATCTGCAGACAGTCTGCTGAGCACGGTGAGTTAATCATTCAGAAAATAATTAAAATCAATAAAGCAGAACAGATTGAAAGAGAAAAAACAAAACAACTACAGGGTTATCTACTAGAAGAGAGAGAGAAAGAGAAAGAGAGAGAGTGACTTACACGGTTTATGGCTACATTGTTGTTTGATTTTCTGGGCATGACCAAATATTTGGACCATCAATCTAAACCTTTACTTATCCAGAAGTATCAAAACCCAAAAGATAGCTGAAATAGATAATAGATATTTGTGTTAATAGATAATTGGTAATATTATTGATTCAAAAATTGTACAATTTATTGGAACATAGCTGATATTTTTTTTCTATAAACAAACTTATTTCTAATTATTTTATCCATACTTATATTTTTTTATGTTTTTCTTCTGTATTAATCGTATTTACTCTAAAACAGATGTATATTCATCAACATTTAGATGCTGTTTTGCACAAATTGTTGGAAACAAAAGGTTAGAACATGGGTTGATCAAAATAAAGATCTTGTGAGACAAAGAATAGTAAAAATGTATTTCACAGGCAAATGTGCAAATGTAACAATACGAAGAGCAAGTTAAAGGTGTACTCAGAAACAAACTTGAGAATTGAGTCCACATTTACGGACATAAAGAGTCAGAGAGGGAGAAAGGTAATCTGTTGAATGGAAATGGTCCACTATTAAAGTGAGTCTATTGTGACGAGTAAAGATAAAAGCAAGTAGAAGGCACAATCAGAGATAAGTGGTGGAGGGCAGCATAAAGGAGAGAGGCCATCCACAGGAACAAAAGACTAATTTAAGGAGCTGCGAGTAGAAAGCTCAGGAGCCCGACGCTGCAGAGTTCGACAATAATCTTTTCTTTTTTTAGTCTTTCTAAAAAGCAACTGACAGGCTCACAATGTTAATTTAACATTTAAAGCTTCAGGTCTATTTCTGTCTGAGACGAGTGAAGATTTCACATCTGCTGATGAATAAACATCAATCTGCTTTGTTCTGAAAGCAAATATCTGCTGTTTGAAATGTTAAATGGCTGACAGAAATGGACTTGTGTAAGCAGTTTGAAGCCCTTATGAGATATTCTCCTGCTAATTGCTAAAAAAAATACTTTGAATTCAACATATCAAAACATGTATGAGCAACTACCAAATATTGTCAAACTCAAGAGTATGTTGCTTAACAAATGAAATCAAAGTTGTGTGTGAGGTGATACTACACTGTAAAAAAAAAAACTGTAAAAAAACGGTAAAAGCACTGGCAGCAAAGTTTCCAAACGAATACCGTAAAATTACAGTCAAACATCGTAACACAGAACTACGTAAAATAACTGTAAAAATACAGGACTAGATTTTACAGTCAAAATTAATTAAAATACAGTGTTTCATAGTAAATAAATGCCATTTTACTGTAAAATAACATATATATTCAGTCAAAACACATTGAAATCAGATTATTTTCAAGTTAAGCTCTGTAAATTCACGGTAAAAATTATTTATTTTAGGAAACAGTCAAATCTATCTACAGTAATTTCATGTTAAAATACAATTTTTTCCATGTACAGTAACAAAGTTATAATGTATAAAAACAAACTCTGATCACAAAACTAAAGATAAATGTCAGCAAATTTACAGTATTAATATGCAATTTTAGAGAATAAGTAGGTTAAAAAACAACCACTGGACACTGGAAAAACAAGCCAAGTACATTATAAATACATCAGAAATAGCTACATTTAAGGCCAATCTCTGTAAATTAAGAATATTTAGTAGTTTTTTCCCGTGGAATAGCCTGTAATTTCACTGTATAAATGATTTATTTTAGGAAAACAGCTAAATCTGTTTACAGTAATTTCATTTGAAAATACTTTTTTTTTTACAAGTACAATGACTGAGAAATAATGTATAAAAATGCTATAAATGCGTTAAGCCAATGAAATCTCTGCCCATTTACAGTATTAATCTGCAATTTTAAAGAATTATGAGATTTTAAAATGTTCATTACACAATTGAAAAAGCAGAGTACATTAAATATACATCAAAAGTAGCTTTATTTAAGGCCAATCCTTGTAAATGAACGGTATTAATTTCGTGAAACAGTTTTGTCTATACTGACTTGCTGTGTAATTGTGGTTTCCCCAAGGAAAAATACAATGACACAATGTATAAAGAAAATATATACCTTTAATCAAAAAGGAAAGTCTGCACATTTACAGTATTAGTTACTTTAAAGAACTGGATGATGGAGCACTGTACATCAAAATACATACAAAACAGGTATATTTAAATATCTGTAAATTTAAGATATTAAACAGTCATTTTAGTAAACTGAACAAACATTTGTAAAAATGATCCTTTGATCGAAAAACAAGGATAGTACTTTATTACACTTTGAAACAACTAAGAAATAGGAATATTTCAATATTTCTAACCTTGGCCCAAACATGTTTTCGGTCATGATCCCTAATAGTGGAAACCAGATAGCTCCCTGCCCTGACTGTCTGGAGACACTGGAAAGCCCTCTCCTGTTCTGCATCAACATCAACATAAGAAACAATCTAAGAATCTTTTTTAAAACATGACATGACCAGGATAATCATACTGTGATCAGTCTGTTATCTTGAAAAGCATTGTTTGAAAAAAATAAATATAAATAAATAAATAAATAAAACAATGGAGATCAAAGAAAAATTGCAGATATGTTTCATTTTTTAACACCATGGAGTAAATGATATGATTTACATGGTATGGTACATAAACATAAATGTTTCTGGTGTTGGATAGATGGTCCATAGTTATTAACAGAAAAGAATTGCAGATTTTGCTCTTTTCACATGTCATTTTGACATTAAGTTTACACTACACCAATTGTATCCTTTAAAGTGATATTGATAACTGTTGAGTTGTACTGTACATGACGTCCAAAATATTGAGCAGCTTCTTCAGCAGTTGCTCCTGTGCTTTACAACTAAGATACATTGACTAGACCCCCATATACATTAAAGTCCGTGTAAAGCAAAAATAAATTTGTGTTTTAAGTTTATCATACCACAGAAACATGTGTCATTGACCACTGAGCCAAATTTGAAAGATTAAAAAAATTAAGTATATAAAATTAAGTCTCAAAATCATGCAAAAACAAGCACTTCTCTTTGCTGTGAGACGCTGGGGGCGTGTCAGTTAGAGGCGCTGGAACCACAACCACATGTGAGAGCGGAGGGGAGCCGCCTCCGTCTACTGTACAAGGACGTAACCTACAGTAACAATGGAAGCTAGCACTGTAATGTAAAACCCTCTTTATATCAGCTGGAAAGGGCATTGTTAGTGAGCTGACATCACTAGTAGACTTTTTGTAGACTTGTGTTACTCACAGAACAGAAAGGTCCTTAAAACCCCAGTCTACATGTATTTCCTTGTCATAGCTATATTGGTGGCACATAAAAAATACCTGTGGTTAATCATTGCACTCTCATATGGACTCCGCTCAGGGAATGAAGCCAAATCATGTCATGATTACATGCAATAACATTTGCTAACATTACATGAGCATGGCAGAATGCCCGATGTGAAATCACAGCAAAAAGCATTTAATTGCCAGAATTCACAATATTTATAATATAAGCACACACTTGTGCTTATAAAATTCTGAATGGTTGAATGGCTTTCACACGTTTTAAGGAAATACATTTATGACCTATTTAATGTGTTTAGAAGAAAATGGCTGAATATTTGCTTTACACGGACTTTAACTGTTAAAAGTATCCCACTGCAAACTCTTTTCATTTATGAGTAACACCATAAGAACTACCTATAATGACAGAAACCATCTTTAAAATAAATAAATAAGTCTCTTGTACTATGAATTTTTCTTAGTTTGGCCCACGTTTAACCAGACAACATGGAGAGGGTGGGCTTTATGTCCCATACTACAGCAAGACAACAGGGGGCGATTGAGATGTTTTGATTTCACTTGACATCCCATTTCCTAAACCAAATCTAAACAGAGCTAAATGTCTGGTGGGTAAAGCTGTGTGGAAAACCATATTCAACTAAACGTAAAGAAGACAAACGTAGATGTCTACATTTGTTATAAGGGAAGTAAACATTGTGTATGTATGGATTATTTTTTAAACAGAATGAAAAAGCAACGTATCCCCGTGGGGAAATTAAAATCTGACATGAATTTTGTAACATGAGAATCTACTTATTGCCTGTTATGTGCAATGAGAGTAATCTGAGGTAATTTAAGCACAGGAACAGCTTATGAAGACAATTACCAACATTTGGACTAAAATCATGGCCATTAAACTTTGTAACTATTTCTTGCAAATGAAACAAATATAAAATTATGTCAGGATACATTCAATGTGGGCAATACATACTGTGCGTGAGAAACTGTTGTCAGATCATTTCAAACTGTCTGTTCACTTGCTGCTTGGGCCTCCTTAAATAACTCCGATTGTCCATCTATGGAGAAAACAGGCAGTGGTTAAACAATCCATGTAAACCTTTTGGCATTTTACAGACAAACATTCATGAGAAACTGAAATTATCATTTCTACTTTGAGTTGTTTTTTTCTTATCAGACATTACCAGAGTATATGCAGGAATCCTGAAGTTCAAAACCTTAAGACTTTTTAAAAGACCACCTCAAAATATTTTAAGACCTCATTGCCACTCCGAGCTGTAATCAGTAACATATATTTGACTTTGTTTGTAGCCCTTGCCCAGATCTGTGTCTAGACACAACCCTGTTAATGAGTTCTGTTGAAGAACTCAGTTGAGACTCCAGTGATAGTTTTTCAAAATTAAGTTATTTGCAGAGCAGTGTCACATTTCATGAGTTGAGCACAATTCTACCTTCTTGTTTTTTGGTCTGTAAACATGCGCAAATATAGACTTTGTGTTTCATACAATATAATTTACATTTGAAACACCTGTAAAAAAATAATAATAGATCATAATTCTGAAGGGATAGCTTATATTTTGGCTTGGCTTGGCGTGGCGGTGCGCCACAATCATTTATGCGTCGCAGAAACCCTGGGGTATGGAATAAAGATTGATGAGATTAACAATTAGTTTGAATGATTTCAGCAAAAGGCTGCAACATTACAATGTGAAAAAAAACTGAAGAGGTCCCATTGTATCTATTTTACAAACTTACCAGGGCCATGAAGACACATCAAGGGAACATAGAGGACTATTACACAAATACCACACATAATTTACAGCACAACCAAACACTATCATAGTATGTCATTGCCCCTACATGATGTAACTTGAGAGGGAATATGATTTGTCTTCTATTTTGTATGTGTGTGTGTGTGTGTGTGTGTGTGTGTGTGTACTCACTTTGGCTGCACAAGGTGAAGTGTTGAGGAGTTTGTTTTCTTAGCCAGATGACTCTTCTACAGCAGGTCCTTGTCAGTGCTAATGAAGGGAGAACCAGGTCATTGTTTCCATTAGAGGATTCCTAAGGATTTTTTTTATTTTAAAGTATATTTCACATTAATCATCACTTACCTCATGTCTGCACAATTACAGCAGTACATGTCTGCCCTGTGATCCACACTGAGCATTGCTAGCAAAGCCAACAATGTGCCACCTTTCTTCTAAACTAAGAGAGACACAGAAGAGCAGAAATAGAGTGATAAATATTACCTTTAGAGACTACACTCAGCACATTACTGCACTTCTATTAAAATTACGTTCTTAAAAGTTAGATTTGCTCAATTGAAAATATCAAAATCATCCTGTTGTCACTTTGTCTCGTCTTGTGTTGTTCTGTGTGTCTACAATATAAAATTAGCGAGGGGAGACAGCAGTGAGCAGGCTACCTTAGCATGCCAATGCTAGAACGAAACTTATTTAAAAACATAAATGAATGATTTTAGGTCTCTGCGGGGCTCTCTCAGGACGAGAGGCATATGACACGGAGCAACATACAGCAGTTTGACCGCATTCAAATCACGAATAACAACTTTTAAGAGCGTGTATCATCGAGAGCAGAGACGGCACTATTACGAACTACCTCTGGCCATGTTAGAAAACGTTTTGACCAAAAGCGAGCGTTAACAACTGACGGTTACCCGCCTGGTCATAAAACGTTAGCTACCTGCTAACAACAGCCAATGTAACGGTAGCAATTTATCAGAGGGATGCTAACGTTAGCTTCAAAGCTGTCCACCCGATGTATGACACATTGAAATTATCATTCACAGCACATGCATTATCTGGGACACTTACCTAAAACGGCGTTTGTTTGACATGTCCGCTGTGGCTTTAGTCAAGGTAGGGCCAGACCAGCCGTAGTCTCATACCATTGAAGCTCATGCGTCCAAGAAGGGGGTCTTTCACATGAGTCATGACCCGCACTGAACCTGATTGGACGGACACTAACCCCAACCTTTTTGTCATTCTTCAAACTTGTCGACAACTGGCAGATTATTGGTTTATTCAGCAGGTTAAGTCGTTATGGGCGGGACAAAGCAAACTGGAAAGAGGCGCAAACTTTAAAATTTGAATCTAGTCTGATTGCATGAATTGAATGAAGCAAATAATGAAATTATATATAGATATACAGATTTATAACCAATAGAAGGCAATTGACTTTTAAACTGCCTTCATACAGTAATGTTCAGTACATTTCTTTTTGTCTGTAAAATACTAATTTCTTCTACAAAAAAAAATCACCTTTACAATACATACTTAATGATCTGCAATGTTATGGAAACAAACTAAAGATTTCTGAAATTTAATGTACATTTCTTCATTAATAGGAAAGATATGTAAAATGACATCACATTTTATGTTAAAAAAAAATTTATTATGAAAGAAACATGTTAAATTACCTTTAAAAAAACATAATAATACTGATGCAATATGTTATGGTTAATTTCTTGTAATTCTAAAGATTAATCTTTTAATTAATGCTAGTATCCGTTAATTTACAGGTATTACATTGTCTTATGGAAAACGGTAATAAACCTGTAAAAAATACAGAAAATGGTATGAAAAATTACAGTTAAAGATCTACAAAAACAGTAAGCTGTCATAAAAAAACAGAATATTAATGTAAACTACCATTATGGTTAACTAACTGTAATTTAAAACATGAAACCTTAAAATTACTGAAAATCACTGTAAATCTACTAGCCTTTCATTGTTTCATTGGAAAACAGGAAAAATCTGTTAAAAATTACAGAACATCACCTATAAAATTACATTTTTTTTTTACAGTGTATCTTAAGTTAAGAGAGTGTAATTTTGTTACTTCTAAACACCATCATCCATCATTAAAAGAAGGCTTTCTAATGAAAGATAGGGGCACCCAAGGGACAGGGCTGGGTGGTAACTAGTACTTTTACTATATCACAATAACAGTATTACTGTCCTGGATGACAAAAAAGTGATTACAATTTCAAAAAGTAATGGTATTACAATAACTAATTAAAGTCATGCCCAGTTACTGAGCTTATTTTTTCCTAAGTGTAGATCTGATTTGTTTTTAAGAAAAAAAACACACTTTACCTTGAAGGTAAAGTAATTAGTTGCTTTCTATACTAACCAATAAGTGAAGTAGCGTTGTTACTTATTTAAGGAGTTATAAGTCACAGTGGCGTGCACAGATTTTTTCAAGGGCAGGGGCGAAAAGAAAAAGTATGCAGCACGTTCTCAGAGGGCATTGAGTTTTGATTGTTTTCGAGGGCACTTTGACACTTAATCACGCAGTTTTTCAACAATTAGGCCGCGAGGAGGGGGCGACCGCCATGGAGAAAACATTTAGACAAACATAAAGCAACATGTTGATGACAAAATCATGGTTTATTTTACAATGACAACACATATTTTTCTCCTAAGCTAAATCTTGAATGTTTTAACATTTTTAGACATTTCCCAGGGATCTTGAGAAATAGATTATCACAGAAAAAAATGTGCTTTATTCCAAAATTGCTATAAATGAGCCAATACTCAGAAAACCACTAAAACCAAGAGTAAAATCAAATGTATGCATTCAAGATATATTTTCAAACATATATATCAAAACACATTTACACTTATTTTTTTGTCTCACTAGAAAAAGCATAAAAAATGAGGAAGAATTAAATCGCATGACTTCTTATTAATTCTTAAATAATTATATATTTTTTTAATTTGTTTATTTATTTAGTCTTCTCCTTTAAATAATGTGCTAAATATACACAGTTATGCAAAAGTTTGGGTTTATCTGTCCAACCTTTATTTTTCAAGGTTGAGCATAAGAATCAAGACATAATAGCCCGTTTCACATATGCAACCCTGATATTTCCCAGAAAATACCTGAGTAACTTTTCCAGAACATTCCCTGACCTTCTTGTTCACATTTGCCTCTCACAGCAGGAAATTTCCCTGCTGTTTGTTGGTAAATTTCAGAGTTCAGTTTCAGTGAAAGACTCTGCATTCACACATGCAGCTCACCCAGGTAAATTCTGGATAATTTAATTGTTTTTCTGCAAGTGTGAGAAGGGACTTGGATTCTTTTCAACACGGATTTGGGAGGCACTTAAACACAACTTTGACATTCAAAGACAACTCGCCAATTTTTGTAATAAAAAAAACATGAAAATGTAGCATGAATATGTAGGTTGCTTTTCAAATGGAAGAGGAAGTTTCCTTCTGAGAGCAGCACTAATTGAATTCAGACTCAAAACTCTGGCAGCTTGATCTTGAACATCGTGCTCGAACAAAACCAGCCAGATGGTTTCACAGCTTCTTCAACAGACAAACTTACTGACTACAGTTATGAGCCTAAACAATCCTACGTAGACACTCAATACATCACAGTTTGTTCTGAATTTCTGTCCAACAATCCTTCAACAGTCCATCGGATTTGGCTGTTTGGTGACTGAAGGAAATCTATCAGAGAATAGAAAACCAACAAGATGTAGAGAGAAATATTCTCTTGTTGGAAGACATGTGAGTATTTGAATCTTAAATTAAAGGTTAGGCAAAGAGATAAAAAAAGATTATGGAATAAACATTGTGAAACATTTGGCAAATTGTGAAAACAGCCTTGACTTTCTTTAGCTTTTGACAGATTGTTAAAAAAATGTTCAAAATTGAACATCAAATTTCCTTAATTTGTTTGGTTTCCTGCTTTTTAGTCTGTAAATTGGGAATACTAGCACATCCTCCAATCACCTAATCCAGGAAACTCAAAGTATCCCCATTGTTTTGTTTTGCTCCCTTATTCAGCTTGGATTCTCACTTTCAGGTTTTAAATTTGATACCAGAAATCCCCAACAAAAAAAAATGCCAATAAAGGCAAGAGGATTATAGCTCAGGAAACAAGCAGAGGTGTCGGAATAGGAGCGAGGAGTTATTAAAGATGAATGGGCGGTGAGCGGTGAATGACAGCAGCGTACAAGCTCCCAGCAGGCCCGGCGTGAATGTGATTATCCAAGGATAATGCTGTTTCCTCTTAGAATAGGCCTCCGTCGTCCCGGAGGGGAAGGATTAGATTTAATTAGTCCCTTGCTCCGTACAGATGAACACCCACACCTACACATCTACAAGTTCAGTAACAACTGGGCAGTGATGGAGGAGGCGGGTGGGAGCTGGACAGCGGGGAACAGGAGGTGATGGAGGAGGTGGAGAGAGACCTCACGGTCCTCACTTTGTCATTAAAACCTCTTTTTCACCTCTTTTCCATCCATCTACCTCACTTGGTCCTCCTTCAAACGGACCAGTCTTTTCTGTTTTGGTCCATCCATCATTCAGCCTACTTTAGCAGAGAGTGAGGTCAGTGATTGGAGGTCAGAGGGGCAAATGGATAAATAAAAGCTTAGACGTATGGCATGTCCAGGAAACTAACCATGAGGTTTAAGGTTCTGAGACATCAGGCATCCAGACTCTTCTAAACAAGAGTCTGGATGTGTGTACCTAAAAAATGTGTTTGTTTTTTCATGCACATAAACCTGAGACATCATGTAGCTGGAGTATTTATTTTGGAGGTATGTTATGCATGGACTTGGCACAGGTTCAGACAAGACGTGAACACCATTATAGATAGTAAGATAGAGATAGCAATTGTGGGGTTACAGGTAAGGGCCCTGTAAATCATTTTTAATCTGTGTAGTGTGCAACTATCAAAACCACATTTGGGACACCTGATGACCTCCAGGCTAAAAGGGCCCAATTGTATGCACAGGGCAACATTTTTGGGATGCAACAAAGGTGTCTTTCCTATTTTCACCCTGATTCAGTTATCACTGTATCCCATGCTCTTATGCTGTTTAAATAGCAAACAAAGGTGTGCTGGTTTGGCAGAGAGGTAAGCAAACAGGCACGACCCATATACATACTTCTGCTGGCCTGGGTTCAAATCCAGCCTGTCCCCAGTTTGCAGAGTGTCCTCCACTACTCTCTCGTGTCCCCTTTTACAAGCCTATCTACTGTCTCTCTCTACAATCATAAAGGCACAAAATAACCAAAACTTAACCTGAAATAAATAAAGAGCCAGTGAACATGTGCTCCCCTCGGCACCCAGAGGCAGTCAGGCGCAAAGCTGCTATGTTCCTATCATACTCTCACTGTCCACATAGTTCACCTGCATAGAGCCCCATACGCACCACACACTCCACAGCTAATGGCCCCCAGTCTCATCAGTGGGATGGTTTCAACATCTTGCGCCTCAATCCGTCTCCAGCACATGCCAGCACTGCAGGTCTGTGGTGGTACGCTGGAGCTTTAAGCACTATATAGGGCACTGGAACTTGAGTGAGTGTGCCCTAAAAGTCTGGAGTTCTGCTTACTGGGCTATTTGGAAACACATGACACATGCAAACAAGCCAAATGGAGAAAAGGAAAAAGTTTAAAGAAGTTGTTGCTATGCGTTGGAACCATGAGACAGCTAAATTCTTGTGTTGCTCTGGCATCAACATTTCTGACTTTGTGATGGGTCAGAGGGACTGCCAACACTTAGTGAGAAACTGCCAATGAAGCGTCCAGTGCAAGTTTTACAGCTCCAAAGCATGGCAGCAAACTTAAGCACTGTGCCAAGAGTCATCTATACCACTGAAAAGGACACCAGATGTTGATTCTTCTCCCCATATATTTTTAAAGGAATGTGGTCTCATGTCAGACTAAAACATCCTGCCCCTGTGTCTGGAAGAGTACAGTTTAAAAATCCACAAATGCTGTCCTCATGTTTGTGGTCTCCCATCTTTAAAAATGCTGTTTTAAGCCCCCAGAGACAAGTTTGATTCTTGGGTAGATACCAATATACAGACTAACGAAAAATTATAAGGAGGAAGACCATCATTTGTCCTCTGTATTGCTGATACTTTGGTCCAAGTTCCACTCCCCTCATCCAAACATTAGAGAACATGTAAGTAGTATGTAATCACTGAACAAACATGTTGAGAAAATCTGACCTAAAAAACATCAAACACTGATTTATCATGAACACAAAAACATGTCAGCCCGCAGCAGCCTTCTCTTCATGTTTCATGTTATCTAAAGTTCACACATCATAATCTTATGATCTGATTAAATAAAACAACAAAGCTGTTTTCCATTAAAAAAAACAGCTTAATTAATTCAAAAGGGATGTTTGTTGAAGGTTTGGAGATAATTAACCAATTAATTTTTAACGCTGTTGCTTTTACTCTACAGAAAGCTTTGCAGTGCCAAAAGTTCATCCACACTTTACATCTGTCATGTCATACATTAGAAATACTAAGTTTAAATATTGAAAAGCTTCGAAGAAACAAATCAACGGATGCAATACTGTCACCACTTTGCAAATCTTAAGTGGGGTGTCAGTGGCTCAGTTTGGAGCTTGACTGTCAACCAGAAGGACAGAAGTTATCACATGTTCTCTTGGACAAGACACCATCCTAACTCTGCATCAGTATTTTGTTAATGGGTATGAGATAGCATGGCTGTGGTCGGCTGATCACAGATTGTGGTCAGTTTTCCACATAACTAATCTTAAAAAAAAATAATAATTGATTTGTTCCTCATTAAATTACAGCTCTCAAATCATACAAATCAGACTTTTGTTTCTCAAAAACTTTAGCGTAAAACCTGGGGACTTTTTTGGTGAATTATTTGTCTGTATGATCTCAAATTTTAAGTTCCTTATGTCAATGGCGTCTTGATTGTTTAAAAGTCAGTTTCAAATTTAGTACTTAGCTAAAACCATGTGAGCTCAGATCCTGGTTAATGCTTGGTATCTCAGATAGCCTAAGTGCCATTGTGATCTCAGTGTTCCTGAAATACTGTATGTTTCTGACAAATTAATTTTTTTATAAACATATTTTATGGGAGTCTTGATAGGAGAGAAGAAACAATGGATAAACAGAGAGAGCAGGGGAGGGCAACATGCAAATGGGCCTCGAACCAGATATGAATCCAAAGCATATGTGGGACATGCCTGGTTCTTTACCACTCCACCAAACCAGCATGCCTGGAACTTTCAATTGAAACTCAAAATTCGGTCACTTTTAATTAATTTGGACTTTATATTACAAAAAAAAATCTAAGTACACAGCTTGAAAATTCATGGCAAAATCTCCACCAAAGCTAGACATTCTTAGCCAAGTCAACCTCAAAAACATGGAAATCTGCCCAATCTGCACGATCAAAACCCTTTAACAAAATTCCAGATTCCAGAAAATCCTGTTTTCCTTGTGCCATGATGCAATTTCCCTAAAATTTTCTCAAAATCCATTTTTAATTACTAGCAAAAATGTGTAAAACTGCCCAGTGTCAACAAAATCCCTTAAAAATTCCTGGATCTGACCAACAATATTGCTATGACCAGCATTTCCTGACAATTGAATCCAAGTCCATTGACAAATGCTTTGACTTATCTTGCTCACAAACAAACAAACAAACAAAGCAAAATGGCATCTCCCTGGCGAAGGCAAATAATTCTCTGTTGTGATTTCCTTAGATTTTAATACCTACAGGTTAACTTTCTGAAGATGAATTTTATCCTTTTTAAAAAGATGTTTTTGATGGAAATGTTTGATTCCTTGTTAAGATGCATTTATTTCTAATTTGGAGAGTGGCCTTTGTATGCCTTCATGCAAGAGGAACCTGAAAATAGCTTTGGTTTGATAAAAATAAAAGACTTGTTTAAAACTGCCAAATAAAACACCTCTTTGAAATTTAGATGTGTAATCTACAAACCGCAGCCTCTGGAGGAGGTATGAATTTACATATTTTTTTAATGTTTAATGAGGCGAAAGAAGCCGAACTGCTAAAACGATGTGTGAATATCAAACACTGATTTCTTTAACCTGGAAATGCCACTTGTGCCTGTCACAGAAATAAACTGACAGCTTCATCCAGTCAGCAGGGAGAGCTATTTATAGAACTAATACACACACACACTCACACACACCCTGCAGATATACCCTAACATGATCAAGTGCATCACATCAAATCACATTAATGCACATCGCCAGCAGTGTGGACAGGTCAAGAACACGACTGTGACTGTGTGTGCACGTTTGTGTGTGTGAGTATTGTAGAACAACAGCATAAAGGCTCGTCAGCAAAAATGTCAAACATAAAGAA
This sequence comes from Cetoscarus ocellatus, assembly GCA_037902135.1. Taxonomy (NCBI): domain Eukaryota; kingdom Metazoa; phylum Chordata; class Actinopteri; order Labriformes; family Labridae; genus Cetoscarus; species Cetoscarus ocellatus. The sequence continues at coordinate 404,123 of JBAMNC010001210.1, forward strand.
CGAGAGAGAGAGCAAGGGAGAGAGACATAGATGGAGAGAGAGAAAGAGTGCTTTTTTGCCTGTCTGTTTTTATACCAACACATCTGCCAATGCCTTAGTTACAAAGATATTATCCAGCGAAACCTTTGTGCAGCTAATTGTAGAACAAGCCTAATAATTAAGTCATGAATCTGTAGAACTGCTGGTTTACAAATGAGCTCAGTACATACAAAAGCCAATAAGGGGATAATTTCTAGGCGCAATGTACAGGAACATGATTGAATCTAACAAACAGTGGTTGACAAATGTAAAATTAGTCAATCTGATGTAGTGATTACTATGTAGTTTGGTGTATGAGACATACATTTAAAACCTTTTCTAACCCAAAAACTTTACAACATTCATTAGAACCTTTAAGGCTTCTGTCCATAGGCAGCACATTTTCTACTGGTAGCCCTTGTTTTCAGTTGAAAAACCACATAGTCCAGCCTTCATGTGTGTGTTCATGTTTACTTTGGACAAGATTTGCCCTTCCAATGCCTTTTGGGGCTCAAGTTAGAGCTTGCTGAATTATTTATTTGCCTAAATAATCCTTAAGAGGTGAACATAGCTAAAATCAAGGCTGAAAGTTGTGTTTATATTTTCTGCAACGTCTGTGAGCTGTAAAGGTATGCAATATAAGGTCGTTTTAATAAGGGGCATTAAAAGCACAGCAAAGTAGTCAATGCACCAAAGAACATGAAAAGCATCACCAAATAGTTATTTTGCAGACACAATACAGGAATTTGAGTTTTTTGTTACATTTTCATCCAACCAAGGGACATTGGTATCACGAAGCGGTAGTTTTCAATGGCCTTACGAATGTTACTGAGACACATGGATGGCAATTCTTGATACCTGGCAACATTAAGCGCTGTCAAAAAGCACTCTGAAACTGAGACTGAGGGCACTTCCAATGGAAAAACGCTGCCTGTGGACACAAGCCCTTATTGATTCTCAAAAGAACATCAAATTATAAAATGCTGAGGCAGTCTTCATCACAAGTGGAACAAAACCTTCACACACTGCACAAGACCTAATGCTGTTAAAATCTGTTACGTAACGCTGCTAGAACACCAAGTATATCTCTGGCTAACCTTGCAGAGCAGATGAATCTGCCTAATTACAGACATTAAATCAGGCAAGCTCCAATCTACAAAAACTGTGATCGGCCCAAAAGCAGCACGGCCAGATCTGGAATGCATTCCTTTAACAATATTTTCATTTCACCTTAAACATGTTTGGGTGAGAGTTTTTTCTGTGAAGTGGCTTACATTTTGTATTTTACACCTCAGCAGTAGCGCCTGCCTACTGCATTGTCTGACTGGCCTGTAATGCATGTAACTGACAGAATGATTGTCCAGTTACCTGCTGGATATCTTTTTAAAGGTTCTGCACATTCCCAAACACTTTCTTGGGCTCTTTCCCAGGTGGACTGGTGAAATATATTGAAAAGTTCATCTGGTGTGTCAGGTTAATCTCTTGTCAAAGAACTACAAAACTGCACAAACACTGCACACTGACAAATATGATGTATAGAATGGAAACCATGTCACAGGGAGTGTGTTAACAACGTTGTGTACCATAAAGAGACTCCTCAATAACACACTCAATCTTGGGCCACATTTGCACAAAAGGGTCCTTTGGATTTTCAGAAGCAATCCTCTTACAAACAATACCATTGTAATAATATCTGTGTAGCACACAGATTCCCAAAGAAAGACTAAACATGAATGTGTGCCTGCAATAATTTGTTAACAGAGTACCCTTGGAAAGAAACATGACATGCAAACATGCATTCTTTCCCTCAAACGCTGCTGATGTTTGAATAAAAAAAACAAATACTAACAGAGTATTGTTCCTGTAGACAAACAATGACATTTTTCCTTTTTTGTTCTCCAAGTGAGCATTCAAAGACAGTATATTTCAAGATTTAAACTGGGAGTGAGCAGCACAAACACATCTCAGGAGTTCACTGCAGTTGTAACAATCCATCTTCTTAAATCTGGGTATTGGCTGGAAGTGTAATGAGCATATATGAAGTAGAAGAACTACACACTGACATTCATTGATTTATGAGGAGACAGTGCCCTTTTTTTATCAATTTGCATTTGCAGGTAAATTGCGCAGACATCTGCCTAAATGAAACTGTTCAACATGGTTTAAGCACAAACCCAACTTTTATTAAAGAGTTAACGAAACATCCCTATCATGGAACACCAACGTTATTTTGAATTTGCACATTAACAGCCTCCAACTTCCTTCTACCAACTTAAGCATGGATGGTAGTAATAGCACAGATGCATCTCACAGATCAGGGAGAAGGGAATTAGTGCCTCAGGGAGTTTCAGAGGTTTGACAGGATCAGAGCTGGAGGCTGTGTTTAGTTCCTCTTCAAAGATAAAAGGAGAGCCAGGTCCAACACAAACACAAACACATCGTGGTACCCAAGACCATCACAAAGCCTCCCTTTTGAAGACAAACGTTATCCTGGCAAATGTGTCTTGCAGGAGTATGAGGTTTGTGTGTGTGTATAAGGGTTAGAGACTGTTTTTAGCTGCAGATTCACTCTTGGAAAAAGAGTTTTAAGGTAAGGCTTACCCTTGCTTTGTCTTAAATCGAACTTAAATGAGAAATAATATCATTTAAAAACATAATATGTGGAATTCTAATTATAAAAAATATAAGTAAAAAAATGAAAAAATAACCAAGTAGAGAACTTTGTTTGTTTCTGTGTTTGGCACTATTTTATGATGCAGCAAATGGCTATTGCCTTGTTACCACCGAGTGGTCTGGTTTGGTTCAGTTCAGTTTGACATGGTTTGCAGCGGTGAACCACTGTTTGTGATTGTGAAATCAAGAGGACCCAACACTGACAGAGAAAGCTAACGCTGAATCAAATATGAGTTATTTTCACTCAAGTGATGATGGTTTCCTTTCTCTGAGGATGCATGGGATTACCTTCATGAACGGGAGTACACAGAAGAAGTAATTTTAACAGTGAGATTCAGCAGGTGGAGTAAAGCACACAGAAAAGAACACATGGCCATTTGCTGCATTGTAAAAACAGTGACAGCACACAGACTTCATGGGGGAAAACTAAAGTGCTCTAAAATATTGGGAGTCTGAACTTCATCTCGTGGCCAATTTTTACATAAAAAATCACAAAATTACACAAGACAACAATGCCCTCCAACAGCAGTGTACCTTGCCAGTAGTCCCAGCTCACTCTCCTTAAAGGAACAGCACTGCTGGAAGCTAATTTCAGCCAATTCACCAACTATTGTCAAGCACCTGATACAACCCCACTTAAAAATACTGGCATATCGCTTTAACATACTGGCAAATATTATTACTTTTACAAGGAATCCAAGCCTTATGTTGTAACCTTGAAGAAATGTGAAATGATTGTTTTTCAAAATAAGTGTACTGAGAAGTTTTTGGTCAAATACTAGACACCTGTAAAAGAAGAAGTTTTTTCAGGGTGTATTTTTTACAGTTAAAGAGGTTTCTCATTCTCTGTCTTTACTTTGGCTTTCACAGAGATGAATTTAGAAGATGTAAAGGTCAGGTTGGGATGAGGGACTGACAGATATCTAATAAAAAGTTAGAAATGAATTTAAAGAAAGATATAAAGTACCCTCTAGTGAGGGACCAAACTCCTGTGCAATAAAATGTGTCTACTTTTTCTCACATTGTCGACTCCAGGTTAAGAATAAAATTGAGTTAAACTGAGTTACAGAGAGTCACTCATTTATCAAGGTTTAAGTTTAACTAAAAGAAGAAGTTTGGAGCCCTCATCAGCAGTAGTAGTGCTCCCAATAATGCTGGGGTTTTATTTAAGAGACATTTTGTGAAGTTTTATGAGCATATTGGAAACACATTTGTGCCTCATTTGGATGTCACAACAGATGTTTTGCTGCAGTTCTTTCCTTGGTTTAATTACAGCAATGTCCCACTTCGTCTCTGGGCTCGGTATTTCATGAATAGTGCAAAGTAGCTGAAATGAGGGGGAAAAATTCTTACACTTAACTAAATGAACTATAATTAATTTCTACCCTGAGGGCACCTTTACAAAGGAGCATAAATCCAACTGTAGCACTAAAATGGACTGCACTGCTCGAGGAAAAGGGACCAGCTAAATTAGGAAGAAATGTTAAAAATGGGACAATTCAACCAAAGTTTTACTCTCTTTTCTCAATATGTTTAGAGATTCCCTTCGGCTGCACCAATTTGTACAGTCTGACAACTTGAAAGAAGTCATGATTAACAATAAAAGAGTCATTTGTTCTTCCATGTGGACAATTCTGCTCTGCCATTGTTGAAAACAGCCCACGTTTGCTTGTATTTACAGTTTAACAATCGAAGCGGGGTCAGAGGGATTGTCCATCCATTTCCAGGAAAGTACAGTTTCTTATCAAGTAGCCTAGGTAGCAAAGTGGGGAAGGAAAATGGCCGACCATGAGCTGCCTTAGCTTCTTCAGGAGGAAAATCAAAGAAGAGAGGATGTAAGGTGTTCAAAGGTCCATAAATATACAGATGATGCCTTTCTGTGTCAAATGCTTTTTTCCTGAGACAGATAGGGAACTCTTCACTACTCAGGTAGTGAAGAATATGCATTTGGAGAACTGCAAGGCCAAATAGAGGACAATATGGTAGTTGAAGCCAAACATACTTCATTTTACCACAATGACATTGGTTGGATGTAAAATGTTTTTAAACTTAAGGGTTTTAAATCACACAAACTCATGTATTAAACAACTGCAACTAATTTAAAGGACATAGTCCATAAGCTAGCTAGCAGCCTGTTAGATAAGCTAACATTCTAACCAAAATCCTCCATTCAAGTTATTTTTTTTTCAGATTTGAAATTAAATGAGACATAAATGCAACAGACCTGTTTCCTGTTATTTCACAGATCAATACTATAAAAAGTAGCATATTAAACAAATAACTGTTGCCAAGGATTAAAACTGTTGTCATAGTCATATTACAGTTTCATTGATATCCTATCATAGTTACATAACTTCACCCTGTTAAAAACAAATTAGATATTCTAACCTGCTATTTTCTACAAATAAACATGCTAACAGTGTACGACCTGGACCGGTCCCCAGCCAATCGGAGTGCCACATACAGACAACCATATACACACTCACCAACACCTTCAAGCAATTAAGAGTAACCAATTAACCTTACAAGCTTATTTTTGCTTTGTGTGAGGAAGCCGACATGCACGGAGAGAACATGCAAACTCCACATAGAATGGTTAAGACTGACACAGGGCTCAATCAGTAGCCTTCTTGCTGTGAGGCACGAGCACTACCTGCTGCACCACCGTGCCACCTGTAATCTGTCTGAGAGATTAACATTTCTATTTTAGGATACTGCTGTGAAGAAAGAGTGATCTGTTTTGTTTGTGCCTCCAGTGAATAGTTTGCTGCAGCAGTCAAGCAGCTGCAATGTAACACATGTTATGAATAGCTCTGTCAATTATCACATATTGGAAAATACTCTACAAACCAGTTTTATATGTAGTTTCTATACCCCTGAATGCTGTCTAGGATGACCAATTCTGTCCATTTTCTTCCACTAATCCCAGGGTTGGCTTGCTGTGACAGCAACTGAGCGAGTTGACCCAGACTTTTCTCTCCCATTCTGGGCTACGAGGGATATAAAATCCCTTCAGTGAGCTCCCGGCCAGGGTCATCTCTCAACTGAAAGTACCCAGCAGACATCCAAAGGGAGGCAATGATGCAAATGTGCAGTGACTTTACTTCAAGCCTGCTTCGAATTTTGACTTATCTCTCAGGCTGAGCCCAGCCACCCTTCGGAGTTAATTCATTTCAGTTGCTTGGATCCATGATCTGATTCTTTCATTCACTACCCAGAGCTCATGATCGTGGGTGAGGGTTGGAGCGTAGATGGTGAATCTAGAGATTTACCTTCAGACTCAGGTCCCTCTTCACCATGAGGGTACAATGAAGTCCTGGTCATTTTCAGATGATTCACTAATTTACCTGTCAATGTCACAATCTTTTTCACTCTTTCTCATCAACAAGACCCCAAATATTGAAACTCCTTTACTAGAGGCAAGGACTCAATCCCCACCCCAAAGGTCTCTCACCTAAAGATGTTGTTTTTCTTCTGTCGCTTTACACTTGGCTTTGAAACTCACTAATGACTTCTGGGGGACCTTGGCTGAGAAAGTCAACATAAAAACGTCATCTGCAAAGAGCAGAGCTGAAACTTTAAGGTTTCTCAACCTGAAACCCCTTCACCCTTAAGATCCTACCCCTGAATACCACAAATAGCAGTCTTTTGATTGCTTATTCTAAATTAAAAAACAACAACTGTGTTGTTTTACCATAAGCAACCTCCTTTACAGTTTAACAACAAAGAGAGTCTGATCTAGATCCCCCTTTAGGATTTTTTATGCTGCTGTTTGTTGCATCGGAAATCCCTTTGCCCTCTATCAACAATCTCACCTCCCCTTACTGCTCCCAATCATGATTTTTTGACTCTGTCACCCATATATCTCTACAGATTGTCCCGTCTGCTTTCGTTTGGTCAGTGGAGAGGTTTAAAATCCACCGATCAAGATGGTGGAGGGGATCTAACAGGAGAAAGCGATTGGTGAGAGCTGGTTGGCGATGAAGTGGAGAGTAGAGAGTTGAAATGTGCCGGCACATCTCTTCCTGTCAGCTTATCGACAGCAGACCAGCCGGCATTCCTCTGAAAGAGTTCACACACGGAGAAATCAAGAGTCCCCAGGCACATGAGAGCAGGAACAAATCTGATCTCTGCAGAAAAACGATATGTCCTGCGTGTGAACTCTTCTACTACTGCTGACAAATGATCATTCAAATACCATCAAACAGGAAGGGGCGTTTTAGAACAATCAGAAACAAAGATTTTTCCTGAAATAAAAAGAATGACCTGATATTTCCCCTGTGGCATTTAAAGATTGCCACTTTTTTTTTTTTTTTTTTTTGTTCTTTGTCTCATTTTGTTGCAGATGTACCCGACCTAAACAATTTCATTACACTCAGAGACCTGACATTTTGTTATTTTGCAGTCCTTGCACTCAGAGCAACTTACCAAAAGTGCAGCAGTAATAAAAGAAAGGTCAGAGCTTATTTAGAAAATAACAGCTTTTAGAGGAAGTGGGAGAGAAGATGAGACTGTCATTTCACAAATAACTAAGCCCCGGATATTCAGATTTTTGGAGTAGTGGCTAAGGCAAGAGCTCCTCTGTGTTATTCATTAAGATTTGTCCAATGAATATGTCTGCAGGAAAGACTGATGGAGGCAGAAAATACAGAAATGTAGACTTATTACACAGTATACAGTTATCTGAAACAGCAGATTTAGAGGGTTATTGCGTGTATGCATTCGCCCACCCTCCTCTGCCTGCAGGGATCAGAGGGAAATTAATTAAAAGATAACAGCAGAGTGTTTTGAAACTTTAAACCAGAACTGTGCCGCCATAATTTATGATAAACTGCAGTCTAAACAGCTCAGAATAAATTGTTTTCACTCCCGAAAATGAATTCTAATGTTGCCTAACATTCTGGATCAGGCACAGATGTGAACATAAATGAAATATACCCTCATGAAAAAATTGTCACATATGCCTTTAAAGCTTTTTAAGAGTCACTGAGATATTGAGAGTAGTCTGCAAATAAACTAGTGGGATCTTCTAAAGCTGCTCTGAGAGCTCAAAAGCTGCCTGGCATAAAATCCAGCCATGCACATTTGCATTTGCAGATAGCTTGTAAGTCATGGAATTATATGATTATTTACAAGCACATAGCAGCAACAAATGAATTTAATCTGCATTTACAACCAGAGTCTATTAATTTCAAAGTACAAGACCTTGGGGTATCACAAAATCAAAATCAGAGATTAAGCCAGGACTTTCCAGTTATCCTGAATGAAATTAGCTGTGATTTGGTTTCACGAAAGCAGAGCCACATAAATTACCATTGAGATTTAATCTGTGAAGCTTTCTTGCTCCTGACCAGGCTAACTAGAAGGTTTAATTAATCCTGCTGTTCAGTCAGTAGTGCTCTCATCTGAAACCAGCATGTTTCTTTCAGTTATAACAATCTGAAGATTTTAAATCATACTGTTCTTAGAAAAGGAACATCGGTAGGCTTCTATTAGTATGAAGAACAGCATATTATATTCAATAGGGCTCTATTCTGTGACAGAAGCTTGTGTTTGCAGTGCCCATTTTGCCAATCAGGATTACGACACATGACAACATTTTCAAAGGTTTACTGAAATTAAAGAGCAAGAGGTGAGATGAGAGGTCCAGGAGAAGCAGTGTTACTGAGTCCTACTCGAAACAGCAATAGACCTTTGGCTTCGTGGGCATGGGCTCACAGTTAATGAACCAACAGTGAACATGCATTTCGTCCTGCTCCTCAGTTTCAACAGTTCAGTTTCTCCCTCCCTCTTTGTACCTGTGACCTGCAAAAGCTCTTCCTTTGTGAAGACTCCAGTTCATAAAGACATTCACTGGTGCCCACAACTAACGGCATGTCATCGTCACCTGAGTCAAAGTCACTCATTTTCAGTTCAGTTTCAGTGGAGCTAATGTTTGTTGTTTCTTTTGATGACCTGACCAGCTGATAGAGTAGGAAAATATAACCCCCATGTTGCAACATACGACTTATGAACCTAAGAAGACGATGACTGGTCAGGATCACACCTGCATTGTCTCCAGTCTGCCATTAAGACAGGACAATAACATTATCTGACATGGTGCCATTATAAAACACCAAAACAATCTTTTAGACTGATCCCTGCAAATCCCTGACAGATTCAGAGAAGATCAACTAGAATGGCATTAATTAGAGCACTCTTCAGAGAGGGCTGTCACACTTCCTTGGTTATGAAGTTTTCTTAGACACAAAGACAAACATGTTTCCTCTAAGACGGATAATTCCTCAGCCTGAGCCAGTACTCTTGGAGTTCTGGCAGTGATGAAGTGGTGCAGACAGATTCTGAGGGCCTTTGTGAAGAAGAATGAGGAAGTTTATTAATATGCAAACCAGAATGTGGTGCCAGCGCTGTTTAGGAATACAAATTACACACCCTTTACAGATCGTAAGTGTTAACCAGTAAAAATGGGGAGGACTGCTCTTTTTTTGTGCTTAACTTCATTAAAGTCTCCCCATGTTTCACTGAGTCTCCATGCATCATCTACAAACTTATCTCAACACCTCAGGATCCCTCTCACAAACATGCCAGGGCAGGTTGAAGCTGTAAATGTAAATCTGGAGCTGCTCTGAATGAAGTGCCCCCTCCCTCCTCTCTCCAAACTCTCCACAGGCCAGGATGCTTCTCTCTTCCTCATCCCTCTGAGACATTTCTTCCAAACCACTTAGCTCAACTTTCCATCTCCATCTCTCTGAGTATTGGTCTGACTCCTGTACAGCCCCAACAGAAATCCTGGGGGAGGATTTATATCATTTCACAGCATCTTTACCCTTGGTTCACCCCAGTTCTAGTTTCTCCCTGAAAACCTCTCCATTAGTGTGCAGATACAGTCCAGTGAGAGTGACAGAGGGAGCATGACTGAGGGAGAAACAAAGGACTAAGAGACAGAGCATTATGGGAAAAGACAGAAGTCTAAGCTGGATTTTCAACATTTTTTTTAAATAATCATCCAGGTTTAGGCACATACATGTTTTCAAGCTACATTTGAAACCTCTCCAAAACATGAAACTAGAGACTCATGTTCAACCTAATGTACTTGACTTGTCTCTGCTATCAGCTGCCGCAGTTTGAAGTTGCTTTCATGCCTAAGACATTTCGTCGTGACTAAACAAACTCTGATATGCTTTTGTTGGAAAGTTTCAAGCATTTGGGAATCAGACTTAAGTTTGCAGTAGGTGTGAAAGACATCCAAACCAAACAAGGACCGAACAAGGCAAGTGAACCAAAAAGCAGTGCATTGTAGCTCAAATTTGGCTGAATACAACAGTAAGCAAACTGACATAGCATTCACTGACAGTTCAATGCAGTGTTGCTGACGTTAGCTTTGCCAGCACCACCAGCCTCCATTTATCCTAATGGGTTAATTTCTACACTTTTAAGATTGTACCTGTCAATATTCAAGTCCCATCTTATGCAAGCGTAATACAACTTTATCTTTATTTTATGGCACAGGAAACTTCCTAACTGCTTCAAGGTGAACAATATTACTCAAAGCCAGTTTTGCATTTCCAGGGTCAGTGCAACAATAATCTGGATTGCAGGAACAAAGACCACAGCTACAGCTAGCGGTGGGTGCTATATTAGGCAGCATTTGAAAGGCTCTAGTTTGAACAAAAAACAAACCAACTGTAACATTCAACTACGTTCAACTTCACCCTTGAACCGAGGTTAGTCCACCAAACTTTATATGTGGAAGCAAAATAAGGTATCCAATCAAACTTTATCGCAGAAAGGAAGCACAGAGAGAATCTGATTCACCATATACTTTCTTCACTCTATTTATGTGCTATCTGCAAATAGTTTAGGCATTGCCACATTCCAAGAAAAATGATTTTACTGTACTATAAATAACATCGATATATAAGCACTGCATATGAAGTCAATAGGAGAAAATAACCCTTCATTCGCATTTGCCAACCTTGCTCAATTACGTTTTGTAGCATAATTCCGAAGGGGGCACGATGGAAGATTTATTTTAGTTATTTATTTTCCTCATTTGCAACAGTGCTGAAGACTTGCAAATAAAAACAAACCATCTTTCACCAGTTCTACATCAATGCCCAAGCTTGACAGCCATACAGTGCCAAACAAACTTATTAGTACACCTGTCCTTAAACAAGAAAATATAATTACTACAAGAAATCTTTCAAAAACTTGTTTAAAACTGAAAATGTTCATGTTATTGGACATACACTTTGAACAGGAATGAGGAATTTTGAACATAATTCACCTTTTTATACCCAAAATTAAGTCAGTTAGCTTCTCTGAGGAGTCAGAAATTGATTAAGTATACCATACAACCACCAAGGAAATACTCATAATTTGACATCCTAATCAAGAAATAATAATGTTCTTAACTATTTTTTTTTCATCAAATAGTACATTTGAAAATCATAGACAACCATAGTTATCCATTTAAATGTAATGCTAAATTATATTTTAGCATTAAAATATCACGTCTGCTAAAGAGTTTCTACATACTGGTGTATTAACCATTAAATAAACATAAAAAATATAATTTTGGTAATTACCTATGCTGTTTATTAAGGGCAGCTGTGGGTGGTGGTCAAATGAATATGTTAGGCACTGTTTCTGTTATTTTTTGTATGGTATGTAAAAACATACATTGTCCATTATCACTGTTGAAATTTAAAACTGAACTGAGACTGCATTTGGCTACAAATACCACATTTCATTACTTTTGGGTACAAACATCCTAACTCCAGAATTGCAGATTTTCAGGTAATGAAAAAATGCTCTACCACTGAATTATTAAATACTTAATTGTTCTCATTAAAATACTATTTGTGGCCTTTAAATGGGTTGAAATGAATAAAACCCATTCACCAACATGAAAAGTGACCAAAAGCACTGGTTTAAAAAACAAAAACAAAAAAATATATATAATCACAAAAACAATTCAAGAAAGAGGCCTAAAGCCCTTTTCACACCACTGTGTGGCAACAACCCTGAAAACCACCTGCTGGCGGAGTCCCCCAAAATGCGGAGCGTTTTTTAAAGCGGCTGCCGCGATGATTCGGCGAATGTCACAGCAGAGCCCGCCCAAAAGCCTTTCACAACATCCCTTCCCCAAAAACATGCAGAGTACCTTCGAGTAGTACCTCACAATCTCTGTTTATTGTATAATGCACTACAGACTATAAAACAGAATGAAAAATACAATTTCATCATCAAAAGAATTCCCCTTAGAAATACGTTTCAATTGTTGGTTTCACAGTTTAACATTTCTACAGACTATAAAACGGAGGGGAAAATACCGTTCTGTCATCAAAATGATACCCCTAGAGATACGTTTAAGTGGTTGGTTCCACAATGTCACATTCGAGTTGAACTGAAAATATATGTATACACACATTTTTACACTGTACAAATAAAATCACAATGCATTTAATGTAATGTTAAATGTGTATTTAAATTCAAAATAAGGTTTAACTCATCAGATTTTCTATGTATTGCAACCGTTCAATGTGATTGGCTGCTGCCAGGCAAGACTCCGCTTGGAGTCCAGCGTGTCGACTCCAAGCGGCAGGGCAAAATCTGTGCGCGTTCACGTGGGCGGCAACCACTTCTGGGTCCTACCACCGCAGTTAGAACCGCTTCCCTTCTGCCGCCTGTCATCCATTAAAATGACTGGAGGCGACAGTTGCTGCACGGCGGTGTGAAAAGGGTTTAAGTTTGAAGGTTTATTGCAGCATCACCTTCAGATGTTTGAAGCAGACTGGAAATATGAATATGTATGATAACTCCTCACTGCAAAAATATGCTCTTATAGATACAGAGCAGAACTGACAAACAAATAATACGGTGCATTGCTAGAGGCACACACACACACACAAACGCACTCACAAACACACTCAGTGGATGCTATATTATCCAGTTCTATCAGGTTAGAGCAGGAATCAGATAATGACTTCTATCAAACTTCCCTCCAGAGTCAAATAAAACCTCCTCATCTTCCTCCACAAGCAGCTCCCTCAGCGAGTGTGTATGTGTGTGTAGCAGTGTGTGTGAATGCAGGAGTAAACCTTAGTCAGTCTGTGGGAGGATTTGTAGCAGTGTTAAATCTACTGGATTTTGTGTCATTGTGCATCCAGTGTGTGTTTGTATGTGCGTAGGCAGGCGTGTCCTGACAGAAAGTTAGCCTTCATGATCCGTTGGCCTGAGCTTTCACTGCTGAAGCTCGTCTCTCAGGTGGACAAAGACGGAACCAACTGTGTGTGTTTGAGTGTGTGTTTTAGTGTGTGTATTTCTGGTATACGGAGACAATAAACTAATGTGGGATCATGAAGATCGTGACTTATGGTGCACAGTAACTCTGTCACACATCTCTGCATGTTAAATGACTCTAGTGACTGCGTCTGGTTCCAACTCAGGAGGACGCTGGGAAAATGTCAGCACAGTATACAACACTCTGTAAGCATTCATGTCCCTAAACTTCAGCTCAAATTTTACCTGGATCATTAAAGAGGCGAGCTCCATGTGATTTTCATGACACTACAACAAAAATTACATCCCCTGATTCAGCAAAAGCCAAACTAGGGAACATAGTGTTACAGCAGGTAGTGCTATTCCCTGACAGCAAGAAGGTGGCTGGATTGACTTCCCAGTTGCAGGGGCTTTCATGATCTACCCGTGATTGTTTTATTGTCACTATGTGTCTGCCCAGTGGTTGGCTGGAGTCCAGTCAGGTGTGCAAACCACCTTGCACCTAATGACAGCTGGGATATGCACCAGCCCTCTGTGGCCTGCAAAAAGTGCAAGAAGTTATAGATATCAATGGACGGATGTTTGTTTAGATTTAGGTGCCCAGATGAACTGCTCCACACAGCAAACAGAGTGTCAGGAAATTTTCCCACACTGCCCCTGACTGACCGCCAAATGGAAAGAACAACAGAAAAAGGAGCTTTTTAGTCTTTTACTTGCACAAGGAGTGGAGCAGTTTACAACAAAGGCAACTTCCTTTCGCAATAAACATCCATAGCATCTCTTCAAACTTATATGCAGTGCTACACAAGTGGGCATTTGTCCAGAAACAAGCATCAACCAATAATATTTCAGTTCAGAGTTACATAAACATGCGTCACAACAGTGGTCATCCTTCGCACTCAGAAACTGTGAGTTCTTCTGCTTATATGATGGTGCAGTCTTCTCTTATCAGAGACAAGATATTCTGTCTTGATTTCTCATTTCCGGTTTCTAGTTTTCAGCATGAAGGCTTTTCACACAGGTATATAAAAGGATCATAATATGTGTATAATCATAATGATAATAGATGTATACATTTTCTTTACACAGAGATAAGTTAAAACTTTTGGTGTTGGCAAATGTCAGCAAGTGCGAAGTTAATTATACTCTGGATGGGGTCAAATCCCTGAAAAAGTACTCTCAGTTGAAAAGATTTGGAGTCAAAAAAGTGCAAAAATTATGTTCGAGTAAATAAAATCAATAGTTGTCAATGTAGTATCTTTATCTGTCAACTTTCCCCTCTGAACTGTGAACCTGCAGGTGACACTTGTCGAGCCAACTATCCCAATATCCCCCTATTATTGAACAAGTACCAACAGATGCCACAAGCCCAGGCCATTAAAACTGCTGTGCATTTTTTTTTTTTATGTATGTGGTCTAACCAACATGGTATCTTTATGTAAGTAAATTTCCCCATTAATAATCGGCAAAAACTACAGCAAAGTTTATTTTTTATGGTGCTAATATTGAGTTAACACATAACAGATAAAAAAATATATACAAGGGAGTGCATCCCAACACTACATATACGTGCTGACCAACAATCACACTGCTAAGTGTTACAAAGTTTTAAATTTTAAGTCCTAAAAGAGTCAACAAATACTCTTAAAGAGAGTTAAGGTACCAACTCTGCAAAACGAGTGAAAACAGCACTTTGTTGTGTGGACCCATATAGACCCTTAAGAAATGATAATTTGTCTGTGCAGATTTTGCTGTGCAGAAGACAAAACAAGATAAAGGTGGGCCTCTAGCATCCTAAATAATTGTGACACATCAGCCAAGAAAACCTGAGTCTAAATTATGCAAATGCATGACTGCATGTCTGGCTGAACATAATCACGACAGATCAGTTGAATTAAAAAAAAAAAAAAGAGAGAATCACAACCCAATGTTGACTCTCTTTTTTGCCCTGGCTTTGTCCAAATTCTTTTTTGTTTCGGCTTTCTCTGCCTCCGTCTTTCTTCTCTTCCTCTGTTTAGCAGGAGGAGCGGTAATCGGGATGTAGGTAGTTTCTCTGCCATTCTCCACATAGCTGTCAAGTCTCCCGTTTTGGCCGGGACAACATTCCTCTGCCTCTCCAAACTGAGCTCTGTCACTAGCCAAATGGGGCAGTAATGCACCAAAATGATGGATGCCAATCGCCGTAAAAACGAAGAAGAAGAAAAAGCCTCGTGAGAACTGCCACCTGCAGGAGCCTGGGTGGCAGTTGTCGTGAGATGAGAGCCCACAGCGGCAACAAACCAAGAAAAACAATGTGTTTATTTTAGATTTCTTGTACACTTGTCTTAAAATGTAAGGGATACTGGAGCTTGGTTGGGGTTGTGGGAAGGCTCGCAGTGGGCTTCCCTTATTTTCAAAGCCAAAACTTGACAGGTATGCATTCTCCAGCGTACTTGGATCCCTCTCACCTCGTGTATGTGCACTGAATCAGGGTCAGTGCAGGCCAGCAAAATTTTCACACAGAAGGTGGGCAAAATGGTAGTGCGGGATTTGACTGGTTTAATAAATTCAGTCTGAATCGCTGTGATTGGTTGATGTTTTCCCTGTTTTACTCCTGCGGCTATTTTTCACTCTCTTTAAGGAACACATCATGCATTGATTGCCATCGGGACATAATGATCATTTTAACCAGTATAAAAGTGTATC
The DNA here is from genome assembly GCA_037902135.1 of Cetoscarus ocellatus. Lineage (NCBI taxonomy): Eukaryota > Metazoa > Chordata > Actinopteri > Labriformes > Labridae > Cetoscarus > Cetoscarus ocellatus. The sequence continues at coordinate 419,783 of JBAMNC010001210.1, forward strand.
TAAATCAAATTACCAACCTTAGCTTTAAGAAACAAAAAATAATTTTCAGGCTCAGTAGGACCTTCAAGGTTTTTGCAGTCTTCCTTACTTGGACACAGAAGACACTGCTGTCTCTTGTGCCTCAGCACTGGATTCATTTTTCATGTAAATCAAAAAAAGCCTCTAATTCAAAGGCCTAAGAAAAAGTTGCTTAAATTTCCAGGGAATTATATTGGGACTAATAAATGATTGAAAATCCAAGGTTGTCGACCTTACAGGATGTTGGAACAAAATAGCCAGCAGAAAATGTCCTCAAGGGCCAGTGGTGCTGTTTGTGCAATAGCATAAAAGAGTGATCGATTAGTGACATGCACAGTTTCTGCCTCTGTGCTGTTTCCTTCAGTCTCATACAGAAAACTAACTCTCCAAGGAAGTTTTGAAGGTCAGAAAAGTTTCCATTCATTGTTGCACTGAAAGGAGAAAGAGTCTGTCTTCATTGCAGGCTCTCTAATAATAAAAATCTATTAAGAAAATGTTTTGCAATTGTTACGCTATATACACCACGTTTGTCTTCATTTTGCATCTTTCAGTCTCAAAGCAGCAGGGGAATAGTCTAATCTATGACTCTGAAGGATTCTCAACATTTGCATGCTCTCTCAGGTCTTTTCAATCATCCACTTCAATTAAACTATTTTCTCCACAGGGAAAATATGCTTTATCTTAACATAATGAGGTTCATATTTTCAATATAACATATTCAAGGAAATATCTGATGGATTTCTGTTTGATATTTGCAGAAAAATAGACTGTTTTAAGTGAATGAGAAACAGCTCATCAGGATTCAAACTGAGGCCAAAGTTCCTCTTTCCGGTGCCACTGTGACATTGTAGGTGTTTTGTCTCTAGTAGCATAGTCATGAAAGCTAAGTAGCCATCTTTTTGCTTCATTACACACACACACAGCAGTCATTCAGCACAGGTGCCCTGGGTTTGAACCTGGTTTTGTCCTGACTCAGCGGGCCGTCCCTCAAAGAACCTGCTGAGACTTAATGTGACAGGAACAGGACCCCCGTCTGTCCTAGGAACTGAGCTCGGCATGCAGGTAATGTCTGACAACAGTGAGACACCATGGGAAAAACGGTCACAGAAAATATGATGGTTTTGCAAGACTGGAGCTGAGTTTGCCTTCTTATTTTTAATTTTGCTATTGCTAGTGCTCTTGATTATCCCTGGGGCAGTTATACAGTATGGGCCTTACAGTTTCATCATACACTTCATTAAATTATTTAAGTGCTTGACAATTAGGTTCCCTTATAAAGTATTCAATGTTTGCCGTTAGTCCAAGAGAAAAGATTTGTTAAGATCTTGTGGAAAACTGGATGCACAAGCAAAACAAGTCAGTTCCCCATTTGAAATCATAAACTGATGCAGCTTATTGTAATAATACAGCTTGGTCAATGGTTAAACATTTTAACTAAAGACAAAATGGGCTAAAATGCAGGATTCTGGGGCTCTCTCCACAATCTTAGTGTTTGGTTTTACTTGAAATAGTGAAGGATGACCAATTAAGTTTGAATTATCAATCAACTGTTAACAAAACAACTTCCCTTTATCTTAGGAACAAGATAGATGTTTACAGTGTCACAAGCCATGTTGAGCTTATTATGCCATATAAGGTAAATGAAGCAACCCCTGCAGGGCTGTCTGAAATCACTAAATAAATTTCCTCATAGTTCACTCTCGAGACAGAAAAGTGTCTGTGCCCCTTCCAGCTTTGTGTGCTGAGGCAGATTAACTAAAGCCAGTGGTCTGCATCCAGCCTGTCTTTACCTTCCAAGATTGAATGTGAGGTAATCAGGTCACCTTGTTTAGGGGAAGACAAATGGGCAAAGTTTAACAGAAATCCCTGAAAGCTTCCTCATGACTCTGCTTTTACTAGCAAAGATTAACCAGAAAAGCCCACAACCACAACCTCGACCTTCAAAGTTTTGTCTGTTCATACTTGTGCCATGTTGGAAATGTGTGCACTGTTTTAAGGGTATCTTTTGAAGGAGTTTTTGTGCTGGTGGGCTTCACGAGTTAGCATTCACAAGCAAAGGATGATCATGAAAGTCCATGACCTTAACATTTAACGCAGGGGTTCCCCACACATTTCAAGCCAAGACTCCAAAAAATAGCAGTGCAGGGTGCTGAGGATCCCCAGTATTGATGTTGGTGATTCAAGCATTTAATGTTAATTTAGCTAATTTTAGTTACTTTAGTTAATTTAGACATTTAGCATTTACACAAAGAAAGGTACATTCTAGGGGTCAAATTTAACATGAATGTCAACCTGTTACAATGGATATATATTAAATTGAACACGTTTTCATGTTTTTACAATGATGGGTAAAATGACCTTTGTTCTACTTTAAATTTTCTGTTGTATTTGGAGGGTATCTCATTGTCCACTACTGGTTGTCTTGCAACCCTTAAGGATTTTTGACCCCCACTCTGGGAGCCATTGCTTTAACCAGTGGTCTTCAAAATACAATTTGTTGATTCATTAGAAAAAGTGAACATTTGTTTTAACTAAGATAAAATTATATGAAGCCTTAGCAAAATGGGAGTTGAGAAGCTCCAAGACCCTGCCCTTTGACCTTTGAAATTCAAAAAATCTCATGACTTTATCAATAAGTGATGAAACCATTTGTACAAAGAAAACAAACGCATCAAAGCAATCTTGTAATATCATGTTCACAAAGTTGCATAAACATAAGGCTCTGTGAAGGTGACCTTTGACCTATGAGCTCCAAAACTATATATTTAGTTCATTCTTAAGTCAGAACAAAAAAGTGTGAAAAGAACCCCTTCAAGCATCGAGAAGTATCCTGTTCACAAGCAGAAAATGGCAAAATGGCTTCATGATTTTGACCTTTGAGATAAAACACGTCTAAGGCTTGACCCCTATGAGGGAACAATTCAAAAACATCCTGCCTCCAGCCTCAGCTGTTTCTGGGACCAAAAACTATTGGTCTTGAATATATCACTCAGTGGTTGTGTAATATTCATGCTTTTATGCCTTTTCACATTCAAATCACCAAATCGGAGCCCACTTTGTAAGCATTACACAATCTTACCAATCCACGAAATGAGCTGGGAGTCACCCAGGTGTAAAACTACTAATTGCTCATTCCAAAAACCTTTCTGAGCATTATCTACATCAACAGCTTCATAAAGAGGGTAAAAAAAACCTCTCAATCTCTCTCTTAGAGCGTGACCTTTATAGAAAACTTCTTAATTGGTGTGTCTATTTCCCTCAAAATGAAAGCAAAAAAGTCCTATTTCACTCTCTGTTTCAAAAGAGTGAACTTCCATTAAGTCATATAAGGATTTCTGGAGGAGCCATTAGCGGCGTTATCTTCACAGTGGTGGAACTGAGTGATTTAGGCAGAGGCAGGAGGAAGATTTGAGGGGACTTTGAGACAGCAGTCTCAGGAAAAAGGCACTCTGTATTTATCAACAGACGAAACTTTAATAGACTGACTTTTGCGGTACATCTGCATCAATAACTTCAAACATATTCCATTTATTCCATCAGTCAGTGCTGATATCACCCCAGTAAGTTTCCAAAGTTTCAATAATATAACAAAAATACTTAAAAGGTGATGGATATTTAAGTTTGAGCCTCCTTTCTTTTATATTTTATAACATCTACTCACAAACTTCATCTTGATTGATGGAAACTGTGTGACATTGACTCTCAGCCAACAGCCAAACACAATATTTGTCACCATCTCGTGAGCAAGTCGACACCAACGGCCCCTTTGGCAACATCCTGGATGTCATTCAGAATTACCAATCGATCATTTCTGAGCAACAATGGACTGAAATCTGTCCAACACTCAGCTCTTCCCTCTGATGTCAATCAGGGTTGGAAAAATCTATTGAAAAAAGAAGTTAAGGTCTTTTTTTTGACATAACCCGACAGATTAAAAATCACCTGTGATTTAGAACTGGGTATGAGGAATACTTTAAAATAACGGAACCTTTAAAAATTCACTGCTTTTTTACTTCTCCCTTAAAGATGAGGGATCTTTTGAACAACAAGAAAAAAAAACTGCACGACAAATCAGCAATCCTGTTTTGTGAATACATGTTACCAAATGAGGAATATTGCTCCTGAATTGGACTTTCTGATTCACACTACAGGATATCCGAGAATGCTTTGAGAATAGCTAACATTGCAAACCAGAGGTGCTTTTAAAAAGATTTTCTGATTTAAAAGACTTGCAGGGTGCTTTTTTTAAAAAAAAAAAAAATAGAGTCCTTTATTCATAACTAGAAGTGCCCTGAGAGCACTGGCCTTCGCCAAGGCATTTCCAACATCATTTGAGTTACTGTCAAGAATGTGGAAACTGCCGTATCTCACACTGTTTACAAATCCTTGGAAGAAATTCCTGGATCCACATCCATATTCGGATCACCACCAAAATCTAACACCACTCCCTTGTTCCTTGACAAATATCCCCTGAAAATGTCATCATCTGTTGAGAACATTATCATCATTAGGGAAAATGTGGAAAACTGCCCTATGTGCAATGATAACAAATCCGTAAAAAAAAGACTGAATCTGCATCTGTATTTTGATCACCACCAAAATCAAATCGCACCTTCCTTGTGCCATGACCAAAATGACCAACCAAGAAACTAACTAACAAATGCTGGAAAAAGAATAACGTCACTGTGAGGCACAATCATCCCATCTCCAAAAATGCTACTTATCGGGAAAGTAAAATATGCTCTGGTACTGAACATTGTGAAATGAATATTGTATTGTCCTGATTAAAGGTGTATTTTTGTACTTCTGTTGGATGGAAAGTTTATAAACTAACATGGGAGATGACCAATAGCACTGTTTTCTGAAAAGCAGCAGAGGTGAAATGATGAAACAGTGAAGGCGGGTGCAGGTGACCATGCATCAATCTCCATCTTTTACAGTCTCTTCTGGAAGAGTTTGACATACTTTCTGCTTCAGGCTTGGAGTGTGGAATTGAAAGTACCATCAAAGTGAAATGAGTGACTTCCAGTATTAAATTATAAACTAAAATAGTTACAAAATTACAGATACTGTAAACGATCTTCTTCTGTGCCTGCACTCATGATTTTCAGTCACTTGACCAGTGCACATTTCTATAGGACAAAAAGAATTTCGAAAAGCAGAGTCTCCCTTTAAGCGCTGCAGAGCTACTGCATGAGATAAAATACTCAGTGTTAATTAATATACTATCACAAACCACCAACTGTACAGACATAAGAATCTATCTCCATATATTCTGAGTGTGCATGCGTGGAGGTCAGCTTTCCTACGACAGACCAAAAACTTGCTTGTTAGGTTAAATGTTGACTCTTACTTTCCCTCAGGTGTGAGTGTTTGTGCAAATGGCAGTCTGTCTCTACACGTGGGCCCTGCAATTGGCTGGCAACCAGTTGAACCCCGTCTCTTGTCTTTTGTCAGTTGGGATAGGCTACAGTACCCCGCAAGCCTGACGAGTGGTAAAAATACAATCCTGCTATTTATTTCATAATTACCTCCACCAAGGAGGTTATGATTTTGCCAGCATTTGATTGTGTATTGGTTTGTTTGATTGAATTATTTTACAAATAGACAAAGAAACAAGCAAATAAACAACCTATTTTGAGACTGCTATTTTGAAGAGCATTGGTTAACATAATGGGATAAAGCAGTTTTCCACATTTTTGAAAATAACTTGCCTAACAATGTCAGAAGTGCCTTGGCTGAGGTTTGTGCTCTCAGAGCATGCTGTAAACCATTACTGAAGATACACTGTGTGAAATGATCTACACATTAATAATAAGTACAGTGCAAGCCAATCAGGAATGTTACCTGTGACTGTTTCCATTTAACCATAAAAGTAACCTGAGCATTTGCAGATGTGTGAGCACTTACTTTGCTGTGCAGCTTGGAGATAAATATCAAAAGTCTTACAGACAAAAACATGCTCTTCAATGCCTGTTTGTGTCTTTACTTTATACTGCTTTCCATCTGCTGTCTCGATGAACTTCACCTTGTGGTGACGTCTTTGCTCTAAGGTTGAGTCATTCTAAAGGACATCACTTCTGTGCTGGGGTTTAAGGACTGATGAAGCATACAGTCCTCTATTGAGATGTAAATCCATATTTTCATGTGAGTCTCTGACACACTTCTGTGCAACTGCCATTAAAGCGTATTAAAGACCGTCCTTGGAGCCAAGAGATGAGAATCCTGCCATTTAGAGTAGTGATGACGGCTTTTTGACACTGACTGACATAGAAATGGAAGAAATTCTGGTACTTTGAGGGGATAATAGACAACTCAGCTGACAATATGATTGCACTTCCACTGAACCTGTCCTTTACGCTTTAGAGCGCCTTGAAGGAGAATTTTCAATATTTTCTGGTTCTCTTTGAAAAGGGATATATGACATTCTTGAGAAGATATGAAACAGAGCATCCCAGCTAATTTGTGAACGTCTGCAAATAGATATTCACACCAGTGATGGAAGATATAGAATGCATAACTCTCAGATTCCTTTGTCTTGCTGGCCTTCTTTTTTTTAATCCCTATCATCTTTTCCCACCATTATATACGCATAATGTAAATTTTGCCATCAAACCATTTTTTTTATTTTACTTATTAGCCTGAAAAGCTGTTTCTTGCCTTCCTGCTTTGTCCTGGAGCTACCTGCCAAAAAAGTGGGATCAAGAAAGTCCCTAATTAACAGCTTTTCTCCTCACTGTGGAATAAAAAATAAAAAACAGAGTGGTTATTTTTTTGGGTTTAATAAATAAACATTATGGACTGAATATTTTATTGGAAGGATTTCTCACTTAAAGAAACAAACAAACAACATGTAGTTTGGCAATGTCTTTGTAGAGCCAAACTAGGGAGGAATACATGTGCACATAAGTCAGGCATTTAAATTCATTTATGACCAGAGGCATGTCTAACTCCACTATTATGAGTTGCAAATAGTTTACTTTTGTTAAGACTGCCAATTAAATAACTCTTGGACTCCTTCTTGACCTTACTCACTACTTTGCAAGCAGCTCACAAGTCAAAAATTGTAAAAAATGACAGTCCTGCTCATTTTTAACACACTCCATGCTTTACCTTTGGTACAAATGAGATCAACTTTATCCTTCAACCCCATCGTTATAACTGATAACAGATAAAAATTTGGTATCTGCCAATGCTTAATATATAGGCTTTTTGACTGAAGCTTAGCATTTATGCTAATTTGCCAGCCCCAAGCATGCTGTTCAAGTTTAGAGAAACTGCTGTTAATTTTTCTAGAGAAAGCAAAAAGTGGACACTGTTGAGCATTCTGCAATAATGTCCAGTCCTGTCAGACTGAGGAGTGTTCATACGAAAGACTAATTTGTCCTTGTTGGGACAAACCTATCTCCAAAATTGCTACTTTTCAGGAAATTAAAAAAAAACCCTTTCTGAATTACTACTACTAAATGAATGAATATTGTGTTGTACAGATTACAAACAGATTTTGTTGTACTTTAACTTGGTTGAAAGTTTTAAAAACCTACTCATCAACATGGAAGTTGACCAATAGCACTGTTTTATAAAAAGTGAAAAATCATAAAAATTGGAGACAAGAGGTTTGTGCCCAACAGCGACAATATTGATTTGCAGTAGCTTTATTTGGGCATGTTAGTCTAACTTTAAGGGGCAATTTCAGTCAGACTATCAAGTTTGCAAGTGTAAGTTGCAGTGCAGCTGGATCTATCTGATTTAATGTCTGCAATCATGTAGATCAATCTTGCAAAGCTTCACGCTGAAAATATGGACCTCAATCTGCTAAGGCATTGCCCAATCAAAGCGGTTTGAGAAGAAAGAGGCCAGAGTTAGAAGTGTGAGGACCTGCCTTTAAACAGTGGCCGCTTGCGTACAGATTAGCATGGATTTTGCCTACTTTATTAGCTATGAAAACATTTCCAAATGGAACAGCTACTTGTGCTCCTCTCCTGACAGGTGAGAGTTTAATGTAAGTACTGTTATGACTGTAAATCCTCAGCGGCAGTGCTGGCCTACTACTTCACCTTGCTGGCTTGTATTGAATGTGATTGACACAACGATCGTCCAATCACAATGTGTTATTGAAAGGTTCTGCCCTCCCCAAACACTTTCTTAAGGCTGTTACCCAGATGGAAATACATCCTGTACTGTATATTAAACTGTCTATCTTTTTATGTTAAAATGCATTTTAGAGTCCAATTTCTCAAGACAAACAAAGAAATGTGATTTTTTTTTCTACAGAACATGTTGCCAGTGGCAGAGAATGACCATGATAAATCACAAGTAAGCATTATGAAGGAGATACAAAAACAAAATGGCAACCTCCTGGGTCCTTATGAAGTTGTCTCTCGTGTTCCCGTTTTTTTTCACAGCAACAATGAAGGCGTCGTGTCTTGTCATGCAAGGTCAGTCACTGGTGCATTCTTTAGCCCAGCTCATAGGGGTGTGAGAGAGTATGAAGGTCTATTGTTTATACAATTTTAATAACATTTTACTATCATTGATAACAACATATTCAAGTTGTTAAAAAATGTAACTCCCCTTTTCTTGGAGCAACATATGTTTTTCATTGGTTCCTGAAAAGTTAACATTGTGAGGAGATCAGTTAAAACTATCCCTAGGACCCTAGATTTTGCACTGTCTATAGCCTCACCAAAGTTGGGATGGCTGGAAATGACATACAAAAAGGGGAACAGGTTGTGCCACTTGATCAAAATATAAAAAAATGCAAAAAAAAAAACAAAAAAAAACTGATAGTGGCCATGCCTAGGAGGTAGATACCGACTATAACATTGCTGATCCAGGGCAAATGGACCTGTTGTCAAGCACCCACCTCAGTGCAGAAATTCCACATATTACACCTTCAAGCCTTTCTCCCCATTTGCCATCCTTCTCTTTATCTCTTCTCCCTCTTTCATTAATAATGGCAGCATATTCAGTTTTTATAACCTCACACTCGGGGTGCTCGGCCTTCCTCTTAAAAAGATATATAAGCTACTTTCATTCAACAAGGTTAATTGAGGTGCTGAATGGGATCACTGAGTGCTGACTAAGTGCCATCACCTCCGGGCTCCAGGGTCATTCTGAGCACGCCCAGTATCTTGCCGTCTTTACAGCTGTAAACACTGATCTTCACGGTGATATTACATGATCCTACAACACATGTTTGGTGTTGTTTCACTGATGCAGAGAGACTCATAGCCAGGAAAAAGAGACGGAGAAGAGGAGGCTGTGTCTATCTGCAGCAGCAGACCCACAGCCTCCAGGCTCATTAATATTTCACATTAACTTAAATATTAAATATATGTTTCCTGCCAAAAGATTCATCATAAAGTTATGAGGAAACATTGAGACAAGCTGTGTTTATTAAATGATTTTGCTCTTTCTTAGGAGGTAATTGCTGTCATTCGAGGCACCAGCATATGATTTAAAGATGAGTGAATGGTCTCCTCAATACAAATTTCTTGCAGTTTACAGGAACATGTCATAAATTCACTGAATAATAATATTATACTCTAGGATGGCATTCAAGATGGTCCCTCAGCAACTCCACTGGCATTTTTGATTATAATGATGTAATTTCTAGATGCTTTTAATGTCATATATCTTTTAAGGACCTCAAAGGAAAGGGTGCGTGAGAAAGAGAATGGCTTATATAAAGATTGCAACTATGTAATTAAGGGAAAATATACAGAAATATGACATCTTTCTCATTTTGTAAAACAGACCAAAGGTTTGGACTCATGGACTGAAGATGAATAATGTCACTGTCAAGCCAAAAACTTGACTTTTTTTTTTTTTTTTTTTTTTTTTTTCGCAAAACTGTGCTTTTGGTCAACATGCATGTTGTTGAGTGGGTTCTTTGAACTTTTAACCAGTTACTGGTACAAAAAATAGTTTGTTATCAGGAAAATACAATATTTATTAATCCAGTGGGAGAGCATTTTTCCTTTTTTTCATTTACTAAAGCAGCATGTTTGGAGATAAGAGGTTTGTGCAAGACAGCTACAACAAGGTACACATTTTAAACTGAAAAAGGTATTTAAGTTCTGAACATTCTTTAAGTATTTTTTGACTTTTTGACTGCAAAATTTAAAGTTTTGTTGGTTTCATACATAAAAATCACATGCACAGATGATTCTAGTACTCTGGACTAACTACATAAAGTAAAAAAATGATTAAAACTTGAAGTACTCAAATTTTCCATTTAATTCCTATAAGTTCTCATAACTTTTTTATAATTCCCATTCAAACTTTCCAATTTCGAATATTACCAAAATTCCCAGGCTTAACTTCCTATTAAGAGTTTCTGGGAATATACTTGAAATTTTCTGCCCATTTGCAACCCTAGGCACCCCAGAGACAAGTCACATCAAAACCATTTATAGCATTTTTTGAATCTTATGATCCCTTTGGTCTGAATGCGGGCATGAATGGTTGTCTGTCTCCTTGTGTCGCCCCAGTGATTGGCTGGCCACCTGTCCAGATCGTACCCGTTTCTTGCTCAGTGGTGGCTTGGATAGGCTCCAGCCCCAACAACCCGAAAAGAGACAAGCACTACAGATTATACATGGATGGAAGCAAAGTCCAAATCCAAAGGATCTAAATGTATTACCCAAGTCTACTGCTGTTGTTGCATCACAATGACATTTTTTTTTACTGTTGGTTTAAATTGTGAATGTGGAGTGAAGACGAACACCTCAGGGACTGGCAGATCCCTCTCCGTCTTTAATACTGAACCAATCATCCTTTTTTTCTTTTCCCTGGTTGTGAGATTTGCATCACCCGGCTGGTTTTTCCCGAGCAAAGCAGCTGTTGTACTCAAAGCCCCTGTGTCTCCGTTGGCCTTGAAATGTTCAACATCCAAACATGCAGGGCCTTTATTAGCGGAGGAAGGCAGTGTGTTTCTGATTCTCTACCAGCGTTTTAATAAACCAACACAGGCTCAGCATGCAGCCTCCCGACACACGGCTCATCAACCATTCAAGAAGAGAAGCTAAGCGAGTGTGTGAGAGTGTGTGAGAGTGTGTGAGTAAGATAAAGGGAGTGTTAGCACCAACCAGGCCTGGAGTGTGTCTTACACACACACGCACAGCAGAGTACACACCCTCTTTTGCCTCACCCCTTATCCAATCACACTTAGGCATGATGTTGTCTTCCATTAGCATTGACTGGGTTTGCTGACACTAGCAGGAAAAACGCTAGCAGCTCTCCCTCTCTCCTTCTCTTTCTTTTTAACACGCACACTTTCACACACGCACAAAAACAATGCCCTCACTTCTACCCTTGAGAGATTCATTAGCAGATCACAAAAGCGTACGTTGGGGTACAACGAGAAGAGACAGCAGCAGAATCAGAAGTAGTTTGTGTAGGAGGAAAAGTCTGTGGAGGTGTGCGGCGAGACTTGTTATCGATTTTTTGCAGCTTTTGATTTGGATTAAATGAAGAAGCAAGATTTTTTTTAAATCCTATACTGGACAGGATTTATGGCAGTGTGCCAAAAACTGAGGCTGTCCCCTTACTCATACACCCTTATATTTATGTTTTTGTGCAGTTAAGGCAAACAAAAATATCTGTTTCTCAACTCAGAATCTTTTAAATATGACACATTCAGGATGACTTCAATTTGGGGCTTTATAAATTCTTATGCCAACTGCTCATTGAAGTCTCAGCTCATTAAAATCAAATATGGTGATATTTTGGAAAACAAATTTGCAAAACAGTCAACTTATCTTCTTTTTTCTACAACTTAAACTACAAAGAAGTACAGAACATCAACCATATTCTACAGACAATAATAGTCAACAGAGCAAATACTTGTTCTTTACCTTGCCATCTTTCAGCAACTAACTGCAGTAGGCCTGATCTGAACAGTGTGATGTATCTTTATCAGCTTTTCTTCCCAGGACCTGTTGGGTCCATCAGGCTGAACAAGCCCCTGACAGTCAGGTATATTGTGTCTTTACCCCGCTATCTGATTTTTAACACCTCTTTGGTCCACCATTGGATCGGACAGAACACACAATTAAGTAGAAAATAAGGGAAAAAAGTACATGTCAACCAGTTCGTGATTGGAAGTGAAGACATTAGTGTGAAAACAATTGAACTATCAACTAGAAAGCACTCAGAGAGTGCAAACCTCTGCCAAGGTAGCTCTAAGCAATAGTTCCATGATAAAGTTACCATCATAATATGATTCACTGACCCTGAAAACCCATACCTAGCATTTGGATTCATGTTGATATCATTATCAGTCAGACAGTTATTGAGTAAAAACGATTGTTTCCCAAATGGCGGTTATCTGGATCACCACCAAAAATGAATCATTTTTAAGCTGGGCCATTACCAACACCTCCTGAAAATTTCAGGAAAATCTGTCCAGCAGTTTTTGCATAATCTTGCTTACAAACAGCATACCTGGCAAAAACATAACCTTGTAACAATGAAAAGCCAGTGAAAAGCAACAGCTTTTTATTATCATCACTATCCTCATCAATATTTATCACTGTTACTTTTGTTATGCTGAGTGTAATCATGACCGTCATCATAACAACAATATTAACTGTAGTATAAAAATACCTAACTTTAATTCTACATACCAATAGCAAAATACATGCAAGAGAAAATATATGAATAAATGAATAACAAAATCTAAAATTAAAGTGATGTAAACTTTGAAAAAGCAAAGCCATGACTGAAGTAAATAGACAATGAAATTGGAGGGGAAGGAAACAGGAACCAAAAATAATAATAATTAAAAAAAGATCAATATTTAAAAATCTTGTTTTCCAGTGTGGCTTTTTCCTTCTTTAGTTATCTTCTAAGTTATCTTGCAGTCTCCCTCTCACACTCCATCTAATGATCCTTTTTCCTCGAAATATGTCAAGGTAATGAACAACATCTCCTACAACCTTTGTCTGCTAAAAAGAGAAATTAATAAATAGTCAAGTCAACATGTATACTATATATATTCTGGCTGGATTAGAAATGAAGCTATACCCTAAAAAGAGAAAAAAAGTTGTAAAACAGTGATATTTGCTTCAATTATGTAATTTGTATAACTATAAAAACTGGTGATTGCCCTTAAGTGTCTGTGTGTAGCCCCATTTACGCTACCATTTCAAACCATAATAGTTTGGCTCCAATGACACTTTGCCTTCACGCTAAGCATCATGGAGGCAAAATGAGGGAAACAAATTTGAGCCCCATTTGCACATCTCCAGTAATATCAGCATAATATTGGAGAGAGGGGCTACATCTCTGCCTTTGTCTGCATTAGGAGCATGGGTCAAGCCGCATCGCACTGTGAACTAACACAGATTGCATGCCCTTGGGTAATTAAAGTGAATGTCTCAAGGTGCAATAATGATGGAGGTTCATATTAGCACTGGTGTGAATAGATTTCTGTCTCTCTATTTAAGTGCTTTGATTGGCTGGTGACCAGTCAGGGTGTATCGTTCTTCTAGGGATAAGCTCCAAACACCATAACCTCAATGGGAAAATCTGGGAGGCCATTATCTCTTAATATGTTATTTCAGTGACACAGGGCATCAGTGATCATCAGCATCAGTCTGATAGTGCACTTTGCCTGTAATCGGAAGGTTGCAGGCTCGAGCCCAGCTCCGGGGGAAGAGCCCCGTAACCCCAAGTTACTCCCACTGCTGCGTCAGTGGCACGTATACAGGCATGAAAGTATTAGTAGATACTGGTGGACAACTGACATAGACATAGAAACTCTGACCATCAGTAAGTGAATGTGAGAGCAAATGGGTGTGTATGGCTAGGGTGACCTGTGGTGTAAAGCTAGAAAAAGCGCTATATAAGCTTCATTTACCGAGTCCATTTACACGTCAGCCATTTCTTCCCTCTTTAATGCTGAGAAACAAGCTTAAACCTGCAGACAAAGCATTGAATGAGAGTGCAGCCACACACTGGAGGGAAACTTATAATACACTTACACGCTGTAATGTACTTGGACACACACACACACACAGCCAACAGAAAAACATGACCCCTCTTTGATCATTCACTTGTGTGAGCTGCTGTGTGTATGTGTGACATAAACTGATGAATGACCCGTGTGTGTGTGTACAGCTTGATTATTGGCATCAATGCATTTTCACGAACACATGATTTGTTGCTTTGTGTGTGTTTGTGTGTGTGGCAGTCAGTGCATTCACGTCCAGGCCCGTGTGGTTGTGTGTTGCCATGGTGACGCGGCAGAGTCATTGCTGGTCTGCTTGTGGCAATGTTAATTCAACTAATATGGCTGAGTGGAGATGCACATCCAGTTTACTGATGAGAGAGGAGGGGAGGGGGAGAGGGTTTATGAATTTGAAATAAGCTGAGAGAAAAGAGGGTGAGGAAGGAATGAAGGAGAAATCAGAGGATGAAAGGAAACACAGCAAGGGGTGGAGACAGAGATGAAGGACATGGAGAAGGTAAAGATGAAGAGGAGGACACAGAGTGCAGAAAGGCTGAGGAGGAGGTGCAGAAGACACAGAAATAGAAAGAGAAATCAGTGCTGGGTGAGCAGACAAGCAGATTCAAGTTTAGTGAGTGTGCCTGAAAGCTTTTGACTTTTAGCTTGGATGACTTATGTTATAGCTCTGACCTTTTGATATTGCTCCTCAGCACATACAATCTAAATACCTACAGTTGCAGAGAAAGCAATAAATGAACCAGTATGTTGCTACTAAGTGATAACCTCTGGTATTGTGAAATATGAAATATGAAACATGAAGCTAGTGGAGAAGAGAAAGAAATGCATTTCCCTACTTGCCTACATAAACCTGGATGCAAAACCCCAGAAATCCTATTAAAACCCATAAAAATGTAATTTTCATGGCAGTAATGAACATTTACATCCTGTTTCCAACAAAAGTTCTGTCTCGATTGGTAAGTTAAGCTATCTGATATACCGACGTGCATTTTAGTCCCATCAAAACGTCAACATATAGAAGCCGTTATTGACCAACGTTAAGAAATCATCAACATTTTGGTAAAAGAATCTTTCCAGGGTCTATTTTGCTGCTACCAAGACATACCAACATATCTAAAGCACAGAGAAGTATTGTGCTGGAAGAGCACAACATTTCTGACAGCCCCTACCATGTCTGTTGACTGGTTTTAAACATTGGAACAAATGGAACTTTGACCCAGTGTAGCTAGCCGCTGCTGAATGTAGTACAAATGTATTGTGACATCACACAACAAACACCATATAACGCAGATTTATGTGTCATTTCAGTATGTGCAGCTGTTGGGGATGGCTGTCAGCAGTCCAGTCCTGAGGAAGAAGCAGCAGTAGCCAACAAAGATTAACGCTGCTGTAACTAAGGGTGGCGAAGGTAATCTGGGGGCAGCTCTTGCTAGCTTTACAAGCATGTTGGTTCAAATGTTGGACATTTTTAAGCATGCATAAAAATTTCCGACGTACCCAATGAACACCGGAATTGCCCGACTGGCGTCAATTTAGTTCTGCATGGCCTGACTTAGCTCAACGTGGCTTAACGTTTCATCTATGTCAGCAAAAGTTGGCCAAAATGTCAGAATGTGAATGCAGACTTACAACTGCTTGTCTGAAGGCAATTAACCCAACAAAGACCCACCTTTCTGCCTAATACTAGGTTAGCTAAAAGTTGGTTTTAAGCCTAATTTAGACATGGGCAGGTATATTTTAATGAAAAGGTTCTCCTCCTATGTACCAGAAATGTTCCTTAAACCATATGATTATGCACAAACAGATAAATGAACTGTGCGAACTGAGCATCCCTTAATTACAAAAATATTCTTGCCATTCCTTTACAATAACTGAGAGAGTTTTTGTTTAGCTTTCATTTAACCACTTTAAAGCAGCACTGCAGATCTTTTGAGCCTTCAAATATTCTCTCCAAAGTCTGTTCAGTGGAGCTTGGCGCTGTAACAGAGAGAATGGCCGCTCTCCCTTCCCCCCACAGCGCTTCCCTGCTCTGTTTAGGGTCTATGTAACTTTTGCTCCCGTGACGGGGACACATATCGCGAGCGGCTGGGAGAAGTGCAAACTGCTTTACGGCACTACGCGAGATTTGGCTTCCAGCTAAAGAAGCTGGTGTTTTGCATGTAGTAGTAGCAGCCATGGCATCCGAAAGCGTGTGAGGAGGACTCTTTCTCCAGATTCAAGGGCCTAAAAGAGACTATCGGACAATGCAGGGAACAAAACTAGAATTAATATTGGAGCCCACTTTGCTCGGTGGCGTCGAGAGATGGAAAATTACAAGACGGACGCCGAGCTTGCAAAGTTACTGCTGGAGAGGTAAGTTATGTTTTCGTCGGGTTTTCCCCCGTTCAACACTTGGTTTCAGTCGGTGGTTGCTCCGTAGCATTACATGCTTTGTGTAACTTGGCGGACGTTGTTTTGTCACTAAATGCTACCAGAGGTTATTTGCCGGCGAGTTTCTCAGATTGCTGGAGATATTCATGGCGCCGTGATGCTCGGTCATTCACTATTTCACTATTTCTTCTATGTCTTCGGACGTCCTGTTGACTCGCTTCTCCCGGCTCTGTATGTCAACAAATGCATGTTGCTGTGAGACGCTGTGTTACGACAGTGCAATTACATCCAATGACCAGAACGGCCCCTTGAGAGCAGACAAACCTGAATCTTACATAGTGGGGCTTTAAGACTTCAAGATTCTTTATATTCATCTGCATGTTAATATATACATATACATATACACATATATGTATATATATCCACACACACACACATAGAAAGAACTACCATACCAAAAAAACCCACTAAACTAAAATCAGAAGAACACGTTCTGCTCCATGCATTATTATCTCTCCTAGCACGGTCATATCTGCCTACATCATGCAAATATGCCTTAGCCTGAACAACAACTGCATCATTCTAACACTAATCTCCATATGACCTGCACAACTGTCTTACGTGGGTTTGTATTTATTTGTTAATTGGTTTAAAATTCAGAATGTAGTGCTTGTACAGAAGATTTCTAATCAGTGTCAAATTATTTGTATGAGTAAACATGAGAGACTAATTAGGCTGATTCTTGGACTAATTATGAGGAACAGCAGATGCCATGATCCAGGGCAGCTTCCTGGGTAAAGGTCTGGCAGATAACTGTTTCCTGTTTTTCCAAATTTGGCAAAGACTCTTAAGAGGGCGTAGGAAGGGTAAAAGTTCAATTCACCATCCAACAGTGACAAACAAGTTAATACAGGACTTCTTCAACTAACTAGTGGAAAAGTGGATGGTCATTGTTTCGCTGGTACGCACCACTTAATAAACCCATACTGTGTCCATCTTAAAGGGTCATTCACCATTATCATAGTAGACATCTTGCTTTTCTGATTTCATTCTTCTTGATTTATTCTTAAGGTGACTTAAAGGGGCTTTTAGTTGAAAAGAAAAAAAGACAGCAACATTTACATTCTTAATTTCCCTATACATTGTCAATTTTAGAAAAATGTACTGCTGTTTTTGTGATGATAAAAAGGGTTTCTGAAGCTCAAGGGTGGTCAGGGAACCAGTTTTTCTGTCATTCCCCACCATTCTTAACAAAAAAAAATGCAACAAGCCTTATGCTGACGTTTTGGTCAAGCAAAAAATTTTTTTTGTTGCAGATGTATCCACTTTTTGCAGAAGCCTTCAGCTTCACTTTCATGTTATGCTATTTGAACGATAAAAATACATAATACTGCCTTCCTGTCACTCTTCAAACAGCTTAAGCCTCAGCTCTGTGGTTTGTTTGGTATAAAAAAAAAAATATATGATTCATGGAGCCTTTAAAAAAGTATAAGGATACCGTCAAAAGAGACATTTGTAAATGTTAAAATTACCATTATCTCCTGTGCTCAATGACAGAAGAGTGTGGATGTAGGAGCGAGTGGCAGATAAGCGGGCTCTCGGCCTGCAGTGGTTTTGATGTATAATGGCTGGGATGTGTTATGAAGCTCTCTAAGCATTCATTAAGCCTTCATGCCTCCACGGTTTTTGCAATTATTGTTGACCTTTCAGAGGAGGGATTGATTCACAGTTCAAACCGAGCGGCTCTGCTGCTACGCCAGCAGGACGCATCTGTTACAGTGAAGGCCCAGCCAGAGTCAGACATTCAACACAAGTTGAACTCCCACCCAGGGGCTTCTTCGATGATTCTGTCACAAGATATCTCACTGATGAACAGGAAACACACTTTTTGTGGATGTAGATTGCAAGCTGGGGAGGAAAGGAAGCAAAGCAGCGGAGAGGAAGGAAGATAGAGGTCAACCAGGGTACCACGTATGTGAAAGCTATAGGCTTCTTTTGAACATTGGCAATTATAAACATAGTCTTGCAGTCATAAAAATGGAAAATATGAAGCCAAGTTGAGGCAAAACATGATTACTTCATAACTGTGGGAGGCGATATTTCATTAAGAGGATGATGGCGTGTCCCAGAGGTAGATCTGATGAAAACCAATGCTTAATTAACCTGTTCAGCCCGAGCCACTTTTTTAAGCCTCCTGCTCGAAACCCATACCCAAAAAGAAAAGAGTGTATCTCTGCAACCACAAGGTCTATTTGAATAATTTTGGTGTCATAATAAAAACAACACTTTGGATATTTGTCCAGATGTTTAATTACCAGTATATGTGTTACTGGGACAGAGTAAATGAAGATAGAAGTCAGAATAATTTGAAAATCTCATCCTCACCTAAAACAGAAACAATTTTTATTGTGAATATCTCTCCTAGAAATGATGCTGGAGTGGCTGTGAAACTCTAAAAATGAATAAGAAAATATGTTTACATCATCTCTGTGAAGGGTTATTGTTATAAAGTGATGCAGAGAAAAATTAAAGAGGTTTGATAACAATATGGTCAGGCAAGGATTTTGAAAAACAGTGCATATTTAACCAAAAGTCAAAAATATATGTATTTGTCAAATAAAATCAGACATAACTATAGTCTTAAAGGCACAGTTGATTGCTTGTGCTGTCATGTGGAGGAGCTTTTCTCCTGAGCCCCAGCAGACCGTAAATTGGGTCCTACGGGGCTGAAGAGGTTAACTATAAAAAAAGGTGTTAATTTCTTAAAAATGAAGGTTTTATGTTAACAATAGTCCAAAAGCTGAACATTAATGTTGTTGTATTTGGTTTTGTTCACGACATGGTGGTGCAGCAAGCAGTACTAGTGCCTCACAGCAAGAAGGTCATTAAATCAGCTCCCTGGTTCGGCAAGGCCCTTGTGTGTGGAGTTTGCTAGTTCTCCCATTGCATGTGTGCGTTGTATCCGGGTGCTGCAGTTTCATTCCACAGACCAAAATCATACTTGTTAGTAGAGCTGGGAAATTAATAGAATTTTTAATCGAGATCAAAAGTACTGTCTTTCACAGTTATGAAAAGTGAGTAATCAAGAGTAGAATATCACTGTGCCACATGACATATTAACTCATTTTTATTATTATTGGCATCATTTTGAGATATTTGTATTTTTATGTCGAGTTTATTTATTCATATTGTCCAACTTTATTGTATGTACGATTCTCTCAAAAGCATATGCGTTCAATGAAAGCATGTGGTGCATGATATGATATCATGTTTCATAATCCTGATATAAATAACCATTAAAATAATCACAATTATGCTTTTTGTCATCATCGAGCAGCCTTACTTGTTAGATTAAAGGGCATCGTGGGATTAGTCTTGTAGTACACTCTACCATCAATGACAAGGTTGAGGGTTTAAGCCCAGCATTGGCTGTCACATATTAATGTGTCCTTGGGCAAGACACTTGTCCCCAAGTTATTCACACTGATGCATCTGTTGTGTAAATGAGTGTGAAAGGTGCAAATATTGTATGTTAAAACTGATGGACAACTTCCAAAGAGACTCAGGACCATCAGTGCGTGATTGTGTGTAAATGGGTAGATGTGACCTGCATTGTGGAAGTGCTTTGAGCGGTCAAAAGACTAGTAAAGCATTACACAAGCTCAAGTCCATTTACCGTCAAAGTGGAGACTCAGAATTGCTCTTTGGTATAAGTGTGTGAATATGTTTGTATAAGTCTATAATTAAGCCCTGCAACTGTACCTGGCCTCTCGCCCATTGTGGGCTGGGATACCCATCGCCACACCCTTCATGTTGTTTTAGTGATTTTTATCATCATTGTACGAATCGCCATTGAAGTCCAGTTTCACCTGCTTTTCACACCCATTATGCTAAATTCATTCATGTGAAAAACAAGTGGTTAACTGTAATCAAAGATTAAGACCATAATAAATAGGTTGTAAAATAAAACCATGATGGAAAAACCTCTGTGAGGTAGACCAATTTTATATAAAATCTTAGGACTTTGTGCCAAAGTACCAGAGACTTTTCATGCCCTGGCAATGGCTTTTATTTTCAGTTTAACCAAAAGAAGACCATCAAACTCTGCCCTCAAATCTGATCTTCATTACTATAAACCATAACATAAAGCCTTTCTTTACTAAATTACAGTATCACTTAACTGAGTATTTAGGTCACATCCTCAGCCCTGATCCTGTATCTCCCACCACAAAGTTCCAATTGCTAAAGTTTCTTCATAACAGTGAAACTTGGGGAATACAGCACTGTTCAATTACAGCATGAGGAATTTAAGGGAAAAAAAGGAGATAAAAACAGAAACCCAATGGAAGAAAGCATCTGTTTTTGGTTTGCAATTAACCAACACACATGGCTGCTTGGAAGGAAATAAAGTAAAGACAATGAACTCTGATTCCCTTTAAAAGGGCAGCAGTAAGAGCAGCAAAGACTCAATTAGTTACAGTGAAACATTAACAGCATTAAGTGAGATGCTTAAATGGCAGGTTTATACTTAAAAACAAGGACTTTTACTGGGAATGTCCTTTATTTTGCATGATAATGAGAATCAAGCTCACACTCAGAGAGAAGGAGATCATGCAGACACTGTTTTCCTCCCTCTTTATCCTGGCACATCAGGTCCTTTACCATGGCAACAGGCTAAACAGTGAGGCGTGTGGGTTAAGCATCTCTCCGCCGATATTTATCACCCACTTTGGCTTTATGGCCTCATGATGGGGAATCATCAACTGCTCGACCTCTGAGTATGTAGGTGTGTGTGTGTGCTTCATGGTTGTGGTTACAGTTTTAAGCGTTGATCATAAAAGGTCTGAAGGGTCCGAATCTGACTTGCAGTCCTCAATATGTTAACATCTTGTTCTCAGTGTCTTACTTTATAGAATTAGTGACAAAGTGCTTCTAAAGTGCAGGTTGAAGACCCCGGTGAAGCAGTTTATTGGATAATATTTAAGTAAATTCACAACATTTATAATGAGATCTGATTAATTTTTGTACAAACCCCAATGCCAATAAAGTTGGTATGTTGTGTAAATTATAAATAAAAACAGAATAAAATAATTTGCAAATCTTTTTTGACCTATGTTCAGTTGAATGGCTACAAAGACAAGATATTTTACGTTCAAACTGATAAACTCCATTGTGTTTTTTGCAAATATTTGGTCATGTCGATTTTGTTTTTTAACAATTTGTTCCAAAAAAGTCGGAAAGTGACCCAAAAAGACTGGGAAAGTTGATGGATGCTCAAAAGCACCTGTTTGGAACATTTCACAGGTGAACAGATTAGTTTGAAACAGGTGAGTGTCACAATTTGGTATAAAAAGAGTATTAATTGCGTGAGCAAAAAGTTAAACAGCGAAAGAACATTTTTCAACATATGGCTGAAAGGAATTTAGGGATTTCATCATCTAAAGTCCATAATATAAGATATCCATATTGTCAAAAGATTCAGAGAATTTGGAGGCATCTCCTTATGGGGAACAAGGCAACAAAACAACATTGAAGGACCATGACCTTTGATCATTCAGATGGCACTGCATTAAAAACCATCATTCTGTAAAGGATATTACCACATAGTTTCAGGAACATTTTGGAAATTATTGCCAGTTGAAAAGTTTGCTGTTGATGAGTCCACATTTCTTTTTTTTTTTTTTTTTTTGAAATATTGGATGTTGTGTTCTCTGAGCAAAAGAGGAAAAGAATCATCCAGACTGTTATCCGAACAAAGTTCAAAAGCCAGCTTCTGTGATGGTATTGGAGTGTGTTAGTGCCCATGGCATGGGTAGCCTGCACATCTGTAAAGGCACCAGTGATGCTGAAAGGTACAAACAAGTTTTGGATTAACATACGCTGCCATTCAAGCCATGTCTTTTTCAGGGACCTCTCTACTTATTTCATTCAGACAATGCCAACACACATTCTGTACGTTACAACAGTGCGGCTTCATAGTAAAACAATGCGGGTATAAGACTGGCCTGCCAACATTCCAGACCTGACTCCCATTGAAAATGTGTGTCACATTATGAAGCGCTAAATATGGCAACAGAGACCCCAAACTGTTGAGCAACTGATGTTGTACATCGAGCTGAAATGGGAAAGAATTCCACCTACAAAGCTATACAGTTAGTGTCCTCAGTTCTCAAACACTTATTGAAAGTTGTTAAAAGGAAAGGTGATGTGACACAGTGGTAAACATGCCCCTGTCCCAGCTTTTTTGTAAAGTGTTGTAGACATCCAATTTGAAATGAGTAAATATTTGCGAAACATTCAATTAGGTGTATCAGTTTGGGCATGAAATAATTATCTTGTTTTTGTAGTGTATTCAGTTGAATAAAGGTTGACAAGTATTTGCAAATCCTTGTCTTCTATTTTTGTTTACATTTAACACAATGTCCCAACTTCACTAGAAATGGGAAATTGTGCATTTGCTTTTACTTTCACATCAAAATTAGCCAACAAGTGTTGAAGAACTAAAACTAAAACAGAACATTGCTAAGTTTGCCTATATTTTACATTAATAAATATGGTTTGGGATAATGGTCTTATTAAAAAAGGGGAATACATTTTTCAGTCATATTCGTATAATGGTGTACACACTTTTAATTATGAACCTGTGAGTTTGTGAAGAAAGAAGGAACTGGTCAGAGCAAGGAGACATAACAGCTGAAGGAGAGAAATAAAGTTTTGGGATGACGTGAACCAGCAGGAAACAAAGCAGGTTTCATGGTGAGTGAGTATCGTAAGCTAATCCTGTCTGAGGCTGCGTTCATGCCAACACATAAACACATCATGAGACAATATAGTCACTGACCACAGGAGCGGTGGGGTGTTGAGCAGACAAACAAAAACACGTCAAGCACAATTTAGCTCACCTTCACACAGGGTCAGAACGAGCCATGGGCTGTTTCAAAACTTAAACAAGGAGAGATTCACAAGGACTTGCTCTGTTTTTAGTCAGTCTTTGAAAATTAAACAACCACCTTACTGAACTTCATTACCATTTCAGAATAATGTTGGGTTATTGAATATTATTCAATGAACAACACTAGATGCAGGCCATAGACCTCACGTGTATGGGAGACTTGGGATTCTTGTAACACTTTCTGCTTCAGTCCCCTGTAATTCACACAATTTTGTTGGATTGAGTTCTCAAACTTGTGTGTGATGTTCCCACATTTGTGTACCCAAAAATTCAACCAATTCAGACTTCTTCCAGAGTATCATTGACCCCTTAAATCTATGTCAAATACAGATGCAGCCGCTTCAATTTTCCCCTTCCATCCAAAAGTCTACCAAGTTCTAGTCAATCACCAACTTCCAGCCACTTGAAGTCCCCCCACCTCTCTGGGGGTGAGAAAATTGTTTTTTAACTTAACATTAAGGTTTGATCATCCTCATAATAATGTCAGATATGCTGTTCATGCATTATTAGAGGACATGTGTTTCTGGCAAGGGTAAAATTGTGAAGACATAGAACATGACAGGAATGTAAGGGTTGTTTTTTTTTTCTTTTTTTCTTGTTCTTTCAAATCTCACTTTTCTTTCTGTCCATCTTTCATCCCTTTCTTTTATCCTTTTACTCTCTCTGCTGCAGAGCGTTTTATCTGTTGAACCAATTTGAGAGGTTTTTGTGTCGATTACAACTAATGCAGCCACTTAAACCTACTTTTGTCAAAGTGCTGTGTGTGTGTGTGTGTGTTATAGTGCACAGAATCATTGTGTGTATTCAGGTACATCACTGCTTATGTGTGTGCGTGTGTGCAGCCTGCTGCTGAGGCAGGTTTTTGATGGATTGTTCTGGACATCCATCTAATGACTCGTTCAGGTTTAGGACTGCGAGCAAGGCCTGTCTCTTCAGCAAAGCAGGGCCCATGACTGGTTTGGGACTTGTCTTTGTTCTTTGCGTGATGGACCCATAGCTTGGCTCACACACACACACACTTTTGAAAATGTTCAAATGTGATCATTTATTTTGACACAGGTTCGAGGTCATATCCTGCAGTCCTGGTTCTATGTCATCAAACCTGAACATTAGCCTTGGGTCTTCCATGTGGGCGCACGAAACCCGGTCAGGCAGGAAGTTACACAATATTCAGGAAATCAGGTGAAAATTCTAGCTTACAATGACATGGTTTTCTTTTGTTGATAGACTACTGGGTCAGAGGTCCAAGGGCTGCTTTATTCAGGTTTATGCTAGCCTGCTTTTTGCTTTCATCTTATGGTGCCTTCAATGGCGACATTTGCCATTTTCACAAGACATTGTTGGAAGCTAAAGAACCATGTCAAAGGATGCAGTACAATAATATTACCAGGTTTTGTACAAACAAGACTCTACTAATAACTTCAACCTTGCAATACCACTATTAACTGTTTAAAAAATAAATAAACAAATGATAGAAATACAAACATATTGATCTAATGGGCTACATTTTATTGCTGTTTTTAATTTTTTTTTGCTTAAGCTGTTGTTGCTTGTTCCACAGATCAGGTCAGAACTCAGAAAACCTGCTTTTTCTTACTCTACACATGACTCTTGGAATACAACACATAATACAGGGCAACACACATTTTTTCCAGTACAAGTAAAAGTAAAAGTAAAAGTAACACAGCAAAAATCTCCTAAAGAATTGAATACTGTTTTTTTTAAGTTTATCTCTGTGTAGGGTTGCAAATTTCCAGAATGTTTTAAAGTTGAAAACTTTCTTTGGGAATAAATGGGAATACAAGGAAATTTACAAAATTGAAGGTTGTCCGCCCCAACAAAGATTTTCAATATAGTTTCAGAAAACATATTTTAGCTTAATCTTGACCAAAACAAGCAAATTTCATGCAAGTTCACTTGAGACTTCACCTTAATCACATGCACATAGCCCACTGTTTACTGCAGAAGTAAAAATAATGTTAATAATTACAAGTTATAAAAATAGTCAAGTCAAGTCAGGTCAAAGTTTATTTGTGGAGCACGTTTAAAAAACAACCTTGGTTGATCAAAGTGCTGTACAGGAGTACAAAACAATCTTGCATACACATAATAGTAATAAAAACAGTAATGATAATAAAAACAGCCATGATAATAAAAACAGTAACAGGATAGTAATAGTAATGATAATCTTTATTTATATAGCAATAATCTTTATTTATATAGCACTTCTCAAACTCAAGTTACAAAGTGCTTCAAATGGGCAGCAGTAATTTAAAACATAAGGCAGGTTATTAAAATTAAAACATACCCACAAACATAAAGAAAAAAATAGGTAAAATAGAATAAAATAAAGTCAAGTTAAATGAGGAAGGGCTTACCAATAAAAGTATGTCTTAAAAAGAGATGTAACAGAGATCACTGACTCAGCTGATCTGATCTTCTTGAGCAGATCATTCCACAGTTTTGGAGC
The DNA here is from genome assembly GCA_037902135.1 of Cetoscarus ocellatus. NCBI lineage: Eukaryota > Metazoa > Chordata > Actinopteri > Labriformes > Labridae > Cetoscarus > Cetoscarus ocellatus. The sequence goes on from JBAMNC010001210.1 coordinate 445,568, forward strand.
CCTCACTGAGAACGTGTGCCCATGGATCTCAATGTATGAGTTTGCTCATATGGCACTGAAAGGTTAGAGATGTAGCCATGGAGGAGGGCCGTGGAGAGCTTTAAAAGTAATCAGTGAAATCTTAAAATCAACTCTAAACCATACAGCCAGCTAGTGTAAAGACACTAAAACAGGAGGTATTGAGGCCATGCCCCTTACATACATTCCTCCATCACATGAACAGATAATTCTAGAACCCTGGACTACTGAGGCACCATTTTTAACACCAAGTGATTGGTAAATAAAATAATTGAGATTTGATAAAGTTCCACGTAAAATGTAATGTTTTTAAATTGTGTTATTTTGCATGGATGTCTGTCTATGACAAAACAACATGTTTCTATTAAAGGTTGGATATGATACAGTTTGTTTAAACTATCCCCCAATTTCCAGTACATTCCCATAAATTCCTGTCAATCAGAGGAAAAGATTCCAATTTTAGAACATTTCCAAAATTCCCCAGCTTAACTTCCCTTGAAACGTTTCTGGAAATGTTCTGTCCCTTTGCAACCCTGCCTCTGTGTCATGCAAAAAAAGGCAACAGCTGGATAGTGATGACTCAGCTAGATATTTGTTCTGGTATATTATAGCGCAGTATTTGAAAATATTTGACCCTTTATACATTTGTCAGATCTCTGCATGTAAACCTTAATATCCTATAAATTATTTGCATTTGGTAATGTCTTATGGCTCACCATTTGATGATTTTGAATCCTAACAACAGCTCTCTCACCCAGAGTTGAAATTGGAGCAAATCCCTTTGCCTGGTTGAACAGAGACTTCAAACGACGGCTATAATGTGAGAATGAGATAAATTCAAATGTTCCACTGTCTCATGCCTGCGCCCTGTCCTGTGATATAATTATCCAAATTGGATCGTCTTAAACATTATCATACTCCCACTCAGCTGTCTGACTCTTGCAGTGGGTTGTCGTCAACGCTGCACCATTGAGGCCTCACAGCTGATGAAGCCCCCTCTGTCCTCTCTCCACCCTTCCTCTCTATGTTTTATTAGTCTGCAGGTCTATAAAGCAGACGGGTGGAGACAGGAAAACGTGCTGACACTGGATGTTCTCTGCAGATTTGCTCCCCAAAAATACACCCAGAGAGCTAAAAACGGGAACAGGGACGATCTTTAAACACGGAGCATCAGGTCTGGTTTATTTGGACTCCGCTGAGCTCCCTCACTGTTTGTCCTTCTGCTTAACTGGGAGGCATAAAGTAAAGCTGGCATAGACTCTGCCAACCGGATTTAAGGTCGGTAAAATGAGGTTTGAAGAGGAAGGAGGGTGATAGAGGGAGGAAGCACTTGTGATTTTTTGGCAATGGTGTAAAACTTTAAGTGGGGTGCAATAAAAATTGATGCATTACAGAATCTGGAGTTTCCAATTTCAAGCAAGTTTTGTTGAATTATGCAGCAAGGGGGAGTTGAGGCAAAATATAAAGAATGATGGCATAGTCTAGAGTGGAAAGACTTTAAAAGGGTAAAAATAATCAGCATACTCATACACCACTAACATAAGATGACAAAAAGGACATTTACCCACACAAATCACAAATTCTTTGACTTTTGAGATGATGTTAATTTACATTTTTGCTCAATTTGTTTGTATTGTTGTTTCAGATTTATTATTGTATCTGCAGATTTTAAAATTTTCTTTTTTTTGTACATGAGTAAAAATTCCACTGATTAATTAATGCAAAGGTAAAAAAAATAATTATCACTGAGTACATGAACATGGTCTTGCCTGCTGTTTGGACCAGAAGTGATGTTAATGAGAGCTGCAACTTGACCAGAAAAGTTGATTTGTTTACTTTTATGCTTACCAAAACACTGCTGGGAAAGTCCCATACCTGTCAAGTTTTGGATTTGAAAATAAGCGAAATTTTCCGGCACCCGCTGCAAGCCATCCCACCACCCTAACCAAGCTCCACTATCCTTTACATTTTAAGACAGGTGTACAAGAAATCTAAAATAACCACTTTGTTACCTCCGCCAAGGAGGTTATGTTTTTGCCAGTGTTTATCTGTCTGTCTGTTTGTCTGTTTGTTTGTGTTCAAAATAACTTGAAAAGTTCTGAACGGATTTGGATGAAATTTTTAGGAAATGTTGAAAATGGGATATGGAAGAAATGATTAAATTTTGGGACTGATCCGGATCACCTTGGCAGAGGTCTGCACTCTCTGAGTGCTTTTCTACTTTTTTTTGGTTTGTTCCCGCTGTTGGCCCTAACCTCGCAACAACTGCCACCCAGGCTACTGTAGGTGCCAGTTCTCCCGAGGCTTTTTCTTCTTCTTTGCTTTTACGGCGGTTGGCATCCATCGTTTTGGTGCATTACTGCCCCAGTCTTGTGAGGCTAGTGACAGATTCATTTTGGACGGGCAGAGGAATTTTTTTAATTTTTTATTTACTATTATTATATTATAATACAGGAGATTTTCGGGAGAATACTAATACGGGAGGATGGCGGGAAAGAGGGGTAAAATATGGTAGTTTCCTCGCCAAAACGGGAGACTTGATAGCTATTAGAAGTGCATTGTGCAATAAGACAGCAAAAACTCTGGCAGGCATGCTGTTGTATAGCACTGAGGGCTTTGCAAGTCCATGAGCTGTCCCAGCATTACAATACCCAGTGCAATATCCTGACTGCCAAATGTTGCCTTTCGGTCACATGTGGTCTACTGTCAAACAGAGCTGTCACTGTGTTTAGCAAGTGCAACTACAGAATTTTCCCTTGGGGACTGATAAAGTATTTCTGATTCTGATTCTGATTCTGATTAAAGTTTTGATGGGAGCATTTTGAAAAGTCACCATCAGGTGCAACTGGTTTGAAATGTATTATTTTTTCATTAGTAATTGGAGTTAAGCCTTAAAAGAAAGATGCTGACACAAAAGGAACACCCTTGGTGTTGATTTATTCCTTTATTTGTCTTATTTTATACCCAACAGGCTCTTAAAACATTTATTTATTGCTCTCCACTGATTAATTAGGCTGTGACAGCTTTTTTCTAAATCCATGTGTGCTTCATTAATTGGAGGGGACACCCCTGGCCACATACTGTTTATTGTCGTTATTTATTTTTATTTATTTTCTTTTTTTGGGCTGCTGTGTGCTCAAAAATATGTATGGTCCAGTAGACTGCAAAGGTGAATTGCTCTTTGGGATAAATAAAGCTGTCTGAATCTAAATCTGAATTTTTTAAAGCCCAGACCTGCAAACAAGCAACATTTGCATGCTTTTCCCTTGAAGACCTGATGCAGTGTCAGATAAAGACAATGTGGATGATTTTGATGAGACCGATGGATGATTTTAGGGACAAGGAAAATATTTAAAGTTAAGTCAAGGTTAATTTATGTCTGTATCTGCTTTAAAAGCTAAAAGAAGACTCACATTTGTGTGTAGTTTTTCTGAAAACACTTGTTTCAGGGTTTAGTTTCTTGGCACTCTTAGCTCTAACTGGGTAGACAGATAGTATGCACAAAAAGACCAATTCACAGACCTGAACAGGCCCAAAAAAAAAACATCTAAAAGTTGGGTTAAAGGGATTTGAAAACAAAAATAATACATGAGCCCGTGCCTGGGAGGCCCACATAATACGGCATATCCCCATAACCCACCCTACACCTAACCTGGATTATTCTGGGAGGCTTAAGTAACATAAAGCCCAGTTCTCTTGTAGCTTTGCTTTAGCTCTAACAGTAGAATATATTTTGCTTTACTTGGTTTATATACATCCAGCCCTTAAGCAGCCAAAGAGCTTTTACATTATAAGAGGTAAAAGGCCTAAAAATAATACCATCAGCTGTAGATACAGACATCCATTTATCTCAGAGGATGGAGAGACAGCTTCTGTTTCCAGTGTTATAAAAAGAGCGTGAATACAGTGTGAAAGAAACCCATTAAGTACACCGTGAATCAAGGTGAGCTTAGGGAGATGATACAGTTTTTCCAGCTTGTTTATGAAGCTGTCAATTAAATACTTGGATATTATTCCCCGCTTTCAAAGCCTTTCATCAAGAGCACTAGATATTCAAATGTGGCGTACAAATATACACCATCAAAGCTTTTAATCAGAGTTTTGCACCTCAGGCTGGTGCCAGTTTCTGGGAATCAAAATGGAAACAAAATGAGAAACTGCAAAATGTGACCCATAGCGTGGACCCTCCAAGGGGGAAGCTGTATTTAGGTGGCCAGTCAGCCAACTAATCGAGAAAAGGTCCTTGCTGTGTATAGAAGTGTTTAAAGTATAGCTTGCATGTTGATTACTCGCATAGTTGAAAGTAGGCGGCGTTGAGTGAAGCTCCTTGAATGTTGTGGGGCGATAACGACAGAGACCCACAAGGACAGAAATTACATGTTTGATTATGCATGGACGTTGTGCTGCTGTATATACGTATGAGTGTGTGTGTTATGTAAGAGTCCATGCTGCGATATGTGATATGATGATGCTTTGTTCCCACGCATGGAAATTAGCTCCAGCAGACGAGGAGCTGAAGAGGAGAGTGGGCGTATGAGTGCGTTTGTGAGTGTCTGCATCGAAAGGTTTGATTGTACAATAAGACACTATTATTCAAACCACTCCCACACAAAGGTAATAGCAGATCTCAATTTTTAAACTATTGTCTTGGTTGATGTGTTTTACTACAACTTCTTAACTCGTGGAAATCTTCATCACATAGAGACATATCAAACAAAAAAGCAGTATCCAATTTCTCCAACTTTCTGTCACGCTGCAGGCAAACTGATGGGAGTCAAAAGTTTAGGATTTGATAGTTTTCTCGCCAAGGAAACAAACTCTATAAGAAAGTCAATATGGCAAAAGAAAACAGAAGAGAAAAATGTGGAATATCTACAGATGGGTTACATTTAAAATATTTCTTGTTCTTTTATAGGGAAAGCAAAGATGGTAGAGTTAAAAAACTGAATACCAGGGGTGTCCAAACTTTTTTTTTTTTTTTTTTTTACCCACGACAACAGACAAAAAAACATGAGGATGACTGGGCCACTTTGATGGACTTATCTTTAGTGTGTAGAGTTAGTAAAAGGGATTTAATGTAGGTATACAATTTGCTTAATTGTTGAAAAAGCTTAAAATAAAAACAGCTACCGTTCTATTAATGGCTTGACAAGGCAAATAGGTCATCCATCCATCTATCCATCCATTATCTATACTGCTGATCCCTCGGGGTCACAGGGCGCTGGAGCCTATTCCAGCCAACACTGGGCAGAAAGCGGGGTACATCCTAGACTGGTTGTAAGCCAATTACAGGGCCACATAAAGAGACAGACAACAGTTCATGCTCACGCCTATACTTAAGGGCAATTTAGAGTGTCCAATTAACCTTAGAGCATGTTTTTGATCTGTGGGAGGAAGTAAGATGCTTAGAGAGAACCCATGCATGCATGGGGAGAACATGAAAACTCCACACAGAAAGGTCCAGATCTGGACAGGGATCAAACCAGCAGCTTTCTTGTCCATAGTTTGGACACAGATAAAGGCAAAACAAAGCAAAATTGGGGGCAAACACCAATTGCCATCACCATTTAGCAGCATGGGCAATTTCGGTTATTTTAATGCTATTTTTTGACAATTTCTAGGGGGGCTGGAGCAATCAGACGGATCAAACACAGTCCTCAGCTCTACCTGCAAGCATACACAAAGCACAGTTTTGTGACAAACTTAAGAGGATAGAACAGAGAGAAAACAGAATTGTATGCATTGCTACTCTCAAAAATGTTTTAGTCAGGTTTTTAATAATGTAGAATTGATTATGTTAAGTTTAAAAAGATGTATCAATCAGAGCGACATAGGCCGACATTAGTATAGATGTTTCAGTTGTATTTTTATTTATGGAATAAATACCAAGACATCAAAAATATATATGTAACTTTAGTCTTTATTGGTGGAATATTGTCTAGCTTTATTTTCTTTGGGGTAGGAATTAAAATTAAACTCACTCTAAGATCTGATAGTGAAGAGGCTAATGTTTCCTTTATGTGCATTTGTTATATGAAAAACTTTAAAAAACCAGAAACATTTTGTATGCATTTTCGGAGAAGACTGGTATTGGTATCAGAATTGGTATTGGAAAATATTAAACAAGAAGTATGAGTAATGTAGCGATTTGAAAAGGTCTGGTATTTCCCATCACTACTGAAGCCTGAAGTTTAAACATCTCTCATGTCCGTGCTTGATGATTAAACCTTTTGCCCAGGTATGACAGAAAATTAACTGGTATTAGAAAATTGTGGTAGATTTCCTGTTTTGAACCTACTGTGGGGAAGATGTTTAATGTAAACTCATTTTGAACTCAAAGATGCTTGTTTATATTTTAAATACTCCCTCTTACTAGCGTGATTATACTGTACTGCAAAAGTTTTGACATCATTTATTTATTTTTTCATTTTGTCTTTTCATTGCTTTGTATGTGAGCTAACCTCTCTTTGCAAAATATCATAGCTAATTTTAATCCTTTAACACCTTTAGTATTATATTTGATACATATTTTTATGATACCTTTATCTAATCAATATGATCAACAAATTACTAAAAACACATCTGAATACAAGCAGATAAATGATAAAAATGTCCTCAAATGGATAACCAGTTGCCAAAAACTCCTAATGTATCAAATGAGATACAAAAAATACATACCTGTTAAATGTTATGGAAATTTTGATTTTTTAGGATTTCAGTAGAAAGTGAAATAAACATTTCAGCTCCAAAAAATTAGAATTTTCTGGCTATAATTTGTGGTTTCAGACATTAAAGGGTTATATATTATCATATTGCAAGAGTCCTAATAGGTGTTTAATGATTTCTAATCATACATTTTATATTTAATGCACATCATCTTCATTTTCAAAGGGAAAAAGAATTGGTTAGGTTGAAATTAGCTCTTGTATTTTTTATCTGCTTTTTACTTGTCTCATTTTCTGTCCATGGATCTTAAATAAATGACACATTGTTTACTGGCAAACTTTTTAAGAAAATAAATTAAATTCTACATATACAGTGTTCAACACTATGACTCCCACCAGAGTCCATGGACGTTTCTTGGCATCCCATCACACAGCAGCATTGGTGTTTAAAATCATAGTTTAGGAGTTGGCTAAATGTGAAAAAAATGACATTAGCATTAAATTTACATTCATATTCAGACAGAGCCAGTCATTACAGCTGCATGCACCGACCTTAGTGAACTTTTGTGCCTCTGCTTCAACCAAAGTCAGCAGCGATTAAACCTCCTCCTGGTTTTATTATCCAAACAACAGCGCAGGAAGTCTGATCTGATGAGTTTCTTCCAAAAGCCTTGAGGCAAAAAAACATTCTATCGACGTGTAGTCACACACACCGAGCGAACGGTACGAGCTTGTCTGCATCCACCTGCAGCACTTGGTCCCATTATTTCAGGACTATCTCGTCAGCAGAAAGTTAATAGAGATCCTGATACTGACGTTGTCTTTCCACATCTCATCATCGCCTTTCCAAGAAGACTACTTAAACTTTCCAAGTGAGTACAAGCTCCAAATGACCTCTGGAATTATGGGTGATGATAATGACAAAATGTGAAGCCGAGGTGGGAGATTTCAAAACGGACCTGGCACTGGGATGAAAAAACAGAACTAGAAAGAGATATAAGAATTTGTGTATGAAAGGAGGAAGGATGGAAAGGTTCATCGGGGCTTCTGCTGGTTTCCAAAGGAAGACTTTATAAGAGTGTTTTAATGCAGCCGTGAGACAAGCTAAAGACCAATTTATTGAGCAAAATGAAAGACGCAAAGCCCTCGACTCAGGCCAGTTTCCGTGGAGGAGGCAATTAAAGCTGTGAGGCGATAAATGGGCAGGATAACAGAGAGGACAGCAGGTTAACCCTCGGCTGACCGCCTCAGGTCACATCACACTCCACCAATATATTTGACTTATAAAAAATGTAGTTTGAGATCTTTCCAAATTTTCTTTTGTTTCTTAATAGACTTCTTTGTAATTGAATCTATGCTTCGTCTTTTAATGCAGGCAGGAGGGGATTATGGATCAGTTTCAGATATTAAAGAAAAATCAAAAAACACTTTTTCAACTATATGGAAGGTCAAAATGACTCTGAACGCAATAAAAATGGTTGGCCACCGAGACACCAGGGGGCCCTAGCTGGCACAGGCTACCACTTAGGCCTCTGGTTTAGGATGGGGATAAACCTCCGAACCTGACTGCAAAAAACCTGACAGACTCTTTAAAACTTGGAGATGACCTGGACAAATTTCCAGGTAAATCAGACATAAAAGACAGTGTAGAGAATGAGGGCACTTTAAGCCACACCGAAATCAGTTACAGTATGCTTGACCATATAGTTGGAGCCACCTAAATTTTCCCAATTTTCCTTGAATGGTCAGTGACAGGAAAGTGCTACGACCTTCCCACTCTCATGACTGTAAAGAGATCCTTGCGATGATAAACATGTAACCCTTACCACTTACGTTTCACAGGATATCATTAAAAAATTTAACTTGCATTGATAAGTCCACTAAGTACAGTAATTAAGAGCAAAATCAAGCCCAAAAACCTTATTTGGGATGTTAAGTTGGCCAATTAGCAGCCAACTTTCACCCATTGTGTAAAAACTCCTCTCCTGACAGTCTCTGGCGATAGTTCAATTTACAAAGTGGCTTGTGTCGTAAACTCTACTCCCCAGCAGCAGTGCCCACCCACTGTAACATTTGATTGACCAGTGTTGAATGTAATTACCAGAATGATCATCCAGTCCCCTTCTGGATATGTATCTGAAAGGTGCTGCCTTGCCCAAACATGTTGCCAAATTGACCAGTTAAATAAATAGTCTCTGTTGGGCCAAAACCTCATATCTCCAGTAGGTTTATTATTTTCTTTTCTGGTGAAACATTGTTATTAGTCATCTTCTATGATTTTGATTGGGTTTTATACATGTCAAACCACACAAAAGTACTAAAAAAACCCTTCTAATTAAGTTTCTAAGTACTTCCTATAAAGTAGCAGTTTTGGAGATAAGAGGTTTTGGCCCAGCAGTGACATTATCCTGTTGTAGATTTACTTCACTGTCTATCTGGCATGTCAGATTAAGTTAAATCACCTTTCTTTCCCATTAGCTTAGCTTTATTTATAGCAGGTGCTGCCATGAAATTAGCTGTTTAACTATTTGTGTGAATAAACTGTTTAACTGGCGTTCCTATGACAAAGTGGCTGGTGAGGGTGTGTCTCGGACTAAAAAGCATCTAGATACAAATGCAACAATGAAAAAATACACTAATAAACATCCCCTCTGGTCTTAATTTTGTTGTTCAGTTTGACCTAATAAAACATTTCCCTGCGCTCCACCATTGCCCCAATCTTAATAACTATTTAATCTTTTTGTGTTTTATCACGCCTGTCTGCTAAAGGTTAGCCTTTATTAAATAAATGATAAATGGATTTTCTCCTCTCCCCTCTCTCATCAGTCCTCACCAACACAGCAGCTTAGCAGACACAGAAAAACACAAGATGCATCACAACCATGGTTCATTGGCAAGGAGGAGAGCCAAGTGTTCTTAACTTTCAGGGGTAAAAAGAACCAGCTGAGAAAAAAAGAAGCCCTTCACTCTCCATTCTTCTGAAGGGGCTCTTGGCTGTAATTGGGTTTTTCTACAGTAATCCAGCTCTGACGGCTACTTATCCTTCACGGAACAAGCACCAGCCATCTCGCTAATGAGAGGCCAAGCCGCTAACGCCAACACCTAATGGTTTTGTCTCATGAAGCAGAGTTGTTTTAATGACAACGGAAGGCCCTCGCCTCCAGTTTCCACCTTTGAGGCATCTTTTTTTTGTTGTCTATTAACTCACACTTTGTCTTTTAAACCTTGAATCTTCTGTTTCTTTTTTGAAAGTCAGCACGACAAGGACTACCTACATCCAGTGTTACATGCACTACAATTACCTTAAGTGTTAAAAACCTCTTGAGTGTGAAAACTGCACAAACCATCCTAAAGTATCCCTGAAATTATATCCCAAAATTGCAGCTCTAGGTTACTCTTTCATGAAGCACAATGGGGGTTCAGAGAAAAGGATAAGAGGCAGAGATTGCAAAGATTACAGGAAACAAGGCTCTCTACTTATTGACAGAGCTGTTCAATAAAACGGCCTCTATCGAATTGTGAAAAGTGGCTCATAGAACCAAGGTGGTTCAGTTCTGCTGCAATCTAAATAACTGCTTCAGAAAATGGACAGAGAGGAGAAGAAATAGCCGGGGAAGGGAAATATCCATCTCAACCAGGGATTTAACAGTGCTGTAAAAGAGATTTGGAGGATCTTTTTTTTTCTAATTTTCCTTCAAGGCTCAGGTACAAGACACCAGTTTTTGCCACAGGTCTAAATGGTGGGAGAAACCTTCTTACATGCAGGTTATCATGGATGAGCTGTTCTTCCGATCTGCAGTCCAAGAAGCCACTAAGACATGATGAGAGAAGGGATTTTGTAGTCAAGAAATGAAGCAGAAAAGATGTTTTGAGTTAGATATCATGCCAAAACAATGCTTGTCCCCTAAGTCCAGTATTTATGCCTTTGCATGAGCAACAGCCGATATACACTTGATTGAAGACTAGAATGATCAGATTTATTTATCAAGAACTGTTGAAAAAATATCCATTCTGGACCAAAAATGATTTGAAATTGGAGGTCAAAGCATAAAGGTCATGTCATAAAACCTCATGATCAACCTTTACTTGTGTATCATATGAATGCAATATCTTAGGAAAACTGTGGAAGATTTTGATGTAATTATATTTTGAAGGTCATGGGGCAAAAAGTCCACTTTCTGTTCATGTGAAACAGACATTCAGCACTATTGTTACCTCTGCCAAAGAGGTTAAGTTTTTACTTGCGTTTGTCAGTTTGTTTATTTGTTTGTGAGCAAGACAACTTAGAAAGTTCTCAGCAGATTTTGAGAAATTTTTCGGAGAATGTTAGACATGGCACAGGAAAGAAGTGATAACATTTTGGTGGTGAACTGAATCTGAATGCAGATCCAGGACTAGTTTATAGGATTTGAGATAAGGCAGTTGTCCAAATTTTTGCCAAATATGGAAAAGTTCTCAACAGATTTTTGTGATACTCTCAGGCAACGTTGGTCAAGCGCAAGGGAGAAGTGATTAAGTTCTATGCTAATTTAAATCTGGATGTTGATTCAGGAAATTTTAAGGATTTGTTAGCACTGCGGGATAGAGCAGTTTTCAATATATTCAGCAAAAACTGTGCGAACAATGTCAGAAATGCCTTGGTGGAGGTTTGTGGTTTCTGAGCACTTGTTGTCCTTTCCCTTTTAAAGAACAAAATTGGAATACATAAATTCAGAGGTCACTGGTCAGAGGTAGGGATGAGAATTGATACAATTTTGCTGATGCCAATGCCATTATTGATTTTGCTTAGTGATTTAATTCTTTATCGATTCCCTCAGTGATTTCTGAAGAAGTGAGCAGGTTTCTGTGACAACATCAAACACTTGGCTTGCTTGATATTTTATTGCTAAGCTAAAAAAAAATGCTACAGCATGTTGTTGGTGTTTCAGCCTATTACGTAATTACATAATTTGAATCAAGCAACAGTATACCTGTCTCTTCTTTGCCAGTAATAGGTCTTCATTTAATAGGTCTCTGTTGTCGTTCGGACTGATAACCTCAAACCACTGATTTGCAAGACAAATGGAAGGATTGATAAGAGAGTTATTAAGAATAATCACTATTGATATCAATTCCTTGAGCTAACTGTTATGAATTGTCAATTGGAATTGGCTGTCCCAACCTTCGTCAAAGGTCAAGGTCAAGTGTCTCATGATTTGCTTGTAATCATGGATGCACTTTTGCAAGGTTACTTAATGAAGGATTCTCTTGAAACTTTTCAATCCTGTCCTCCTTCTACAATATATAACCAATTTGATCGTAAAGGTTTTAGTTTAAATGCTCTGGACATGTAGTGTTGTGATCCACTTTTGAGCATAATTTATCAGAAGTGTGATCATTTAATCTCCTCTCACACACACATTTAAAGTATGCTCGCTCTGTGACTCTGTATGCTTATCTTCTAGTTCATTTCATGGTTCAGATAATCTGACAGCAGTGAGTTGGTCTGAATGGCCTGTCATCCATAATCTGACCATAATCTCTGGCTCTGATGTGACCTTTGACTCTTGGGGGAAAAAGTTTGTCTCCCCCAGCTGCTTTGGTGTGTTCGATCTTTTCATTTACAGACTTCAGAAGACTCAAGCATGCTTTTATTTCCTCTGGGTTTGATTAATAAAACTCTCTTTCCTCTCTTCTCAGCAGGAAAGGAATCTTCAATGCGCTCATTACAGAATGTTACAAACGCTGGAGGAAATGAGAACAAATTACTGCTTGAATCGTGTGAATGAGTTTTGTTCTTTCAAAGGTCACACTTGGAGATGAATTGTTGTTGTGATCTTTGCTTGTTTGACTTATTTTCAATCCATCAATGCATCTGTAAAATTGCGTAAAAGTTGGAAACACTACAAAGAGTGCTGTGGTATAAATGAACAAAAGAACTGCAGAAAAATGAAAGCAGAGATGTAAATATGCACAAAAAAGTTTAGACTGCCCTCTCACATCATATTATCTGAAACTGCAGTCAGTTCAGTGGCCCATGGAGTCAAAATACAATGCTAGGTGCCACTGTTGTTTCTGGCTACTGGGCTTATTGCTTGCATGTGGTGTGGAAATCCCCAGGTAGAACTTACAAAATCAAAGGCCGGCAGTTGATAATGCAACTTTAAATTTCAATATACAAGTAAAAAACACAATTGAATAAATAAATTAATGTATTATTTATGTTTGATTCTTGTGCAACAATAATATCGAGAAGTACAAAGACATGATTTTAGGTGTTTTCTTGTTCTTAACTGACAAGAATTGCAGACAAACCCCTGTTAAATGTCTCAGAACGAATATGTTGAAAACAATTGGTTACTGAAAGTTCTGTGTGAGTTTCAAAAGATGGCAAAGAAAAAAGGACTTGGTGGATGGAAAAGCAGAGGGCACTGAAGGACGGATGGATGGATGGATGGTTGAATGGTTTGACTTCTAGTGTATGAACAGCAGCTGCATAGTCTCACACGCAGCCTCAATTTCTTCTGCAGTCTGCCAGTTAGTGAGCTCATTCATCTGCAGCTGAACCTCCTTCAGGCCGAGCCTCTATACGTGCGTGTGCTCCTGCGTGTGCATTAGGATTTCAGACCGCTGAGAATGAGAATCTAATTTTAATTTCATTCTTCATAAAATAATAATGACACTGTGTTGCTGTGCTGGATCAAGGGTCGGGTTGATGCAAATGATGGATGGGAAAATGGTTTCTACAGGAGGTGACAAGTAAAGAACTGCTATGTCAACAACTCTTCTCAAGGAAATTTTCTTTCACTGATTTATACACACTGAAGTCAAGGAGCTAAAAAGACTGATCCTGATGCATGTTAAACAAGAAAAAATCCCTTAAAACCATAATAAAAGTTAACATATGTGACATTTCAATAATTGCCCCCCTCTTTAAAGGGGCACCCACTTAAGTATAAGATCTCTCACTGCACACACTTACTGTTCATGAAGAGATGCACCTGGCATTAGGTACTTATTCTTCCAACATATTGTGTCCCACTGTGAGCGAAAGGTCAGCAGCAGCATGAGCTTAACGCTGCAGGTAAACCACAGTAAGGATACGCCACATTAAAAGCTTGCATTTCCAGGCATTCTATTAAAGGTTACAAATGATGCACCCTTTAATCACAAACAATTCCTGCTGGAGGCAAAACAAGGCAAAACTGTTGGGAAAATGAATCATCAACGCAAGTTTCAAATTTTCAGTTGATTTGGGCTGGTGTTTAAGGTCACACGAACTCTGCTGCAAACCAAAGAATTGAACTCTGGTGTACCTGAAAACAAGGGGGCTCAGTTTGCTTCAAAGCAGACCAGAGTTTGGTTTGTGGTAGGTACATCCAAACCAACCAAGGCAAGTGAACCAAAAAGCAGTGAATTGGTGATCATCTCATCAGTAAGCAAGCTAACGTAGTGTTAACTGATAATATCAGGCAGAGTGTAGCTACTGTTAGCATTGCTAGCACCACCAGCCTCCAGCTACACATGGTTACACATCACTCAAGTCAATATTCCAGTGCTACTTGATCTTAAAGCAACTTTGTCTTAAGTTCATGGCACAAAAACTTCTGAACTGCTTGAGGTAAACAATGTTATAGGTTGCAGCCAAATGTGTATTTCCAGGTCATAGTGCAACAATGGGCTGGATGGAGGGAACAAAGACTGCAGCCACAGGTACAGTATGAACTAAAGCCAAACCAACTGGAAAATAAAACAATGTTGCAACATCACCCCAAACCAAGCCAAATTTGACAAATTTTAGGTGTGAAAGTGACCAAAGAAGTGTTTTTTCTAATGTCATTGGTGCCAGAAATGAAGTAGTACTACTAATGGCTACAAGCTAAAATCCAGCCTGTATGCTGATGTTTGTCTGTAACAACTTCTTTGAGTAACATGGTCGGTCCTGGAGAGTATGTGGCCTTAAATATGTAGAAACACTTATTTTCTGCCATTGTTGAAAACAAGCTAAAAACAACCTCTTCGCTAGCTGTAGCTGATGTATCTGTCCACACATAGATTATTTGGGAGAGTTATTCTGACACAAAACGGTGTTCCTGTTTGGCAAGGTTTGTTTGAATATATATTCTTAAAAAAAGTTGGAAACAGTCAATCACTTTAAAACATTTGTTTTCTTCTTTTTATTATTAGTTCTTATTAATTTACTTATTTTTACTTTGCTATAATTTATCATCATTCACTTTGTCTAATTTTAAGGCTTTTGTCATTTTTTTTGTTCTCTTTTTTGTTTGTGTTTGTTTTGTTTTAGTTCAATTTAAGTCTGATAATATTATTCCTCTTTATGCTTTTAGACTCTATTATATTCAAGATTCGTCTTTTCTCCACTTATTTTCATTTATCGTCATCATTCTTTTTATACATGATAATGTATGATTATGTGTTTACATGTGTATACATTTGCGCATAAATCTGGGCATTTGTATTGTTACATACATGTTTCAGTGTATACAAGCTTTCCTTTACCCTCTCATGTACCTGCATCCATACAACGATTGCTGGCAAAGCTCTTTGTTCTGTTTAATTGAAGCTTGTCTCTGAGTTTTTTCTGCCAACTTAGCATCTCATTTATACTTTGTTGCAATTGTGTGCAATTTCTGTTTCCTATTAAACTAAAAAAAAAATAAGCTTGGGAATATTATTTTGGTTGATTATTCCTCCTTTTTATGCTATCACTTTGAACAGAATTATATTATTATATCATTCGAAGGCCTGATTAGTCACCCTTACAACAAAGTAGAACTTGCAAGGATAAATGGGCCGTTACATACTCTGAATACCAAAATAAATGTGCATATTTACGGATACAACATTTTTGATATCTAAATTAGAAGGGAAAGGCTATGATCTATTTAATTTTTACTAGAACCCTTAAAAAACATCCCACACTAACCAACATTTGAAACAAAAGTTTGAATAGCTGTGTTGGTTAAATTGTGCAGCTATTGCATGTTTTCTTGGAACAAATATGACAGAATGCCTCCTTCTTGCTGATTATGAGACTGTTTGAAATGATAGTGAGGGACGCCATGCGAGGCGAGAGGAGGATGTCCCGTCCCCATCAGTCTTGTCGGCTGCTGCTGCTCTTTTCATCCAGATAATGCACCTCAGTCCAAGGTGAAGACATCACCTCTAACGAGCCGCTCGCTCGCTGCCAGATTAATTTCAGCAGAGCATCCCTGTAAGTGCCACTACTCTGGGACATTAATCCAGCCTAAAATCGAGCCAAAACACACAACAACAAACACAGCCATCAGTAAGAATCAAGGCCGCTTATATCGTAGACTGAGAGCGACGCAATATTTCCTGAAAGCCACATAAATCGACAGTGTCCTTCGTGGCAAGCAGGAGGGAGAGAGAGAGCAGCAACAGTTTATTAAAGGATCTGAGTGGCACTTTTGTTGGATGCTGACCATCATTGTTTTAACATTTTGGAGGTTGTGAGATGTAATTAGAATGTTTAAATGCACACAGAGGGACGACATCAGTACCAGTGATTCGGTCAGATGCTTTAACACAGGGTCAACAGCTTCAAATGGTCATCTGAGGTAAGAAAACACAACACTTGTGTCTTAAAGCTGTATCCTTAGAAAAAGAATCCATTTTTTCTTCTGATCACTTACCGAAAATATTTATTCCAAAAGGACATCACAAACTACCCTATATTGGTTTTAATGGGTCCACTGATCCACCTGCATGGCTACCATTACAGGGCTACTAGGGTAGACTAACTTTAGCTAAGCCAAGTCTTCATGGTGTTTTGCTGTGAAATCAGAGCCTTAATTCAACATGATACAAATATGTATCAACTCATAGACGACCACATTTACAGTTCAACACACTGGCACTCATAAATAATAATGACTGAAAGACTTAGTCAAGGAACAGAACAATACTCAAAGTTCAGAAAGTGGAGAGAGAAGGGAATAACAACCAGGGTAAGGAGCCACGGGCCTGTACTTTAACGATCACTCTGAGCCCTTATTTTACAGCAAACGTACTATGTAGCTTGTGTTCTGAGCAACAGTGGCTCTGTGGTAGATACAGCACCCCTCAATCAGAGGGTCTGGGGTTTAATCCTAACTCTGGCAGTTTCAAGTCAAGGGGCAGGACCCTAATATGCTCTTACTGTTTAGTTTAGTACATGCATATCACTTCATACTCTACATTCTAATATCTATTGGAGCATGGGGGTAATAATCAGTACTCATACTGTAAATATAAAATAGAAAGGAAAATATACAGTTCTGCAGCACAATGGAACGCCTGGAGCAGTGAACCACCAGATCCAACAAAGGGTACTCACATCGCAACATGACCATCCATCGCTCTCTTGGCCTAAACAACATGAAGTACACCTCGAGAAAATCAAAGACAGCCAAAGTAAAGAACAAGATGGGTCTGTGTGTCAATAATATGCAAAGCAGCTGGCTTACTTCTCATCCATGACAAATCAATGGGCCAATTTGTCAGCCTTCTGATTGGGCAGTGGAGGAACACTCAGCCCCATGTAACTGCATCCATTTCAGCAGGCCTCCCAACAGAAGAAGGAGGAGTAAAATAAAACTAACCCTAACCCTAACCCTAACCCTATACTTACCCCCCCAACCCTTATCCTAACCGTAACCCTATCCCTAACCCCAGCCCTGAGCTCATCATGGACAAGTTTGCAAGATTCATATGCAAGGACATGCAGCCCACCGGAGGGGTAAATAGTAAAATGATCTTGTGTCTGTGTTTCAGCTGAGCGGATGGTTATTAGCAGGCTTGCGTTAGTCTGATTTTTTTGGAAAGGTTACAGCCCTTATATGAAAATGTATGAATCTGAGTTCCAGGGAAAATGAACCACTAACCAGATTTCTTCCTCGTGAGGTCAGGGCTTACAGTCACTTCCTGGCTGGGCTTGACAATAACTCAATAAGTGGAGCTACTGATTAAAAGTGATGTCTTTTTTTGGCATATATGTTCATACCTAGTACAAAAAACTTCACCTAAGGCAGAAAACAAGCCATTTTTTTTTTTACAATAGTACTATGCAGGTAACTGTTTTAAAATAAAACATGGAAATGTCACTTTCTGTCTCCTTCTCTGGCCTGAATTGAACTTCTCTCTTTTTCTACCAAGCAATCAGGTTTGACAATGAAAGCATTAGCAAATGGGGTTGAATAATCAATCTGAATAACACTTTGAGATGACTACTGTTGTAATTCTCAACATAATGGAAGGCCATAACGGGTAATCTGCATAATTTATTCAAAATGCTTCAGATGAGCGAGGCACTTAACCTACGGCTGCAGCAGCACAGAAAGCATGCTGGGACAGGCATAAAAGTTTGTGACTGAAAATGTATGCTTTAAGCAATTTGCCTATGTGACAACAAAGAGAATGTGGCTCTGGGTGTGTTCAGATCTAAACTGACCACTGGCTAGTGTAACCATCATTTGATGGCACTTTCCAGCAGGATAAGTGCCATGTTACAAGATCAAATCATCTCTAACTAGCAATTAGAGCATGACAATGAGTTAACTGAACTCCAGTGTCCTCACCAATCACCAGATCTCAATCCAAAAGAGCTCCTTTGGGATGTGGTGGAATGAGAGACTGGTATGGAGAAAATGTGTGATGCAATTATGGTAATACAGAGCAGAATCTCCAAAGAGTCTGAAAGTTTTCAGCTCTCCTTTTGATTAATATAATGAAGAAATCCAGCAGATCTGAGGTCCAACCCCATGCAAGGTGTACCTAATAAAGTGGCTGATAGGTGTAGTTCAAATTAGGTTTTGTGTTCCGGCCTTAAGGGGCATTGTGGCTTCAATGGGGAGGGAAGGCAACCCAGTCTGCCCTGCAACAAGTCAAATTTTGCACCATGTTCTCTTTGATGGATCTAAAATTTATGTCCACTGTTTCATCATTTGTCAGTAAAACCAGTAACTCTGTGTGAGATTTATTGTGTGTGATGTATAATAGAGTGAACCCGTAGGAGACCGCTTTGAAACAAGGCGAGACACGACGTCACGCCACGCCAAAAATGTACTCGCCTGCAAAAGACGGCGCAACATCAAAGAGTGAGCGAGTCTTTTCTTCATCTCCTATTTCCATCTTTTCAGTTAATCAGTCTTGTTTGCTGGTCTGACTCACTGTATCCAAGCCCCTCTCTCTCTCCCACACTCTCCATCATTTCCTGCATGCTTGCTCGCCCTCTTCCTATGTCTTAGTCCATCCATCTGTCTCCCTGCTTAGCTCTGACCCTGCATTCATCTGCAGTAATGGGACGAAAGGCTAAAGCCACTTCAGAGCAGAGGATGTTATGTCAGTGGCAGTGGTCAGGAGTGTGTATGAATGTATGACACCCAACAGAGAAATCCCTGAACACACATATCCCTCTTAATCCAATTATACGTGGCTGAGTCATATACACCAGTGTGCATGTCGTCCTCCAAGAAAAGTCGTTTTATATTATTTTGGAAAAAAATACTGAAAAGCTGAGAGAAAGTGGACATTGGAGGAAACTGAGGTTTAAGTTAAGACAAAGCTTGACCTATTCCATTGGTTTTAGGATTTTAGGAGGTGTTTATACACGGACAAGAAGATTGACAGACTACACCGCTGCTCTGATTGTAAAGTCTCGATCTAGATCAAATATTACACATATAAAAGGTATGAACATGACATTGAAATATTTTAACAGTGTGATATAGGTTGTATTTTTAAGCATCAAAAGAAAGATATATTGGATAAATGCAGTTAGTTTTTATGTATTCATCTTCAGTCACAGTCCAACATTTGTTCTTGTTTGGGTCATTATGTCACTTTAAAATTCCATGTCTAATCTCCTACCCTATTTTTTTTCAATATGCGCTGGTTGCAGAATTCTGAAAGCCTCACTAAAACACAGAGTAGAAGGAGGAAAACAGATCAAAGATAGGAGAAGCAACAAGTTTCCTGAAAGGCAAAATTTCACATATATCTTGTTATTGTGTCATTTAGACATCATCAGCCATTCATAATGACGTTCAAAGTACCATCTAGACAACATGATCAGCCCATGAATTTAGACATAAACTAGAAGTGCCCCAACAGAAGACAAAATGACACGTATTCTGATAAATAGACATAGATTACGTAGTTTAGATCAGGGGGCCCACAACTACCACGCTGTAAGACATTTAGTACCAGGCTGAAGAGAAATTAAAAAACTAGAAGGTGCTCTGGAGTTCAAACCTCTGCCAAGGCACCTCCAATATTGCTGGATGAACTAATGTCAAAAATGTGTAAACCTACCCTATCTCTCAATATTAACTAATCCTTGAAACAATTTCTGGATCCAGATCCAAATCACCATCAAAATCTAATCATTCAGTCTTGTTGCATGACCAGCCTTCCCTGAGAATGTTTTCCAAATAGGTTGAGAACCTACTGAATTATAGCGAACATGTGGAAAGCTGCCCTATCTTGCATTGTCAACAAATCCCTTAAAAAGTTCCTGGATGCACATCCTGATTCCGATCACCACCAAAACAGGATCACTTCTTTGTGCCATGACCAACATTTCCAGAAAATGTATATTGTAACTGACAAACAAAAACATGACCTCCATAGCAGAGAAAATGAAAACTCACTGTGCTAAGCTGTACTTAAGGCAGTAAAATACAAAGTTAGCAACACATCAGTGCTTTTAAACTGTCATATTCCCCACCTCATACATGTGGACAATGCGTTGCTTATAGGGAGAAAACACTCACTGAAGATCCACTTGACAAGCTTCTTTCTCCAGTTTTTCATTGGGGTGTTTGTGAGAGTTGTAGCCTTTCAAAAAATATGTTTTTTTTTTGTTTTGTTTTTTTTCGCATGAATCAGAAAGACTTCACATTTAAGTTATTTTTTTAGTTGAGCACTTACATGACCTCAAATATAAGCACATTATCCAAAGAATACCTCAGTTGCAGATTTGATCAGCTGGATATCAGTCCATCTGCCAGTCTCTCACACACAGTTAGGGATCAAATGAAGCAGACCTCATAAACATTTAAACATCCAGATCCCACGAGAACCCACACAAACACACTCTGCAGCACACAGTGATAAATATAGATTGATGTCACTGCAGACCTACATTTGTCAAACTCACAATCACCCCGCTGTACTGGGCTCCGCGGTCACACAAAACATCCAAAATAAAGTTTTTGTTGAGTCACGATGCGGAGGCTGGTCTGCAGTTTGTGCCTTCGAGCGGCTGCTAGCTGCTCCATACTTTTCAGACACGTTTATAGAGGCAGACAGCACGCTGGTCTGTTACAAAGCCTTACAATCAACACACATGGTGTTGAAAAAACACTGCAGCAAAATGACAAGCTGCTCTGCCAAAAATATCACAACTCCTTCAAGGGAAAAATCCACCAAATATAGAAGTTTTACTGTCGGGTTTGCTCTCTGTGCATCTCTCAATGAATATTTGTTTTTCATTTTTGTATGAAGCTCGACTGTGGACGCTTTGCTGCTGCCAAAATTCAACACTGTGTCCTGCCAACTGCATGTTTACAATTGTTCCAAATAATGGCTGATAAGCTGCCAAATCACTGCCACTCTCTTAAGAACACGCTTTTACACAAAGGAACAGTACTAAGCTGCAGGTTTCTTCCAAAAATCCCTGTGGTGAGAAGGGAACAAGCTCTGATCTTTGTGGGACTTTGTTCTCTGCAGGTTGGAGGTCACTGCTTCATTAGATCATGAATTAGCTTTACAAAGACTGCATACATTTCAATAAATCCTTTATTCTTAAAACAAAAAAACCCCAAGGCTCTTTAGTGGAGGCTGATTGAGAGAACTGGGATTTTTTTCAGTGGAGTAGAACATTTTTTGTCCATGAACAGTAACCTGCATGATTTGAGTTTTGGAATTGCAGCTGCATGAATTTTGTATTATCAATGTACATCAGAGGGTATAAATCCAATTCATTTATCAGGTTTGACAGTATTGTCAAAGTATTCAACATTGGTTCACAGTGCTCATCAACTCTAAATACATTAAGTAAGTCGTTCATCAACACCCCCAGTGAACTACGCCTCTATTTTATTGGAATTTATTTCACGTTTCAAAGATGAGAGATTTGACATCTCTGAGCAGAACTGTAGCTACTGTGGGCTCAGGATAGAGGTGTGCAGGGGTGCATAGTTTTAACCATGATCATTTTTTTGCACGTCATAGCACATAGAAACAACTGAGGAGCACTGTTTGGAAAAATTTGGGGTTCTGCACTATTAATGGCAAAACTAAGAACAAAGACTGGGTTGGGAGTTGATTATGTGCAAAGCAGTTGCCTCAAACCTAAAGGACAACAAATCTGCCGGCTCACCTGATGGCTTTTCACCAAGTGAGGAGGCTGAGGAGCATCAAGTGTCCAACGCCTTGTGCATATGTTAAATGTTTCAGCAGGACCCTTGCCAAAGGTGCAGAAAAAGGCCATCGCAAGTGACCTTAGTGTGCTTTGAATGGGTGTTCTCATCAGCAGGTATGATCAATTCTGCTCAAGTTGGTGGGCTTGTGTTTTGAATTCTAATCGAAAATAAGTCAGATAGTCTTAAGTTTGTACTGGCGGAAATTTCAGTGTTATGCGTTTAAAGCTTTTGAAATTCTATTATGTGTTTTTTTGTAGCATTTTGTATGAAGGACGGTATTTTCGTTCAAAGTCATAAAAGACTGCTACCTCCGTTGTGCAGCTGGATCCATCCCAATAAAGCATCTCAGTGATGTAAATTAAGGACACCACCACTCCTTTCAGTGTCTGATTTCAGTGCCAAAAAAGGCCAGTTGACAAAAGCATTCTGCACCTTGCTGTTTGAAAAACTTCTCTGCTGTCCCCTTAAGATATTTTTATTTACTTTCAATCCGTAGCAAGTACTTGTCTCAGAGATGGGAAGTTTTTTCAAGACCACCCATACATATTGTATTTAGCATTAGCAATTTATGACTGACAGACAGCTGTTTTTTTGCGTCTTCTTTTGTTATCTGGCAGGTGGCAACTAATCTTTAAGGACACATTACTGCCACCTGCTGTGCTGGAGTAGAGAAGGGCAATTGTCTCTGTTAAATAATAAATGTTTTATTAGATTCCTCTAGATAATTTGGCTTCTTTTATAAACAGGTCTTTGTGTTTTTACTATAGATTTATGTTGGCACTGTTTGACCTCTGACCTGTTTAGCCCTTTGCATCGTAAAGGAGACAAGTGCAATGCTTCATGTTTTTTTTTTTCTTTTTACCTGAATGAGTATGTAAATAGTATTATTGGCATACGGCAGATTTTGCTAACATTTGCGTACTGCACATTTCATTCTACATTTTGAAACACTAAGGACACACTGCTCCTGTTGTAAGGTGTTTCAAATACAGCAATACAACAACAATTCATTTGATTCGCTCAGTTATGGAACTCACTCCCCCCTGATCTCCGCAACACTGAGTCCTTACGCCTCTATAAAACAAGACTCAAAACTCATCTGGTCAAGCTCTCCTACTCCCTCTGATCTTTTGCACTGTCTATTGAATTGTATTGTATTGTTTGTTTTTTATACCTGTTTTTATGCCTATTTATCTTTTGTAAGGTGACCTCGAGTGTCATGAAAGGTGCCCTTAAATAAAATGTATTATTTTTATTATTATTACTCATTAGGGGGAGAACTGCTTAATAATTTTCTATAAACACTTGTTTTTGAATAAATAGTATCTGAGGCACATTTGGCCTACTGGATATGTTAGCACAATCAATGTACCAAAGGTTGTTGTCCTCAAAGTAGGTGGCCATGGTTGACCTGAGGATCCTTCCCTGGATGTAATTTCCAACTCATTGACCCTGGTTTCCACCTCTATCTAAAATCTGATTTTTCTAAATAAAAGTTAAAAAAATAAATAAATAAAAAATAAATGAAATAAATTGTTAGAAACATGTGACAAGAAGCAAAAGAATAAAGAAAATACAAAATGAATAAATTTTACATGTGATTAAAATATGATAAATCACACTTGTTATTAGATATAGCGGTAGATTGCTTTGGAAAACAAATGGTGCATGCAGCCCTGGATTTAATCCTCTATTATTCAGTTTACCAAAGTCTAAAGGTGCTGTTTTTTTAATGAAATGACAAAAAATTTATTGAAAAAAATGTTACAAACTGTTGGAAGAAGGTTGGCATGTTTGACGTTGAAGTATAATTCAAATAAAATTTCTACAAATCTGTTAAACTCCGCTATCAAGCTTCAAAAAAGTTGAATTTTGTTGATACTAAAATAAAGGTATCTTTTCAGGTAAAGTGTTAGACATAATACTCTCAAACAAACAAGCTCGCCAAACATGGTCTCCCTCTTGTCGGTGAATAAAACTGCAGAGAGACAAAAAGAACTGCTTTTGGGGAAGCTTAATATTAGTAAAACCCACATAGCACCAGTTTCTGCTCTTCCTGGCTCCAGGTGAATGTCCTCAGAAGACTGTAAAGAAGTGCAATTAGTTGTTAGAATTTTCTTTCCCTTGCCACGGGGCAAAGATATCCCTCGGAGAAGAGCTGCCAACATGAGTCCATGAAGCCGAGCATGCTTAGACTGAATAATGTGCCAGACGCTGCGTGGCGAGCGCTTCTTGCGAACTCACACCTTGGCTGGACCACTTCCTCACTTTCTCGGCAGAAGTGGTGAGGGTAAAGCAGAGTTGTGAATGCCCTGCAGCTTATTCTGTGAGGATGTTGACGTGCTGGACTGAAGACATTATCCGCCTGACTGAGGAGGCGTTTGGAAATGGATCACGGGCACATGAGCAGGGATCCTTCCGCTGCGTTTCCTTGTTGCTGGCGGACACTGCAGCTGTCTTTTGAGGCAGACGAAAAACAGCGCCCTGGAACAGCAGAGAGGAAGTCAGTTAGCGGACGCACTGACAGCACCCAGGGGATGTTATCATTGGATCTGGGTGCATTTTCTGGTTCAGAACCGTCAACATCGCTGTGACATGAAGTCTGTTTGGGTGTTGAAGCTCAGCCGGGCGTTCTGCTAGTCCTTCACAGCCGCTCAGTGTCACTTTGCTTCTTTCTCCTTACACTTTGTTGGTAAAGTGCTGAGCAGACAACAAAGTACAAAGCCAAAGGTTGACTTTATCATCTTGTTAACTTTATTTTTGAAGGACTTTGAAGCTAAACTCTGACGGGCTTTGCTGGGAATAAAGATGATAACAAGAGAGGAAGAAGAGCATGCAAATACAGAGAATAAATGGAACACATACTGGAATAAAATCCCTAAAAAAACACAGAAACAGGCGCCATTTTTATTGATGATGTGAACATGATAAAACCTCATTCTAAAGCTCAACAGAAGTATCAGTAAGGATTCAGATCTTTGGAAGCCATGGCTTATTTCTAAACCAATATAAATAGACATTCACAAAGATGTGCTCTTTTTTTCAGCTGTCACCAGATGACACAGGGACTAATTTAAACACAACACTGTCTGACAGCGAAAACATCAAGCATACGATGCTGACAGTGCTTCTACCATTTGTCTTGTCTTCCTCTTCATCAGCTAGCTAAGTGCTCTTGCGTTTACCAAGTGTCCTCCTGCAACACATATTATGCAAGGTCAAATATATTTACAGCTATATCCAGAGCACAGGTGGACAAGTGCATGACAACAAGGTTCAAATGGGGAGTTTATCTCGGGTCTTAATTTTTAGCTCATCAAAATGGTGACAAGTACAGAGAGCCTATGTGTAAGGTCTGTGGAGTTAAGTCGCACAAACGACTTATTGAACAAGGGGTTATGAAATTATTATTTATTCCCTGAAGGAAGTTGTGTTATTGCTGGCACTTGTCAGTGAGGTTGTTTGTGAACAGGATCATTCAAAATCTAAAGAAACCGATTTGGATGGTATTTTCAGGGAATACTGGTCATGGCACGAGAAAGAAGTGACATTATTTTGGTGGTAATATGATTTTTTTCTTAAGAATTTAACATTACAAAATAGGACAGTTGTCCACATTTTTACAAATAACAACAATCTTTCAATGGATTTTGATAACATTTTCAGGAAATGTTGGTCATGGCACAAGAAAGAACTGATCACATTCTGGTGGTGATTCAAAAACGGATGCATATCCAGGAAAGGACTTGTTAACGTTTTAAGATAGGGAAGTTTTCCACATTTTCACTAACAATTCAATAAGTTTCAATTGATGTTTATGAAATTTCAGGAAATGTTGGTCATAGCACAGGGAAGAACTGACACTTTGGTGGTGATTTTAAAAAAGATATGGATCAGGTATTTTTACAAGCACTTAATTGATCATGTTGGAAATGCATTAGCGGCAGTTTATGCTCTTCGAGACGCTCCAGTTTTTATTTTTTATTATTTCTACACGTCCCAGTACATCCTCGTACTTGTCTGCGTCCATGCAGTTTGGGCTGCCGGATCTAAGCTACAAAATCTATGGAAAAAAAAAGATTCAAAATCAACCACAGAGATAATTACTGTCACTACTTATTTTATTCATGTCTATTAGTCACTGTCAGCAGAAACTTTCGATCTCCTTTTCTTACCTTTTTTTCATTACAGTAGGATTGGCCATCCTCCATGTTAATGAGTATGATTTTAAAAACTTTTAACCAAGATCAGTTCCTATAACCCACACGGTTCCAACCACATGGTGGTAACTGATACAACTGTCTCCTCATTTTGCCATCACCAGGACTGACAGGTACACTCTAAAAATAGCGACGTATTCCTTAATAAAGTCTAACTGATCAACATGAGGTCATTTCTGATAAAACTGTTTCAGTCTCATTGTTTTCAGGGTTGGGATAGTAGAAGAGATGCATGAAAAAAAACACCCAAAACTCTTAGCTTTTTGTATTCTTCTTACATTTTGCTAAATTTGATGATATTCTGGGAGCCAAATAGGAAGCTGCGTGGGGTCTGATGTGGCCCCTTGGCCGCCAGTTGTGAAAAAAAAAAGTGAAATAATTCAGACACAGAAGCCTTCATTCCAAAAATGGACTCAAGGGTACTGCTGCTGTTCCCAAAGAAAAACCTTGGTTCTCAAGTCCTGTGATTTTACATTTGTTAACAACACTGATATAAAAAAAGAAATCACCACCCAGGCTCAGGTCCCTTTTGAATTTTGACTCACTGGCTTCAGTATCCTCTTGGAGCTTAGTGAGTGGGAGAGCAAAAAGAGAGCAGCTACATAATGACTGCTTTTGTTTTTCTTTTTTTTTTTTTTTTTTTTTGAAAGGGTGACTTTAAGCAAAATGTTGTGTGATAGAAGAACACAGACCTGCAGTGAAATTCAAAAGTCGCCCACACATGTCGTTGTTTTTCACCCACTGTGAACAAGAGGGATCTGGAACCTTCTTAAAACAAGAATGAAACATATCAGCACAGATTAAAACTCTCATAGTACAGCGGCCTGATTGTGATCTTCATGCCAATAGAGGACTTCACACTGAGTAATGGGGAAATAAAACAATTCTTGATATCTCCACATTAAATCACCGGAATCTTTGCAGCAATAAAAGCAGGGAGACTGCGATCTCTTTCTATTGCATTAACAGTTTCATGGCTTTTTTTTTTATTCAAACGTGGCAGAAGAGAACTGGAGCATAATTCAGCTGATTGATATGAGACAATAAAGCTGATGAAGACTTCACACTCAGAATATTACATTTGCAAGGACCATTGAGATGATTGATGCTTAATTTTTTTTAACACACAAGGACAGTATGGGAAAATAATACGAAGTGCAGAAATTAAAGAAAATCCAGGGAGAAAATGAGCTGAAAATCCCATTTTTTTCTTTGTCTATCCGTTGTTGCTTGTGTATTATTTTAACATCTGAGTTTATATTACTGTATTGTATACTTGAGTTTCTAACGCTGTGTACAGTTGGGCCTGAAGCAGTTGCACTGAAATTGTAGCTTCTGAATTAAACGAAAGTTCTCCTCTCCTTTACACAATCACATGGATACGTTAAGTTTCTGTTGCATTAACCTTTGAGGCCCATGAAAAACCAAGTTACACTCTTCACCCTCAGGGCCCAAAACAGTCCCTCTCATAAAAGTGTAAAAAAAATAAAAATTACAAGAACCCCTGTATTTTTCAATAGGAAAAACACAAAATATGCAATATATTAAAAAAAAAAAAAAAAAATGATAATAGCCAAAGCATGACTGAACTATACTGTAATTAGATTTGTAAAAAGTTCTGTGACATTAAAATTTTGTTTCTAGTTTTTTTTTTTTTTTTTTTTTGTCATACAACCTTTAATACATCAATCTAACATCAGTACAGAATAAACGCTTGGATCACTGAGGTTGTGCTGACAAAAAGATATCTTTACACATGATTCTGCATAAAAGGGCTGAAGTTCTAAGTCTGTTATTACAACAAAAGAACAAGCATGCTTCATATAGCACAAATGATCTGGAGTTGCAAGGATAAACCAGATTATTTAGTCTTTATTATTAATCTTTTTTTTTTTTTATGAAATAACATACATATAGGGGCGGCACGGTGGGGCAGCAGGTAGTGCATGTGCCTCACAGCAAGAAGGTCGCTGGTTCGATTCCCAGGTCAGGCAGGGCCTTTCTGTGTGAAGTTTGCATGTTCTTCCCGTGCATGCGTGGGTTCTCTCCGGGCACTCCGGCTTCCTCCACAGACCAAAAACATGCTCATTAGGTTAACTGGTCATTCTAAATTGCCCTTAGGTATGAGTGTGAGCGGGAATGGTTGTCTGTCTCTATACGTTGCCCTGCAATCCACTGGCGACCGGTTCAGGGTGTACCCCGCCTCTCGCCCAATGACAGCTGGGATAGGCTCCAGCCCCCCGCAACCCCGAAAGGGATAGTCGGTATAGAAAATGAATGAATGAACATACATATAGACATATATACATCCACACACACACAAACACACACACATATAAATACATACATGTTTTTTGTACAAAGACACAGGCACGTTTTAAATTATGTTTACTTGACGATCGCTTGTATTAGCATAAGCCCACAAAGTGTTTTAGTTGCATCTGATAGTTTAAGCCTTATAAAATGACTTTTAGATATATATTACTGATATTTAAAGCCTTGTAAGAATAGTCAACGTCACAACAGTAGATAATTATGGTTGGATTTATGGTTGGATGGCATCCTTTTTGCCCTCCAACATGGAACCAAGGGTGAAGTTGCATGCAAATGGTCAATAGGTCGAAGACAGTAGAATGGAAAAGACTTCTAATCCTGACATAATACTTTCTTCAGATGAAATGTCTTATTGTCTGCTGAGAAAGTTTTGCTTTTGCACTGTTTCTCTTTTTTTTTTTTACTGCTTATGCAAGTGAATGTGCCACTTTCTTTATGTCTCATTGTGTGTCTATATAACCACATTCATTCTTTTCCAAAAATGCCTGAAATTATCCGGATATTATCTGGGCTAGCTGTATGTATGAACGCAGACAGCTGAGTTTTTCAGTCGGGCTTCCTTGTGCCCCCACCACCCCCTAGTATTTTATCCATGGAAGATCCGAGTATAGGCTCATGATTTAACACTGCAGCAAATTATCAGATTAATTCCCTGAGGCGAGTGGGGACATCAACCTGTGCGACCGGTTAGAACGAGGAAAAGAGAGACTTGACATGGATCAAAACAACAGCTGCAGAGGGTGAAGTTTATCTGATTGTAAGACGATAACACAAATGTCCATTCGTGTTTGTGAACTCACCGTGGATGATGATCTAATTGATCAAAAGAACTGGCAGGGACAACCACCAACCACTAATTAAATCCTCAGCAGGCAGCCATTGTTTTTACTACAATCAGGGCACAGCTATAGGTGTCGCCCTCTTTGAGTGTATATGTGTGCATGCGTGGGGGGACCCACACACCAGTTGCAATTGAACTCTCTCTTGTTGCTCCACCTCGGCGGAGTCGGGCTGTAGAGTCTCTGATCACTGGAAGTCTGAGGGGAATCTTTGGCATATTTATCAGTCCGTGTTTGTATATGCAAGCACGTATGTGTGCACAGTGTGTGTATATGTGTGTAAAAGCTCTGAAGTGCAGCAGGCTTCTCCCTCTGACTCTGGTGAGAGTCAAGTAGCTCAAAAGATGCATTCGAACTTGTCAACAACCACATCAACACAACCCACAAAAGCAGATACTCTACAAGATTTGCGCACACACACACACGCAATCGCGAACACAAATACACAAGGCAGAAAATTAATGGTGACAGACAGGGAGAGGGAGCAGAGCGGCACAGTGAAGAAAAGTGCCAGAGAGCCAGATGAAAGGCAGCGAGAAATCGAAAGCAGCGAGAAACTATTTTTCTGAAAAATGCAGCAACATTTTTGGAGGCGCCACAGCGTGTAAAAAGAAATCCTCCTCCATCATCAACATGCTCTCATGTAGTCAGACCTGTAGAGGGGAAAACTCAAGCTGACATAGCTGAAACATCACAACTTTGCAAAACGGCAGAACAAAGCTCCTGTGTTTCATTTCGGTGAGACATTTACACCACAGAAGGAAACAGCCAGAACAAATTGCAGCACAAATTCAATTTCAACTACTTAATGTGATTTTTTTGTCTTTTCTCCTGCATACAGTATTCTTTAAACACTACATATGCAATAACTGACCAATTTATTAGGTTTACCTTGCTTTACTTAATTGGACCCCTTTTAGCCCTCAGAACTACCTTAATTCCTGGTCCATAATGACAGTTGTACAGATTTGTTGGCTGCACATGCATGATTCACACTCCACCCCCTTCCATATTGGATTGAGATCTGGTGATCGTAGAGGCCACTGGAGTACAGTGAACTACTTCCTTCTGGAAGTAGCCATCAGAAGATGGATATGCTGTGATGCAGAATGGATGGACGTGGTCAGCAACAATACTCAGGTATGCTGTGGCATTTAAACAATGCTCAGGGGCCAAGTGTGTGCCAAGAAAATATTCTCCGGGTTGCTGGTTTGGCGGAGTGGTAAGCAACCAGGCACGTCCCATATACATGCTTCAGCCGGCCCGGGTTTGAATCCAGCCTGTGTCCAGCTTGCAGAGTGTCCTCCCCTACTCTCTGTTGCCCCCCAAAAAGTAATCTAAAAAAACAAGAAAAAGAAAATATTCTCCACATTAATACACCACCACCAATAGCCTGGACCATTAAAGCAGGATGAATCCATGCTCATATATTAACTACTTTAGTATAAGTACGATGTTTGCATTCAACCAAGATATATTATAAATTGCAAAAAATACTAAAACAATAAAAGTAATCCTTACTGTTCCATTTTTTTGTCTGTAGAATAAGCATTTACACTTCGATCTTAATCCTGTTTTTAATGCATTTAAAATGAAAATTAAGCACCCCTTTCTCACTGCTTGAACTAAACCATCAAAACTCAATGTTTTTCAGTGCGCAGGCGGCCAAAGTTTTAGTCTGATACCATGGAAGACAAAGTGGATCTGAATTATAGATTTAATGTGGGGCTCAAACACTCAGCATGAATAAGAATCTGTTTACATCACAACAAACAGAGAGAAAGGAACTTCAATGGGAGCGGAGGCTTAGAGAGAGCGAGGATCAAACAGAGACGGAGACTCTTTAAAGAGTCGGCTGTTTGATGAAGGATCTATACTTAAATGTGAAGGTTGACGAGGGAATCAGTCTCTCTGCTGCCCATCTCTGCTTGATTCGTTTTTCTCTTGGTTATCAACATGAAAGAGAAGGAAAGAGAAGGATGGAGGTGAGCTGTGACAGTGGAGTTTAAAGGTTGAAGAGGTTTGTATTTCAAAATCCAACATCTGTCTTTGGTCTGAACTGAGACATAGGATGACACTGATATATGACACAACGCTAATGTTGGAATTACACTGTAACTATGTTTTGCGTCATACTCCTTCCAACATTTCCACACTAAATAAGTGATGTTCTTCAGCTTAAAAAGACAAACAGATGACAGTGACATCATCTTGGCAATGCACATTGTTAACAAGTTGTTCTCAGAAAGTTGTTTCTAAATACAGAAACTAATCATGGAAAATTCGTACCACCCAACTGTAATTTCAAGGCAATCATCAGTCAATCAATCAGTAAAACTTTATTTCAATAGCACGTTTCATACAAAATCTTGTAGCACAATGTGCTTTAGATAAGAAATAAAATAAAATTAAGATAAATAAAAAAGTAGAAAATTGAATACAATAAAATACAAGACCCCACTAACCCTCACAATCCATACACAGTGCACACACACACACTTACGCAAACATACGGACATTACGAGGAGATTCTAACAGAATCAGAAAGGAGCTAGGACTAAAATGACAATAAATATCATGATAAGAAATTAGATAGAAATATTATCGGGAAAAATAAATAAATAAAATGAAATTTAAAGTAATAATATGGTAAAAAGAGAAAGCCTAACACCAAATGCGTAATAAAATCTGCTAAAGTAGGATAATGAAAAGAAAATCGATTAGCAGAGAACATAATTCTGAACAATAAGTCTGAACTGACATGGAGAAATTAAACAGGTTAAGAGGATTAAAATAAATAAATAGACAAGAAGAAACAACAATTAATATGATCAGCTAAAGGCTAGACTGAAAAAGGTAGGTCTTGAGTTTGCTTCTAAAAATATGAACAGTCAGTGCTGCCCTCAGGTCTTCAGGTAGACTGTCCCACCAACAGGGGCCATAATAATGAAAACAAGCTTCACAGTATATTTTAGTTCTAACTTTGGGGACTATTAAAAGACCACTACCTAAATACATGAGGGACCTACTGGGTTCATATGGTTAAAGCAAATTGGATAAATAGGAAGGAGTAAGACCATTAAGGGATTTATAAACTAATAAAAGAAGCTTAAAATCCATTCGAAAAGATACAGGAAGCCAATCATGAGATTCCTTTCACAGTCTTACTCCATAGTTGTTGAGTACAGTGACAGTGCATGTTTGATTCAGTGTAAATGAATGAGCAGAAGCTAAAATAATAAAGCAGATGGAGAGGAAACTAGGGGTATTATTTTTATTTCTTAAACAGGATGTGATTTAATGGTTGCTATACCAACCACTGTGGCAACGAGCAAGTCAGATGGTATGATTCCTTTGAAGGAGAGAGGAAGAAGTTTCCAGGCATCATGTTGTTGTAAAACACCTAAAATACTCCCCTGCATCTCTGAAATGCAATGTTTCTAAGCCTAACACCTATTTTTTGGCTTTGAACTATTGCATGAACTTAAGGGTTAACAAATACTGAAAACTGATGCCATGGAGGGGCTATACTTATCACTTTATTTCTCCTTTCTCTTTTGTAAAATAAAAATTATTGGCTTGAAAATCAGAATATTTGTATTTAACAGCTGGCACTGAAAACGTGATTGCTTAATGATACCCTACAGTCTGAAATCATGTATAATTATGTCATCAGTGATCAAATTTGATTCCCTAAATGTTGGTTACAAGCTCATAAATAATTAAGAACTATCAGTAAATAACATAAACAAAATGTCATGTCAGTCTGCTTTCTGAGACCAAAGCTGTTAATAATTTATAGACTCTTCATAAAAGATACATGAGTCTGTATGACACAGCTACGCGCCATGAATCATCAGATCCCATTTATGAATGCTTCTGTGGCAGTCTTTGAAATGTTCTGCAGACCTAACCTGCAGATGAACGTTTGGATGCTGAACTGTGATGGGATTTAAGTTTTTGACTCCATCTTTTAAGGAGAATGGGTAAAACAACTGTAAGTTTTAGACTTTATATAACCTGTAAGTGTTTCCTCTTTGTGTTTGTGTATTCATCAACTAATCCAATGTAGTCTTACAATAGTTGAACTAAAATTTTTAATGTGTCTGTGTCAGTGCATCTTTTAATATTTTAAATTGTCACAATATCTAAAGAGCTAAGGCAGATATTTGCTGTTTTATCTGATGTTTTTTATCTTTTAATGTGTTACAGACTTTAAAAAAAATGCTTTATGCCAATTTGTCCTGTCAGTGGGTGTTGTTGGTCAAATTGATGATGAATTAATCCAAACAACCAACAAATCACACCAAGAAAGAGCTTGTGAGAGAGTTTAATATGCCCTTTTTTGTGGTAGGGTACTTTTATGCACAAGACAAATCTGTAAAATCAGGAACTCTCCTTCTACCCCTGTTTACAGCGCCAGTGGCTGCCTTAAATGGCTTGTCCCCAAGACACAGTTATCGATAACACAAATGCTACCTTCAGTAGCATTACTCACTTTGGTTGGCTGATGGTTATCTAAAGCAGATGTTAAGCAAATTTCAACATCAGCTGTATCAGCAATGGAGGCAGTGTGCTCCTCTTTATGTTGCCTTTGATCCATCTTTTTATGCTGGCGTAGGGCTTCCCTTAATTTCTACGTAATCCACCTGCGTAGCCTCATGTCCACACTGTGGCTTTGCTTCAATCAACAAAGCATCCTCGCCAAATGGAAGCGTATTCAAAGTGCTGTCCAGCAGCCCTAATTAGCTTGAATGACAAGATTGTAGGATCATGAGAGAACAAAAGTTTCACAAGGTAACAGCAAGATCACAAGATGACAGGAAGAGCAACAGGCTATACTGTCTGTCTAACATTAAATTGCTGTATGCGTCAATATAATTTCCAGCATTTCTGCTGTATTTTGAAAATCCGGAAACTTCTGTTTTCATGTTTTGATTCATTGTGCTTGATGGACTGAGGTGCAGGCTTTGGAAACTGAGTTTGGCTGTCATTTTCAGCATCATGAAGGCTGAGTATGGGGATGAATTAACCCCTCTTTATTCTGTCTTCAGCGGTAGTATCAGAGGTGTAATGAAGATGGGACATGTGCATGTGGAGTGAGCAGGTTAGCGCTGCGTGTGTGTGTGTGTGTGTATAAAACAAGTCCTCTCACACTCTTCTGCGCTTCCCAAAGCCTTATCACACAATGAATTAACACCAATACTACATCCTGATGTGATCAATTGTAAACATCTTTTGCATAAATGCACTGTTAAAATGATCACAAAGCTCCATGTATTAGTGAGAAGTTTTAACATTTATCACAGACTTAATTTCTCTTTATCAGTGGCTTCCATGATAAGTGAAAGAAAAGTATCCTGGCCACTGAAAAGTTATTTTCGATTTTTTAGAGGATGAAAAAAACTTTTTAAGTCAAATTATGGGGGACATGGCATTAAGAAAACTTTACTGGAAGGAAATCATCTTTAGTTGTTTTTTTGTTTTTTTTTTTAATCAAGTTCCGTCTTAATAAAGCATGAAGTAATCAGTGCTGACTGTGACAAAATATTATCTCTGAAGAACAGGACGATAGGGATACAAGTTTTTCACGTATTTCCCTCAATTGTCTCAAATGTGTTGTATCCCTTATATCTGCACAGGCTGATGGCTCTATTATTTATAACAGTCTGTTTGGCTTGAAAATGTTCTCAAATAAGTGTGAGGGGGCAAATGTTTGATTGCAAATTGTCAGCACTGATGTATCTCATGCATTATTGAAAAAAATACAGTAAGTGTAATGTGATAAAGTATCAGAGAACAGCTTTAAACTCTGTTGGCAAAAGAATGAAAGCTTAAGATCAAATTTAAAAGGGCACAAAAACAGCAAGCTCTCAAAAGTGAAAGCTGAAGAAATACAACAAATCATACAAAATAAGACCCCCAAACCTTGTTTTCTTTGCTTCAGTTCAAGTGAGTGTTCAATACCACCAAAGATTAATGTGACGGATACTCCGATCAATAATTCATTTATTCTTGTAATGAGTCAGTCCCTGCATGTTGAAAGACACCAAAAGCTTGATTTCTGCCCAAATTCTGGAGCCAAATGTGATGAAAGTTCATAAAACACAAAAACAGAGACTAGAAATAAAAAAGAGTGCAGGAGAGTTTTAGCATGTCAAACCGTACGTGTCCGTGCATGTTATCAGGGTGGAGTCAAGGCCAAATCTCTGCCAATCTCACAGCGGTAAAGTCAAAAGTCTGCTCATGGATCGTTTTTTCCCCCTCTCGAAGGAAAACATAAAATCCTGCTTTATCCATCTCAAAAAACTAAAAGGAGAAATAAAACCCACGAAGGAAAAGCCACAGAAAAACAAACCCCTGAAACAGCCGCCCTCCCCATTAGTTATTTGATGCCCTGCGGAGACTCCCCGAGTGCTAAAAAAACAACTTCTATTTCTCCTTGAGCCGTGGATTACCACCTCGCTGAAATAAATCCTTCTTCCCTCTGCGGGAGACAATGAGATTTAGAAGTGGAGGCGACCTGCCGACACGGCGAGCCTTTAATTCTATTCAGAAGAGAAGACAAAGTGGATACACTAATTCAGTGAGGTCCAACACACTTTGCAGTGATAGAGGCCAACTATGAGAGCTGAGGTGTGTGTGCATTAGGAGACCTCTTCACATGTTTTCAGCGTGGACATTATGGATTAATGTGTGTTAATGAAATTTTTTTTTTGTGTTCAAGCCTTTGTCCCCACAAGATGTTAATTTTACCACAATCAGTGACCTCCTATGAAAGGCTTAAGCACACGTTTTACGTACCAATAGCTTTTAAATACCAAGAAAGATACTCTGGTTTTATCAGTTTTCAAGAAGCTTTATTTGATATAAAGCAAGAGCAATTAGTATTAAAAAAAAAAGCAAAAATACTTATCTCACTGCTACAGATGGAGCCACTTAAATTTTCCCCACTTTCCTTGACTGAGTCTTGACTGGTCCTTGATCGACACATGCTAGGACCTGCCCACCCTTGTGTCTTTAATGAGATCCCCTTTAAAAGAGTAGTGCAGGGGTGACGTATTTTCATAGACCAACACAGAAGTTAGCATTGCGCTGGTTCCTTCGACTGCAAGACCAATAAAAGCTTACGGGATTTTTCACTGTGTTTTGGATCATTGCTGATAATAAGCTCTGCAGCGAACAAAAATTATGAAACTTTCATGTTCTGTTCTTTGTGATAACCTTAAAACACTGAGCTATTTTTCAACATGTTTTAGGCTTAAGCATAATCGCTAGAGTGAAAAGCTAATATTAAGCTACTATGGAGCTACAACTTCCACATAGTTTGACCTGGAAGCAACTACGGTATTTCTTAAGTATAACATTTGATTGTAACCGCATAGCTGTGGCAATAATGTATGAATTTTCGATTATTAAAAAACAGTCAGAAATGCAGTCTGGCAAGTCCCTGGCCATTTTTGTAGGCCATGTTAGCAGTTAGTTAGCAAATGTTGTATTAAACACACAACAAGGATTTAAATTTCAAAAGCAGGCAACATCAGATGCATTTTATTGTTTACCATCAAACATTAAAAATTCCATGTGCGTGTGTTCAACAAAACAAATATCAGGCATTTATTCTGGGGAGTTGGGAACCAGGATGTGCTAAGTGCTAACTAACTTCCGCATTTTTGGACTCATTCCTGCACCGCTCTATGACATGACAGACACACAGTGACTGGACAAATCTAACACTACTGTAACAATGGTGCATTTCACTAAACTCAGAAATGGAATGTAGACCAATTCCCAAACCGGGAATTATGTCACAATCCGGACAAACACATTCCAGTTCCAAGCTGGTAAAGTAAAGCTTACTTGTTTTCAGTCAAAAGAATGACGGGACCTATCAGCATCTTTTGAGGAAAAAGAAGCTATTGCTAGAAGGCTGTATAAAAAGGGGTGAAGCAACTGCTAGCCGACAAAAGTAGACATTCCTCCAATCACATGAGGTTTTAGAAAGGTTACATGTACAAATTACACTTGTTATTGGTTCCTATACAAATGTGTGCCCATGGCCTGTCTATAAGCCACCAAATATGAAGACAGTTCCTCCCCTCCCTCCAGTGCACCTAGTAGAAAAAAATGTGCTCAAATGCAAAAAATACCCCACATGATGTCATTCAGGGATGAGAAAAAATTAAGTCACGTGTTCAACATCGAAATGAAAAAGACTTGTCACGTCTACGCAGGTAAAGAAACATTAGAGCGCAGCCTTACATCTACTTCTTGAGTGAGGCATGATCATATATTATGAGTATTTACACTAAAAGAGCAGCCTGTTTTGAGCAGGACTGAAAACAGAGGGGTTTATGGGCATGTCAAAGGTGCTGAGTGGATTATTAGACATGAGGCTGAAAAGAAAATATGTTTTAGTGACATCTGGGACAAACTTAAACTTGTTGAAAAAGAGTAAAATATGAAAAATTGTGGTTGTGCCCTTTTCAAACACTGTCCATGGGGCATTACCTAGAAGGACTTGTGAAATATGTCCCATGGACGTTTGGGACAGTTAGTCCCTCAGGTTGGAGGGTGTGATCTTCCCAATGAGGGAGTCATTCTCTTCTGTCTTGTTGATCATATGTTATGAGTGTTGTCTACACTTCTGGACATTTTCTGCAGAGTGTATTTTTGTGCACATGCAGCATAGATGCAACAGGTGGTGTCTACATAGACCGGTTGCTCCGTCTCCCTGGGAACTGTTGTCATGCCAACTGCAATGTAGAAACACAACAAGGATTATTCTGTTCTGAAGTCAGACTCCAAGCAAAGTGAGGCTCAAGAGAACTGAACAAGTACTTTTGTATTTGGATCGCTGCACAAAACATATCTTCAAGGCTAAAAATGCCCTCTAAAGTTTCGTACATTTCATAAAAAATGAATGTTTAGATTTATATAACTGTCCAATTCATTGCTAAAGCATATCAAATATTAAGAGTCCTGAACCCTAACAATGGTTTTCAGAATGTCATCACTTGGAATCCTGGAATCAATTAAATGTTTCTGAGGGGAGATCTGAGAGTTTAAAGAGCAGATACAGTAGACTAATTCCTTTCAAAAGTCACCTCTGTCTAATCAATGTGAAAAAGAAAACGGCTGTGAAAACTGATTCAGCAATGGTATAAAATGTCTGTGCATTATGCTTAGACAGATTTATAGCAGTAATAAGAGGAGTGACATAAATCATTCAAAGCATAGACAGACAAAACATGGGAGTGAGGTTCATTGATAATCCTGTGAGTGTTTCCATAAGACTTATTTGAGTAATTAATTTACTGACTTAATATTTACCAAGACAACAACATGCAAAGGCCTATTCCCTTTCGTTGTAGGATCGCCATAAGCCTGCATTGGTTTCTGGACAAATCTGTGGTTTTAATCCCTGATTTTAACCTGTCTGTGGAGAATACTCAGTGCATTACTACACAGGTAGAATAAGTCAGTGTATTGCGTAGTTTGGCTAAAACTGGACTTTGATTATACAAAGAAAGAAAACATGTTAGTCAGACTAAAATTATACCAAAATGAATTCAGGTAGATAGCTAGATACTTTATTGATCCAGAGGAAAGTTGAAGACACCTAGGCACTTATACTCCTAAAAACTCTTAGAAACGTTATTACAGTCAATTATCCTCCCCTTTAATAACATCAATTAGTCTTGTATTTTATATCATTGGAAAACCTGATTACCGGTAGTCACCTTTACAAGAGGTACAACTTGTTAGTATTGTGCATTTGTGGAATGAGCAAAACAGGTAAACTTGTCAGCAGTGCCCTTAAAAAAATCTCTTACAATTGGAAGCTGGTGTTCCAGTGAGCAGAGTGACAGCAATATTTGGTGGTAGCCCTGGTACCATTTACAGACTTAGGACTAAGTTCTGTGAGACTGGTGAAATCAAAAACGGGCCGCAAAGTGAGCATCCCAGGAGGGCAACACCCGAAGAATGTCACCCTGCAGTTAATAATGCTGTTTTAAGGGCCAAATAATGGTGGTCACCATAATTGGAATGCAATCTCAAACACATTAGCAGTCACTCAGAAAAACAGGCAAAGCTGATGCAGCCTTTAAGCCTCCTGAAAACAGCTGAAACAACAGTCCATCAAATCATCCTCACCTCTAATTATAATTCCTTACTCCTAGCCTCCATTAGATCAACACAGATGGCTAAAAAACCCAGTTCTCCATGTGGCCATGAAGAAAAATGCCATTCAGGCAAAAACACATGGAACATTTGACATTTTAACATGGGACCTGATGGAGATTATTAGCTTTTACAGCCAGCCTTTAGTAGCCATTTTTTGAACTGCTCTTGGTTTCAGGTCATTTTCTCAGCCAAAAGATCAAAATGTTTGTAATGTGTTGCCCCGTTCAGAGGAACAAAAGCTAGAGTTTAGCTACCGTTGATATGCAAGGTGTCAACAAGACCACTTGGACAAAAAAAAAGCTGTTGTTTCACAAAAATACATCTTTGGGTTCATGGATATGTATTTTTGCCAGCACAGCATTGGTCTAGGTCCATTTGTTTGTTTGTCTTTTCCTGCAAGCCCAAATTAGTATCTGACCATTGCTAATAGACACTCTTTGCTACCCATGGAGGGATGGAGGGATGGATTAATGGATAAATGGATATGTGGATGGGTAAGATATATATGCTGGCAGCTAACGCTTGGCAGCTAGGCATTTGCAAACCCCTCATGACTTGTCTTTTTATTTTTATCCAAGTTTGATCACATCTGCCAATAAAAGCAACTGTAGATGCTAAACTTGAGGTTTCATAAACAGCTGCCAAGCCACAGAAGGTTATGGTTGATGCATCAACTTATCACAGGGAGTGCTTCACCCCAAATATCTCTCTGTATCTGAATAAAGATGTGGTTTTGTTGATATAGAGCATTGTTCTCTGCAAATGTTCTGCATTACAACGACTGCTGGCTCTCCTGGATTTATTGCTTAAAACCGTTCTATGAATAGATTTTTATTAGACTTTGCACAATCCTGTGGTTTAAAAGTGATGCTTATAGGAAATAGGCCACCTCCTGAAACAACATTATTATTCAGTGTGAAATCTCAACACAAGCCCTCCATTTCTATGTTTTTATAATGTATCTTCCACTGAGCTAGTGTGCAAAAGTCAGGGAGGGGATTTAAATATTTTCTTTCTCCCACACAGTCAAATCTGTCAGTCAAAGTGTGCCTGACAGTTCAGACGAACATGCAGGCTGTAGAATGACTGCAGCTCTAATACATTCATACACACACACACACACACATGCAGACATATATACATATATATATGAGTGTATATATATATATATATATATTTATAAATATATATGTGGTATATGTCAGGCAAACTGCTGAGAGTGCTTCAGGTGTTTCCAAAAACTGTACATCTCAGATCATTAGTCAAGTACATAGCATGTGCAATCATAATAAGTCCACTTGTATTGATTGGATTTTTAAAAAAAAAGTCTTTCCGAGCAGCTTTGAAAAATATAAGGAAGACTTTCTACTGCTAAACAACATCAGGTCTCATTGGACTTACAGCAAGCATGACCCACTGATGTGTGGTGCAGCAGGCAGTGCACTTGCCCCACAGCAAAAAGGCCTTGCCAATGAAAATGCTTTCAGTGTTTCTTTTTCATTTAATAAAGATGCATTCAAGATCTGACAAAACTACCACTAAAGCTGTTAGCATCTATGCTAATCTCTGTGCGAGCAGTCACCTCCTGCTATGTCACGCTTGTAGCTCCTAGGACTCTGATTGGGCAGTGCGTCTGCAGACCGAGTTCCATCACTTTGACTTGTTGCCTTGAAGATGGATTTGACTGAGACAATAAATCATGCAGATCCAGCTGCACTGCACTCTGAGCCCCTGAAGAGAATTGAATTCTTACTTATTCTATGACTAAAACAACTAAAGCCAGTTAACTGGTTTGGACACTGTTAGTTTTCTTTGAGTTGTACTCTTTTTAAACAAAAAAAGAAAAACTTTGTTTCTCTGCCACTGTACAATGATTCTGGGATAGAGGGCTATTTCTCTCTCGTATGCAAAGTTGGACTAACAGTAAAAGAGGAAGGGGTGTTATCACATAAATAATTAACTTCTTTAAAACATGTTTGAGCCTCTGACTGAAATATAAACATCTTAAACTAAGCACTGTCCTGTCAGCATGATTAAAGAGCTGAGGATGAAAACACAGAGGCTTCTTATGTTTCTTTAAAAAAAAAAAAGTCATAACTCACCAAAATCATGTTCTTTACAAAACACTGTTCTAATCTGTTCTAATCATGTTTGAAATGCTGCATAGTATAAGTGCAAGTAACTTTAATCTAAGCTTGACTGTAGATTTACTACAAATGCATGCACAACTTGCTTTTTGGAGGCTGTTATTTTGCTCCATCTCTAATCAGCAGTCCTTTTGAAGGGTCTCAAAGGGCAATATTCTGAATTCACAGACTGAAAAGATGAATAACAAACCATAAACTGTTAACCCCGGCCATGGCACATCTGTTCGGTTCCACTTGTCTTCTCACAACAAAGCTACAGGATTTCTTTTGTCAGCACCCACAATAAATCTAAATGATGCCGTCTTAGTTTTCCAAAGCCTACGCTACCACCCTTTCTTGCATAAACCTTGGAGCTGCTGGTGTCTGTGACCTTGCACAGTCCTTCGGAGACAATGAACAGACTGTTGTGATGTTGGTTATTGTGATGAGCAACTTCAAAAATTGGCTGACTTTCACTTTGACATTATATGAAATGTTTAAACACACCCACGATGCGGCTCTGTTGGTGTTAAGGGAATCCTGCAGCGTCGATCTGAGGCTCATTAGTCATGTTGTTATGAATGTTGTTGTTGGCATGAATTTATACCACCAAAAGAGGAATGTACATCATGTGTTTGAGGAATACATCTCAGCGCAAGCCTGAAGATTACATGCATCCAAACACAGTATTTTACTGTGTTTTGTGCTTTATAAATGTTTAAGTATTTATTTACTTGGGGCTTGCACAGGTTATATCTATTAACTAGAAAGCACTCGGAGAGCGCAAACCTCCGCCAAGGTAGCTCGCATATTGCTGTTAGATCTATAAGCAATAGCTCCATGATACAGTGACCATCATACCATGATTCTTTGACCCTGAAAACCCACACTTAGGACTCGGAGTCATGTTGATCAATATCATTATTAGTTAGACAGTTATTGAGCAAAAATGGTTGTTTGCTAATGGCGGTTATCTGGATCACTACCAAAATCTAATCATTTTTAAGTTGGGCCATTCCCAACATCTCCTGAAAACTTCAGCAAAATCTGTCCAGTAGTTTTTGCGTAACCTTGCTGACAAACAAACAAACGTTACTTTGGCCATAGGGGTTATGTTTTTGTAGGCGTTTGTTAGTTTGTGAACAGGATTAACTCAAAAACTGATGAACCGATTTCAATAAAATTATAAGTGAATGACAGCCATGGCACAATAAAGAAGCTGTATGGTTTTGGTGGTGATCAGAATCCAGATTTGGATCTAGTAACTTTGTAAAACATTTGTGAACATTGC
This sequence comes from Cetoscarus ocellatus, assembly GCA_037902135.1. Lineage (NCBI taxonomy): Eukaryota > Metazoa > Chordata > Actinopteri > Labriformes > Labridae > Cetoscarus > Cetoscarus ocellatus. The sequence continues at coordinate 488,677 of JBAMNC010001210.1, forward strand.
GAGATGTGGCAGTTTTCCACATTACTGACTGTACATCACCCGACAATGTTGGAAATGCCAAAAAGGAAGTTTGTGCTCTTCCAGTTTGCAAAAGTAAGTTAGTTTTGTGAATTGTCCACGAAATGGGTTGTAGAACTGTTGAACATTGCCAAAAGGTTACCGGCATGGACTTGAATGATCTCAGTCATGTGTTTGTCTGTAGGCAGAGCTTTGATTAAACGATTACTCCACTGCTGAACAATAAAACCAATGTGGAGGTGAAAAATAGCAGTAGAAAAGGCATCATGAGCCACATTCACCCCATTTTAAATGTCAGTGTTTAGAGCTGAAATAATCAAGTTCACAGCCTGGTTTAAAAATAATGATGAATAATAAATCAAATATAGTCTAAATGGATCATTTATTTGTGTCCTCATACAGGGATTCATTTTTTCCTGGAATATGTCTGTATTGTTTTTCTCAGTGTGATGGAACTGTATGTCAGGAGGCCTGCAGACTTATTTTCTTGAGTGTTCATCGGCAATACATTCTACATAAACACTCAGATGTGTCTCCAGCATGTGGATGGTAAAAATATGTGACTCTGTAAAAAAGGAAAAATATCTGGAAAATTTAGTTTCGTGGGCCACACAAGTATTTAACCATGCAAATTTGCTGGATCCCATGTCTGTCATTGGGAAGATGCAGCTCTGAAAGCTTTAATCTAAAACAACTGAAAGCAATAAGAGACTGTAAACCTCTGACCCATAATGAATGTACCAGACAAAGCATTTTTTTTCAGTTAGACTTTCTCTGGGATGTTACCATTGGGAGTTACCTTTCTTTTTAGCTCTTTTATTCGTCTATGGTTTTAGTCTTGTAGGATGCTCTGGAATGTTGGTGTGGATGGCCTGCTGTTGTGGACCTGAGTAACTTCAAGTACTGTATTTGCTGATATTTCAGTTTTAGCCCCATTCCTTCATTATCCCAGTTCCTTAAGTTAACAGAATGGTCATTCTATTAGAATACACAGTGGTTTTCGTCAGTATCACACATAGGTTATTGTAACAATGATTACCAACACAGACAACCAGCTGCTGTGGACCTGCCTTCCTCAGTATGCTTCATGTCATATCAGCTAACATCATAAACATCACTCAACATAAATTCTCATCAATCAAACCTAATTTATTTACAGATTAACAAAATGCTGCTATATTAATTTACATCAACCCTCTTGAATTCATCATCATTATAGCAGTAATGATAATTTTGGAACAATCTCTCTGTCTACGGTTGTTATTGCCTATACCGCCATGATAATTACCTTTACAACCATACAGAGAGGGGGACCCTCTTGAAAACAAGATAGCACATCTCAGCTCTACTCTCCAATAAATTTCAGTTAAATAAAGAGAACAATGATATGGAAAAATGTATGGTCTGAGTAAATTTATCTCTATGATGAATTCTCATTTTAGTCCACTTCAACATGAGTCTGGCTCTGCCCAAGATTTCCTGCCTCCTTAAAAGAAGGTTTTTCCTTTCAACTGTAACTGTTACTAAATGTGTCAAAGTGCTGTACTCCTTGTGATTCATGTTGGGTATGTTTTAATAAATGAAATAAAATAAACATAAACATAAAATTAAATTAAAACAGAATTTAAAAAGAAGAGTATAGCATTGACCCAGTCCTGGGGATACACAAATGCATATTGATTAAGGTTCAAAGAAAGACTGATTAAGATGGACTTGAAATATATCCCATGGATATGTAAAAAGTTCAATTTTGTGTCAGGTTATCAAGAACTATGCATGGCAAACACTGTTGTTTGTTTCTTGGTTTGCAGAAAGAATATTTAAGATAGTGTTTCAATATGGTGACTGTCACAAATGTCAAGAAAAAACGGCTTCAGTGGCCAAATGGCTGATGTCACTTAAAGTTGGCCCAAATATTAATCACTTTAATAATTAGTCTAAAAACAGTGAAAATGCTTTTCTTTTTGGAAACAAGAGTGACATTTACAAACTGCTTCTTTTGTAAATACAAACATTTAGCAGCCTGGATTTCTGATTCACTACAACAAAATATTCCTTGCATTGAAGTTGTTAGAACCTCTTAGATAATAATAATAATAATGATAATAATAATAATAATAATAATAATAATAATAATAATAATAATAATAGTAATAATAATAATAATAATAATAATAATAATAATAATAAAGTAACGTTGTTGTTGTTGTTTTTTTTGTATTAATCCCTGCTAAATCCACTCATCTCTGTCCAATTATGGACTTCTGTCAATATTAACATGTCACTCTGGTTAGGGATCCCTCTAAACATCAAATGTCCAAAATATATGCTGTTATATGTCTTTTTTTTTTACACTTTTTTTTTCAATCATTGCAAGCCCTATAAAGTACTATTTATTCTTTCCTTTATCATCAGAGCCTCTTTATATTTTAAATATAAAGCAGCTGACCTACATTGGTCATTATGCATTTGCATAAGTGTAAACGGTTTCCCTGTGAACCTCCGCTATATCAAACACATTTAGCTCAATTAAACACCCTTTGTCACCTTTAGGTCCAATCAATACAAGCATTTCAAGACAAACACAATTAGATGACCTCAAAAACATGTCCTGCGCTCTCACATTGCGTCCGTTCTCTGTAAATTTACATATGAAGAGCAAGGTCACGTGTTATTTCATACATTAAAGCTTAACCTTGAATCAAGTGCAGGTGCCTGTTTTACCGCACAGAGGGGAGAGTAAGGGTGCCTTTAACATCTGCAGCATTACAGGGTGACGCGTTAGAACATGATCTAAATGTGCACATAATGGAGGTGATATTTATCCACCCACCTCTGCTGTAATAAAGGTTAGACTGTACATATCTATAGAATAATGAACGGGTCTGTTTGTACACTGGTTGCAGAGCATAAAAATATGTTACATGGTCAAAGGGTGATTTATTCATAATACCAAGAGATACAAAAGTCAACTTATGGTGAGGAAATGCTGCTACAGTACAAACATTTATCAGCAAATTTGAAAAGAAGATATTGAGTGTCTGAGACCTAAAAAGCAGGGTAAGGTTAGTAAAAAAAAAAATGAAATGGAACAAAAATGAAAAAATAAAATGAAAAAGAGATGAAATAAATAAAATAAGACAAATGATTACAATTAGATTAAATGTATGAAATAAAAAAAAAGATGAAAACCAACAAAAGGCATGAAACAAAATAAAAAAGTAAATCAGACAGAAAATAGAATTGAATAAAATAAAAGACTAAAATTAAAATGCATAAAACACAGCAAAATTAAAAGAAATAAAACAAAAAAGACAGAATCAAGCAAAATAAAAAAAATAACATTAAAAAAAGAAACAAAATGGAATGAAATGAAACTAAATACAAAATTAAAGGCAATGAAATAAAATAAAATAAGAAAAATCATAATTAATTGAACAATGCAAATGATAAGAAATTAACATTAATAAATCATATGAAATAAAATAGATGTGATTAAAATGAAAAATGTGACAAAATTTAAAACCAATAATAGAAAAAAAATAAAATAAAACAAGCCAAAATAAAATGCCAATAATAGTCAGTAGTTTATCATGAGTCCATAATTTAAGAATAAACTGCCAGAAATCTTGGCACATGTAAGAAGCAAGGTTTAGTGGTGCTCGTGGGAGACACGTGGATAGGGGATGGAGTAGTACAAGATGTAAAGACTAAAGGATGTCAAGAATTTGCATCAACTTGCTCTGCTATGGCTGAGAAGTGCTGAAAATAAGAGTAGAAACCAGGGGAAAGTCAAAATCATATTTTAGTCCTACTGAGACAAGACTAAAAATGTCATGCTATATGAAAGGGAAAATATGTGCATTTATATACTTTAGACCACTGCCAAAAAGGATATGGAATATATATGTATTGAAGTGAAAATGAAATAGTATATTTTAGGTTTCAGCCCAGGAGCAGCTTCAACCTAAAAAGAATTTGGTGACTGGGAGAAGCCATTCCTCTAAAAATAACAGCAAAGTCCTTTAGAGAATGGAGGTATATGATATATGATGGACGTACATCGGTATGGGAATCGGTTGAGCAATATCTTAGAGTGCCTTTCTGCATGCCGGTGCTTTGACAAGAAAGCCAAAAAGATTTACATTTTTGCAAACTGGCTCAAAGCAGGCCCACTGGGTTCTTCTCCTTCTCTCTTTAAAATCATTTTCAAAATAGAGTTTGCACTTCTCTGACTAATTCTTAGGAACATTCAAATGTGCATCAGCAGCATCCCAAGAGTGCAAATAAAGTCGTACTGAGTTATGAAGAGTGTGAAAAAGAGGGAGGAGGAAGGAAAAAAAAGAGTGTGAGATAAGAAACGATCGAGTGGAGTGGATGACTGGCTGCAGGAGGCTGGCCGGCTGCTCGACTTTTTGCTTTGCTAATGAGGAGATCTTTTATGAGTGGCAGAGAGTTCAAGGAGAGAGAAAAAGGGGTTGGGGCAGGGGTCTTGAGGGGAAAAAAAGAGAGAGAGAAAATAATAAGGGAATAAACAGATGAGAGAGGTCCATGCATAAGAAGAAATCAAGACAAGACTAATCAAGTAAAGCCAATAGATAACAGAACAGAGTTTACACATGCCACTACAGGGGGGATTTTTCTGCTCTACTTGGGATGAAATTGTTCTGCTACAGACTTGTGTGTACAGTCCACCAAAACTGGTCAACTGTTTGGATTTAGTGGAAAAGAATAGTGGGCAAGATATCAATCAGGGGAACAAGATGCCAAAGACGAAGTAGGTGAGAAGGGGAGGTGTAAGGCAGAGACTGAAGACACCAATCACTTCCCTCTTTCATGATTGCTAATCTCTGAGGGACAAACTGAACCAGTTACAGGCAAACGTTGCATATCAGTGATCTCATAAGAAAGCCTATCTTATTTGTCTCATAGAGACATGACTCTGAACTCTCTGGCTGACTTCAGCATTCCCCTTAGGCTTTATTGGGACACCATCAACAGTTGGGAAAAAAAAGCACAAGGGTAGTTCAAGTGTGTTTTTCCCTGGAGTGAAACTGTTCAAATTACAGACTTTCCGATGTTGAGCTGTTGGCTGTCAATTTTAGACAAAAGTATATCCCACAGGTGCTGAGAAAACCCTAATTTCAGTCTTTGGTCACCCATGTGCACAGCCAACATGCCCAAAGATAACAGCAAGAATGCCTTTACCACCTTAACACCACATATGTCACCCTCCAAACAGCCTGTTCTCTCCTTTATGTCCATCCCTACTGTTTGCTAGTAATAGGCACATTTCTCAAACTGGTAATTTGATACTTTTTAAATGGGTTTCTTTACACAGTCACCAACTGAATAAAGATCTGACGATACGTTGAGTTGTGAAATTACAGTCTATTCTTTCCCTCTTATCCTCCATGCTGTGTTGAACTTTTTAGCTTGTCCCTGTGAATAATGACAACAGCCCAGCAAGGACAAAAAGTTACCCAGTTATTCAGCAATATTTTGATTGATAACTGTGTTATTATTACTGATTTTGAAATTGTAATCTGTTGCTCTTTGCTGCTGAGACACAAGGGTACCGTTTCTTAGCTAATCCTCAATGTACACTTGAAATGTATAGGCAAAATATATCAATGTGCCCTGAAGTTCATCCTGGAAAAACAGTGTTTCTGGGTGTGAATAAAAAACAGCTTGAAGGGGACTGAAGCCTGGCATAGTGAGAAAAATCTCCTCAACTAGATTCATGTGGATATGTAGTAAGAGAACCAAGGCAGAGAGGTGACACAATAAGAAAAGGAGAGCGACACAATAAATGATTCAGCTGCAGTAACAGCCTGCGGGTTAAAAGGCTCTGAAAGCTGTGAGCCTTCTCTTCAGCCCACCTGGAGTCTGTGCAGAGCTCCTCTGGTTAATGTGTGGGAGAGCTGTTGAAATCACTGAGCTCCAGGTGTGTAATATAGTGTGATGACACAGAGTCAACACCTCCACCTTTGTTAGCTGAGATTTTATTAGACTACACTTTAAAGCTAAAGTTACTTATACTCGCAAACATAAACAACAGTGTGGCTCATTGTGGGCTGGAGGAAATGTAAAATACTCTCAGGTTTAACTGGGAAAACATTGATACAGCTGAAGCCGGTGAATTATTTCACACTGGAGTGCTGCAGGGATTTTTTTTTTTTTTGTTGGGCAGCTGGAAATTGAAGTTGTGGTATTCCAATTAACAAGTCGTTTTATTGTTGGGAACTGCTAATTTGTGGGCTATATCATCACTGCAATCTCATCATACTTTAGGGTCAAAAGTAAAGCAGTAATGAATTGTTTTAGCACAATGTCCTGCATGCATGTCAAGAAATGTCTCCATGGGGCCACCTCTCATAAAAAAAAAACAATACCAATTGCTTTCACCTATAGCCATGACATCATGCAGAATGTCGAGACCAACAAAAAAAGTCACTTGCCCCCATGCTGACGTACAGGACGTGAGCTACAAAGGTTAAAGTCTTTTTTTTCTCTAATTTGTTCATCTCCAAGTCTTGTATTTGATCAAACTTTTCCCAAGGGTTTCACAAAGTTGACTCAGAATGTTATTTGGTGACTCAAGAGAAGTTGAAAATCAAAAGTTAAAAAGGGATTTCTAATAACTATCAAGGCAGATTCACAATGGGAGGCCGAAGTTGGAGATTGGTTTTGGCAGAGAGACAGAAAATCAAATGCTAATAACTCTGCAGTGCTTCAGTCAATCTTTACCAAATGTCACAGGTATATGTTGAGGATCTTTCTAGGATGAGTGATACTATAACTTTGGCTTTATTTATTAGTTCCACCTCATGGCATGTGAAAGTATTCTTCCAGAACATCCTGTACATTGTTAACTACTGATCCAAGACAGTTCAGCTTATAGACTTTAAATTTGGAAAGTACATTGAGGACATGTTGGGGATCAAGAAACTGCAATAAAACTGACATTGTGCTTGTGTAATTTAAAATGTTAATACAATGACTGACTCTCTATCTACAGAACTTTTACCTGTGAGTTCTCTAGTGTATTCAAGTATTCCCAAATGTCCAAATTATACGGCTGTCCTATGCACTGCAAAAATCACCCAGCTATCCAGTTCGGTAGCAGTTGTTTTCTCCTGCAAACTGTGGCTGGTTGGCACTGCTGGTGAAAGAACACATGTAATGTAATGCCATGTAATGAAGTAGTGACAAAACAAAACAGCTTGGTGGTGAAAAAAATAAGATGATGGAAATGAAATGAATGTCGTGTGCAATCGCCCACTCTGGGGCTGTCACTTTCCCAAAAAATCTAACTTAATGTGTTTTCGAGCATACATGCTTTTTTATTACTTCGTTATCTTTCTAAATATTTGAATACCAATACAGAATACAGCCTACGCCACACTGATTTTGTGGCTCTTTTTCACCCTAGAATCTTTCAATTACATAAAGTCAGTGGCACCATCTGCAGCAATGCATAGCATCTGTTATAAATCCAGCGTATTGGGTAATCAAGTACCTTGGTTTAAAAAAAAGACAAGATCATAATTTATGTGGAAGTAAATAGCTTGAAAATGTTTTCATATAACTTTGACGTTTTAATTATGGATTGACTGTTTTTATTTGAGCTGCACTGTAACTCTCCAGGGACATTTAATACAGAAAAAGGCGTGTTTTAATATTCTTTAAATTTAATTTCTCCTTTCTTGCAATGTCTTCGCATTGTATTGATAACTGTGTATGATATTACTATTTGTTTCTATCACAAAATTGCTGCATTCATTGTCCTTGTGTACATGATACTGTATGCTCTGCGATGTCACTTGTTAATAAAAGCCACTTAAAATGAATTACTTTGAAATTGTGCTGCATTGCTGTGCATTAACACTCAGGCTCTAAAAGGTATCAACAAACAATGATTCATGAAAGTTGACTTCTCACAGTCACTCCGTCCGCTTCTCAGAGGTGAATAAATCAGAAGAAGAGGACGCGCCCTCAGAGCCTCGCCGAGGTGATGACTCCATCTTGCTGATAATTGTACAGTTTAACCGGCAGGGCATGTTCCGGATAATTGGAAGTGCTCACCTGCTAAACGGAAATGCCTAAGCAGCAAGGTAATTCTTCCAATGTATTCTTCAAGGTGTAATCACTTTCATCTCATTTTCTGAAGTGAGCGTGTCGGTTTGTTGTTCTCACTGAGGATCGAGTAAACACTGGTGAACGTGCCTTGGGCCAAATTGAGGACAGCAGAGTGGTTTATCTTGCCCAGATCTGGGTTTACTTGTTTTCCCAAAGAAAATTCATTGAGCATGCATGGTGGTGTTATGACATCAAGGACTGAATCAGAGTCAGAGGGGTGTGTAAAAAAAAAAAAAAGGAAACAACTACTCTCTTTTACAAAGAAACACCACTGAGGTTTTCAGTTTTTAACCCTTTAAAGTATGCAAAACAAACTAGGATCCACCATTGCAAACTTAGTTAATTTTTATGGTTCTGTCATCTCTTTTAGAAGTTCAAAAACATTAAATCCTTAATATCGTTATAGCCTCAAGGTAACTGAAGTTATGCAAATCATGCCCCAATTTAATATTTTTTTCAGTCTAGGTTAAAGACAATTATTCCAATAGCAAGAATTGCACTGTTGTCTACTGCATGGCCCAAAACCATAACTGTATGATTAAAAGTCAACCTGATGACAGAATAAAACTGTTATGCTGTTATAATTGTTGTTAAACTAATAAAGTCTAAGGTTTGAACACTTTTTGAGCCCGATTTGGATGGCATAAAGCGTGATGTCTACGTGGCTGATGGTGAAAGGTTGCATCTGACCCTACCTGCTTGTTTACTTGGTGAACAATCAGAGTACAACTTGAGGAACAATATATAACAAATATGGATTGATTCAAAGGTCAGACTACATGATATATGCTCAATTCTGGCCTGAATATACAGTTGAGGGGTTTCGCGACCCCTCTGACAATGGCTGTTTCATCTTGTGCAGTGTGTGGCGGCAGTGTAGTTCAGTCTGTAAAGGCTCCGAGGGCTCGGACTGGGTTATCGGGCCAAGGGTTGGTCACATAGGCACCAATGACAACATGGCTGAAAGGACCTTAAATAGGGGGCTAGAAGGGTTAGTTCAGGAGTCCGTCCATCTAGCAAGGGCTGTTCGACGTATGTGCAGCATCTTCAATACAAAATAAATAAATAAAGGGGCAGTAAAAGTTGGTTCTGACTGTCAACATTTTTGCATCAAGGAAAGTGACAACAGTAACCGACAACCAAAGATCAGCTGGGACACCTCACAATTCCAGGGCAGAAAGTCTAGCATGTTCGAGATCCTACATCAGAGACATTAGCCAATGAGAACACTGGAAATTTTGCATGTGTGACAATAACAGATGTAAACAGACCTTAAAGTTCTTACCTTTAGAGACAGAGAAAACGTTTGAGAAGCTCTGAAAACAACTTCCGTGCCTTTAAGATACATTATAAAGGAGCTACCACCAGAATGCAAAAAAATAAACGTTAGAGAGAAGTAGCTGAGCTCGCATTTCTCATCACGCTAACATATCACTGATCATAACATCTGGCAAAAACAAATAAAGGTATAGTACAAAGCAATCTCAATACAGATATCTCTTCAGTGTCAGCCCTGCTTCTTCTGCCGGTATCAAATTGCCTTATATGCAGTTTAAGGATAAGTTTATTATTTCAGAGTAATTAAGATTACCTGGTGAAAACTGTTGTGAGTATTAAAACATGTCAGAACACTTGTTTATTTTAACAACTCTCAACTTAAAAACTGTCTCACCCCTGTGCATCGTTTCTCTAAACTCAATCTCAAATCCCCCATCTCTACCTGCTGCTGTCACTTACTGTGCATCAGAACAGATTCCTCCCATTAGGCTGTACCATGATGGATTTGTGACATCTGTTAAAGCTATTTTCCTCCATCTGCCTATTTTACCTCACACACAGCCTTGATAAGAGCACAGTGAGCTTCCCAAGACCCCCAATGGAGTCTGAACTCATTGCTCTGTAGGTGTGTAGGTGAAGAGATTTTCCACTTAGGACAACCAGATGAGCTCCACATAAAACCAGCTGCTTCTCATTTTTTATCTTCTTCTGCTTGCACGTCTTTAGCAATCATTCTCAAGTGTTCTAGTACTCCAGTAGCCTCGAGGCTCTCTTTCTCTCTGTGATGTCATTGTAACATTTATTTCTTGCTGTAATGTACTGCTCCAGCTTTGGGAAACATCTGGGACATGATGTCAAAGTGTCTAAATCTGGCTTGTTCAAAGAAAGCATCACAGCTTTAGTTTGAAAAACAATGTATAAAACTGCTGTTTTTCAGCCCAAGTATGTTGAATTTACATACCACAAGTACTTAAAAGTGATGAGAGTTTGCAAGTAGAAATATTCTTCACTGTCTGTTTAGCTGAAAGCTGTACGTCAAGTCCAAGGCCCTTTCACAGTCACAGAAAGATGATGTGTAGGCCAACAGGAATTCATGGAATTCTCGACTCTTGTACCCCTAATCCCAAGAAAAACCAACTGACACATATAGCTCCTTCGTTCCAAGGATTTTAGAAAATGCCTCAGTACAAGTCAGCTTGGCCCACAGACATGAATCTCTGCCCACCCAATCAATAGTCGAGAGGGGAAAATGTTGGTTAGGCCAATGCAGAAACAGATATTCAGAACAGAGGAACAGTTTATAGCATGTGATTTAATAGCCAGCTGACATTCAGCATTCAAAGGTATCCTGATCCCAACGAGTTGATTATTTGTTTTTATAGATCAAGAACTCTGGTGGCAGGCACATCAATCATACAAAGGGAATCAGCTGCAGCAACTGAGCAGAGTAATCTGAAAAGATGCACTGACATGCTACATGTTACAGACAAGAATATAAGCCAAGAAACGTCATGTCTTCTTGAGAAATTTTCAATGACTTCTTGTGATTTTCCGACAAAAGAGGTCAGGTAACATCAGCCTTTTGATTTTCAAAGTAGCTCTTGACATGCTTTTTAAGCCAATGCATGGACACAGCCATATTGTAAACAAACCTAAACTACTAACAGACAGAGGGGCAGAGTTGAGGCAGAACTGAAGGCCTCCTGACCAATAGTAGGGCCCAATAAAATCTGTTATTTTTTCCCAAAATTCTGTTTTAGGTTTTCTCATATCCCGTTTTAATTTTTTGAGAATTTGGTTTTTAGTATTTTTTGCAAAATTAACCCCGAGACACAGTATAAAGTAATAAAATATAATCACTCACTCTCCAGGTGGTCCTCACATGTATCTTTACAGGTCCAGTCAACAGTATGTCGACAAAATTTGCAGAACATTTGATAACTTGACACATGATAATCAATGGGAAACTGCTCTGCTTTGTACTTTGGAGTTAACTGGAAGTTTTGTAGCTTCTTTGCCAACTTAGCCGGTGTCTCAGGCAGCTGCTTCGACAAGTTGACATTAATACTGGGGGGAAAAGGAGGGTGAGAGGAAGTGAAGCATGCATTGTCCACATCATTAGTGACCCCCTTGAGCATTTTTCAAGAGAAACATTCCTTTTTAGTAAGGAAAAAAAAGCATTTTCGGAAATGTCGGCCATTTCCTTGATATTCCACTTTTATGGTGAATTCCGTGATTCAGTCAGTGATTGCAGATTTTATAGGGTCCTTCAATGGGGACACCAAGCGCCATTGAACCATATCAATCATGCCCTTAACTATCCAGAGCCAGAAATCCCTAAAAAATATATTTTTACGTGAGGGCAATTTAGGTGTATAGTCTCAACTCATAGCCCAATTCAGTTATAAAATAATAAACTTCGACATGTGGCTTCAAAACTCCAAATTTGTAACCTGTATTTTTCTGCATGAATTTGCTTAGAATTTAATAAGTTAATGCATCATAAATGGCTTTCTGTAATATCTTTGTATCAGCCTTCAACAGCAAAATTTTGAACAGAATAATTGTGTAGGAAGCCCCACAATGTGCTTGATAATTGAATGAAATAAACTTTTTTTTTTTTTTAAATAATTGAAATTCCATGACAAACTGTGACAAAAATACATCAGAATACAAGCAATAATAATGAGATGGCCTGATCTGGTCATGATGAAAAGCAGCCTGAAAGCACAAAAATGTTATTTAGCTTATTAGAAACCAATGACAACCTTTAGCACAGGAATCTATAAGTGATAAAGGACTCCCAAAAGATTGGGAGTGGTGAGAGTTAACAATGGCCCACCATTATAAAGAAAAAGACACCTCCATTGTGAAGTGACTCCATTGTTAGCTGCCCATTAGTCTCTGAAAGAGGTTCTTGATATCAGTATCTCATGTAGAAGCATGGAGCTACCACTCAGCTCATTATTTTCTAGCAGCATCACCTTCCTTAGCTCCTTGCTGCCCACTCTGCAAACACCAGCAACTGCAAATACACACACACGCATTTTGACACCGTCAGACTGTTTCCTGAGGCCGCTCTGCCGTGGCTCCTACTTCTTTTAATCGCCTACAGATATTATAAGCCAGCTGGGTTTCTGCCGTTTTAAATAAAGTAATTGTAGTTTTGATCCTGGGTCGTTAACATTTTGAGCCGCCTCTGGCTATGGCAGCAATAAACCTAATTGTCCCTGCTGTGGAAATTTGGCAAAAATCAAACCCCTTTAATTATATCAAGTGTTTAGTCGCTGCATGTGTTCAGTGACTGTGACTCCGCTGCTTTCTTTCCCCAGCATGCCGAGCCAGCGCAGACAACTCTATGTCTGGCATCGTGTCTCTTTCCTCACCCCTGGACGACCTCCTGGACCCTGTCAGTCCAAGCTTCCCCAGTCAGCGGTGACTTTAAAAGACAGAGAGCAACATTTATGTCCCCAATCAGGGACGACAAGCAGATGGTCGGCTGTTGATCTATCATACCACTGGAGCTCTTACTGCTGTCAGATCAGCTCCGGTTAGCCGTGATGAAGAGGAATTATGTGCCCATTGCGGTTCCAGCGGTCCCACAGTGGCTGGATGTAAATTCCCTGCGTATGAGTGACTGGCACTTTAGGACAGGACATTATGGCTGTTGGTATTGACAGAACAGGATTTATGAAGCGATCAGTATTTGACCAAACTGTGGAGGAGGGACAGGAAGAAAAATGGAAATTGGACAGCATTTTAGACACCTGGAAATGACACAAAAGCCCAAAAGCCCATATTAATTATTTTTAAGTGCATTCACTTTAATCCTCAAAGAGATTTTTCCGTCTACTTTATTTCCCCAGAAGGGAAACTTATTCTATGAGCGCCAAGCCACTTCAAACTTGAGACATGCAAGCTTCTAAAACCCAACCTTTGTAGAGCAACAAACAATATTAAAAAGAGACTTTTTCTTGTGTTAAAGATAAGTTTCAAGGTAATGCAATTACAGGAAAAGTGCTTAAACATCCTTGTTTATAACCTCTTTTTGTTGTACTTAAAGCTCAGTTAAATAACTGCATGGACTGGCATGATCTGTTTAATTCTAAGTTTCATTCTAATGACTGAAGGCGTTTTCTTCATGAGTTACATAAATAACAATGCCAACAAAATCAAACTCATATTATGTTCTGAAATGTATTCAATCTCATCACTCCTACACAACAGCTGATATTTCAATGTACAGTAAATTCAGCTCTATCTGGTGTAAGATTTGCTTCCAGATAGGCCTGAAAAATGTTTAACTGAACTGGATTCAGCCCAAAAAAAGTGTGCCTGGACAAGTTGGGTAAATCAAAAGAACTTCTGTGGATTTGTAAGGGCATTTTCTTTTTCATGGAAAATCATTAACAGCAAAGTAACAGCTGCTGCGTGAGTGGTTAAATAGAATAATTCTTGCTTACGTCAAGAAACAAAATTGTGGTTTTAACTCAAAGGAGTAAATGACCAGCTAGTCAAAGATTTAGCCTTTGAGAGTTTTAGAGAGGGCATGGGCAACATTGTTTTTTTTCCACAGGTTAATAAAGAATATTAATTTGGGATCTAAGGAACATGTTTTTCAAATTCCACATATCAGGCATTTGTTGTCTACAGTCCTTTAAACACATGCAATCCTTGAATTTATGGAGAAATTCTGGGAAACCTTACAAGAAAATTCCCTGACTTCCTTGTTCACTCTTGTCCCTCACAAGCAGGAATTTTTCCTGCAGTTGCAGTTTCCTGGTTGCTCACTTCTGGAGAGCACACAGAGAAGCACGCTTGGGGCTAGCTGTCTCTCGCCCTCTACTTAATTGTAAAATCTCATTTATATTTAACAGCAAATGTTCAGATGTTTACTTGTATAGAAGGTGACACACCCACAGACTCTTCAGTAGGTTTTCGGTGGTTCATGGCTCAACTATTGTCTACATCTTCAAGACAAGATTTTAGACAAGCACATCTTTGGCCACAAACCTTTTTCTGTTGAAACAACATGAGAGTTGGATTTAAAGGTGGAAAATTGGAAAGTCACCAGCGCTGCAGGCCAAAACTAATGCACAGGGCATGCAATAAGGCGGTTGATCCCTTAATCACATTAACATATTAACTTTAACACATAATTCTTTTTAAGCTTTTATTTATTTATTTATTTTGCTTTCAATAGGATTTCAGTAGGACTAACTCTGACTTTTATTGTTAGCATGATTATTGTTTGCACTGCAATATTGATCAATAAATAATAATAATAATATCTGTTAAATACATGGAGTTACTGTATCTGAAATACACTAAGAAAGTTGTTCACCTCAAAAATTTGATTCGGTTCATTGTGATTTATATGATGTCTTGTGCACACAAGTCTATCAGACAAATATTAGACACTGTTTACTGAGGAGACTTTGAGTTTGAGCTTGTCAGCTGTAGAAGAATCGTTGTGAAGGATGCAAGACATGTAGAGAAAGACAGAGGGGGAGAAATGTCATGGAGGGATGTGGAGAGGAGTGGGGTCGACAGGTTTGATTGAGCTGAAGAAGAAAGAGGGGGAAGAGGGGAGGACTGAGAGATGTTCAGTCAAAACCTGAGACGTGACCTGACAGGAGGAGATGAGCTCGAAGAGGGGTAGAGCGAGCAGGCTGAAGGCCCTTTTTCCCTGCCGACTCCCCTCAAATCTGTAACAATCCCTTTCTCTCTTCTGATGGCTCCCTTTGGAATAATACAAACCAGGCAGCTTAAGAAGTGAAAGCCTCAAACAGAGAAAAACAGATGGCATTTTGGATTGAAGATAATTCTGCTGTTATTATATTGTGCCACTGATAAAACTACAAAGCAGCTAATGGAGAATAACTGTGACATGAAAGAAGAGCAAAGAATACAAATGAGGCACTTTTCTGTTCCTGCAGAAAATCTCAGCTGCTCTTAAAGTGTTTTGTGGAGAAAATGAGCTGCTGAAAAACACTCATCCCTTTTTGAAGACTTTCCATCGATTAAACGGCGTCAGCTATCATAAAGGTGTCACCGCCTTATGCTAAATGATTCCTAAAATCAAAATGGAGCCATTGTAGGTAACTGTAGGATTTATTGGCCCTTCGAGCATTAAAAAGACACCCATGAAAACATGAAGCATTTTGACATGATGCCAAAACTTCAGCTGATGACAAATAAGCTGCTCTCCTTTTAATACCAATCTGGTTTTACAGCACAGAGGGGTTAAGACTATAAAAATTTACTTATCTTTTTTGTCTTTTACCCCGAGAGGGATAAAAAAGAAGAAGTGCCCTCTGTTTTACTAATGTTTGCATTTTAAAGCTGCAAGCAACTCTATATTTTCAGTCAAAACCAAACTGACTGTTCAATATGAAGCTTTTTGGTATCAAATTGTCAGCAAAAAGAAACAAGCAACCACTTGAATTTTAGGCTGTTGAAATATATGACTGACACGGAGTTCAAACCAGATACCTTTATGCTGGGAGGCACGCGTATCTGCAGTACTACCTTGCCATCCTCATTTGATTTTTATTTCATATCATTGTTTTATATAAAAATATTTAGCAAATGGTTACTTTACAAATTTTATACCTGTGCTCTTTGGCCGACTGTTTAATTTTTTCTTACTACCACTTAATTAAATTCAAAAAGGGCTTTAAGGGCATGAATGTTGTATGGCATGAATGTTGTATGGCATTATTAATTTAAAATATATAGAATTGATTTACTAAAATTAAAGAAAAAGAGATAATCATTAGGATATATATTAGTTGCATTTTGATTGTTGGGGTAAAAAAAATAAATACAGGAAAAATAATGAGAGTGAGCATTTCTTACCCTTCCCCCTCCTGCCCTGTCCAAGACATTTTAGGGTCCTTTATTTATTTATTATTTTTTTTTTTTTTTTTCTTAAAAGCAACTGACCCTCTGAGGTTCAGCTGCTCTTAAGTTCAAGTATCCCCTTGTGTCACTAAGGTGCTCCAACACAGTCAGCAAAACTCAGATCACTGACCGCAGCCACTAAACACACTCAACTGGAACTGTGTGTGTGTGTGTGTGTGTGTGTGTGTGGGTTGCATGTGAAGCAGCAAAGCAGAATTTGGAGCTGCGCCTAGGGCTTCCTCTCTGTGTCCTTGTGGATATCTTTCTTCCTGCCTTATCATGCCCTCCCTACAAATCCATCCTTTATGGCCCCAACTTCCCCTCAATACAAACTTAAACTCCTGATAAGCTAAAAATGACAGAGTTTGGATAAGAAACTATTCATTTTAATATATTAAGATAGTATTAGTTTGTTGATTTTGATTTTAAAAAGTAGAAAAAGCGTGCTCAGAGGTAATCAATTTTATTCAATTTAATTCAAAAGAAAATTATTGATATTAACATTTTAGAACAGCATTGCCAAAGAATTTCATGAAAACATAAAATGAATTTATGAAAAGGCAATGATAAATAATGATGTAAGACATAAAAGGATTATTTTTGATAACATAAAATAAATTACAGTAATGAAAAAGTTCAAATTATATGCAAAAAAAAATATGTGTCTGTGTTTATACGTGCATATGTATAAGTATTTATGCATACGTCTGTGGTTGTGAGTGTTCTTGTTCCATTGGTTTTTCCTTAAATCCTTACACAAATTCATAAATCAAATACACCTTTGCAACAATGTCACAGTTTTATATGTGCCCACATCAATATGTGGGATTTTCTGGGAATTTTTTTGTTGCTGCTGGGCATAAACCTAGCTCCAAAATATTTTACAGGAAATGAAAGAAAATCTCCACTTGAATGAATACTCTATTGTCCCGATAACAAGTGGGTTTCTTTTTTGTACTTTTATCTGTTTAAATTTTGTAAAACCCACTCACCAAGATGGAAGGTGACCCATAGCCGTTTTATGAAACCAAAAAAAATCATAAAACTACAAAGGTTGTGCCGGACAAATATGATATAGTCTGAGAGAGTGTGCTATTTTGGTACAGTAATCCTCTCACACCACCTAATAGTTATGAAATATGTGGGGCAGTGGAACTCTTTCTCTACCTGCTGGGTGTCACAGTGGGGTCAGAGTCTGTACTCCTTTGGGCGCCAGCTTTTTCTGTCTCTATAGCCAGTTTGTTGTCGTTGAGTCCGCACCACATCTGGACTTTTCTCAGTGAAGGATCTTTTGCAGAGCTTAGGTAATCCGTCAATTTTAAGCCAGATATATTCAGAAGTGGGTGCTGATGACCTTGTGCATCTTTGTTAGAGGGAAAAGAGAGCTGAAACAAAGCAACTAAATGAAGTAGTGTTGAGTCATAATACTCAACAAAAAGCTGTTTTTATCTTAGAGGCAGTCCACATGGAGAGAAATTTAGGCGTATCTGCACAATTTTTCTTTATCGTATGGGCATTTCTTAAGCACAAATATAGCGTTTTGGGTGTTCAATAACAGTCATTTTAGAGTAAGTCTAAAATTGTGTGTGTGTCACATACACACATTTTTAGAAGCAATGATGTCTCACTTGTACCTCATGCGCTAACTGCAACAACAGAAACAATGGCGCAATGCAGTGTTGCATTGCGCAATGCAGCAACATTACCTTCTCTAAACCGTGAGCAACAAGAGGACACGAAGAACAGCATATGTCATTGTTTGTCGACATATCTCATGATCTATGCGCATGCTCCATGTCTTTTTCTCCGGTTTTGGTGTATGTCTGCAGCAGCGTCACAGCACCACCTACAAGCCTGGCATATATACTACAACATTTTCTGTGTTTTCATGTGGACGGATGTATATCTTGACACACTGCCAGTTTTACAGTGCTCTTTTTAAACAAATACATATTTGTTTATATATGGTATAGACAGTGTCTTAGTGTGTTGCCTGGTTTATTACGTGTTGATGTGTTGCTCAATACTCCACATAAGGGCTTGTCAGCAGTGTAACTTTTATTCCACTCCTGCTTTGCATGTTTGTATATAAGAACCAACAGCAACTAATGAATGCATTGTCTTGACTGGAGCTGATGAATAATGAGCAGCAGTTAATCAAACTGAAACAAAGGTGAAGAGAGAGTGTTCCACGAAAGGGATAAATGTACAGCCACTGAATCAGCCGAGGCAGAGGATGTGTTATGTTTGCAGATGTTTGGCCACTGAGTGACATGAATGAGGAAGTGCACCCCTGGTATCTTGGCAAGTGGATTTGATGAATTGGTTCATCTGCTGCAACCGTTCTATCACAAATAAGACGCATATCATTCCTGTATACATTACTCCAAGCACTCGGCTTGTGGTTTGTATGGATTTAATGTGTTGTTACAGAATAATCCAGAATGTAACACGCATGGTGCATGGCACATTCTGATGAGGGGCACATTATGTTACATGCATAGGCTTCTGCATCAGATTAGTACATGAACTTTTGGAGAAGGATACAGCGTACATTTTACACAGAAGAATAAATCAAGCTTCTCATCCATGAAAGTTAACATTAAAGAACTTAAAACTGCATTTTATGGTGACTATATTTAAGTGAGCTTCTTGTTCTTCTTTCTGAAGTCCTCAAAGAGTATGAGCTTTTAAACCCCTTCACAGTTGAATCACTCATCTTATAACTGGCAGAGATCAGAGTGTGGAGTTATTAGGTGCTGCTGTCTGGAGAAAACAGCAAACATCAGAGCTGAGCGCCTGTATGAACAAACTCAATTGACAGTTCAGATTAGCCGCATAAGGGCAAGAACAAAGTCTGCAAAGTCTTTTTTATCTTTTAAGATCAGGAACAAGATGCAATCGACACCGAAAGTTACAGACACCGCTCGAGAGTCTGACAAGAAGAAATAAAGTTTACATCATACTGTGGTGGGAGGTAAGCTGATGGAGCCAGAAATAAGAGAGTATACTGCAGGAGATGATTCAGGGAGGGAAATTCCTTTTTTCTATTAGTGAAGAAAATGACACTTCTCGTTTTTATATATTGATATTTGCTTGAACTCTATTCTCGGCTTCATTCCTTTATGAGGCATACAGTTCGCAGACAGCGCTAGATAGAGTATTGCCTCAAAGTAATTGTTAAAATGATGGCGATCAAACTACTTTTTGACTTTTCTAACCATTCTTGATGTACAGCTGTGTCTCAACTTATGGATATGTAAGTCTAGAGCATGGGATTTCCACATGGTGTTTCAGGACATATCTGTGCACTGAGGCAAATCTAGGTCAGTGTATTTTATGGAGCATTGTTAAAGCTGTATAACAATTAATGAATGTTGTTTTACTTTATTCTATCAGTACTTTAGTACTTGTTATAATTGGTAAATGGATTGAGTTTATACTGTATTACCCTTTTTTCACTACCCAAAGTGCTTCAACACCCTTTCATGATCACATTCACTCACTGGTGGGTCTAAGTTTCTATGTATAAAGTCCATCAGCATTTGTCAACACATCCTCTCTCTTTCATACCCATTGACAAACCTCTGACGCAGCAGTTGGAGCAACTTGGGGCTAGGTGTATTGCCAGAGAACACATTAACATGTGACTGCAAGAATTGGGCTCAAACCACAACTTTCTGATTTTTGGTAGATTATACTACCCGACTTATCCAGCAACATCCTGATAATAAAAAATCGTCATGAGAACATAATCTTTCAGATTTAACAGAATTTAAGAGAATTATAACATTTTGGTGTCCCTTATACATTAGTTCATGTAATTCAAAAAAAGGGACCCATCCAGTTTAAATGGATAAAGTCAAACCAGTTCATCACAGACAATTGTCCAAAGTCAGACGAAAAGCCCTTAATGCTCTCTCAAGAATGGCCTGAATAGACATTTGGAGGAACAGACAGATAACCCAGAAACACATCATCTCTGGCCCCAGGTATCTATGGCAGAAGCAACAAAAACAAAGGCCAGTGTATCTTCTACTCAGAATAAAATTAACTGACAATATCTGCCAGTTAAATTTCTTATGATGAGATGCAACACCTTAATAACTGACAAATCTAATTTAAGTACACTGAGTGAGTAAAATGTGCTCACAACATTAAAAGAATCTCCAACTGATCTTGATTCATGCAGGTCTTTTTAGCATTTTATTTCATGGACCAAGATCTTAATCAAGCTTTATTAGGTGTATTTGGTGTAAAATTAGATACTTTTGGTAGTGAAGGACCAATTAACTTAATTAAATTAGAGTTTTAGTGCAAAGTGTGGGAACATTTTTGAGAGATGATTATGGATGCATATATTTGATAAATCTAGGCCATGTTTTACTGCTATGTCTGTCACCACCAGATGCTCCAACTAATGGAGCCAAGACGTCCTGCTTAATAATCAGACAGAAACTTTAGGTGTGAACACTAATTTCTCAGCACCTGCTGTTGTTTTTCTGTCTCCTTCAGGATGCTGATAGTTTTCTGTACCTCTGACAAACTCACTTTCGCTGATCTGGGCACAATTTTTTCTTCTTCTTTTAACCAGAATTGTTTATTTTGTGCCAAAAATGACGACAACAAACATCTAAAAAATGATATTACTGAACATGAAAGTCTTTAAAGCATCATACATACATTTCACATTTTCAACAGGGAGATCTCAATCAAAACAGCGACAACAGACAAAGCTTAGAGACATGCTGCTCAGCTCTTCCCACCTCCACTGTTTACTGTGGTGTGGCAATGCAGCATCACAGACTGTTGTCCCGTGTGTGCAGACTGCTATGACTATTAAATAGGTTAAATAGTCATACAGGCACAAAAAATAGTGTCTGATCTGTCCATTATTTTTAATTCTTGAGAGGGCCTTAAACTTTGTTCAACTATGATACACATTCACTAGTGTTGATTAACACTCTTAAAGGAAATGCAGGATGTCAGTGGGGCACACAATTTATCAACATGTCACTGCTGTAAGTATGTGTTTAGGGACATATATAGAATTGTCTTGATAAGTCCCTTCAGGTTAAATAAAGTATAACCTATCTTGTCTACAAATGTATTTTTTGAGGACTCTATTCAAAAAAACTGCACTCAGTAAAGTGTATTTACAAAAATGTAAACCAGCATTAAGCAATTTTGCATTATGAGGGAGAAAAGTTGAATGAAGAAAACAGCAGCCACAAGCTTCTCACAAGGCATTCTGGTATCTGGGGATGGGAAAAAAGCAACGGTTCAAGCCTAGAGCTGGTTATGACCAGTATGAGGTGCTCATTCAGTTTGCTTTTTAGTTTAAGAATTCTCTTATCAATGTTCTCAGTTTCTTTCTGTCTTTCTTACAAATCAATGATGTCATACTCTCACAAGAGGCAGTCGATACAAGTAATAGCAAAGGAGTCAAGGAACTAATCATGGCTGACAGTGCGCAAAAGAAGTCTGAAGTAAGGCTTAATTTTACAGAAAATATTGGTGCCAGCATGATGCAAAACATCTGTGTATGATTGATCTCAAACAAGGATGAAAACACTAGCAAAATACTGAAACCACTGCATCTTGTCATGGCGGCTCTGTCATGGCAAGGTGTAACGAATAGACAATGACTGTTACAGCTATGAAACCAGAATGGCTTTGAACTTTTTTGGAAATATCAAAAGTAAAAAACTACCAAATAAACTTGTTTGTACTTTTGGGGAGTTCTATTGATAGTTATGAAACTCTGGTGCAACCCGAAGAACCAAAATCTGTTCAGTCTGAAAACAGAGGTCTCAGTTCGTGTCCAAGCAAACCAGAGTTCCATTAGCGGTGGGTGTGAAAGCCACTTAAACAAACAAGACAAGTGAACCACAAAAACAGTGCCTTTTGGATTTAACTTGGCCAAATACAACAACAGTAAACAGGCTAACATAGAGTTCACAGACAACATCAAGCAGATTGTGGCAAATGTTAGCATTGCTAATACTGTCAGCCTCCAGTCCTCTTAAAAGTTTAAGATCTACAATGCGGTATATGGTCAAACCCAAATGCAGCTTTCCTTTAACCTTTAAATTTTAGCTCAACAATGTTACTGCTTGCAGACAGTTCTGTATTCCCAGGACACAGTGCAACAACAGGGCCCCAACTTGCATCTGACAAAGAGAAGTGTGAAAGGAAACCAAACCAATAAAAAATTGTAAAACGGCTACAGCACCTTCCCAAACCAAACAGGGTCTGCCATATTTTATATGTGGACACGACCTTAGACATTCACTATACTTATACAGATACTACAAACCAAGGGTATAAATCTGTATCCATCTGCTGCTTTGCTTTTGCAAAGCTGACTGCAGGGATTTGCTCCCATCCAGCCACAGAGCCATCAGCCTGCTCCATCCCTGATGTCGGCTGATGTTGGGTGATAAGGTCTGGCCGGCAGTCCGTGTTACAGTTTATCCTAAAGGTGTTGGACATGGTGGAGGTCAGAGCTTTATGCAGGCCAGTCAACATCTTCTTCATCAAAAGGGACCTACATCTCTCTATACTTGTTGCAGGGAAATTGTCAGGATTAGAGAGGAAATGCATCACCCCAGTCTTCAAACATGAAGTAACAAACACAATTGCATGCTGTGGTATCAACATTTGTCTCTGTTAGGACTGAGGGGGTCCCGTCTAAACGACTGCTAACAGCCTCAGACCAAGAGAACAAATATTGTGTGACAATTCTTTTAACTAGAGAGTTCAGATCATCGTGTAGAGAGATTTACCTCAAAGAAACAAACACCAAAGTCCTTGTTGGATAAACTGAATAAGCTGGGTCTAACTTGCCTTTTAGACCCAATCTCGACTAAGCTGTTAAAGGAGGTCTTTCCCTTAGTTTCTCCATCCTTGTTGGAGACAATCAATATATCTTTATCAACAGGCTTCGTGCCACAGTCCTTTAAAGTAGTTGTAATCAAACCTCTTCTTAAAAAACCTACCCTCGATTCTGTCATATTAGCTAACTACAGGCCTTTATCAAACCTTCCATTTACTTCAAAGATCCTTGAGAAAGTTGCTGCTAATCAGCTATGTGACTTGGGGTACTATTTGATAAGGATTTTTCCTTCAACTCCCACATGAAACAAATTTCAAGAACAGCATTTTTTTCATCCTTGTAACATCACTAAAATCAGGCCTATCCTGCCTTAGAGCAATGCTGAAAAGCTAGTCCATGCTTTTGTTACGTCTAGACCAGATTATTGTAATTCTCTTCTATCAGGCTGTTCCTGCAAGTCGTTTAAGACGCTTCAGCTGGTTCAAAATGCTGCAGCACGTATACTGGCTAGAACTAGGAGAAGAGATCACATTGCTCCTGTTTTAGCTTCTCTGCATTGGCTTCCCATAAAATATAGAATAGAATTCAAGATTCTTCTTCTCACTTATAAAGCTCTCAGTGGACAGGCACCAATTTATCTTAAAGAGCTGGTAGTGCCATACAACCCCTCTAGCTTTAGTTCTTAATTTAGTCCACTTGTCTCTGCCCACCTCCCTTCCTCTGCCCACACACCCAACACAGCTTTGTGTGGATGGCTGTTCGTCATGAGACTTGGATCCACATTCAAGATTTCCTACTACGAAACAGACTTTTTTTCTTGCCGCCATGATGGCTTCATGTTTGGTTTTGGATGTATGTATGCACATGTGTACATTATACATGTATATGAATCCATGCATATATACTGTATGTATCCATAAATTGAAGAGTTTGTCTTCAGCCTTCTCTATTGTAAAGTGTCTTGAGATAGCACCTGTTATGAGTTGGCGCTATACAAAGATTGATTGATTGATATTTTGGGTTTTCAACAGTAAAGTTTTGTTGTTGAAATTTAGTGACTTTGACTGGGCGTTTGTTGCCCATCAGAGGCTTAAATTTGTGTCTTTTTATCATCGGCTTGACTCTAATTGGCACCATAAAATTATTAAATAGAAAGACATCTTTACATTTTGAAAACTCTCATTTTTAACTGAGAAGCTATAGTAATTACACAATGACTATAAAGCTATAAATCAACTGAGATGAAGCTAATTATTATATTCCCCAAAAATATATCTTGCAACAATTAGTTGCCATTTGATGAACACACAAAAGACTGAAATTGTTTCTCTTTCCTTTTTACCAAAGAAACTATTTCCACTTCTAGTTACAGTTTTGAATATACTGATCTATCTGCTGCTGAAGTCTGTCAACACATAGTTACATGCTGGCTTGAAATAATTTCAGCCATGACCCAACTCACATCCATCTTAAAATTTAAATTGGAAGAGGTGGGAAAAATGAACCCATCTACCATGTTAGGACATAAAGACCACTTCTACTAAAATCTTTTATAGTTCCAAGCTGTTAACATATCAATTCCTGCAGTACTGATAGACATTTTAACATAGAGTGTATATGCATAGTGATGCAGCAATTAGTGCTTGTGCCTCACATCATGCATGGGTCATCTTTGGTTCTCCAACTTTCTCCCACAAACCAAAAACATGCTGGTTAGATTAACTTGACTTTAAGTCATCGGTTCTCAAATTGAGTGGCAGGGCAGACTGGTGCACCTTCAGGTAAGTGAAGGTGTGCCTTGAGGATTAGTGCAGCCACAAGTTATAATCACAACTGCACAACAGTTAATGATACTGTCAGTACCTCAGGTGCACAAATTTCCATATACAGACAATATTAGTTAATACATGAAAAAAATGCAAGACTAATAAAATCATCATGCCAAACACTCTCCCAATTACAACTTTTTATTTTTTACCACTGCTCAGGAAATGTTTTACGACTTGATCTACTCTCAATCTGCACTTCTCTGGGTGCTCAAGTTCAAAACCACAATTGCCTTCAGATGTGAGTGTGTATCGTATTTAGGTTGCATCTTGGTTTTCTCTGATATGACGCACGCTTCCACTTCTGACACATTCATACACACTATATTGCCACACCTTCTAGCCAGACAAATGCACACACACACAGGTCTGATCATGATGAGTGTTGGCTGAGTGCAGACCTGCTGCTGGGGGACAGACGAGGCCAATTTGTCTGCTGTGATCCAACAGCAGGAGCTGTCACTCACACAGATACAGAGAACACACACACACACACACACATACACATATATCATATCTGGCGGCTCTGCACTAAACCAGCAACACAACTTCACTGTCATCCTCTCAAGCAGAAGCTAAGATAAGAAAATGTACTGGATGTAAATGTAATAATCTCTGCTTATTTGAATGTGTGGCCCATTATTCATAGTTCAGGGTTCCAATGGCTTAAGGCAAGTTAAATTTAGACTTTTTAAGACTTTTTTTAATGCCACTTGAAACTCGCCAGCCACTTCATTCAGAGCACTTGTACAATATAACGTGACTAATACAACTTCTACCTTTACAAATGTAATAATGTTGAATTTTGATTGAGACTGTCAGAAAGATATTTAATTACTGGTGTTAGAATTTGCAGTGGTGTTGGATTGGACTGGACATGAGATGGGCGGAATGATGTTTCCAGTTTTCTGCTTTCATAATGATCATAGCTGCCAACACTCCCGTTTTTCCCGGATTAGGCCCATCTCCCACCGCCCTCCCGTTTTCTCACTGGAATCCCCGTTAATTTTACAAGCCAAAACTTTGTTAATAATAATAAGTGCACAAAAACAAAGGTTTTATTTTTAAAGCTTAGACTGGAAGCCACCAGAAGCTGCCGCAGCTCCGTTAGTTTGACAGAAGCTGAAACACATGAAAATGTTTTTAACTGTAAATAAAATTGCACATTTTCCAGCCTACGTCAGACAGTTCAGAGTTTACAGATAAAAAGCTGCTGTGTTTCTACCAAAGTGTTAAACTGTAATATTCATGTTTTGTTGTTATAAAATTAAAAACATGAAAAAATAAATACCGCGTAAGAGAAAACACTTGGTACCCCCCACTCCACCCCCTACTTTCCAACTTAAATTATGGCAGGTATGATAATGATCTATGTGTGCCACCTGCTTACTATATATTTGTATATATATACTATATATACTACATAAATGGCATATTAAATTCTGGGCTGTTCCATGTCCCATGAACTGCGATTCCACATATCTGGCACCAATAGCGGACATGCAGATCCAGTTTTTTTGTTTTCGTGGTCTGGTTGAGGCTCCCATAAAACATTTAAACAAACAAGTCTTTTTCAGCATTCGAAACAAGCTGCTCTGAAAAGTACGGGGCTAATCCAAACTTGCTGGTGTATGCTGTCTTGTCGGAACTACATGCAAACGAGTGGGAAATGTTAGAGTCTGGAAACATTGCACAGAATAAGTCTCCAACTCCCTCATTTGATTTGCATGATTGGTGTTTTGACACCACAATACCTCAGCTTTCAGCGTAGGCATGCACCCGAACATTGTCCGGAGATTTGGTGCTGCTGCCACGGTTATTGATATCAGAGATGGGGGTGGAGGCACAGCAGAGATGAGAGTAGAGCAGAACTGGGAATTGTCATTTGTTGACAGCTTGATTTTGAGGATTTGTGTTTCATGCTGTGCATGTGGGACTCCACTGCCTTGATTCCCATTATGCCAATTTTGAAACATTTCTTGCTCAAAATACACCGTGCCTCGTATGAATTGCCTGGTATTGGTTTCAGCCATCCAGGGAAATCTTTGATGGACAGCCAATTTTGTTAAACATGCACTTTCCTATGCATAACGTACAACATGCACGTACATGTCATTTTTTTTGTTGGGTCCACTCTGGTGATTGCGTCATGTGGCTAATTTGGCAAATTACTTTCAAAAAATAAATATTATCTTTTAATTTTAGTTTGGAAACTAATAATCATATAATCATACTTACTATGTGTTAACATTTTTCAGAATTTGAAGGTTGATTTAAGATCTCTCCAGTGTGCAGTAAACCGCATTTATATTTATAATATCTCAAATTTTCCATTTGTAACATATCAAACATGTACATAACCATCGTATTTGTATTTAAAATACCTCAAATTTCCTTCTGTAAAATATCAAACATGTACATAACCACTGTAATTACCACTTATAAACTATATATTTTTTTAATTTTATTTTTTCATTTCTAAGTTTCTTTCTTATATTTCTTCTTTGTATCCTGCAGCTGCTGTAAATTTGGAATTTCCCCCTGTGGGACTAAAAAATTAGTATCTAATCTAATCTCTAATCTAACCTAAGTCATTTTAATGCAAATTAAGGCCTTATTTCTAGACTTGGGAATTCAATGCCTTTTATGACTTTTTAAGGATCCACGAGAACCCTGTAGTTGTGTGTGTTTCAACTGACCCTCAGTGTGTGTCCCTGTGTGGCAACATTAGGGGGTGTTAGTGCAGACAAATTATTCTCAAAGTACACTCTGTTGCCTGAATGGCCAACATGCTGCAAACATAAAGAGACATCAAAGAACAACAGAGGAAACACAGACACATAAAAACTCTCTGTAAAGTCAAATAATATTACAATGAAAAAGCAAATGAGCTCAGGCCACATAACATCAAGGCACTAATAACCATTAAAATCATAAAGATAGTCAGCAAAACAACATTAACAAGGAGGAGGGAGAATAGTAAAGAAGCAAATAAAGGAAACAAAAGAGTCATCAAACAAAGAAATAATGGGGGAAAAAAACCCAGGAGAAAGTCAAGACTAAATGAGATGCAAAGGAAAGGAAAACAACTAAATGGAGAAGAATTCAATTAAGAAAGCGTTAAAGAAAGTTAAGGGGTACAAGGAGGACAATAAATGACTGGCATACTGCCATACCAGACAGGGAAAGTGCAGTAGGTTCAAGAAGAAGGACTGGGATGTCTTCTGCTGTGTGATTGGTAGAGTTTTATCTCTTTAATGGTCCAAGTGCATGTTTTGTGATAATATTTGAACTCCTTTATGTTAAACAAGAGTTAACATTTGTGTCAGGTTTGGAGAAAATATCTTTAAGGTCTGTTCAGTGATGTTCTTGGCATGTCAAATAAAAAAAAAAAAAGAATTGGGCGAGTATGACACATTCCTCCTTAGAAGAGAGAGCAGAAGCTTTGAAAATATCCCTACCTTTATTTGTAACTTTCATGCTAATGTCAGAGTGAGCATTCATGCAAAGATTGAAGGAAATCCTGACAGACATCTTAAGATATCTCTAGTGTAGGATGAAAAGGAGGTACAATAAGCTTGACATTTCATATAAACCTACAACTCTCATAATCTGATGGGTATTTGTGTGAGGTTTGCAATAAATCAGTTAAGAAAATATTGTGTTAACTTGTGAGGGGTGGACATTAGTAAATTGACCATGACCATTGATTGACAGAATCTAAAGGGTTCATCCTTAAATCAGAGTGGACAGTTGTAAAATTCCATCAATCCATCCATCCATCATCCACACCACTTGTTTCTTTGGGGGTCATGGGAGCTGGAGCCCATCCCTGCTGACATTGGGCGAGAGGTGGGGAACACCCTAAACCCGTCGCCTGCCAATCTTAGGGCCACATAGAGAGATGGACGACCATTCACTCGCACACTCATACGTCAGGGCAATTTGGAGACACCAATAAACTAAATGATCATTTTTTTGGTCTGTGGGAGGATGCAGAGTGCCTGGAGACAACCAATGCATGCACAGGAAGAACGTGCAAATGCCACACAGAAAGGCCCTGACCAACAGGGGGATCAAACCAGCAACCTTCTGGCTGTGAGGCACGTGCACTACTTGCTGTGCAGTTGAAAAAATTTTAAGGAAATTCCACAAAGCTTTGTTATGTTGTCACTTTATGTTGCATTTATCCATTAGAGGTAAAATGGTCTTGATATTTGAATCTTTGACCAATGATCTGAAATATCCAATCATTCCCTCCTGAAGTCAGAGTGGACATTTGGGCAATGTTTGAAGAAAATATCTTTAGCCAATCTTCAGATATTACGTTCACCAAAAAGGAATAAACATGAAGCCTAGTGACCTTGAACTACAAGATTTGAACAGTTCATGCTTGAATCACAGTGGACCTTGGTGTAAAATTCTGAGTTAATCTCTCAAAACAGCCTGTGGCTCTGATTACACAGAGACACATCATACAAGGTGCAGGTACTGAGGGAGCATCTACATACAGCCGAGCAAATGAGCAGGAAAAATAGACTATAGACAGCTCTAATCTTTGGCTTGTTCCTTAATGAGGATGGAGAAAATGTCATGAAAAGCAGAGTGTATGTGGGTTTCCACTTACCCAACTCTCTCTGTCATCTCCATTTTAATCCAGATTAATAATATTAATCATTGACACCTACCTTCGCCTATCTCTGTGCATGCTACTTGCTCTATTGGTGGTTGCTTTAGTCAAAAGTGATATAAACTGCTTGGGTTCTGCATCTTGAGCAATTTTTTTTTTTTTCTTTTTTTTTTTCTTTAATGCTTACCCAAAAACTACTGGAAAATGTAGCAACACTTTTCTAGCGTTCTCTCCTAGTGATTGGTCCCTTAAAATGTCACCTAGACATGTATTTGAAAAACATGAGATATGAGACTTTGACCTATGATATAAGACCAACGACTCTCTAGATCAAGAGTCCGGGAAGACAGTGAGGCAATTGTGTGGAAAATTCCTTGTAACAGCCTTTAAAATATTGAAATCCCAAACAAGTAATGATCAGATAAACTACCCTGACCTTTGTCCCCCATGATTTCATGAGAATCCCTTAGTGGAATGGACATTTGTGCAAAGCTTAAGGTAAGTACCTCAAAATAGCATTGTTATATTACATTCAAAGGAAATAGATAAAATTGAGATACAATAACCTTGAACTTTGACTCATGAGCTCCAAAATTGAATGAATTTTTCCTTGGCAAAGAACAAGGCAAAGTTTGAAAAAAAGCGTTATTTAGTATTTTAGAGACCATGAAGTAATTACAAGTAATGAATATATGGGCTACATGAATTTGACCTTTGATCTTTTATCTTAAAACCCTAGGATTTCAGCAAATAATAGGAATGGAGATGCATTAAGTTAGAAGAATATTCCCTAAACAGTGTTATATTTCACAATCACAAGTAAGAAATGACCTAGGAGGAGGATAAGTGCCCCTTATTAATGTTTTACTGGCATGGTTTGAATCCCACATTAACCAGAAAGGGAAAAATATGAGGCAAGTGATTGTGACATTTGACCATGAACTATGACCTTCAGACTCTATAAAGTTCATCAAAGTGCTCTTGAGATGATGTGTTTATGAGGACAGCCTTGATGGAGTAATGTGTCAGCACATGGATGGACAAGCCAAATAAATGATGCCTCATGCCCTGGCTAATGTTTGTACAAAATCTAAAGAGGAGAGAGTATCTGAAGGTATGTGAAGAGATGGGAGGGAATACAGGACAGAATAAAAAGCAGCGAGTGCGAAGAAATGGGGTGAAATGGAGAGCATCACATTCCCAGGCCAAACCATTTCTCCTCTAATTATACAGTAATTGAGCCACATTGGACGGGATCATAATAAGACCATTAGCCTAATTAGTCTGAATTGAAAAGCCAATTAAGAAATAAGTGAGCAGTGTTGGGAAGTTCATCAGATTGTTTCCGCATTACAACCCCGAGGGTCAGAGAGTTGAACCAAACACGAGGAGGGGAAAAACAAACATGGGACGTCCTTATTAAAAACCGGGCTGATACGTGTTAAAAGGATTAGCTGTGGTAGAAAAAAGGAGCTGCGTCTCTGGCTCTTTGTGAGAACTGGAGGCTTGTATTTGAGTGGATTGGTCTGACAGATGGTTTCAGTGAGATTCCTCTTTGGAGGATGAAGAGCTGCTCCTCTCTGGATATACAGCCTCCGTTATGACAAAGGTAGTCGTGTTGTGAGGAGAAGTGGAGAAAGAGTCACATAGTATTCAACAGTTTGCTGTGATGTGAAGATGAGCTCTTTTTTTGGCATATGGTTGAAGTCTACTTGTGAGTCTGAAAAGCTTGAAAGGTCTTGTGAAGTTTTGGTCTTGTTTTTGCTGTAGTTTGTGAGATGCAGTTCTATTACACAGCAAGATTACAACACATCCTAAGGATATTAAATACAAGTTACTCTGCATTCACACTAAAAGAATCGTGGACGCTCTGGTCGCTCACATGGCGCCGCTTGGCAGATGAAAATGCCAGGCGACATCTGTCAGAAATCTTTTTCCAAGCATCAAACTTTTTCTTATTGTCTCTATAGATGAACAAAGATCCATCATAAAGCAGGGAAACCGGAGACAGCAATAATTAATTTTTCCTCCATTGTTTTCTTGTCCTCCCTCTCAAAATCTCCCGCCTGGGAATCCAGATCAGTCCACAATCGGCTGTCAACTTCGCGCCACTGCTGATTTGCATAAAGTTGAGCTTCTCCCAACTTCAACTCGTCACTAGCATCACTTGTATTGTGCCACTCAAGGTCAGTCGAGTCACTCGCATTGTGCTGCTCGTCTTTGCCCTGATCACTATTCGATGCCAGTGATCACTGAAAATGAAAGGCAGCTGGTCGCCGAGGACGCTCAGATCGCTTTTGGTGTGACTGCAGGGTTAGGCTAAGTTATGTAAAGGAAATTAAGAAGCATGAATGGTGCGGTTTCTGCTGTTCCCACTATTTTGGCACAGTCAAAATCCTCAACTGCTTAGAAGTGCATTTGTTTCTGTTTGAACACTTATTCTGGCACCTGCCACTGTATACACCACACTGCAATAGTCTGCAACTTGATACAACCCCGGCTACATGGATGCACATTTTAACCCAAAATATATGACTCATAACAGTGATACATGACAGCAATCACATCTCCTCATGTAACAGTGAAGCATCACAGATTTTCATGACATTTTCAGGGAATGCTGGTCATGGCACAACAGTGTTCGGACCTTTGACAGAAACTTAGCAATAAGTGGAAATACCAGCAACTTGCAGAAGTATTAATCTACGCACCAAAGAATTTAATAAAACATCAGGAGTGTTGTGTTTGACATTGCTGAAAATCTATTAAGGACAACTTTTTTCCACACAGAAAATTAGCAGGAAACAAAGAAATTGTTAAAGAATCTGATCAATAGGCAGAATTGTTCATGACATCAGCATCAACAAAATGTCTTCGCTTCATATCTTACTAAAAACTCATTAAGTTCCCAATTGATTGTCCTGACATTTTTAGGTAACACTGGTCATGGTTCGAGGAAGAAGTAATTCGATTTGGTTGGTGATCATTTATTGGTGAATATTTTACAGGATTTCTACATAGGGCGAAACAGGGCAGCTTTCCACATTCTCAATAATAACTCAGTAAGTTCTTCATAGATTTTCATTACATTTTCAGGGAATGTTGTAAATGGCACTAGAAAGAAGTGATAAGATTTAAGTGGTGATCTGAACCTGGATGCATATCCACAATTTTTTAAAGGATTTCTTAATATTGGGTGATAGGGCAGTTTCCCACGTTTGGCTATAACTCACCCAACAATGTTGGAAATGCACTGGCAGAGCTTGTCGCTCTAAGAGCACTTCTAGGTACAACAGTCTTTCCTTCTACAATATATATTATGTTTCTTTTTATAGGAACTTCCCGGATTCATTCAATAATCTTATGTGGATTTTACACTTCTTTTTCTATCAATCCACACATTCTTTCATTGCACTCTGCGGCCCTCTGACACCGTCTGCGATACACACATGGAAGAGTGAGAGCACACCTCACAAGAGGCAACAACCACAGACAAAATGGGACTTTGCTATGATTGTAGTTTCCATTTCTCTAGATACATGAGGATTCTCATATGGACTGAAGTATGCACAGTGAAAATGCCTGCTGTCTGATGGGTACTTTACGAGTCTGAATAAGTAATAAAAAAAATAAATCTATAGGAACAAGAGGACTGTGGAGGACTCTTACAGTTACATTTTTGATACAAGTGTGTAAATTTGTGGCTCATGTTGCCATACTTGCTGAGCTACAACTGGGAACAAAACACTTCAGGAAATTTCTGGATCAGATATGGAGATTAAAACGCTCACCAGCAGAACCTTGTTGCTGCAATGAATTCGAATGTGTACATACTCGGTGCAAAGGTTCAAAAATACAAGGAAAATCAGGAAAGCTGAATGGAATTTTGTCTCTGAAATATTCGGCTCATACTACGTCTTTGTTGCAAGAAGACACATGCCATGTTTCTCCTTACAGTTGAAAACACACTATTGTGTTTGATATGTTGTTGTTGGGGGAAAAAACTAAGATTATATACTAAGATAGTATCAAAATAAAGGAGCTTGCTTGAAAAACAGTCGAACACTGTAATTGCGTTTAGTGAATTCAACAACCACCCAAAGGCCTTTACACACCAAGGACAATGTAAAGAAACGGCACAAAGTTGCAAATGTTTTAAAAGTGATTTCAGACATGTATTTCTAGTTACATTAAAAGCAACTCATATTTGCATATAAATGTTTTGTACATTCTAAATAAATGTGTATCTTAAATGTACTCAACACCAACTGACTGTGACCTGATGCTCATAGTAATTAAAAAGAGACTGATTCTGTGACGGAAAGCAGAACTTGGTGCATTTTGCCATTTAATTCAGGAGCTGAAGCTGTACAACAGCTTCTTCAGGACCAAGTGTTGACAACAGTAGAAGCTTAAGTGTACAGTCACCATCGTCATACTGAAGCTCCCACACTTTCCCCCTCCATCTATAGTCTTTAAATTCATTATCCTTTTCATTTTGATGACGTGGGTTAAATAAAACAGGTTGATGTGATGCAGACACACCATCAAGCCAGCTGCCATGTTAAATGCTTTGACTGGCAGGGACAAACGTGCCAACAGGAAATTCTCTCATCGGTCAGATGCGAGCTTACTGAACGGAAAATTTTATATTATCAAATGTCTGTAATCTTAAGATCTTGAAGAATTAGGTTGCTATAGGGCAAAAGCAAGTGTTGTGATGGACAGATGATGAGATGAATAGGTAAAGATCTTAGGAAACTTAATTTTTAACAATCATAAGAACAAGACATAAAATCAAATGCATATCACACGAGGACCTCTGTAAAAATAATGTCAGTGTTATTTTCCTTTTTAGAATGAGGGAGCTGAAAGTGCCCATTGACAAAAAGCAGAACACTTTAAAAAACTGATATTGAGCTGCTCTAGTCCTCGCCCTATGCTCACACACTCATGCACACTCAACACACACACACAAACAGCAGGGTTGTGAATCCCACTCTCATTACCCATAATCCACTACAGCCTGGGCTGTCAACAGAGTCTCTGAGGACCAAGGATCATGGGAGCTGTGAGAAAAGGTCAGGGCGAGCAAGGCACCAGCTGGGCTATAATCGAGACTGACGCGCACACACACACAGTCATCTAACCAACCTTGCACTTAGATGTATCGATCCCATGGATGTCTGGCCACACACTCCCTCCCTTCATTTATTTTCCCTCTTTACCTCCTTCTTCCATCCCCAGCTTTCTTTCCATCTTTTTCTAACACTTACAACAATTTCACTTTACCCTTTGTGTCCTATCGCTCAGCCTCTCTGTCTGCATCCTCTCTTTGTTCTATGAGCAAGCTTCTCTACTTTACCCTTTCTGTTTCTGTCTCCTCCCTCTTCATGCCTTTTCTGTCTTTCATTCAAATGTCTACAACGTCAAATTTGTGTTTCCCCCTCTGACATTCTCCTTTTATTTCCCTTCCATACAACTTAATATCTAAAGCATATCGTGTGAGCCACGACAAATGATCTGCAATTTAAAGGACGGACACATGACATTTAAGATATGTATTCACTGTAAGAAATGTCATAGCTTACATTTCCAACTAAATAAAGTCTTGAGAACACACATAGGCTATATCAAATTTGAAGTATGGACAAAAAAATGTAATCTTGTTAATGAGGACAGAGAAGAGCTCTTTAATCCCTCAGTGGTATTTATAAGTTACTTCATACTGAATAAATACAAAAACTAGAAGTACTCCAAGAGCTCAAACCTCCTCCAACATACTTCAAAAACTGTCCTGTCATGCACTGTGAACTAATTCTCGAAAAGATGACTGGCTCCAAATCTGGGATCAGATCACCACCAAACTCTAACCAGTACTCCCTAGTGCCATGACCAACATTCCCTGAATATGACATTAAAATCCATTGAGAACTTTGCAAGTTATTAGCAACTAGAAAGCACTGAAAGAACACAACCTCCCCCTAGGTAGCTCACATATTGCTGTTACATCTTTAAGCAATGGTTTCATGATAAAGTTAGTAACGATCATTCACTAATGGCGGTTATCTGGATCACCACCAAAATCTAATTATTTTTAAGCTAGGCCATTCCCAACATCTTCTGAAAATTTCAGTAAAATCTGTTCGGTAGTTTTTTCGCAATCTTGCTAACAAACAAACAGACAAGCAAACAGACAAACAAACAAAAATTGCAAATGGCAAAAACATAACCTCCTTGGTAGAGGTAAAACTGCACTATCCTGCAATTTTAACAAATCCTTTAAAAAAAATCTTGGATTGACATCTTGGAATTACTCTTTCTTCCTCTTTTGTTTCATGACCAACAATTCCTGAAAATTTAACCAAAATCTGTTGAAAACTTATGAAGTTATTAGCAGAAATATGAAAGACTGCCCTACTTGCACTGTGTATGCACTGTCAACTATTCTACAACAAAGCCCCTTAGAAATATTTTTTGATGTGACGCAGGATTATGTATCTTCTGCCAGCAACTTCCCTCATTACATCAGGTCAGAATGCTGGCAAATTGGGATGTGCAAGGTTGGATCAAACCTCTCA
Source organism: Cetoscarus ocellatus (assembly GCA_037902135.1). NCBI lineage: Eukaryota > Metazoa > Chordata > Actinopteri > Labriformes > Labridae > Cetoscarus > Cetoscarus ocellatus. The sequence goes on from JBAMNC010001210.1 coordinate 524,896, forward strand.
TCACCTAATTCGAAAACAGCCAGCTCTACCTCTGAGGCACAGCCATCCCTTTTTCTTGCCAGTGAAGAATTTTCCTGAATGTATCCTTAAGCATTCCTGCATAAGTTAGGAACTAAAATCTGATATAGGCTGGTACTGGTATTCACACTCTTGATACCTACAAGCACAAAAATACTGTACCATCTACCAATATTTCAGTCAAAGGTGTTAACCCTCACTCAATGAGTTTTCCAGTGTTGCTCTCTGGCTAAAGAAGCAGCATTTAAGGCAAAGAAAGTAATATACCATTTGTTGTGAGAAAAGAAAACATTATTGAGGCTTTTTTTTTTTCAGGAAAGTAAGGTAAAGGAATTGTTCTGACACTGGATCCATCGTAAAAGAATTGGTTTAGCCCTCGTAGGCGAAGGTGCCAAAATGATTTCCAACACTATTCTCAAATCACATCACCCCAACTACACTTGGGGACCTGCAAGGCAAAGTTTGGGTAAAGTGGGGATAAATATAAGGCTTTAAGTGTGCCAGCATGCAGTTCAACAAAATATTTTTGTATGGTTTTGTTTTGATTATAATGGAATTTTAAAATGTCTTCACCGTAGAGGCCGGACTGTGAATAGAGCTAAAAACTGGACAGAGAGCAGGAAATGATATTTGGCATCTTAAACTGAGTCTCAAGCCTCCAACTCTGAGGACTTAAGCTTCCATGAAACCAGCAGGAATAACTGCCAGGCAATCATGGCCTCCATTTTCAGTAGATTTATGAGGTTTGAGCCAGCATAATGGTTAAGATAGTGACATTTATCAACAGTCAGGTCCACGTTGAAGTGAATAATTCCTGCTTCCTGATGACTCTCGTGTGAACAGCCTCTCTACCAGCTCCCTGCCTTCATGTCTGAAGTTAGTTGCTTGAGTTGTATCATCAAGGCGTCACTGCCTGTGAACAGCAGAAATAACTCTTACGCATGAGCTTCTTATATATTCTCTGCTGCACAGACATGCTGTGTTTGTGAGGTGTCTGAAATAAAAGAAGCAGAAGAAGAAATGTACGGCTCACAAGAACGTAGAAAGAGAGTGTTGCTGGATTAAAAAAAATACAGAAACAGAAAAAAGCATCAAGAACTTAAGAAGCGAGTGCTTGAGATGCAGTTTTTTATTCATCCCATATTATTCAGTGTGACGTGGAATTCACAGGCGCTGTCTTTGGAGTGGGAGGTATTTCTGCCAGAGTTTCTGAGTACTTATTGTTTTCTGCATCCATCAAAGAAATACACAATGTGGAAGATATTTCTGACTTCCTGTTCAACTTTTACAGCCATGCTTACACATGCTTGTCCTACATTCTGCTCCAGAGTTTCTATTTTAATATTTTAGGTGCTGAGGAGTAAACGTGTCTTTAGCTTCTTGATACTTGCAGAATTAGTTCAACATTATCTGGGGGGCCTCTGGTATGATGTATCAAGAGTTTTGAAATCTTCAGGGCTTTCCACAGACATATGGAGAAGTCAGCCAGTGCCAAAAAAGAAGACAGATAGTGCGGTCCAGCAGTCAGCCTCATAAAGCCAAACAGATCAAGCTGACTAATTTAAGACTGCACACATGCATGATGGACCATCATCTGTGAGAAAGGCATCATCACAGCTCAGAATGTTGGCATTTGCTAGTATAGGCTAACTGAAGGTATGACGTTATTTTGAACAGGAGAGTATGTCTGGTATTGGATAACTGGCAATAACTGACCTGCTGTTATCTCCAAACTAAACTAAAAACTCAACTGAATTTACCTCTTATACTTTAAGTGCATGCTGGATTTTTGTCATCAAATGTTAATTTTGCAGTTTGGATGTAGGCAGGCTGCTTGTCCTACATAAACACTGAAGGCTGCACACGAAAATAAACTATGAAAGCCAAAAAATCATCATGAAAACAGTGTAAATGTTCAGTATTTACATATTAAAACAGTGAAACACCTTGCAAAAAAATCTGGATTTTTAATTTTTAAACCTTCTGCAAAATTAATCAATTTGATCAATATATCCCCCTGCCCTGCTTCTGATATTTAAACTTTTTTTTTTGTCGAGCACACTACATATCTTGGAGCTGTTCCTTGAAAGTTTATTGGAATACATAATAAGGAATATTTTGTATATTTTGTTTGAATGTAGAAGTTATTTGATAATAGGCTGAAGCATTATGGTACAAGCATACACTCTGCCAATTTAACAGTAGATGCAGAGGATCAACTTGATGAGATATTATCTGCCTTTATAGAAATTGTGCTGATATTGTTATGCATTCCTATAAGGGGAACATTTTTTTTTTATGGTTGATAAGTTGTTTTTATCCAAGTGTTCAGAATTTTTCTTTCGTATGAAGCATATCTGAATGGCCAATCTGTAGCTGTTTTATTTGTCTTGACCTTGTATACAACATGAATGAAAGAAGACAATACATTTTTCATAAAAGCATTTTAAAGTTGACACATAATTTCTAAAAGATGAAAATGTTGGCAAAAACATCCTAAATGGCATATCCCTGAAGAAACAGACTGAAAATGGGGAATGACTGACATGCTTTAAAAACATTGTATTGTGCAAAGCATTAGAAAATAGCAAATCAATAATTTTCCAAATTATTTTTGCATTCATGCCCATTAAGGGGTTAAGTTAACCAAATAGAAAAATAGCTGGCTCCAACTGAGCAAGATGTTGCTTATGTGACTGGCAGCCTGTGCTTGTGGAAAGCCCTGATCTTATAGTATAAACATAAGATCAGGGCTTTCCTGTAACACAAATCCTTCTCCACATGTGGATTGCAAGTAGGCAACACATCTCAAAACAAGACACATCTTTATTTTTGAAAAATAAAATGAAATAAACTTTTAAGTAAAGGATCAGAAAAAGCTCCATCACCCTTCCAGATCAGATTTGTTTTAGTTTCTTTTAGGGCAGTGATCTGCTCTGAAATCTTAACTTTACAAGTAAATTTCATGATGATTGACATAGGATCATGATTCACATTGGAAAGGATTCACTTCACTTTGATCTCAAATGACAACTGGTAATACGAATGTCCTATTGTTTGTTACCCTTTTTTTCCTTGTTTTCTTGTTTGTTTTGACACAGAAGCCTCTGTAACATAGCCTCAATTGCAGCTGCCAAAATAGGAGCAAACAAGGACATTATTTTCCTTTTTTTAAGCCTGTCAGTCAGCACTAAAGTCAAAATAATCTATTCAGATTTGAGGCTAAGTATATCTCCCATTCCAGGCATGTGGCTATTTTCGGCTTTACACCCTGGTTTCCTGTTTTTAAATCCAAAATAATCTCTTGTGACAGCATTCAATATACCATGAGATTGGTTGAAAACTAAACATAATCACATGGCTACAGTTTGGTACTGAGTCAATTTATTCTGCAAAAAAACTCCAGCTATGAGAAAAGATCCATCAGACAAAAATTTCAAGGACTTTTATGAAAGCTTGCTGTCACGCAGCAGAGCGAATAAATCCAAAGTCATTAAGTGTCATCCAGGTTTTGTTTTAAAATGACTGTAATTAACCAATTTTCTCCACACTTTTAAGTTCATGTTACTGACTGTGAAGCGATGAGACAAGCTTTATTTACCTGAGAGGATTTTTATTCACATCTGTGACAAAGTGTCAGAAGTCAACAAGCTGTTATTAAAAGCTGCTGACCAGCTTGATAAACACTTAACAGTGCTATGAGTCAGATGCTATCATTCTAATTACTTTCCTGCCTGCTGTAAACAGCAACCTTAGGAAACTGATTTCACACCTCAACATGAAAAAATACAGTTTAAACCATCAGAAATCAGAAGATCAGTCTAAAGCTGGGGTGTCCAAACTATGGCCCTGGACCCTTGGCCAAACTACAGCCTGTTAAAACAGCCAAGTTTAAAAAATAACGACAATCCGGTCCACGGTGGAATATAAACTTGTGTTTGTGTTGACTGATAATGACTAACTTGTTATACCATTTAGGAGCAGCATTCCCTCACCAGCTTGACTGTCTTTTCCATCTTAAGGTCTGATTTAAAAAGAATATTGAGCTGGTCATCTTAAAGCACCTACCAAGCTCCTACTAAGTTAGCTTTGCGCAGTTTGTTCTTGTTTTGAGTCTGAAAGTGGAGCTTTGCCATCAGAATCTTTTCCCTGCCTTTCAGGGAGTCATTTTCATCATGACCGGGGGCCTATCAGGTGAAAGTCTGGACTAACCAGGGCCCCTGAAATCTGATTGGCTACCCCAAAAACTTTCACAATATGTGACTGTTTGCCTTGTCAATGACAACTGAAAAGCTGTGACGTGGGCTTCCTTAAGTATCATTAATGTTAAGGACATCTTTACCAGAATCTTATTACTTATTTGTTTCACTGTTCAGGCATGCACAAAATAATCCATACCTGGGACCGGGTCCCTAGTCCATTAGTTGCAGACCCTTGTGCAAGAGTGATTCAGAGGCTATTTTCCTTTTTTTGAGGATTTCTATCTAAAGCAGTGATGTGAATCTTATAAAAGTTCTTGCACTGAGGCAATCACACAATGACTAAACTGACTAAGTGACTCACTGAACCCAGTCCTCAGTCACTCACATAGATTTGTCTCATCGAATCACGAAGGACCTCGGGTGTTCTTGTATTGAATGAAATAATCTGGCTGATGACACAGCTTTTCACTGAGCTACAGCAGAAGGGTAGAAAACACATCATGTCACAGGGCGCAGACACCCACACACACTCCGAGATGACTGAAACAATGTGGCACAGCCTACAGCATCCCACTTTGTGCTTTAAGTCAAAATCTTCCAACAATCTGAACTGAAGTGTGTTTCTTTGTGACTCTGGTTGTGCAAGTTGATATTTTTAACAACAACTCTGAGGTGTCTGGAGCTGCCATCATACTCTTGTTTCAGCTGAATAAGATACCTCTTTGGTTACTCAACACTGACAAAAAAGTCAAATATTTCATTAAATTGGCTGCTTCCTGGAAGAAAAATACAGAAACTCTGCAGATATCTGTACAAATGTGTCTAGACAAGAGGCATGTGTCAAAATGGGAGCATTACTAAAACAACAAAATCACCTTAGATCAAATGCAGAGTTTGTCATGTCTTCTATTCACTTTGAACTTTAAACAGGATTCTCTTCATAAACAATTGTAAATGAACATGTTGAAATTTTCTAAGATTACCAAAATTAAACTTAAACCCATTTTACATAAACTCAAACATTTTTGTTTGACTACAGAATTTAGTGTGCATGTTACAGCCTGTTATATTAGCCCATGTCCAGGCGTTTTTTTACTGATGGAAGTCCCTGAAGCAGTTTCTGACCAGCTGAAGACAGAGATCTCGACATTTTGTCCTCCAATATTCCTAAAATTACTATTTATGGAATCCATAAAAAACAAACGGTGATGAAAAAGACGATCAATAACAAAAACACAGTAAAACACCGGAAAATCAATTGGAAATATGGCAAAACACAGAGAAAATACGCAAAAGAACGGAAAGAAAACACTCCAGAATGATACTAATGCTATTGTTTACAATATTTCACATTATTTACATAGAAAATACTGATAAACCACCGTTAAATCACTCACATGTTCAGCTCTCAATCCTATTACTCCGCTGTTCATCTGAGCAGACTTCCAACCTGTTACCCTCAGTCCAGGCAGCGTCCACCATAGCGTATATCAATGGAAAGCTCCGTTTCTCAGCTTCCAGAATCCGTTGAACTTATTTGGATAGCATGAATACTTTAGGGGTTACAGTAATTTGAATCATGCATGTCTTCTTCTGTCACCGGCGACAGCTGGATAAACAATGAAAAAGTGCACAGCGCCCCCCACTAGCCAGGAGGTGAATCAATTCAGACGATTTGCTGAATCGATATTGAATTGGGAGGAGAAATATTGCAATGCATTAATGAGTCGATATTTCAACCCCCTTCTACCTCAAAGATCTTGTTATTTTTAGAGTAGTTTTCTTCTGTTTTGCTTCGCTTGACTTAATTATCGGCTACATCGCCTCACATCTGACATTAGTCAAAAAAGGGTCTTATAAGCTAAATGAAGAAGTCCACAAAGAAGGTTTTAAGTTGCAACTCTGTTGGGTTAAACATTTTTTGTAGTTAAAATATCACTGAAATATAAATCCATTTACTATTAGTAGTATAAACTGAATTCATTTGTGAATGTGAACTAACAAAATTCATGCCACTACTCTTAAGTCAGAGCCAAGACACCCTGGTGAAACATCAAAACTTGGACATCATCATAAGCAACTCATAAAAACGATAACAGCCACATTACATTAATAGCAAGCCTCCATCTTCATCACAACAATCATGGCTCTATCAGCATCATCTTTATCACAACAGACATTAACACGCATTAACTATCATCATCTTCATCATTATCTGAATAACCATGGGAAACTTCAACACTCATATCAAATTAGCATCATCAAAACATCATCAGCATTCTTACCATTATCAGAAAAATCATCCCTGCACCATTAACATCTTCTTTATCTTAATCAAAACAAAACAAAATGTAATTTATCATCTTTTATCAGCACCATGCAGCACAGATAGTCTTTCTGTTGCTGACAGTGAAAAAAAAACACACAGTCTGCTTCTGATTAGCTCCTTTTAAAGTTCAGAGGCCTGCCAACCTCTTGAATAGCAATTATATGGAAAATGACTCAATGCAGATTGACTCAGTGCTGCCCCCTAGCTTCTCCATGCAGCACAAACCAGAGCCCTAAAGCACGGACAGACAGAAGGAGAGGAGTGGGAGATGGAGATAGAAAGTCTCAGAGGGGATGAGAAGAGAAAGAGGAGGCAAAGGAGAGGCTCGGCAGTGCAGCATCAAACACCTAAAGCGTCCTCGGAGAGCAGAAACACAGCAGCAGGGATTTAAAACACATTTAGGAGGTCGATATACCTGGGTCATTAGCCAGGAGGATACTCCACCAGGAGACAGGAGCAGCAAAGATTAACAATCCAAAGCAAGTGAGTAAGAGACACACGCATGACTCCAACACAGCGAAAAACAACACTGCAAAAACTCTGCAGAATAAAACAAAAGCAGCTACAGATGAGGATGAGGGCCACACAGGAGGAGAGAACAGCAGGAGGAGGAAGATTTTTTTTTTTAATTATTATTATGCACTTCAAGAAAACAATCAAAATGTTGACCTTCAAATTGTGAGGTCTTTCTCTCAGGATATATGTTTTCTTCACAGTGGACTAATAACACTGTGCTGATGAGCCTACAGGGAAATACATTCTGTTACTAAAGTTGAAGTTGCAGTTCAATACAGGGCATTTTGTGGAGGTGTTAACAATATATGTGCTGTTTCTGATATCTCTAAAACTTGTCCTATTTATTGATTTTCATTTACACTTAAAATGTCAAGTTTTTATTCCTCGACATTCCTTTTTTATTCTTGAGATTTAAATACGCTGTTTCAAATTTTGTCTTCATTCTTGACACTGATTATTTGTATTTTTTATTTGCAATTTTACTTTTTGCCCATCATGATTTCATTTTCCTCAACATTTTCACATTTCTGGATGTTTTATTACTTCTGATTTTTCTTCACATTTCAATTTTATTTCTGTCATTGCATCCTGAGTTTTATAGTTATTTTTTAATAATTATAGATATTGTTTTAGATTTAAACTTCTACATACAATTTGACTTTTTAACAAACATTCTGACTCAGTCCTGATCATACAGATTTCACTTCTATCATTGTTTTTTACTTTTTCTTTTTGTAATTTCAACCTTTGTCAACATATTGAGTTTTTTCTATTCGTTTTGAAAATTTTGTCTTTAAACCACTGCATAGATAAGCAATGTAGATGATTGATGGATTTGACTTTCTGCTCAACAATCTGATTTTATCAACATTTCATTTTGATTTTATGCTTGATATTTTGACCTTATTGTTAACATCTGGCCTTATTTCCCATCTTTTGTTTTTGTTGTTCTATGATGTTACTTTTTCCTAGACATTATGATCACTGCTTTGATATTTTTATTTTTTCTTAACTTTTCAATTTTGTTCCTTTTTTCTAGCCATATAATTTGAGGGTTTTTTTTTTTCTTTGCAACTTGACTTTCAGTAATAATAATAATGACAATAATCATTATTTGTATTTGTTACATTTGAAACAAATCTCAAGGTTCTAAAGTTATGAAAGAACAGCATAATTAAATAGTGAGAAAATAAGAATAGTACAACAAAATAATTAATAAATAAATTCAGAACTCACTGTTTTGAAAAACAGGTACAAATTATTATAAAATAAGTCATGGCTTTGACAATTTATATAGGGACAGTGTAATCAGGGATAGCTTTTTAAAGAGAAATGTCTTAAGATCCTTTTAAAAGTCTTCACAGACTGAGGTTCCCTCAGGTGGGTTGGGGGGAGCACTGAACAGATTGGGGGCAGTGGACTTGAAGTCTCGATCCCCCATACTGCAGAGCTTAGTCAGGGAAGGGCAGAGACTGTTAGAGTTGCCAGAGCAGAGGGTTCTGCTGGAGATATCTTCAATACTACATTTCGACTGTTCGCAGCAATTGTTACCAATAATTTCAACAAAATTCTCATGAAAACAGTCCCCATTACATTAATTTTGACCTTACTCTGATCAACTGGATTTTTTTTCTTAATTATGTACATTTTATACGCACATTCATGGTCATGACTTCAGCTTTTTCCACAAGATTTCTAAATTTTTCCGTATTTGGCATTTTTCAATATCTTGACTTTTGACTCTGCACTTTATGCTTGTTGCTTTTATTTCTTTGCTTGACATTTCATTTTTTTTGGTAACATTTTAGTTCTTGTGAATTTTTGACTTCATATTTTTTCATTTCAACACTTTCTGAACAAGGTAACCTTTTCTTTGACATTTACATGCATTGTGTAATTTTTACTTTTGCCCACACTTGCTTGACTTTTGTCTTGACATTTGCCCTTTACTTAATCATTCAACACTTTAACTGTTTCCCTAGACCTTTTTTCACATTTTCATTCTGTGCTTTTTATTTTTACTTTCTTTTCTTGCAGAGCATAATGGGGGAAAAAATCATCCTCTCAATATCTTCCCCATGCCTCCCCCTATCCTCTGTCAGCAGCTCACACACACACTCATCTTCTCACACACACACACCATCCTGGAGTGTTAACATGCTGACCAGCAGCCTTACCTTCCTGTACTGCCTGGAAAGGGTTGTTGGGCTCAATGAGTTTAATGGAGTGTGTGATCTTCTCGCTCTGCAGGATGTCGTCGCTCAGACTGAGGTCAGACACGGCGAGCTGGAACACCTCATCATCCCGCACTGCGTTCTCCTCAAATATTGCTCCTATGGAAAGAGGGAGATAAAAGAGATCAGTAAGAAAACTTGGACCAAAATCTGACCACAAAACCCAAAGAGTTTACCTCAAGCATATAATCCAAAACTTCAGTTTGTGCACATAAATTGATATGTTCCAGTAATTTATCTGCTTGTGACTACTGAATAAGACACAATAGTTAAATCTGTAGGGATAATGAAGGTCAACTCCTCTTAAAGATTGCACTGAGTCAAAGAAGGTACTTAAACAATGCCAGAGGGCCTCGCATGAAAAGAGCAACAAAAGTGACTTGAGGGGAGTAGGGCAGCATGGGAGTGATTCCAAGCTGCTCAACAACCAGATGGACAAAAACAGGGAAGCTTGTGAGAGTAATGTGGGCTTCACTTGGAATGCTCCATGACTAATCACTGCTTGTAATTTTTTCCAATATTTTCTTCTTTCTTTATCAAAGAGTTTTTTGGGGGGCATTTTTAGGCCTTTATTGACAGGAGAGAGAGAGACAGTGGGTAGGCTTGTGAAGGAAGACGAGAGAGAGCAAGAGGAGGACACTCCACAAACTGGCCACAGGCTGGACTCGAACCCTGGTCGCTAACCACTAGGCCAAACCAGCACCCCTTTTCCTGCAAATTTAAAGATGCAGACAAATCACCAAAGCCAAAGTAGAATCTTTAGATCAGGATCAGGATCCCTATATCATACATTTTAACTTATGACAATTTTAAAAATATGTATTATTATAGTAAATTTAGTCTTATTTTATACAAACTGAGCAGTAAAATGGTGTGACCACTGTCAAAACAAAAAGCAGTGGGCTTAAGAGCACTAAACATGGAGCAACAGGCCAGTAAACACAGCATAAAGACATAGGAGGGTACGGCTCTGCAGGACTATAAAACAAGGATGAATTGGTGTATTTGTGGAAGAACCAAGAATCTCTCTTTGACATGTCCTCCTCTTTGAACAACTAAAGTGAGAAAGGGAAAAAAAAACAACAGTATAAGTTCCCTGAGGACCAGGAATATTGATGAGTAGGCTATTCTATAGCAAGCTAGCGAAAGAGCTTACCACAGATAAGGTTAGTCTTTAGACTGCTATTTCCGTTTGAAGAAGTTCCACTGCTGTATTAGCTCTGAGTCTTGCCCTCTCAAATGTGAATGCTTTTCAGATAGGATTTAGCACTGTTCACAAGTACTTTTCAACAGCAAACTTTAGCTGAAATATGCTGCTAGCTAAACAGTAACCACAGATGCAACAAGGACAGATTAGCCCTTGGCTAGCCAGTAATGGGGCAGCAACATCAGTATAAAAAATAACAACATTAGTAGCCTTATTACATTTTCCAGTTGCTTTGTGGTAGTGTTGTTGTTTTCTGAGTCAAATAGCTTTCCGGTACATAGTTATTTTATGTTGATCAAGCAGCGCAGTGGCGTCTAAACAAGCTTCATGTTTCCCTCCTCAGAGAGGAAGAGCAGCAGCAGCAGAGCGCTCTGTCACAGTCCCGAAAACTTTTAAGGATAAGTAAATGACAAGAGTGGACACGGGGGTGTGTAGTTGTATCAACATTGTGTTTCCACATGACGGGGCGTAGCTGTCCAATCCTTTACACCTTCAGCTTTCCTCAAACTGAACTTGTGACCTACTTTTTTTATGTTGCTGTAACTTAGCTTATTACTTTTTACCAGGGTGTAGCTTTAGTGTATCAGATTTTTTTCAAGAGTAACTACTAACTTAGTATTTGCAGGTATCTTGCCCATCACTGTAGTTAGCTAGCTGTGGCATATTTAACAGGGATTGAAGAGTTGCTGCAATTTCTATCATCACATTTTGCTTGCCCATGCTGTTGCGGCTTAAAGGAAATAACACGTTAAAGTATATTAACTGAAATGATTGATAAACAGTCCCTTGAGTCAAAACTTCCCTTTCTTTGAAAGATTAAGACCCAAAACTTAAAAAAAAAAACAGTTCAACAATTAAGTTACTCAAGTTACTCAACACATTAAATATAATTATAACAACATTCATGAAAACCTCCCATGCAAGCATACAACACCTCCAAAAATTAACTTGATATGATAAACATATATTGGGTATTAAGGCCTTACATTAGGGACAGGAACACAGACTTGAATAGATGAAATCAATGTGTAGTCTTGTAGTTAGTGACCTGTGGACCTCTGAGAGTGGTTGAGAAGTTGTCTTTAGATGTGAGAAGGTGTCAGACTGTAGTTTTAAGAAAGTCTTACAGTTTTAGTAAACTCTAGTTTAAGATAGACATAAGCATCACATAATATAAATGAGAGACAGACGGAGAGCAGCAACCTCAAGGAGTATTCAGTTGGCACTGAGTGACAAATTCTATAACAGCTTACAATAAATATGGAGTGACTCATTTAAACATATAAGAGACTCAACAAATCTAAGTACACTAAATTACTACATCATATTTAGTCATTCATTTCTACTGAAGAGACATGTCTCACTAAAAATATAGTAACATATTTAATCACTGATATAAGATGGATTTACCTCTTTTACTATACACAGCCAACTAAGTGGAAAGGTGCTGAGATGAACCGCTTGACATTAGTAATTGAATTGACAGACAACGTCAAAACACGGGGCTAAATATAAAAATAATAATGCGATTTATTTAGAGGCGCCTTTCCCAGCACTGAAGGTCACCTTACAAGGCGGAGTTAAAAACAAACAAAAACAACACACAAACAAAATAAATAACAATAACACTAAAGATCAGTAAAAATGAACGGTGAATGAAGCCAGGTGTAGGAACAATCAGACTGCCAGTTTAAAAGATAGGATCTTGAAAAGTATTTGAAGAAAAGAGAGTCAATGTTCTTTATGTCTGGTAGGAGGGATTTCCAGAGGGAAAGGCTGAGGGCTCTGGATCAAATTGTGGACGAGCCAGTGGGTTGTACAATGTGGTGGAAAGAGGAGGAAGACCTGAGGGTGCAGGGGGGTGTGTTGTTATGCAAAAGTTCTAAAAGGTACAAAGGAGCGTGGCTGTCAGTGGCCTTACTGGTAAGGAGCAAGATCTTAAAGTTAATTAAAGAGTCAGTGATGCTGCTGAAGAACAGAAGGGATGGGTGTGCAGGATGGACATAGGCAATTAAAATTCCATAGATGGAGGTATGCAGACTGAGTAACATTATTGACATAAGCCTGAAAAGATAGCATCTCCCAAGGGGTGGGAGAAACTAAGAAATTGTCAACAGTGAGTGAAAAATGGACTGAATTTGCCAGGGTGGATTGATTTGGTGCCAGTGAGAGAACTTATTTTATCGCTGTTGAGTTTGAGAAAGTTGCAGAAAAAACAGGGATTGACCAGTGATGGAGGTGTAAGGGATGGTGGAGTTTGTTTAAGTCGATTACTAGAGCTGGGTGTCATCTGTATATCAATGAATGTTGATGTTTTATTTCTCAGATTATATGTCCAAGTGGAAGTATGCAGATGATAAACACATGGAGGCCCTGCAGAGGACATCCCAGGTCCTTGTTTAGACCTGAAGCAATGGTGCTTTGGTTTGTGGTTTTTTTCATTCTCAAGACTTTTTCCAGTTGTTACAATTTTATTGTTACAATTTCATTCAGCAGACATTCTGTCCAAAGCGATGAACATCTGAGGTAGGCTTGATAGTGCAAAAGACCTTGCCTAAGAGTCGACCTGGGATGACCGGTATTTGAACCCCTGACCTCCTGCTTAGTGTGTAAGTGGTGGTTTAAACGCCTGAGCTTTTAATGTTTTGTATTCATATTGTGGCCATTTGTGTTAAATTCTGGCATCTTTCAGTGTTTTCCATTTGCTCTGGGTCTCTTCTCATTTCCTTTGTAGGTCTTTGCATCAATTCCAAGGTGTTTCCTCAAATGCTGTGATAATAACTTGGCTTTTACCCTTTTTTGAATGATTTCCATCATTTTTGTCTTGTTTCACTTTGTATTGTGTCATTGTGTTATGTTTTGTTGGTGTGGTATTTGCATTTTTGTTTTGCTATATGTATGTGCCTTACTTGTAAATTACAAAACAAAGCGTTCTAAAATATTGATCATTTGATAAACACCACAAAGGGACATGTAGCTTCTCAGATACTAAATGTGTCTCCAGGTGAAATACGACAGAGTTTCTGCTCGCTCTGTCTGTATTTTAGTGGGCAGTAATCTGGTTTAAGAGGACCCTTAGGTCATTTTGTCTCAGCACTCCCCAGCAGGGGGAACCATGATGTGGTTTATGTTTATTTGACACAAACCAGTAATAAAAATGTGTCCTCTGTTGCTTTCCTTGCTACATCAAATCTGCTGATAAAGCTTGTATTTTAAGATTTAAAGCATCTAAATGGCATTTTAATTGATTTCTGTTTCTTTGCTAATTGAAGATACCTGAACTTCAACTTTTGAGCTACAAATAATTCAAGGACTACAAAAAGATGATCATTTATAAGCTAGCGGGATCCACCTGCTGACATGAAGTTTGACCAAATGTGATCATAAATGACAATTAAGGCATCAGATACAATTAGCCAAATAATGATTATCATGAATATTGGCCAATAATGATTGACTGGGATACCTTTTGCTGTCTAATCCAAATCTGCAGTATCACAGCTTTAATATTGTAGGCCCAATACATGTGATTTTGTCCTTTTATCTACACTGCTTATCCCTTTCAGGACTGCAGGGAGCCGAAGCCCAAGCACATCTGCTAGCAAGAGGTGGGGCACACCCTGGACTGGTTGCTAGCGGATCCACTTGGGAAAATTTGTCTTACTCAAAGTTTTCTGATACCTTCCTCAGCAGGAGACCTGATTTAATGAGGTCATATTTGGCCTTAAATCAGGTTCAGATATTAATTTTTGGTGACAGCAAGGGTATGCTCCCTTCCCTGTGTGGGTCCAGTCTTCTTAATTGGTTGACAGGTCAGCTCTATGGTTATTAGTCAGCTCAGCACTGCTCTGTGTCATGTTGTCAACAACTCTGCATTCATTCTAATGTCTATGCTATGCAATGGACTACAAGCCAGTTGACTTGAACTGCAGACAAAACAAAGACAGGATATCCCACTGGTTAGTCTATTTGGGGTTGCTGGGGGTAGGATACATATTAGGCAGCTGTTTGTGCTACGAAGAGGGGGGATGGGAGTAAATTCTGACCTTTTTTGTCTTTTTCATAGAAGTGCTCTCTCACACAGAGGAGACATGTTAAACACAGTGAAGGGCATGCAAAAAAGCATGGCATGACCTCTCTAAAAACAACAAGAAAAAGAGCTATCATGCTAAAATAGGGGCGTATACCACGGCATGCTAAAAACACAACAGTTTTAGTTGTACTAGCATATTGAATCAATTTATCAGCATCATGTAAACACACTTCTTGTAATAACCCTGCTGTCTAAACTTCACAGGGGGAAGACTGTGCAGCACAAATTAGGAGTTTTTTTGTGTCTTAATTGCAAAAAGAGATGAGAAGCATGAACAGACATTTAACTAACATGAAAGTGTGGAATTGACAAGTGTTTCAGTCTAATATGGGTACAACTGGAAAATCCTGAGCATGCAGACTGATTAATAGATGAGCAGAAATGGATTTTCTTGTAATGGAAAGACTTGAGAAGGGTTGGAAATTCCTACAAATTGACATCTTGATTAATGGCACTTTCTATATGCTGTTCGAACAATTTGTCAAGCACGTTTAAGGAAGGAATTCCCTGCTGCTCGAGCTCATTCAGCTGGTAGAGAACCTAAATGAACTCTGCTGAGCACTGAGATCTTAACATTGGATTTGACTGCAAGGAGGTGCTCTTTCTTGCTTCTGGACTTAATCAATCAATCACTCCATTATGAAATTGCAGTCTGTCAGGCGTTTTCAATTAGGACTGAATCTGTCTGCACCTGCTGGAGATGCAGTGAGGGATTTGACGTGAGGTTTGTATTTCTCCTCACAGCAGCAGACAGGGGAGCCTCAAACTTCAACATGTTTAATGAATAATGAGAGCTGAGGGTGGACCAGGCCAAATCTGGACCCTCTGGACCCTCTGTGAGCTCACAATTCAACCTCGGTGAGCACTTAACTCCTCAGAGTCTCTCTCCTACTCTCTGCTTTGAGGAAAGAGACTAAATTAAAAGGACAGTAACCCCAAAGCACAAAAATACACAGTTTCTCACACAGTTTGGTGTAATTTGTTCAGGTTTTCAGAAACTTGCCTCTGGGATTTCGTAATACAATGCACACATAGCTGAGGTGAATATGAATCAATTTTTAGTGCATATTTTTCCGGGATATCTAGTATACTGAATTAAAACAGTGAACATGCCTGTTTATCATTGAAAGTGTGGAAATCCAACATGTATGTTCAGGTAAGTGCTCTCACTGACTGCAAGAAACAGATATCTATACTTAAAAAATCCATATACAAAAGGTATAGACATTATGGCACACTTGTGAATTAGTTGCAGATTGGTATGGTTACAAAAAAAGCGATTCTATCCTTCCAATACATACACTGCTTAAAATACACGATTTTTCCTCGTAGTCCTATTACACCAGATATGAGGGGACTACCCTGGGTTAAAATTTAATTGAGTGATGAAATTGTAAAATCAAATAAATCAAATGAAAGAACTCAGTTAAACCACCTCCAAACTAAGATTTATCTTCAAAATTAAAAGCTAGCAGCACTCTTTAACAGCTTCACTACTTCACTCATCATTAAGCATGCCACAAATTGCAACAGTGATGTACTATTTTGCAAATCAACCTTGAGAGAGACAAGAAAGGTTAGAGTTAAAAACTCGATTCAAGATGGAAATCGACAAGCAAGTAGTGCCTATACCTTATTCTTGATGTATTGCTTGTGAACAAGGTGCTCTTCAGGGCAGACTCTTATTTGAACAAAGGGAGCTGGATCCTACATGATGCTAATGACCTGATCTTTAAAAATAGAATTTAAGAATAGAATTCCGATCATTACAGGCAAATTTAAAAGGAAGGATGGATCACTGACAAGATGGCCACTCAAAGGAAGTGTTTGAATGAAAGTAGTTTCTGCGTTAATAGGTTACAGCCACTGTTTTATATTATTTGAATGTCTTCAAATAACCCCTTATTGCTTTACTTTGAGAAGGCATTTAAAGAAAATCTTCCATAGTTATTTCGTTGCTTTGTTAGGTAGTTTGGGAGATTTATAGTAACTATGTTGCTCTCAAGGTGAGAAGAAACCCACATCCACAGAGATCCGCAGCAGTCTCTTTATAGTTGTAATGTTCAGATACCATGACCAATTGACAAGCATTCATGTTTCTTTTATTTTTGTCTCTGCTTCATTTATTTCCAAATATTTCAATTTAATTCAATTTTTCAATTATTTCCAAATTCATTTCCATGTGCTTTCAGGTAGAAGATCAGCAGAATTTTGAAGTGTTGTCCCATTTTGAAGGGGGAGACTTCGCCACTACCACTTCTCATTCTGCTTCAAGGGGAAAGGGACCGTTCAGAAACATGGGGGAGGGACAGGCATACGTCACGGTCAGTTCTCTTCCATTGGCAATAAGTACAACAGCAATCAGAGGGGAGTAAGCGGTCAAATACTTTAATTCAACTGAAAAGTTTTAGATTTTTGTTATTATTATTTGATAATGTTAACCAGTGAAAATGCTCAGCTGATGTTAGTGACATTTCAAATCGTAGAGTCAGGGTCATAACAGAGACAAGACTGGTATTAGATATCAATCAAACCATTATCTGTATGTGCTGAAAAATATTCATACAAAACAAGGATTATCCCTTATCTGGATGCTTCAAACAAATGACAATACATGTTACTTCATCAGAAAAACAGGGTCTAAACTCCCCTTATTCAGCAGCAGTACCATATGACCTCCAGAAGCCAAAGGACTAGATGTGTTACACAGTGGTGTAAATCTTTGTTCTTTTCCGTAGTAATTGTTCACTCCACACAAAGCACTCAAGCAAATCTGACTGGGGTTATTGTTCAAGCAGAATGATGCCAACTGACAACAGAAGAAGACAGAATAATACAAGAAGCTTGAAATCAAGAGGAAAACACTTTATAAAAGATGACTGTTACTGTTTCTTTGGGGTGTTTTTAAAAAGGAAACACTTAGCCTGGTTGATGAACCAGAGCTACTTCCTGAGCTACGCTTGAGGATGACATTAAATTTCAAACTGCTCAGGCGCTTCTGTTTATGTTACTCTTATAACTCATACACCAAACCCTCTTTTGTTATTGAACAGTCCCTTTTGTATGTCAAAATGTTGTGCCCACGCTGCCTCCAAAATCATTATACGCCTGCAGACAGCTGACCTCTATGACTTTCATAACAATGAAGTTCTCAAAATCAGAGCCATAAGTGCCACCAAACAAACACTAAATCTACATACTTTTTCTGTTTAACTGAAACTGAAAAATGTCCCAGAATATGCTTTTACTTCCACATGTGTGCCCGTGTGTGCATTTCATTTTCTCTTCCGGGGTCAAACAGGGGACATGTTCCCTTCCTTTCTGGAACAGAGTGAAAGTGACCAGTTTTCTGCCCTGGAGGCAGGACTCCACGTCCGAGCAGAGCGCTGACACACACCGCTGTGATCTGTCAGAATAAAAACCTTTCCATCAGACTAAGTCACATTATTTCACATTATTCAAAAAAATTCTTCCAGTGATTTCTGATTTTAATACTAAATTTTGACTGCTTGTGCTTGGGTCTGGTAATCAATGTGTTAATCATGATGCTAAATAAGGTCCAAATCATCAGCTTATCTATTTTGTATTATATAACTCGTGCTATTTATCATTTTATGGAGCACACTGGTTTGAGTACCATTATGGATAAGTAGCTGGAGACTACTCACTGTAAAATCTTTTGCTCGTACTATGATTTCAAATAAGGACACCCCTACTCCTTTGACTGGGAAAATAGAGACTGAGAGAAAAATAGCCTTCCTTTGCTAGCAATTTTATTGACTCTCATTCATATTTGAGTGCTATTTAAGGAAATACAGCAGTTCTACTTTGTTTTAAAAAAAAAAAAAAAAAGTACAAACTATATGCTGCTTTTATAATTTTGAGCATCAAATGAGGCCATTTTATTCAGCTCGATGGTTGTAGGTGTGCTCACTTGCATGTCATGTGACTGCTGTGGAGCATTAAGATTGATGTAGGACAGAGAGAGAAGGACCAAGAAATCATTTTCACCTAAATTAAAAAAAAAAAAATAGCAGAACTCAACTCGACTCAACTTGATTTATAAAGCACTTTAAAAACAACCACAGTTGAAACAAAGTGCACAAAGTACATAACTAGACAAAACAATGCAGTCATAAAACATTCAAAACAATGGATAAAATAAAGCAGGTATAAACACTAAAATAATTGTTATTAAAAACAATTTAAAAACAATAGAAACAATCAACTAAAAACAAACCATAAAACACTTAAACAGGAACAGAGTCTCATGCGGGGTTAAAGCCAAGGAATAAAAATGGGTTTTAAGACAAGTTTTAAAAGTGGACAGTGAGGAGGCTGGTCTAATTTGGAAAGGAAGCTCGTTCTACAATTTGGGAGCAGCAACAGAAAAAGTTCTATCCCCTCTGAGCTTCTGTTTTGACCTCCGTACCTCCAGGAGCAGCAGATCAGCCGACCTGAGGCACCGAGCAGGAGCATAGGGGTGAAGGAGCTCAGAGAGGTAAGACGGGGCCAGACCATTTAAAGATTTAACAAGAGATGCATGGATTTCTTTCTGACACTGCAAAAGTGAACAAAAACAATATTAATGATACTAACAAAAAAAAATGGAAAAATAGGATGTGGTGCTAAATGTCTCAGTATGGGTTGATTTTCTTAAAAGTACAAGCAACTAGATCATAGAAAATGCTGATGTTGCTGCCTTTGCCTAATTTACTTCTTGTAGATGCAAACTGCTTCAATGAATAACCTTAATCCCCTTTATCATCTCCAACAACATCCTGGGTGACAAATCAAATCTTGTTTTCTGCCATTAGAAAAGACTAAATATGATTTAAGAGTCTCACTTTCTAGTTTCAACATCGTATGGAAGTTTTTTGTTTCAGTTCTACAGCTGCAAGGCCCCTAGGCTGATTCTTTCCATATTTTTTACTGTTTGCTATTTTTACTTTGTTTTTTTTCTTACTGTAGTTCTCTCATACTGCCCTCTTGCTTTTGTTTGCTTGTTTCTACGGGTCCACAAACTGTATTATCATCAAGTCAGAGTTTGAATGGACTTTCTTCTCATTTTCAAGTTTCTGTTTGTTCTTCACCTTTTCTCTCACTTTGCCTCTTTTGTTGTTGTTCAAGCATCTTGATAAAGTGAAAACAACAGTCTAAAATTAAAATATGCAGAATGTATTAAATATTTATCACGCTGGATAGGTAGGTTAATATGTACTATATAGTATAGGGCATCAGTCTAACAAAAGTGGGGGGAGCAGAACTTTTCAAAAGCATATCCATAAGGTGATTAGACGATCATTCTGTCATAAACATTCATTATGGCTAATATTACATTAAGTGGCCGCTTCTGCTGCTGTGTATTGAACAAAACAACTGGTAAGTGAATTCTCACCAAAACATGTTAAAAGAAAACTAACATTATGTTTTCCATCTATAAACGCATTTACGGTTGTTCTTTGCTCTACATTCAATACAATTGACCAGTTCTGATGCAACTGCCACTGAAGCTGATAGTATCCATGCTAGTCTTGAGCAGTCATTTACAGATGTGCAGTCGCTTTACACGGTCATCATTTTCCTGCCGCATTTTCCTCCATAAGGGACACTGATAGGGCAGTGTCTCTGCAGGCTGAGCTCAATTGTTCTAGCTTGGAGCTTTAGAAGATGGATGCGCCTGACTACAGAATCCGGTGGATCCAGCTGCACTGCAAGGTTTCTAAATAATTTCCCATTTTTTTCACAATAAGATAAAAAAATATTGTGCTGGGTAACAAGATCTGGGCTGCAAAGTGGTGAAGTGGGCAGTGCTGTGTCCTTATAGCAAGAAAGCTGCTTTTTTTAATTTGAGTGGGGCCTTCCTAGTTAGCATTTCACACTGAACATGAATGGGTTTTCTCCAGGTTCTCTGGTTTCCTCCCTGTGCCAAATCATGCTAATTAGGTCGGCTGGTGATCCTGAATTGCCTGTTGGTATCCAAAAGAATGGTTGTCTCTATATGGCAACAAGCCCAGGGTGAAGCCAGCCTCTCGCCTGATGTCATCTGGGATATGCTATGGTTTCCTGCAACTCCAAAAGAGGTAAGCAGTCTAGTTTATGGACAGGAGACTAGCAATGAGAGCTGCATGCTTCATTCATCTTTACAGATAAAACTATAAAACTCTTAAACGAATGGGAAACAGGTTATAAGCTCTGACATTAATGGGCTCATCCAAAAATACATTTCTGGTGCTGTATTTGCTGGAAATGTCTCATTTCACATGAAAAACAAACTAAAAGACTTACTTACTTTGGTGGAGCATTAAAAAGTAATCTGCACCTTGTAGTATGATTGTTTAACTGTTTCCTTTTGATACTTTATGTTTTCATATCAGTAGCAAGTTCTTTTTTAATTTGGTTGATCATGTGCTGACTTTCAATCTGCTTATCGTGCCTTTTGTTCCTCATTAGTAAGAATACTTAAAACAGTTTTATGGAACTTTACAGATCCAGATCCTTCTTTGGTGATATGAAAGGAAAAAAAGCATCAAAACCTTACAACTATTTTAAATAGCTGCTGCAACATCACAAGTCCTGCCAAATCCTGGAGGGACTTTACAACACAGATACCATGCTCTCAAAATACTGTGACCAATTTAAAGCTGCAGAACGACTCTCCTCTTCTCTTCCCAGCTTACTTAAATCCCTCTGGTACTTGTGGTTGTGTTACATGAACTTGCAAAGCCGTGCAGCATTATTTTAAGATAAAAGTAGTGAAGAAAGTGTTCCTTGACATTTTACCAAAGAAATTGCACTTAATTACAGCATTTCCTTCTACTGCGTGCATGTGCTCGGAGTCTTTAAGGTCAAATCTTTGTTTTTCAGAAGCAGGCAAATCCTCTTAAATTTGTTAAGCTATATTTATCTGATTCTGTGGCCTTTTGAGTGTACTAGCAAACATTATTGTTATACATTCAGGGTGCGAACTTTACAGCAGCCTGAAATTTATTCCACACTGAGGCAGGAACAAAATATAAAAGAAAGCAATGTGGCTGTGTCAGACCTCCATGTATTTCTGGTGAATACTCCAGCAGCAGTCCATGTTTGGTGGAAAAAATTGAGGAAACTGCAGGTTTACTTTAGGATTTAGCAGCTTCTGCAAGCTGAGAATAAAAACTCTAGATCCTTACTGGATTTATTAATCTCAGAAAAGCTTTGCAGCAGCCAGGACAAGCACACGGTGACGGTATTCTCTAAAAGTAAAAGCATTTCTTTTGTATGCAGGAAGAACTTGTAGACTTAATTTGGAGCAAATGTTCACCTTATTACTTTGTTGTGTTTCATTAGTATGTTACCCTCAGGGATTTAAACCATTTAAAGAGCAGGATTAGAACTATTTGTTGGAGCTTTATTTTTTCATAGGTGACTTTTTTAGAAAACAAATAAAGGAGGAGTACTATAATTTATGCCTATTTATCATTTTCATGTTGAAGGAATGCTTCTCAAAGGTTTGGTTCCTCGCTCAATGCCACCTCAGTAGTACTTAGGAGGTGGAACAGAATCTCATCAGGTACCAGGCTGGCCTCTAATTACAGAAAACTTGAGGCTTGAACCGGTGGCCTTCTGATTCCTTGTCCAGCTCCTTACTGACACCAGTATTACTGCCTACCAGGTAGCCTTTTGCAGCTTTGAAACATATGGATATGTGTATTGAGTCATGTGTTTTGGATTTGAGTACATAGGATTTCACAACATGAATATTTTGTCAGAGACACATCACTGCCCCCCACATGTTGAACCCAAGCTACTGCAATAGGTTTTTTCAGTTGGCTGATCTGGAGGCAACTGACCAAATGTGGTGCCAACTGTAAATCCAGAAAAGAATGCATCACCAGATAGCAAACTGTGGGCAGCCAAGTGGATTGAGAGAACTGAGAGGGTATTTGTAAAAGATAACTACAAAGTGAAAACAAACGAGACAATATGTGTAAAATTATTATCAAAGCACCCTGTAGCTGTAACCTAAAGGACACTATGAGTAAGATAAGTCCTCTACACAAACAACCTTACTGTCACGAAAGTCTCAGGATGCTTCATGAGTCGAGGCTAATGGCTAAGTTAGCGAGCTGAACTTGCTGTCTTTGTGTGTGATTGTGTAGTTGGCAGACTCCATGATGTTGTGGCCAATAGTGACGGCATGAAAGACAGAGAGTGCAAGCTTGTCACCCCTGTTCATGCTAAAACACTGATATTATAAAGGCATGATCATTATTATTATTATTATTATTATTATTATCATTATTATTCTTATTATTGTGGGGTAAATGCACTTCAAATGTAACCTGGCACGCCAGATGGAAAAATTCAATATGTTTCACTAATCCATCAGCGCAACAGCCTATAAAAAGTGTTTGGGAGAAAGCAGAAACCTTCTAAAGTATATCTGGCAGGTGATTGGAGCATTGTTCCATCAATCACATTCGAGAAGTACAAAACATGAGCCACTTCATAGAATGCGATATAATACAGTGGAATCTCTCTCCAAAATATGTTGAAAGTGAAGCGAAAACATCCTTTCTACCAAGAAAAGTTGTGTTAATCAGCTCAGTCATAGGCCCTTTCATAACATACGCAGGAACTTTTCAAGTGTGCTCGGGCCCTACAAAGTCTGTGTTATTTTTTTCCCAAATTCTGTTTTAATTTTTTCCATGTTCCGTTTTTCCAGTTTAATTTTTTTGAGAATTTGTTTTTTGTATTCTATGCAAATTTAACCCCAAGACACTGTATAAAGTAATGAAATATAATCACTCAATCTTCAGGTGGTCCTCAAGTATCTTTGCAGGTCCAGTCAACAATATGTTGACAACATTTGACTGCCTGACACATAATCATTGTTGGGAAACTGCTCTGCCCTGTACTTTGAATTTAGTTGGCCACTTCAACATGTTTGCATTGTTAATGAGGGAAGGAGGGGGGGAAGTGAAGTGAAGCATTGTCCCCAGCCTTAGTGACCCCCTCAGAGCTTTTTCCAGAGAGATACGTTCCTTTTTATCAAAAAAAAAAAAAAAATTAAAGGACAACTTCCGTGATATTCTGCATAAATATTGAAATCTGCTTTTAATGTCCAGCTCTGACATTCTGTCCTTTATTCTGTGATGGCTGATTTTATAGTGCCCTAGTGTGCATGAGGGAATAAGATCAAAGTGTTAAAATAAATCAGACATACAGCGTAGTCCCAAGCATGAGATAAAATAATATCTGAGGAGGGCAGTATTTTAAAGTGTTCTTTTTTATCAGTATGCATGAGTAATCTTTCAGCCTCTGAATAATTTCTCACATAAACTGCATATTTTCTGTCAAGGTTTGCTCTAATTTTGAACATCTTGACTTCATTTTAGACATGCTGATCTCATCAAATTCATAAAAAGCCTACACTTCCCTCTTTTATTCTGAAAATTTAGGAAAAAGTCATTCAAAGAGTTATTTTTTTCAGCACCATGGACAGCGCCAAGTCTGTTCAGGAGTCTTCCCACACTGCTGCCTCCCTTTCAGCACCATGGACAGCGACAGTCCTGCATCTTTGGGCCTCTCAACAGTATTACTATTCACGACAGCTCTGATGTGACGTGCTGACATAAGAATAAACGATCCGGGACCAGTATTATGGATGATTTGCATTTTTGACAGGCTAAAACGACTGACAAATTTGCTGTGCTCTTGAAAAGACGGACACTCGGAATCAGTTCATCCCAGAGGAATGGGAAATTAAATAAAGAGACTGTCAGTCATCTTTACCTCTGAGTATACAAAAGAGTGACATTCATAAGCACTGCTGATATGGGTAACAAATCCGGACTTTACTCTAATAACAATGGCGGGACAAATCTAACTTTCCCCGTCCTCCTCTAATTGAAAGAAACGGTTTATTTCTGCACCAAAAGTCAATGTAATTATCCAAACTCTCGTCCTTCCTTTCATCGCCCTCGTGGTGGAAAATCCTTTCAAACTCCGAGGTTAATCAGGGGATATACAAGAGGTCCAATTCATCTTTAACACAGCATATAATGCGGCACAGCATCAGAGGGTAAAGCCAGGAGATAATTAAAGCCCAGTTAACAGATCAGCGGGCTGTTTTACACACAAAAACACACATTACTCTTTGTCCTCACATTTTACTTTACAATGACACTGAAGACGGGTCTCATGGGGAGGAAGGTGGTGACCTGGAGAAGTCAACACACACATGAGAATACTAATGACTAAAAATACAGCGAGGTCTACTTCTCAAGACTTTCATTTTGGATGAGGCAGGTATAAGGGAGCTGTACTGACTTGCTTGTTGTGAGAAATGTCTTAATTTTTCTGTAGATTGCCTTTTTTTATACAAGTTCTTATCATAATTGTACCTCCTTGCATTATATTTCTCCTGATAGTTCTTTTTTAAATTGAATTGGTCTAATTAAGGACATTGCCAGCTTTGTTGTAAGTCTATAAAAGCAATAGGGTGATGCTGGAATGCTGTATTTCTGTAGGCCAATGTGGAAGTTAGCATTGTCCTGGTTTTCTCGACCAAAACCCTATGTGATTTTTCATGGTGTTTTGGATTACTGCTGATAATGGTTTTGTCCAATTCTGGAAGATTGTGCCAGGCACCAGGCATCTATACTCAAACACTTCGCTGCTCTAAGTCTAATTTTCTAGAGATGTGCAGGAGACAAAAACTTTGTTGTAGAAAAAGATGCAAAGTCAATATCAGGAGAAGAGTCCAACCAACTTTCAGCCAGCGATCTTTATTCAGTCAACAAAACAGACAGGTGAGTTGGGTCTGCAGGGTCAAATCCAACAAACAAAGGTGAGACAGCATTTTTAATAGCATATTTTGTCTGTGTTACATGGTTACACAGGATCCAAAACACAAACCCCTTCTTTCCTTAAAATATTTCTGGTTGGAAGGTTTCAATCGTGCCATGACATGATTGGATAATTCCAGGTGATAATGTTCCACCCTGATGGGCAACATTGAGGTCGCTGTGATTGATACAGAGCTATTTGTTCACTGTACTGCACAGGGAGAGATATTTCTTGAAAACATGCTTGCACATTGCTATAGCATAAATCAGCCAGAAACTGAAGTTAAAGCACCTGCTAATACCTCTTCATGAAAGCAGGAGCCTGTGTGTATGTGCTTACCAGAAGCTCTTAAGACACACACATACACTCTGCCTGTTGGTACTGTCTGTAGCAGGAGTGAGACACACATATACACTCTGCCGATAAAAGCTGTAAACCGACCTTCATGGATAACTACAGGGGCAAGGCCCGAAGGGAGACCTCAGCAGAGTAACTTTATTTGTGATCTTATTATTATTTTATAAATGGACAGATCTGTGGTCCTGGTCAACTTTATACTGTAATTGTTCTTCCTGTCCCATTATATTTTGAATACAGATTACCTTCTAACATTTTTAAACATGATTACACACCAAAAAATATCACTACATGACAAAGTCTGTAGTGAACAAAAATTATAAAACTAATGTTCTACTCTTGGTGATAATTGTAACAAACATCTACTTTTCACATTTTTTTTAGCTTTAACACAATCAGCGAGAGTAAAAAGCTATTACTGAGCTACTATTGAACTACAACATGGCAGCTCGACTAAGAAATAGTTACAATATTTCAAATTAAAAACATGTTGTTGTGGCCTCTTGTTTGAGAACTGTAAGTGACTTCATTCAGTTGATCCTCATGGCTGTGGCAAAAGAGAATTAATTACTTTTTTAGTAAAAAAATAAGAATAAGAAATGCTTGTGGTTGGGCTCACAGCCATTTTGTAATCCTTATTTGCAATTTGTCAGCAACCGTCCTTTTAAACTCACAAAAATGCTTTGACATTTAAAAGTGGGCAATATCAGATGCATTTCATTATTTTTTTATTTTTTGTTATTTTTTATTTTTATTTATTTAATTATTTATTTATTTTAATTTATTTATCTTTTTTTTTTTTTTTGGGGGGGGGGGGGGGGGGGGGGGGGGGACAAGTAGTGCTAAATGCTAACCAGCTATTTTTTTTGGGATTTAATCAATTTAGATGGAATTTGTTTTAAGGTTAAAATAAAGAGTTTAATTGATTGATTTGATCCCAAAATTTTGAGACAAATTTGAGGAATGGCAAGGAAAGAGATGACTTCTTTGGTATTGATGAAATCACTTTTTATTAGTGTTCTAACTAGGACATAACCATAAATGGCTTTCTGCATTTTATAATATTGACTTACATTAGACAACGATGGATGGATAGATAGATACTTAGTGACAATGATAACAACACAGCTCAAAATTGTGCAGCAATTTGTTCAAATTATATCTGCAGGGATGTACACTCTGCTGTTTGGCTGTAGATTTTCCATTAGCTATGAGACATGAGCATGATACCTTCTTGGTGGTAATTAGCATAACTAGAGCTGGGTGTTATGGCCAAAATATCACAACACAATTCTCTTTCCTTGTTTCTCTCTTTGCAGCAATGATACTGCCATGTAGCTTGTACAACTTTTTACATACTAGTCCCCACCACCCCCACCCCTACCCCCAGCTTCATCTGTTACCGCCGTCCTTTCTGTTACCATGTGTGAACTAGTGTTGTAAAGCTCTACCCATGTCTTATCTGAGAGCTGCTGCAGAGTTACATTGTGCTTAAAGCAGAAATGAGGCCAGTCTTTTGAAATGATATAGAAACTCTTGGTCTTTTTTCAGCTAGAATAATGTTGAAACTGCTTATTGTTTAAGTGAAAAAGTTACATACTGATACTTTAAACATTGAATAAAAACTCCAAAAGGTAGTCCACCAAGCTTTAGGAAAAGACTGCACCATTAATTTGCTATTAATTTTTACAACAATAACAAACTCCAAAGTCGAAGAAAAAAGTTAAAAGATTTGAAAACAGCGAAACAAAAAGAAAATGAAAAAGGTTAATTAATTAGGCTTACCAAAAGACAAAACTGTTTCAAAAAGCTAAATTCCTTCCCAAAGGGTGTTATAAAGGATTAGTTTTCATTCCAGTTATGAGGATCAGTGTCATCATACCAAAACAAATCATGTTCGCAATCCAAGAAAAACAAAAAGTTAATTCATGTAGGCTTTTTTAATTGAACACAACAGTTACACTTAATCAGATAATCTGCTGTTATCAGGCGGGAGTTTTGTCATATTTACTCTGGGAATCACATTTCTGATCATCAGCCAGACAAGGTTTCAAGAGTGAAATGAGAGATTCAGAGCTTGTTCTGAACAAAAAGTACACTAACAATGTGACTGATAAATGCCACAACTTCTAAAGATGTTTCAAAAATGGAGCATGGAGCACAGAGCTCTAGTCATAATCATACTTCCATATACAATGTTCTGCTATAAGATAATGAAGACTGTAGACAACACCACCACAGAAGCCTGTTTATGCATTCTTTCATATAAGCACAAAAAATGTTTGCTCTCTGTCAGACGTCATCAGCCGTGTGGAGCAGCAGCCAGATTTAGTGCTGCAGAAATAAACCGCAGGAATCTGCCTGGAGCTCATCTCCATCTTCAGCCTTTTTCGTTCTTTTTTTTTTTAGAAACTCAGAAGCTTTCACATGAGATGAGACATCCTGAGTGTCTTTTTTTCTCCGTCACACCCCCAACAATCATCACACAACAACCTTGTAAATGAATGGTGCATCTGCTCTGATTACACTAGATGACCGGGCCACAGTGGCACATATTGCCAAATAATTAAATAAGTTGTTTTCTCCTCTGGAAGAAATACAGAGGGAATTAAGGTCCGTGGAGCTTCTGCAGCTGTTTGGAAACATCCTGCAGCTTAATGTGCACAACTCAAGAGAAGCTGAAAACTTTAAATTAAGCTGGGAGCAAAGAGTTTTGAGCAAACATAATTGCTCTTTGTAAGCTGTGGACGGGCTGTTGCTGTGTCTTCAGTATCGCCTGTGAAACATGCAAGAAATTAGGCCATGCTTATCATCAAAAAGCTCCAGCTGGCAAACAGGCTGCAAGTCTTGGCTTAAGTTTGCAACTTGTAAAATTCATTAATGTGTTTACTGCCAACAGTTACCCAGTGAGAGTCTGTGCATGTGGACAAGTGACAGAAGTTGGACTAAAAAAAACAGAACATTTCTGACAAGCGGATGAAGTAGAGTAGAACTAGCACCCTGCAGTGAGATGGAACTCTTTTATTAATGTGTATTAAAAAGGAATGTACTAAAGCAGATTACTTTTAATCCAGTTAAAGGCATATTAAAATTGTTTTTAACCACCTAGTATGACGTTAAAGGCCATATATTACACAAAGTACTCTTTTAAGGATTTTTAAGGAAAACATGTGTCCATCGCCTGTCTATGCTCTCCCTTTGTTGCATTTGTTTCAGAAAAAAAATATATGCCACCTCTCTCAGATGGGAGACACTCCTTGAGCAATATGTCTGTTCAGCCAACAGTGAGCTTCATTAAGAACCAGACCTAGGCATGTCTGTGCACCCACATCACACATTAAGCACAGAACTGTAAAACTGAAACCATAACCACTTCCTGAGAGGAGCCTGGTCCAACACATCTCATGAGTTTTTAAGGCAATAGACACCAAAACAGCGTGATCTGAGCAGGGAGGGAATAAAGGGGTTTAAACGCATGCCAAAATCCAGCTTCACAAATATGTTCTGGGGATATCTGTGACCAGTGTAAACTTTAAGAAAATAAGTAATTATGGGACCTTGAAGCAGCAATAAATGAGAAAACAGCATTGTGACTGGTGGTCACCAAGGCCTCTGAGTGTAACTGCACTGTAATAAAACTACAAGAACTCCCATCAAAAAATAACACCACAGTTTAAGGGTGCATTAACACTAGGGGCCCTGTCCCGGATCCGAGCGCACTTGAGCCCAAAGTCCGGTTCATTTTGGTA
This sequence comes from Cetoscarus ocellatus, assembly GCA_037902135.1. Taxonomy (NCBI): domain Eukaryota; kingdom Metazoa; phylum Chordata; class Actinopteri; order Labriformes; family Labridae; genus Cetoscarus; species Cetoscarus ocellatus. The sequence continues at coordinate 554,434 of JBAMNC010001210.1, forward strand.
GTGTGGATGAAAACGAACCACGCCCGGGCACCGGGCCCAGGCCCCTTTGGGGAGGTGGTCTACGGCGCGATGAAAGAGGACTCAGGCACGGTTCGGTTGAGATGTGAATACAAGTGTGCCGGGATACGGGACAGAGAGCAGACGCTGCTGCATGACATCACGGTTTTCCCTTCTCTCTTTAAACATGACGGCCAAAGGTTCACTTTGGAGCAGCGAAGAAATAAAATTCTTACTTGAAATTTGGGCTAACGAGGACATTCAAAAACATTTGAATTCCACACATAAAAAATTGGAAAATTTCGGCATCATATCTCAAAAACTACTGTCACATGGGTATACCAGGACCACTGATCAATGCCGTGATAAGATAAAGAAGCTCCGGCAGCAGTGTCACAGAGCGCAGGACTCGCTACGTAAGTCCAGCAGCTCAACTAATGAAAAGGAAAAGTTTCCTTGGTACGATGGTAATATGTTGGCAATATTATCGGCCACAAACCAACAAGTCAGCCTAATGTACTGGAGTCAGAAACCCTTTTCCCACCGACACCGTTTACATCTCCTGAGCTCAGCCAGGCAACTGATAGCCTCTTCTTCGTTCTCCTCCGTAGCAGGTTTGGTTACCAGTTACGTGCATATTGCTCCCTGCTGTTTCAAACAGAGTAAATATGCAAGTGGGCCCGGGCACGGTTCGATGTTGCAAGTGTGAATGCAAGCCAGCGTGGTTTGAAACAAGTGGGCCTAATGTGAAAGCGCCCTAAGAGTACGCTACCTAGAAATTTTTTTGAGTGCAATAACTTTTTGGAAAAATAAAGTTTATCCGGAACTAACCGACTCACGTCACGTATTCCTCGTATTCCACGTATTCCCCGTATTCCTAGTTCATACTGTGGTATTATTTTTGACCAAGCTCTTGTAGGCAGAGAAAATACCCTTTGTATTTGGTACAATACTTCCCTGTTTTTGGCTGGTTCTGAGTCACAAACTTTTACAAACTGGCTTACTGAGAGAGAGGAGAGACAATCTACTGCATCTGATGTACTTAGTGGCCATATTAAGCTCATACAACCTCACTTCAAAAAAACTGAACTACCCCTTTAAAAGTCATCCTTACAATCACTAAGACCCCTTCACACCATCACATCAGCCCAACCTACAGCATCTTCACTGGCTCCCGGTCAAGCATAGAAACTCTCTCAGATCCTCCTCCTCCATCCACCTCACTGTGCCCTCTCCCCGCCTCAGCACCATGGGGAGCAGGGCCTTCAGTCGCTCTGGAACTCTCTCCCACCGGACCTCAGAAACTTGAACTCTTTGTGCCTTTCCAAAACCAGACTCAAAACCCAGCTGTTCAGGACTGCATACTCCATTTCACAATAGCCTACCTTCTTCCCCGTACCTGTCATTACCTGTTATGTTTTGCTGATTTTATTTTTCTATTGTTGATTTTATTATTGTTGTTTTAATCTTGTACTGTGTCCTTGCAAGGTGCTGTATATTAAAATGTATTATTATTATTATTATTGTTATTATTATAAAGAGTCAATGTGTGTACATACATCCATCTAAATGGATGGACAACAGACAGACGGACTCTAATCTGGCTATTGCCGGCATGGAGGCACATAAATCACTGAGCAGAGAGAGGTAGCAAAACCAACAGACAAGATAAAACCAACGTGACATGAAGTGACCACAGAAATGTTACATCTCAATACATGATGGCAGATGCTCGGCCCACCGACAAGTCAGTCTGGAGTGTGAACTGTTACCTGAGGAAACACCAGTTCACCCAGCAGGTGATGCCGAGGTTACTTTGATCACATCGAACCCAAACTGTCTGCTGGTGACACCCGACTGCACCACAGCCCCCTCACTTGCCTCTCTCTGCACAATGATGTCTGTGTGTCTGCGAGTCCTCTTTGTACAAGTGTGTTTTTCAGGTGTGTGTGTTCAAAATAGAAAAAGGGAAATTCAATTTGAGCAAACTTTCCACCAAGAGATTTAGAAAGTATGACATTTACAAAGAGTTAGAGCACTAAAGGCTCTGCTTTCACTGATTTACTTCTAGGTTTCAGATTCTAACAATATTTGACATATTTAAAAAAGACAAAAATGAACTTAAATCACTTAGGGGCTTTGTCTGAGGCAGCTTGTACGAGAAATTACAAATTTGAACAAAGACATTAGAGGTGAGACTAGAGAGTCAACTGTATGACAAATAAGCAGACTAATTAAAAGGAATCCATGACAAATAATTGATTGACCAAGATGGCTTTCACACTGACAGTTCATTTTCCTTGTTCTGATTCTGTTGGGAAATGACCTTGATGTTGCATTTTCCTTTGGGTCACTTCATTTCATGTCATGAACTGGACGTAGCCATGTGACCTAATGTGTTTAATAAAGCAGGCTATAAAAAATGTTAAAGCCCATCCAAAGGAGCAGCCATGCTATACACATCCTAGAAGTCTAAAAAGATACATGTCATGAAGGTCCAATGTCCTGCAAAATTTATTTTCTTTGCTTTTAATGTTGATAGAAGGGGCTTGAGGGCAAAGAGCATGACACCTTTCATTAAAATCTCAGTTCACGAAAAAATGTCCTATGCCTCTATAAGAAAATGACCTTAAAATGCTCTGTTTTTTACTTCATGGGGTTTATTATGTCAAAACTATACAGCCTCCACTTACATGTGTTTTTTCTGCTAGTCATAGGCAGACGCCATGACTGTTTTGAACCCCTCCCCCCTCCCATTAGACACCATTTGGGTAGCCAATCAGCACAGAGCAGTGTTAATTTTGACAGCACTTTTTAAATTTAGTTTTAGTCTTTTGTCTAAAATATCTTTTAGTTTTCGTCATAATTTAGTCATCTAAATTTTTTTAATTTTAGTCTAGTTTTAGTTGATGAAATTTCACATTTTAGTCGACGAAATCTATGGTAAATTTAGTTGACTAAAATATGAAGTTTAAAGTGTTTCTTTATGTTTCTTTGACTTTCTGAAGTCATGTTTTACATTTGGATCCCACCACCATGAAGCTAAGGCAGCTGTGATTGGATGTCCCTCTTAACTCATCCAACCTTTCCACACAACCAAAGTAGCTGTGATTCCTAACTTGTCTCTACTTTCTTCAGACAAAATTAGGTCTGATTGGATTTAGTCTCTGTCAAACATTTTAGTCTAGTTTTTATTTGCTGATGAAAAGGTCAGTTAATTTAGTTTTTGTCAATATACACTTGTTTTTTTTTTTAGTTATAGTCTAGTTTTCGTCAGGGGAAAAGATTGTTGACTGTTGTAAAAACTGTCTGTTCCTCACATGAATTCATACAACTTCCAGGTATCCTGTTGCCAGCCTTAAGTGGAGCAGCAATTTTTGGTCTAAAATCTGTTTAAAATACAAAATGAAGAAATTAGAAAAAAAACACCCACACATACACACATATGATTACACATGTGATTAATAACAATAAACCATATAAATACATTGACTTAGTTATAGATAAAAGTTAACAGTTTGACAGCCCTGACGTGTATGTATGTGGATTATTTTCGATTTGCAGAAACATGCATAAGCTCCTTTAAAGTGAATTCAACCTATAAAGCAGATAAGTGTTCATTGGTGTCAGTGTTAAGCCAAAAAAGAAGACTGACTGACAAATGCTCTATATCCAGGGAGCCGATCTAATCTTTGTGTAGGAGCACAACTTCTCCATCTGATGATGGTCTCAGGTTTTTCAGAGACAACATTCAGACAGGAACATCACTCACACTTGTCATTTCTGTGCCGTGAATAAATCAAATTTAAAGATATTCAGTATCAGCACAAAACACAGAGTCTTGGCAGCTTCAGTGTATGAAGATAAGAATCGGCAGCATCTCAGAAACCTGTTATTACTCAAACCAGGTTCTTTTCCAAGCCTGTTCCCCGGTGTCCTCCCACACACATTTCTCTCTCTACCTGTGTGTCAAGGTGAATTTGATACAACACTAACATTTCTTTGCAGAGTATTCGAGGCCCTTGTGGGGTCAAACACTCTATTTATGTCAGCTTTCTTCAGTCCGAAGGTTATGACTGCTGCATCATGTTGGAGCGATGGCGTCTTGGCTCTCCCTCCACGCCTCTGTCTGTATACCGTTTGTATTTTGTGTGTGCAGGTGGTGACAGTAAATGGCCAGGCGAAGCCTCCAAAATAGGAAGCCTTTTGCGTTGCTCTCTAACTGAGTAAGTTCATCTTATTTAGCGTCATGGTGAGAAGAGGCCGCAGCTGTTCATCGGCTCTGCCAGCCTCCACAGATTGGATTCCTGTGGTTTGAGCCCGGCCGCCGGTAAGCAGGACTCCCTCTCTGCTAGCTACTACGGAGGCGTCGTAAATCATCCCCCCACTGGATGCCTGGCTCATGGGACAGGGTAATCTTTTTTCCTCTGGCTCTTTATGAAAAGTGACTTGTTATCCGGCAGGCCTGAGGGGCGTTTAGAGGACCTTCAGACCTGGAAAACAGCCTGCAGGGGGATAGAAAGAGCTACAAAGAGGAAGAGCTACAACTTCAGTCCCAGCTGTGCCACTTCAAGGAGGCTGATGCAAGTGTTTTTACTGTAAGGCTGCCAAGATGACCATTTATTCACGGCCTTATTAAAAGAAAAATAGATTGCATCCACAATCTCACACATTGTTTGTCTGTGCGGCATTTCGTCAGGCAGTTATTGTTCCTTTGCTAGTCAGTCCTAAGTATCCACACTGTGTGCTGCAATCCAGAAGCCACTCTGCCCATTTCAGCTGAGCATGCAGCACAGATTAATCTACACAGGGTAGCAAACCAAAACTGGAAACAAGACAAGTGCCCAAACAATTTCAGATTAAAACACCAGGTACAAACTGACAGTTATTAATCCCATCTGTTCATCAACATCAGTACAAAAAGCAAATAAACTGCAAATTGACCTCAGACAACAATGAAACATGTTGTGTATATGTTGTTATCTTTATTCCTACATAAATTACAGATCTCCAGTCTTACTGCATTCAGCTTCACTCCACTGCACTCTGCTCTGAATCAGAAAAAAACCCTTGAGGGTGAAGAAGAGTGCTGTCAAACAAACATAAACAGAGCACCGATTGAATACTGTTTGCACAGATCCTGCAGAGTTCCTTGGTCACTTTATGAAAGTCAACATGTTTTAATGCTACACATATCTTATAATTGATGTGTTTATTTCCCTTTCAGAAGACAACTAATATCAACTACAGCAGTATTTATGGTAAGTACAACCTGCACATGCACTGATCATGAATAAAGGATTAAATGGCAGTTGAGGAAATGTAACTTGAAGGGAAATGTAAAAATTAAAAGCAGCCCCAACACTACAAATCCCACATAACATACAAAAGCTGTCACAAAACCCATGTTTTTTTTCTTTTACTTTGGTTGGGTCCAAAAAAAACCAGAAATCTTAAATATGTAGAAACCCACCCAAATTAGAACAGGCATGAAGGTCTATGCTCTCTAGGTGTTATCAGTGAAAACAAATTAAACTGATATGACTTTGGAAGCACTGTTTCTCATTTTGCGGCGGAGTACCACTGATCTCAGGAGTTGATTTTTTGAAGTGTAAGGCATGCCTGGAGGGCATGAGAGGACTTCGGGGAGGTGCGGAATGAGAAAGCAACCAGTGAAAAAGCGTTCTACTTTGCCCCATTCTGCTATTGAAGGAGGAAATCAATCAATTAATCAATCTTTAATTGTATAGCACCAGTTCACGAGAAGTGTTATATCAAGGCACTTTACAAAAGAGCAGGCTAAAGCCATACTCTTCATTAAATAGATGAACATTTATTTATATATACATATATATAATACACATATACACATATGTGCATATATGCATAAAAATATATATTTATGATAGCAATAAACACATGGACACCCAGATCATAAATCTGTCCTCATTTGTCTCTGCTGGATATAGATTAATTTAGAGTTAGCCCCTTGAAATGCTGTAGTCTTGTTAAAACTCCATTGCCACAGTCTATATTGTGCAAGGCGATTTGTTTATTTTAAAAGAATAAAAGATAAATAATTTATGCTTGTTTTAAGTTGGTCATTTTTGGTGCTGTATTTCTCTTAAGTCACCCTGTTTGCTTCTTAATGATATGACAAGAAGGTTGACAAGAAGGTTATATCCTGCACAATTCTCAACACTACAATGAAAGCCTTACGATAGAAACCAAAAGCAAAACATCATGCAAAGCCTACACAAAAAATCCAGTGTTTGTGTAAAGAATGTGTCGAAAGTCTTCACTCCTATTCTTCGTCCTCTGAGCTTATGTGTGTTGGGCTGGCTCCGTTCAGAGCCTTGCTTGTTCCCTTTAACCAGCTGACAGTCTGAGTCTGACTGACTTGGCAGCCCGACATGACGCTCAGATCAGATGTGACAGTGTTCCAACCTCGGCCCCCAAACCCCTGCCGGAGCATCTGTCTCGTCCAGCCACGCCGCTTTATCGTCAGTGACACGTCCCGGTTTGTTTGTCCCTTCCACTCTCTCTGCTCCCCGTGGAGGATCAGTGGCAGGCAGGCGTGTTGCAGGGTGGCAGTGATGGTTGATCTCTAAAAGCGCTGATAGGGATGAAAACACAAAGCGTGGCACCTTCAGCCGACGTGCTTGAACCTCTGAACCGCTTTCTGTGTTCGTGTGCATGTCGAGGTTCAAGAGTCTGCAGGTTTTCATCTCATCTCTTCCCTGCAACATCTGGTTTCTCTAATTAGTCCCGCCCCTCTGCTCTGTGGCTGAATGTGCACAAATCAGCGCCGACAGCTGCTGCAGGGTTGGTTTGTGACCAGAGAGAAGTCCGCTGAAGGAGCATCGTCAGATTTGTCTGATTGAAGGTCAGGACCAGGAGCAGTGAGCCGGAGGAAACAGAGCTTAAATCAATTTTGGCCTTTAATTAAATTTCAGAAATCAAGCTGTCAGTGGGGTCCTCTCCTGATATGATGGATGCCCTCAGGGGGCGTCTAATAATGTCTCTATCCAGAGCAGGGGAAGGTAAAATTATTTGGAGAAGCAGAGAAATAGCGGGTTGTCAAACGTGGACAGAAGCTTTTGCAGACTGATGGATCTGTTTACAGACCTGCTCAGGCCATATTAGGTTAAGCTAGGTTTTTGCACACAACATGACAGCAGTTAATCTTTGGGGTGATTCAATGAAAAGGCATTCGGTGAAAGATATTCCTAAACAATAAGTAAGAATAAGTCAGATAAGTAAGAAGAAGAATGTGGAAATATTTTACACAGGCACATGGGTAGATGATGCCTTTGGTTTTGAAAGGGAAAATTAAGTATAAGTGTGTCTCAAATTCCTATCAGATCAAATGTTTTTTGACAGAACTCCTGTATCTGTTGTTATCTATACTCCTCAAAAAGAGTTTGGAAACATTATTTCAGTCAATCATTTCTCCCTTTTGGTAACACCATGCTATATTTTTGGAAAGCCTGATTAGTCACCTTTACAACGAGGTACAGCTTGTAAGGATCATGCATTCATGAAATAAGTAACCCAGGTAAACGTGTGGGTGATGCTCCAAAAAATGTGCCAAAACCCCCTCGTTCCCTGGAAGAAAGCCTATGGTTCCTCGTTGAAGTGAGACTAGGTTATGGTTTTTGCACCACACCACTTGAGAACTACTGTCCTTGTCAACAAGAGCCTTTCTGTATCAAAATTGCATTTTTCCCCAGTGCATGTGTGGCATAATCAAAAAGTGCACATGCCTGATTTAAAGTCCCTATATCTTCAAAACTGTTAATATTCAGAAAACCTTTCAGTTTTCATATTTTGAGCACCTATGATCCAGCTGTATTGTCTCACTGTCTGAGACGCCTTGTTGGCTTTCGTACCTAAACTTTGGCAGACTTGGTTCGATTCAGGGAGGAAGTTGCAGCATTATTTCATTTTTCACTTGGTTAGGTTTGCTTCCACACTGCTCCTAGTCAGACTGTCAAATGTCGTTGTAGCCGACCACCACGAGTTGGAGCTGTAGATGCAGTCTTTGTTCCTGCCATCTACACCACTGTTGCTTTATGAGCCAGGGATACCCAACCAGCTTTAAGTAATAATGATTAACTCAAAGCAGTTTTCCATGTCATAAAATACAAATTAAGATGCATTAAGGCTGCATCAGGTGGCACTTGCATATTGACTAAAGCAATAAACATTTGTAGACATAAGCCTGTAAAGAGGGCTGGAGGCTGGCGTTGCTTGAACTGCTAACATAAGCCGTACTCTTTATATTCTTTTACATTGTCAGTGAATGCTACGTTAGCAGTTCTGTTGTGATATTGGGCCATATATAAGCTCCAGTTCACTCCTTTTTGGTTTGCGTGTCTTGTTTGGTCCTTGTTTGGTTCAGACTGCTTTCACACTCACTGCGGGCCGAACATTCTACAGTCCATGCTTTGCACTGGACTTGCTACCTTAAGGCAAGTGCTTAAACTACTGATGTAACAATGGTAGGATGTAACACTGGTAGGTCAGTTTCTCTAATGTTTTGATATGAAACACATTGGAAACCATTTTTCTCAATCAGCAGTAAGTTGTGGTCAGTGGCAGCATTAAACACAAGATAAACTTAAGGGGAAAACTACAGACTTTAGACAGAAGGGCTTGAGCAAGTATACTGGTGATATTAGACATGTTGGTCCCTCCTTTTCTGGATGTTAGTGACAGAGTGTCAGGCTAGTTTGGCAAATGGCCTAAAACACTGACACCTGTTCTAACACAAGGAGAAGGCAGGGATATCTGGCCACAAAGTGTGGATGTTGTGCTCTCATTGCAGACACAGCAAAAGGGGAATTTAGTTTGTTATTTGGGCGTCACAAATCACTCTATTACACCACTAATATTTTCTAGCCACCATGACCTTCGGTTGAGAAAAATACAGCTAGGCCATCATGATTTGGCAAGTGGTAAGTGCTCAGGTCCAGCTCCTGCTTGATCCGTGTTATACTGTGTCTAAACCATGGCTCAGACATTTCATTTAAACCACTGCTGATTGTGTTAAAAAGTGTAAAAGAGCTTGAATGCCTGCAGAGTAGCTGCGGCCTTGAATCATTTGACCTTGTTGTTTAGTCTGCAAGTAAAACAGTATTAAACACTTATAATTGCTTCAGGTTTGAAGCTTTTCCTGTGAAACCATTTGAGCACAGAGCCACAGGGAGACCTTTCTAACATGGTGGATTACTGCAGCAGAAATGCAGAAAACAGTCATTAGAGGCCACAGCTAAAGCTAGAGACAACCTGTTATTCATTCAGCACAAAGGTAAGGAGAGCACATAGCAGAATTTTCAAATCTGAGAGCGTGTACTTCCACAGGCAGATGAAGCTGAAAATCCTGTTTGCAGAATAATAACATTTGGATCTGTAAAGACTGGAGCCGCCTGCAGCCGGCTGAGCTTTTACTGCTGCTGCATCACTCGGAGTGTGTGAGTTCACGCGTCTCCATCTACAAACTGTGATCTGAGCTGTGTGGACCTGCAGGGATCCACCGCTCTAACCACACACACACACACACACACACACACACGCACACACACACTGAACAAGAGCGAGGCGTTGGAGGATGGATTCACACTCACATGACACAATACTTATTTTTTTTTTTTTTTGGTCATGCATGAATGAAATGACCACAAGCTCCTTCGGGGGTTGGAAACGTATCCGAGCTCTTATTGAAACCATCTCTAAAGCCGCACGCAGCTGGTTTCTTTGAAAATCGACTCAAGATACATGCACTAGCAAAATAATTCCAACAGTATGCCATCGAATTGGATTTAAAACGGTGGGACATTTCTGAAGTACGTAAGAATCCATGTGTTACTGTAGCTGGCAATGATGTTATGACCTGCAAATGTTATGACCTGCAAATCTGCATTGTTTATAGGCTAGAGCTGTGAAAAAAAACACTCAGTCAAATGTGTCAAAATTCAAGCTCCTAAAAATGGAAATATGGTTCCTAGGAGGCCAAAGAAAAACTCAAGGGTACTCACAGTAGTAATGCATGTCTTCTCCTTATATGAGATTTGATATACAGCAAACTGAGAAGAGTTAAAATGTTGGTGTCTGCAAAATTTCAGCAAGAGCAGAGTTAATTCTGTTCTGGAGGGAGTCCAATCCCTGAAAATTTACTCTCAGTTGATAAAGAGTTGGTGAAATGATGCTTGAGTAAATCAAATTCACTGTCACTGAAGGATCTTTAACTTTGATCATTTCAATCTAAACTCTGAACATTTAAGTGACACTGGTAGAGTCAATCATCCTGCTCCTTCCCATTATTGAACAAATACCAACAGATGATAGTCCACATCATGAAAGTGAAAAATCAACATGAACTACTTGAAAATATACTCTGAGAGAGTGCATTCCTAACACTACAAAGAAGTGTCAAAAGTCACACTGTTAAGTGTTACAAAGTTTTACATTTTAACTCCAAAAAGGGGTCACACTTTGACATCTGATGGGAGTTAAAGTCCCAAGTCTCGAAAATAGTGAAATCAACACTTTGTGGTGTGGACCAATACAGACAATTTAGAAGTGTTGATACTAACTGATAGTGTTCCTTCGTCTATGCAGATTTTGCTGTGCAGGCTACAATTTTTCAGGGAGAATGAAATAATGAAGGGTGTGTGTGTGTGGGCACAATACAGCCCCCCTTCTGACAATACATGACCCTTTTTGTTTGTTTTTTTTGTGCAATACTGATCGATTGATTGGTTGGCGAGTGGTTTTTATAGGCTGACTACAGAGCCAAAGAAAATGTCCCTTCTCCTGCTTGTTTAAATACAATATTTTTCTGATCTTACACTTACATTGGCTGCAGTCCATAGAAGAGAAATGAGAATAGCAGAGCAGTTTGAGAAGACAACTTTCTGACCTTCTAAAACCAGATCCATGACCGACATGTGTGTCCCCACCCACCAGTTAGGAGCCACAAGAGCTGTCTTGGTCCACTTTATGGAAACACAAAGTTACTTTCATTTTTTGTTGATCAGGTACGCCAAAAGCAGTTTCAAGTGCAGCTGCCGAACACTGTAACATTACATGCACAAATGAGTTAGGGTCTGCAAACGTGACCATTATGATTCATTGTAGCAAGTTTCAATAATACATTGCAGCATGTAGCATCTTTAAGTCCTCAAATTCCCAAACAGGCCCACAGACTTCCAACTTTCTCATCCAAAACACATAAACAAGTAAACACAGTCTCACTCAGCTCATGTGTTCCTGTTGTCATCACATTCTTTGTAAGTAAATCCTCAGAGTGAATGAGCATACAGTAGAAGTGGTTCGAGCTCAATTCTTGCATCACTTTTTGGCTTCGCCTCCTTGTTTGTTGTATTAACTGTTCTGTGTTCTCAGTAATCCTCGATTACTGCTCTCTGTTGTTTCTGTGTGAAGACTAAACACAGATTTTCTCCTCAGGGACTGACAAGTACCCGTCCATCTGCGCATTCGTTCATCCCTCATCCGCTCACAAAAGTGGCCAGATTAGACTCAGCCAAAAAGTGTCTGCCATCAGTGTACAGCAGGGTTTACAGTGAGCATCATATGCACTGTATGTTGAGAAAACTGAATAATTAGGGAGCTGAAATACAGCTTTAAGAGGAAAAAAATAGTTAAAGCAGGCCCTCATCTCCCTTAGTAACCACTGTCATTAATATTCAGCTCATCTTCTCTTGGCACTGAAGTTAACAGTCCTCTCATGTGCTGGTCCTTTGTCATTATTACATGTTGTAGCCTATAAATCATGTTCATCAAACAGTCTGACATGTTTCCATGATGGAGACGCTGTGCTTCAGAGGCAACCTGTCACTGTGTCTTTTGAAACACCAGAGGAACTATATTCTTATTATTCCAGTGGCTCTAAATCCCTTTCTTCCTCCCGCCCTCCTCCTTTTTCATGCTCTCTCTATCTTAGCTAAACCATGCAAGCCACCCATAACCAGTTTAGCCATTAGACAAAGAAAGGCAGTAGCCTGGGACCTTATGCACCAAAGTGGCCTTGAGATATAGTCATTATGGGTAAGCAACAAACACAAAATTCTACTTCTAAGATGATTTTTTTTAAATGAAGGCTTAGTTTCTTTTGTAAACAAGAAATACTCTAAGAGCACAAACCTCTGTCCAGGCATTTCTGACAGTTATAGCCGAGCTATTAGCAAAATTGTCAGAAAAAAATGCCATATCGCGCAATGTTTACAAATAATCTAAAATTTCTGCATCCGGATTCATACTACAACCAAAACGTTCTGACTTCTTCCTTGTGGAAACATTGGGGGAACTGCCCTGTCTGGCAATGTTAAGAAATCCTTGAAAAGATTCCTGGATCAACTTTCATATTCTGAACTCTAGCAAAATTCAATCACTTCTTCATTGTGCCATAGCCAACACTTATTAAAAATGTCACCAAAATCCATTAAGAACTTGTTGAGGTATCTTGCATACAATCCAGCAAACCAGAAAAAAAACAGACAAATGCCAGCAAAAACATAACCTGCTTGGTGGAAGTAATAAGGGCCTGTCACTGATCTTTAACCCTGAACTTTTTTCAATCTGAACTCTGAACATGTAAGTGACACTGTTAGAGTCAATCATCCTGTTAGTCCTCCATTACTGGACAATTACCAACAGATGCCACAAGCCTGCGTCATAAAAACAGCAGTGCAGTTTTAATGTTTCATTTTTTTAAATATATATGCTCTAAAAGAACATTGCATCTTTATTTCATAAAATCTTCCCCATTTATAGACAGTAAATAAATCCGGCAATGTTTACACTTTGCAGTGTTAATATAGAGTTAACTCTTCAGTAGGTGGAAATAACTCTGACGAGTGTATTCTTAACACTACCTAAAAGTGTTGTTACAAAGTTTTAAATTTTAACTTCAAAAACAGTCAATAGTTACACTTGCTGAGTACCAACTCTCCAAATAGAGTGAAAACAGCACTTTGTGGTGTGGACCCATGTGGACAATTAAGAAACAATCGAGAAGTGTTAATATTAATTCTGATCATGTTTAATTGTTTATGCGGATTTTGCTGTGTAGTTATATGCAGGGTGCAATTTGCCAGTGAGAATGAAGGGGGTGTGTCAAAAAAGATTTAATGATGTATAATTGGTCCATTGAAGACCCCTGCCAGCTACAGCAAAAGCTAAAGCCCCTCAAAAAGCTTTAGACGGTAGCCAGTGTCCTCTTTTACACCATGGTCTGCTGGGGGGGCAGCGCATCCAAGAAGGACACATCCAGGCTGGAGAACCTGATCAGGCGGGCCAGCTCTGTGGTCGCCATGAAGCTGGACTCTCTGGTGACGGTGGCAGAGGAAAGAACTCTAGACAAACTGCTGGACATTATGGACGATGCCAGGCACCCTCCACACACCGTCATCAGCAACCAGAGTAGCCTGTTCAGCCCAAGACTGCTCCTTAAGGACCAACAGACTGAGAAACTCTTTTGTCCCTCGGGCCATCAGACTGTACAACTCCTCACTCAGGGGGAGGAGTAACAGGAAGACAGAGGACGGGAAAAAGCTGTAGCCAGTCTGTAGCCATATTGTTATTTTTATTTATATTTATTTATATTTGCAAATAGTTTTTAACTTTTTTTACTTTTCTGATACCTGAATGCTTTTTTACCCTGTGTGCTTGCAATGCTGCTGGAATCCTAATTTCCCGGGGAAGTCTTCCCAAGGGATCAATGAAGTTCTATCTAATCTCATCTAACCTATGATATTTAAATGGTAAATGAACTTGAGCTTATATAGTGCTTTTCTAGTCTCAAGATCACTCAAAGCTGCAGGTCACACCAACCATTCACACCCATTCATTCTTACATTCACTAACTGATGGTTGGAGTTTCTTTGTCAGTTTTCCACCAGTATCTACTAACACTTTCACGCCCTTTCATGCCCATCTACATGCCACTGATGCAGCAGTGGGAGCAACTTGGGGTTAAGTGTCATGCCCAAGGACACATCACCATGTGACAGCCGAAGCTGGGCTCGAACCTTAAAACTACCGATTACCGAACAAACGCACTATCAGACTGCGTCACCGACACCCAGATGGTGTGTCAGGCTACTCTGTGGTTACTTCAGAAAATATAATTTCCAGAGATGTTTGGAGGCATCTACTTGTATTACCCAAGCCTTTAGCTTTGGAGCTAATGACTACTGGTCTATCATGTATTTTAGCAACAATGATCTTTTATTTTTATCTAAATAAAAGATCTATTACTAACATCAGCTTTTACATTTTGGGCTATTTGTGCCTACATTTAAGAGCCACAACAGTAGACAGAGTTAGAAACCGGAGAGAGGGTGAGGAATGACATGCAGCATAAGAGGCACAGGTCAGTTTTGAATGATAGAATAAATTTCAATGATTCAATGTTTCTTGTACTACCACTATAGACAAAGACATTTCTGTTTGTTTTGATTGCACAAAAGGGTTGAGAGCATTTTGAAAAGTGGAAAACTGGTGAGAAACTTGCCAACCACTTTTCCAAATGTTACCAACAGTTGCCTGCATTTCTTATTAGAGCAATGTGGGAAGTAAAGACTGAAGATTATTCTTTTTATGTTCCCAAAAAAAACTTTAAACAGCCTCAGAATTTCTTGTTCACATGCTATGTTTCCCTGCAGCTAAATAGGGGATGGAGGCTTAGTGTTGGTCTAAAAAGCCCGTCTCTTTGGATGGGTTTTTGATCCCAACTTGATCGCTCTGTTCCAAACTGTCAGATCTTTAAAATCATCTCAGGGCTAAGTAGAGCCTCTAAGTGGAATTAGCACAAATTGAGAAGTCTATATGAGAAGAGCGTGCGGCTGTGACTACATAATCAGTCAGAGGTGCCTCATCGAGTCTGCTCTGCTCCCAAATCCCCTCAGATCTCCTCTGACTGAGCTCTGTTCTCCCTCTGCTTCTGCTTTTGCACCAAAAAACTGACTTCCCTAAAATGAAAAGGAAAAAGAGAGGAGCTCAGAAATCAGAGCTTGCCAACTGAATTGTTGGTTATCCGTGATATTTGAGGGCCTGAACAGTCGCCGATTGTCCCCTTTGTCATCGCTCTCCCTGGTGGAGTTGATTAACATTTCACTCACGTCTGATTCAAAGTTCAGGCTCAGATGAGGGGAGGTGAGGGAGAGAGAGGGAGCGAGGGAGGGACGATGGATAAACCTCTGCACACCCACGTCGAGGTGGTGCCTCCTGCCTGCTGCAGAATTCCTGAATGTAAATGTGAGTGCGGATCAACATTAGCACACAAAGAGATGTTGAATGGATGGATGGCGAGATGGTAGGTGGTTTTTCCTTAAGGTGTACAATACAATTGAGAGCAGCATGATGCAAAATTCCTGCCAATATTTACAGCCAATTTATCAGCCTTAAATCATATGAAAATGGTTGTCAGCCTTATGATTGGCTAATGACCTGTCCAAGGTGTGCAAACATCAGCTGCAACAGGCCTCCCAGGGATTTCCAAAAGGGATTAAGTAGTATAGAAAATGGATGTCATCAGAATGCATGGATGTTCCAAAATGATGAATACGCTTTGCTCACTCGCCTATGTAACCCAAAAAACTGTCATTCATTACCCATGGTGGGAATAAAATGTTGTTTTCCTTGTTTAAAGTCCATCTCTACAACTTGCTGTCAAAGTAATAGTAATAGTAACTGATTGCTTATATACATTCAAATACAAATGAGTTTTGAATCACTGGCATGTCAAATATTGCTAAAAGTCCGATACTGTCCATAGTCCAATAGCTAACCCAATGGCATGAGGCCCCAGACAGCAATTAGAGTGACTGGCCGATTTTATACATCCAAATGAAGTCTTAGGTATTGATTGAACTCAGTTTGAATTACTGGCTTGTCAAATATCACCAAAAGTCCAATATTGTGCAATCATAGTTAAACCATTAAAACTATGAGGCCTGGGGCCTCATACTCCAAGGGGCCACATTAAAGTCAGTATACAGTAGGTGATCAATAAAAATGAGGTATACTGTATGTCTTAAGTCGCTTCCAGTAAAAAAATTATGTTTTGTTATTGTACTGAATCCTGCTGAAGTTGCGCAAACAGGTTGGTAATGTTTGGCTTGGAATGACCCTCTTTTAAAAATTGTTAAAATATTTGTGCCAATTAGACTGCGTCAAGAGAACTGCTAGCATTTATTTTGTAGCTTTTAACTCCTGTTTTTTTTTTTCTAATTAGTTTTGATTGAATTGAATATTCCCAACCTACAGTATGTGGACAATTTATACAGTGCACTCACTCATTATCTTTTGTTAAAAATGAATGCAAGCACATTCATGTAAACTCACTTAATTAAAGAGTGTTGGGACAGGATATCCATGCTTCTTGCCAGTTTCGCCTGCTAATCCAATCATTGCAACCTGTTTACAACCTGGACAGTTCTCAGTTATCTCTCAGGGATAAAAATATACATGTATATATTTTCTAAATTATTATCTTTTTCCAAATTACTTAATTTTATTGTAATGTTGTTAACCTGTTTTTGTTGTTGTTGTTGTTGTTGTTGTTTTTTCTTTTTTGCAATTAGACAGTGCTCCGGCTGTCTTCTGGTTTAAAAGTGCAGGGAAATTCCAGAAAAATTTAAGAATTGCACAAATAGGAAGGCAACATAGAGCGCCATGGTAACACCGCAGGTAGTGTGTATGCCTCACAGTAAGATGGTTCAAACCCTGTGTCTGTCAGGGCTTATCTGTGTGGAGTTTGCATGTTCTCCTTGTGCATGCATAGGTTCTCACCAGGCACTCTGATTTCCTCCCACTGACCAAAAACATGCCCATTAGG
The DNA here is from genome assembly GCA_037902135.1 of Cetoscarus ocellatus. NCBI lineage: Eukaryota > Metazoa > Chordata > Actinopteri > Labriformes > Labridae > Cetoscarus > Cetoscarus ocellatus. The sequence goes on from JBAMNC010001210.1 coordinate 571,295, forward strand.
CTAATTGGTGACTCCAAATTGCCCTTAGGTGTGAGAGTACGCATGAATGGTTGTCTGGCTCTCTATGTGATCAGCTGGTGGCCAGTTCAGGTTGTACCCTGCCCATTGTCAGCTGAGATAGGCTCCAGCCCCCTGTGACCCCGAAATAGATGAGCAGTATAGATAATGGATGGGTGGGAGGAACATTTGGAAAAGTGGGGGGAACAGGATTTCCCTTGCTTTTGCCAGTTAAACCCACTTGTCCAAACATTGCCAACTTATTTATGATTTTTTTTTTCAGTGTAATGAAGACTGCTCACATTTCCTCACCTATCACTAACAAAATATAATGATTTTCTGCACTATTATGCATTTTTACTATGTACTGAATGTAGTTTAAGACAAAAATGTTGCTGGAATTTCCCTGCAGACTCTTAATTTCACAAATAGGGCAGTTATATTTATTTGCTCTTTTCCAATATGTTGCCAACTTATTTGTGCAACTTCCACAGTGCTCTCTCACTCTTTTTCAACCTTTGGCTACAAATATTGCAAGGGAATCCTGCACACTTTGAAGTGAACAAATATACTAGGTGTTTTTGTTGTTGTTGTTGTTGTTCTTGTCGTTCTTGTTGCTGATTTTAAGAGGCAGGGGCAATGTTTTCCCTTGCTTTTCCCTGCTTCCCTCAGTTTTTCAAATATTGTCAGAAAGACTGTGCATTGTGGACATTGTTGGGAACATTGCTTGCAATTTCAGGTATCCATAAAAAATAATCGCTCTTTTAAACAATTTCCTTCATTTGACATTTTAAAAGGTGGAACTGTCAAGGAATAAGGAGAACATGTATCAGCTCACTTTTCAAGATGTTGTCAACATTCACCTGCAATTTCATTACAGCATTTGATTTATACTGTCGTTTCTTAAAGAGGCTTAAAACTAAGGGAGCCTCTTTGCTCCTGCAAAGATTCCACAAATAGGTTAAGGCTGCACAAGTGAGTAAACTGGCCTGACACCAGGGATCACCTTTGCAATGTTGCCTACTCACTACCAAGATATTCATTCAGTCATGAAAGTGCTCATTTCCTCTCTTTTCCTTTCTCACAACTAACAATATGATTAAAAATTATCAAGTTTCTGCACTTAAAACTATTCTGAAAAAAGCCTCGAAATGTCCCCATACCTTGCAAATTTTAGTTTGATGGGACCCTAAAACACGGAGAGGGGCCTCCTATTGGTTTTTGCCAGGGGCCTCCGAATTATCAAAGCCACCCCTGGGAGAGATGAAGGGCTGGTGCAGCGCAACACTTTGCAGCCACTTCCTCTAGGCTGCTGCTCTACGTGCGTCTGAGCCTGGATGCAACAGCCTCCTTCCTTCCTACACATCAACCTGGCAGGGATCGGAATGATAATCAGCTGTGAGGATGTGGGGGGGGGGGGACTTTTTTGTGCCAACAGGGAAAAGAGGTGAGAATGTTTAAAAATCAGAGCATGCACACACTTGTTCTCCCAAATTTCTGCTGCAACTCAACTTAAGCACCCTCAAAATCACCAGTAACCTGCTCTGCTGCCACCATCTCATGTTCTTATCCTTCTCTGCATTCAGCCAAAGCCCCGCACAGCAAAGCCAAAAAAAAAAAAAAAGAAAGCCTGGATGGTGTCTTACCAATGTGAATGATGGAGTCCGCGCTCACTGTGTTGCATTGCAATATCCACAGGGAATGAAACAACAATGTCAGCATTTCCATCTCCAGTTTGAGCCAAAAAGGCGCATCCACGGATCCACCTCGCTGATTTTGGCGTTTTTCTCCAGTGATGAGCAAATCCAAAACGAGCGTAAAAGGTGCGTAAAAGCAGCAGCAGCAGCGGCGGCGGCGGCAGCAGAAAGGAGCAGTGTTGAGTGAAATCACCAGCAGAAATAGAAATCCCAGAGAGCAAACTGTTGGCCAGAGAGTCCAGAGAAAGAAAAAAAGAGGGGGTTAGAAAAAGAAAAGAGACGAAGCTTCCAGAGGCGCCAGAGAGAGAAACAAATCCGGGTGAGTGAGGAGGGGAGCGGGGAACGGAGGAGAGAAGACACCCGGGGTTTGTTTCAGAGGTTGAGATCCGCCAGACGAGCAGCTCTGACTCTCTACCTCCGAGTCCGAGACATAACACACTGCAAACTGCGGAGGAGGAGGGAGGGAGGGAGGAGGGACGCTCTCTCACTTTCTCTGTGCCGCGATCCCCCCCTCACTTTCTCTCCCTCTCTCTCTCTTTCTCTCTCTCTGCTACCCCGACCCACGTGATTGCAGAGCCTCTATCTACGGCGCTGGAAGAAGCCCGATCGGAGAAACGAGAGGCGAGGGATGGTGATGGAGAGGGATGGAGGAAGGATGGATGGATGTCTAGGATGGGATAGTGCGCAACGACGCGAACACGCCGTGTCAAGTGGGAGAGAGGCGCGGCGGGTCCGTCAACCCGGGAGGGACGCTCTCTCGGTGGGTAGGTTTTGCGGGATGACTCGGAGGCTGGAGAGTGTGGGAGGTTTTGGTTGCCTGTAATGAACTTGCGACAGTCTGACGCGCTTTTTTTTTTATTTCAGCTGAAGTTCAACGCGGATTGAGGAGCATTCACCGCTGCATCGCTGCGCCTCATAGAAGCTGTTGCATGCGCAGGATGTATTTATTCATTTAACTTAACCTAACTTTTGTCTCTTTGGATTGAAGCACAGGTGTCGTGTAGAAGAATAAAACCAGCTCTTTGAGGCGGTCACAATTCCAAGTTAAACTGGCTGTAAATGTGGCCATAAAATGATCGGACCGCATTTTACGCAGCAAATTATTCTAGTCCAGGGAGCCTTTTTTTTCACTCCTGGGTCATGGTAAGAAATCCACCTGGAGAAACACATTTGAGAACTACGAGATGATTCATCAAGAGGTGATACAAATATGAGGGGAGTTTACCCAGCATGGCCTCATACACAAATTTACGCAAAGCGATCGTCCACTCTGTTGAAAAAAACATGCAAAACCACGCATGTGCTCCTAACTCTGTGTGTCGGATCATGTTTTTCTCCCAAGTGATTGAAACGCTGGACATAATGACCCAAGAATGATTATTGGAGTAAGTATCACAGCGATGCGAAGCGTTACTCGCCGCCGGCAGCTCTGGAGAGGTTGTGGATGACGCGTGGTACATGGATGTACTCAGTTTACAAGAGGGTTCCACTTTAACCAAAATCTATCACTGCTCGGATGATCTATCATGCGTATAACTGGCTCATGTCCAGTGCACTTTCGTGTCTGGAAACAATGTGAGAAGAGATTTTGGCGTCGCAGCGTGCGTAAAATCGCCTCCGCGGTGCATGGAGAGTTTTTTTTTTTTTTTTCTCGAGTGAGGGGTAACAGCGGGTCGAGAAATGTGAGGCGATGTGAGGAAAAGAGGAGAGACTGCAGGAAAGAGGGGGAGAAAAGCTAGTCAGCTTCTCTTGGAAGGAGGTTGCCGAGGAGAGAAAGGGGGGGTCAACAAGCCAGCAGTGATTCTCGCATTGCTCTAACGCTTCTTTTTTACATTTACACTGTTGGTTCTCAACCAGTGGGTCACGATCCAAAATGGGTCAAAGCGCTGCCTCCAGTGTTGATGGAAAAATGTGGCAAAGAAGCTTTAACGCACGAGAGAAGGGGGAAACCTAAATTTCGTAGGTTTGACTTAACTGCAGGGCTACATCAGAACTAGTTTAACTCAGCAGGATGGTCACACATTCAGACCAGACCAAGGCTATTGACTACACTGGTGGGCAAATCTACATAAGATACTTCCTATAAATGTTTGCTCACTTTACCTATAACGTTGGGTTATTTTTACCATTTAAGTAAATTTTGATTCTCTCACGTATTCTTAAACCCAATATAACCCAACTGCTGGTTGAGTTAACCTAATGGAGAATGACCCAGAAAAATGACCAAACACGCTCAAATTTGCATTTAGGTAGATGGACTAAACTAGCGTATTGTCACTGCTAGGGCAAAACCTCTTATCTGTGTTTTTTATGATTTCATTTTTTTGTAACACAGTCTTATTAGTCACTTTCAGTGTTGGAGAATTGTTTGTATGTTTTTTAAACAAATAAAAGTAAAAAAAAAAAAAAAATTTAATCCTGACAGCACATTATTAATCCAATGGTAGAGTGTTTTTTCATTTCCTAAAAAAATTTGCTGTTGATAAGAAGTTTGTGCCTGAAAGTGATGATTTAAGTATGACATGTGGAGGCAAACATTTGCACATGGACTCCATTTTGCTATCCTAATATCACCGCTATGACTGAAAATGGGTTAACAAATGTATGCATGAAGTTTGTTTGTTCTGCTCCGTCTTAAGTCCAAACATAAACATTTTCATTAGCTAAACCCAAGCGGTTCGAATTGTTGGGAAGTTGCTCTGTGCGGAAGTGCTAAGACTGGTTTATATGACTGTAAAATTCTGCTTTTGTAGCGCTTCCTCTGTAGTCAAGTTTTTATATAAAGTCAAGATGTTTGAAGCCTGCACTCCTGTAGATGTTTGTGCATTTGCAACATCACCGACCTCTCCCATGATGTCATTCCAGGTGCTCCCCACCTACATATGCCACAAAAAGTCACACCAGCAGAGAGAGAGAAACAAAGGATGGAGAAGATGGTGTTTGAAGATTACTACACCTGGCCTTACAATTAAAGGATATTTCTTGCAAATGTTCTTGACTCAGAAATGTCTTTTAATTGTTTGGCCAGGTCTAGTTCGGCCAGATGAACCTGATCTTAAGTATCTGAGGGTTTCAGCACCACACAGAAGAGGACAGCTCCGTCCAAGGCATCTGCCAGAACCTCCATTGGAAGCCAAGAGGAGACAAATGTAGACTAACTGTATCTGAAGAGTAAATGTTGATATTAAGATGTATGTAAGAGCAAGTTGAGTTTGTAGCATAAGTAAATGATTGATAAATGGTCACGAGAATGATGTCATTTTGACTTCGCTCTCAATAAATGCTGTTTGTTGTAATCCTTTTCTTGCTTTTCACTCTTTTCATTAAGTCTATCACGCAGCAGCAGTGGGAATGGGTATCATGCATGCAGAAAAGAAAAGATAGATTACAAACAGAGGCAGTAAGATAAGCAGAGGGTTAAATTTGGAATATCTTAGATCAACATCAATGTCCCAGGGATCAAGAGAAAGAGGCCTGCAGAAAGTCTGAAGACATTTAAAGATCTCAAGTTTTTATTGTAATGCATCAAATGCACTGTTCAGACTTTTAAGCACAATATTCCTGCCTTCATGTGAATTTAATGCAGGGGTACTTAATCTTTTTCATCACTTCTACACTTTTGATCTTATATAATGAAGTACTATCTAGAGACATTTGAAATATCCATGCAGAAAATTAAAGAAAAGCTACAAATACAGGCAACCAGATGAAGTAAATGACTTTTGGATGTTCTTAACAGTTTTAAAACAAAATTTAAAGCATTGCCAAGATATCCATTAATACAAAAACACTGCAAAAATCCAAAACTTTGAGTTCAAGAGATCAGATACAATGAAAGTCAGATTTTTATCTATATCTACCACCATGTTAATTGGGGAAGAACTAGGGAATTTTGCTTGGAAAATAGAAGATAAGTCTTAAATTAAAAGGTACACATTTTGGGTAATAAAAGAATCCAAGATCAAGGAGAGAGATTTTTAACTTATGTCTTTCATGGGATCAGATTTGGTCTTATAATGCCAAAATATCAACATATAACTGAAGGTAAGAATGATCCCTATTTATGTTATTGAAAGATTAGTGTCACCCTTTTCACTAATTCAGTATGTATTAGAGTTTGTTATGTAAGGCTTGAAATATGACATCATGTTAGTCATAAATAACTGTCTGTGTACGTGAAAGCTGTGTCACTATTCTTGACTTACTGTCTTCCATGCATGCCTTCACATCCACTCAGCAGGCTCAGTGTTTCACAACGGTGGAACATCACACCCCCTACTGGCACAAAGCTGTCACTGCACAGAATGGAGATCTAGAGATTACGGAAGAGGATAAAACAACATAATTCCTGTATGACAGAGAAATATTTAAACGGCAGCTGATCAAACTCTTCTGGGAAAGGGTTTGAGGCCCACATCAACAAAATGAAGTATTTAAAAGCAGAATGAAACACATCATGGTCTTATTAACTGGTTTTAAGATCTACTTCTTAAACTTTTTTTCTGATTTGCTGAATATATCTGCCACACTTTTGTGTCAAGCATCAAAGATTAATGCAGTAAGGGGTTTCTGACTATTTCACAGCATAATAAAAGTGTGCAGCCTAGCAAAAGTGGTTTTGGTTATAATAGCTCATACTTTTATACACGACAGCTGTTTGGGTGTAGGGTTATTCTAACTAGCAAAGTGGGCGCTATTAGTCATCCAGTTGGCTCACTCTGGTTTCTGAAATGAACCTTCACATGCAAAACAAGCACTCAAATGTTTGAACTTCACTGAACTGAAACTGCACTCCCTTTTCTGCATATAATCTAGTATTTTTAGGCACGCATGCTCTGCCTGCAGCATATCCAGAATTTGTTTGTCAGCATGATTGTTTTAATAAGAGGTATTTTAACAGATCTAGGGTTGCTAAATTTTGGAAATTTTCAAAGTTGGAGACTTTCGACGGGAATAAACGGATATCAACATGAATTTATGAGAATAAACCTTACATTTACAATATTGAAGGTTGGCCCTTAAGGAGAATTTTAAATATAGTTGGGAAAATATATTTTTGCATAATCTTGACTTCCAGATTTCATGCAGATATACTTTAGGATGTCTCTGTTATCCCTCAATCACATGCACATAGCACACTGCTTACTGCAGGGGCATTAACGCCACGCCCCCTACATGTACTGTGCATCCCTCCATCACATGCAGAGATGATTCTAGAGCCCTGGACTATTGAAGACACATATATGAGCTGATGTACCACATAAAGTGAGGTTAAAATAGATTGTTCAATAAAATAGTTTAAACTTGATGAAATTCTACTTCCAAATAACTCTGTTGAAATGCATTGTTTTTTAACAAATTTTTTGCATGGATGTCTGCCTATGACAAAACAAAACGTTTCTATTTATGTTTGGGTATGGTACAGTTCATTTGAATTACCCCCATTTTCTACTTAATTCCCACAAATTCCCATAAATTCTCGTAATTTACCATAGTGCTTCCATTGAAAGTTTTCAATCTGGAATATTTCCAAAATTCCCGCTTAACTTCCCACAGAAAACTTTCAGGCCCTTTACAACCCTAATTACGCCTAACTTGGGAATTCCATCTGAACGTTGCATATTCACTGGTGTTACCTTGACCTCACAGCCATGTGCTAAACTGGAGCTGCTGCAGACCATCACATGACATTGGTAATGGAAACACAAAGAGTTATTGACAAATTACTGACACATTTCATAGTTAAAGCAGCACTGCAGATCTTTTGAGCCTTCAAATATTCTCTCCAAAGTCTGTTCAGTGAAGCTCGGCGCTGTAACAGAGAGAATGCCCCCGCGCCCTTCCCCCCACAGCGCTTCCCCGCTCTGTTTAGGGGCTATGTAACTTTTGCTCCCGTGACGGGGACAAATATCACGAGATGCTGCGAGAAGTGCAAACTGCTTTACGGCACTACGTGAGATTTGGCTTCCAGCTAAAGAAGCTGGTGTTTTGCATGTAGTAGTAGCAGCCATGGCACCCGCAAAGCGTGTGAGGAGGACTCTTTCTCCAGATTCAAGGGCCTAAAAGAGACTATCAGACAATGCAAGGAACAAAACTAGAATTAACATTGGAGCCCACTTTGCTCGGTGGCGAGAGCGTCGGGAGATGGAAAATTGCAAGACAGACGCCGAGCTTGCAAAGTTACTGCTGGAGAGGTAAGTTATGTTTTCGTCGGTTTTTCCCCCGTTCAACACTTGGTTTCAGTCGGTGGTTGCTCCGTAGCATTGCATGCTTTGTGTAACTTGGCGGACGTTGTTTTGTCACTAAATGCTACCAGCGGTTATTTGCCGGTGAGTTTCTCAGATTGCTGGAGATATTCATGGCGCCATGACGCTCGGTCATTCACTATTTCACTATTTCTTCTATGTCTTCGGACGTCCTGTCGACTCGCTTCTCCCGGCTCTGTATGTCAACAAATGCACGTTGCTGTGAGACGCTGTGTTACAGTGCAATTATACCCAACGACCAGAGCGGCCCCTCGAAAGCAGACAAACCTGAATCTTACCTAGTGGGGCTTTAAAATCTTTGCTCATGAGGATGAGGAAAGTCTTGTCTCGATTAACTGATTGTTCTAGTCTTGATATCCCATAATTCCTAGATTTGCAAGTATGTTTTCAAAAACAACATAAACATTCAACTCACTGAGCAGGGTTCACAATTTAAACCTATTTCACATTTTTCTTTTTAGTAATTTCACATTGTTATGAAGAAATGAGAGTAAGGTCAATTTGTAACCATTTTTCTTTTAACTATTTAAATTTTTACTGTAAATATAGAAAATATTAATTTCTTAATATTTTATTAATTCATTAAATACTGATGTGGATAGTAATCCTCTAAGGCTTTGTCACTGTAAACCATGGATTTAAAATGTTGGGTTACAGTTCTTAACCTATGGGGCTTAGACAAAGTTTGGGTGCTCTTTTCACAGCTGTATTTATCAGATGAAGAGAATAATTCCCTCTGCAGAGACCAGCATGTTAGTAGTCTTGTAGTAGAGTTACCAGAGTTCTTTTACCAAGGCCAAGGTGAAAAGGAACCACAACTAAAGCTTCATTCGATTTTTATGCCAATGTGCTTGGAGTTCATGCTCCGCCTGCAAAATCTGATGTACTAATGTGCACCAGCAGTTCAACAGAATAATATTATGTTGCAAGACCTGGCTATGAGGCTCAACAGCAGTATTGATTAGGTCAGACATTACTGACTTTCAGGTCTGGCAAATGCTGAACTATGTTCACCTCAACTCACACCACAAATCAGAAGAGTTGGGGTTTCTTACGGTGTGAGTGTGGGTGCATGTTGATGCCTGTCCTCTCAACGCAGTAGAATAATATCTTGACTCAACCTTACCGTAGTGCTACTTGCTAAGACCTTCACCCCTGACTTGCAGGCACATAAACAAATAAACAAATACAGGGAGAAAGGGCAACAACAAATAAAAGCTGTTTGAACTCAAATATCGCAATTCACATGCATGTATTGAAGCATGGACATCGCATTGTACAGTTCAATATTTTATTGAGAATTGTTGCATCCAAGAGGAGGGGAAAGTTGGGAGGATTCTAGGGGTCCATGACTGAAAGGGGCCCCTGAGCAATATTAAATTATCAGTATTTTTTACATATCAATAAAGTAACCTTTTAGACTTAAAAGATCTTGTTTCTCAAAAATACTAGGCTCTGCTTGTTCTAATTGCAAAAAGGTAACATTCAGGCATCTTTTGCATACATTTACTCACATCAAATAAAATGTATATAAAAAAGGGGGCCATTCTGAACATTTATTAGAGGAGATGAATTTTGTAAATGCATTTTTCAGGAACAAGTATCATGTTAAGATATTTAGGTCCTTAGTACTATCTGCCCAAGTTTTTATTTTTTTACAAGGTTAAAAGACCAGAAATCCATTAGAACTGATTATACAATGAATAAAAACAAATGTAAATAAATATAAGTCATCATATTTACTTATAAATTTGCTTTCCAGATGATTGGTTTGAGAAACTGCACAGAGCTACTTGTTTGGGATTGGGGCCCCGATCTTAAATCTCTGCATAGGGCCAAAATTTCTGGCAGCGTCCCTGTTTGCATTGCTAGTATTTTGCACAATAATGGACCTTTCTAGAGTTTCGTCTTTCGTTCAACAAGTCTTACTCTTCTCTGGGTGATGAGGTACAACAGTAGTCAAAAACAACTCAAATGTGAAATATTACCATTCATACTTTGGCAAATATTTTACACTGTCCAAACTGGTATTGTTTTGTAATTGTACTGCAAGCTGTATTTACACTCTTGTGTTAATGCTTGTAATTGTTTGACTAGGTTTTGATTTAGGTATGCTGTTTGAATTATTTATGGTGCCAGAAAAACTGATTAAATCCTAAAAGAATAGAAATATTGAACTGAACCTGTCATGTCTGTCAAGTTTCTGTTTATTTTTTGAACCATACTTGTCTCATGTCTTGTCTTTCCTGTTTTATTTTGAAACACTAACCCCTGTCTCTGTTGTAGGTGTGTTCCTGTCTGCCCTGACCCCGTTTAGTCACACCTGCATGCTGAGTGTTCTTCCCACCTGTTCCTGATCACCCCTCATTACCTCATGTATTCAACCTCATGTCTCCCCTTGTCTCGTCGCCATTTCGTTGTACTTACAGTCCTCGTTCCAGCACTCATCTTAGACTTGTCTTGCTGCGTATTACCATTTTGAAATTTATTGGACCTTGCCTTTAGCCTCACAATTTGGATACCTTTGCCTGTGCTGACTGATCTCATGTGTACCGAACTAAGCCTGAACCTGATTAAACATTTTGCCTCATTTTACCTCTGGTGTGTCGTGCATTTGTGTCCTGCATTCTGGGCCTTGTTCACATGACAGAACCTCCCTTATACATACTCATCTGTTCTTAATGAGACTCAGTAAAGTTTGTATTATTCAAATTTAGATTAACTTTAGAGAAACATATACGTAGTCTAAAACAGCTGGGGTAATTATTTATGAAACTACTCACCTTATACTGTGTGTGCATGAATAAAAATTCTTACAGTGCCACCTAGATATTGAATTTTGTGATGTGTGCTGTGGCTCAAAGACTGAGCACTAAGAGTGCCTGTAAATGTTGCACTCCCTGCCAACTGAAGTGTCACTTAAGTTATAAAACTCCTGATTTTTTTATGAGATGAAGTGAGTGAAAAGGCGACGTGCTTTCATTCCCAACTGATGGAAAAGTTTATCATCAACTTGTCCTTATTAACTCTGCAGCAAAGTTGACACAAGGCCGGCGGACCCACAATGGCACCGCTGATCACGCACAATAATCATCATCTCTCAATCATCTGAAATCACATCAAACGTCTGCTCCCAAATCACCCGCTCACCCTTTAAAGACTCCTCACCCTCCAAAAATAAACCTCCTCTGATTCCTCTTCTTCCATCTGTTTTGTCGGCAGTAACTCTAGCAAGGATGACAAACTAATTGCATCCTCATCTCTCTGCGGTTTAATGGGCTGTCAGGTAGCATCATTACACACTTTCAATGCCCCCACACATTGACAGTATGTGTGTTTATCTGTGATGGAAGAAAGGTGCGGACTTTTGATGGTGGTGCACCTTTAAAAAGTGTCTAAACAGCAGTTAAAACAACCAGCTGGTGTGAAAAAACGTGTGAACTTGTAAATGTTTCCAGGTGAATGAGCACCAAAAGTCTTTACGAGGATAAAACAGTGAAGTTTGGGTGCATTGTTGGAGGACGTTTTATATGTCTGCAGAGCCCTCTGAGGCCAGAAATCAAGACGAGTTAGAGCTAATGCCAGGAGACACTAAACACATTACAGCGGGGTTATAAATCAAATGCAAAGTACGGTAATTTGTCCCTTTGGTTTCGGACAGTCAGACTTATTTTGAAAGAAATGTGTGTACCAATTGTTGGCCAAAGGAAAGGATTCATGTTAGAGTAAATCTGCTGTATCCATCAGCAGGTTAAAACATATACATCATGTTGGGGGCATGCTATTCTCGTCCAATAACTCATGCAAGCTTCACAGAGAAGTTGTTTGCTGCTGCTGATATTGCTTCAGGTAAGATCCAACAGCAGCATTTTGACACGATTTTGACCTGATTGTGTCGTCACAGCCTGTTGCCAAACATTGCATGGGATAATGGAAGGAAGACATAATGTGCAATGCATTGAGGGCACTCTCTGACACAGTTATGACAAGAAAGTCCTGTTGTGCATCTCCCAACACTACAACCTAGGGCTGAACAGAGTTGTTTTACTGCCTAACTCATAACATGTTCATGTGGAACAGTTACATGGCATGCAATGTTAGTCACGCGACCTGAGGCATGTAATGCTGCCACTTTTGTGCTGTTCAAAGGCACAGTATGACAAATGTCACCACCAGGGGGCACTCAACTAATCAAAATAACAGCCAGTGAGTCAATACTACATTGACCCACAGTCATCACCACCTGCCTTCACTGTTTACTGTTAATAAAATTGAGGACTCTATTGCATAACGAGGGAGAAAATGGTTAAAAAGGGACTCTCACAAAGCATTGTGGGAAACAGAAATGCATTGCTGTGCAGTGAGTACACATCATGGTGTGACGTTTTTGTTGATCAGAGTCCTTAATTTGAAACAAAGTCACACTAAATGGGGATGAAGGATACGCTGATCTCCAATTAACTTGTCGACATCTATTTACATGGTCGGGGGATGGGGTTGTTTCCAGGTATGTCCATAGGAGTTGGACATAAAGGTATTCAATAAAGCGTTGTGAGATGATCATGTACATGTCCATTCTGCAAAGGTCTCAGAGGGGAAAGCATTCAAAATGAGGTCTGAATTTCTGTGACCAGCAGCAGAGGAGCAGTAATCAGCTTGCCAAACAGTATGGTAATGTTTTCCAGAGGAGGCGGAGCTGTAGGGAGAAAAAGACGGATCAGATCACATCCATCAGAGAAAGACATCCATCGAAGGACAAGAAGAAGACTTCAAAGCAGGAGGCACGTCACTGTTTGGAAGTGTTCCTGTGTGTATGCAGGGTCAGAGAGTAACTATAAATTCTCTTGTCACTGTTACTGAGGAGCTTTTGTCTTGACTTATTTCAAGTAAAGTCTAAAATAAATCACTCTGCCTGATGTGAGGAGATTTTTGATGAGGAACTGTACTCCTATTTTTGGAAAGCAAAGAATCAGAGGCCACTGTCTTCTTCAGTTACCTGTCACTCTATTTCGGTTTACTTTGAAGACACTCTTTTCCCTCCAGGAATGATCTGAGAAAAAGATCAAACTCAAACTTCACTTCCTCTTAAACTACCCTGGAAGATAGAGATATAATTAAAACAAAGCTCTTTCCTCTCTGCAAATGTACTTTAAAGTCTAAATTAGATTAAGAGCACTCTCACACTAGGCTAACTGTACTATGCCAAAACATATCTGATCCCAAAGTCCAGTTTGTTGAACTAGTGCGAGTGCTGCTTAAACTTTCCTTGGACTGGTACAAAAGGACAGCTTTGTCATGGTTGGTTTGCTCATGCACACGCTCAAACACATGTGCACAATGGTTTTAAATGGGAAGAATCCAGAGAGTGAGAGTTTTGTCTAATTTAGTAGCAGTAACCAAAGAGGATGGGGCATGACAAAAGTTCAATAGGTTATCTTGACTGCAGAGATCTCCAGACGGGAGGCAGGAAGTGGTTCCTGCACAGAGAAGTGCTGTCAAAATGCAGAAGTTTTGTGTTGTGCCAGCTGCTCCATTTCGGAGAAAACAAGGATAACTTAGGTCACTTTGGCATCTAAAATTTAGCGGATTTAGTTCAGTTCAGGTTGAAGTTGCAACATTGTTTCATTTTTCATTTGGTTTGTTTTTTCTTTCTTGCTGCACTTTGTCATGTTGACCAAAGCCTGTCAAATGGTGTGAAATAGCTACCCACCAGTAGTTGAGGCTGTAGCCGCAGTCTAACCATTTAACCTATTGTTGCACTTAGACCCACAAATACAGAATCAGCTTTGAGAAATAACATTGTTTAGCAGCTCAGCAGTAGAAACTCAGCATTTTAAGTGACAAAATAAAGATAAAGTTGTATTTATTAACTTAGGGATTTATAACTGTACTTTTCACTGGCCTGTAGATGATAACCTCTTAAGACCTCTTGAGTCTAGTCGTGCAATGCTAACATTGGCCACCCTCTGCTTGATATTGTCAATGAACTCTACATTAGCCTGCTTACTGTTGTTGTATTCAGCCAAATACAAGCCACAATCCACTATGTATTGGTACACTTGCTTTGTTTGGTCCTTGTTTGGTTTGGATGGCTTTTTCACCCATCATGAACCAAACTCTGGGTAGCTTGAAGCAAAACAGGACCCCATGTTATCAACCAGACCAGAGTTTTATTCTTTGTTCCGCACCAGACTTCATATGAGCTTTCACACCAACCCAAATCAAAGACAAAAGTTATAAAAATCTATAAAGAAACTGTGGCAGACATGCTTATAAACCATCTGAAGTACAGAGGTAAAGAGACATACAACACTCCTTTGTAGAGCCCGTTTCATGAAAAGTAAGGCTACCACAGTTTAGCTAGGTGAGTGCTGGTTTGGTGGAGTGATAAGCAACCAGGCTGGAGCCATATATATGCTTCTGCTGGCCTGGGTTCCAATCCAGCCTGTGACCAGTTTGCAGAGTGTCCTCCCCCTACTCTCTGGCCCTATTTCAAAAGCCTATCCACTGTCTCTCTCTCTCACCAATCAATAACGGAACAAAATGCCCAAAAAATAATTTTAAATAAAACAGTTTAGCCAGGAAACCTTATATATTCAGCTATGACCTAAAGCAGGGTCTAACAAACTTTTCAGCTCAAATAGCAGTAACAGCGTCTCTGGCTACCCACTGAATACAACTTAAATGCGCTACAGAGTCCTACATCGTTTGTGACAAGTGCAAACTTGTCTGTAAGGATCTTCTGATGCATTACCATCATACCCCCATAAAACTCACCTAATGCTCTGAGTTTATGTTGAATCAAACTAACTTCATGTATTTATTTGTAAGCTAATGAAGAAAATATTCCATTTCAATAAACATTTTTCCACCTCTGGTGTTTTCACAATCTGCATATTTCTATTGCCCATCTGACATTAACATGCTATCACATTACAGAAAGCAATGAATTGTCTGTAATGGTTATTTAGGCCCATATGTGCAACCAGTCAGGGGTAACATAAGAGGGAGACAAGTTAAAGGGCCCAGCTAAATAAAAGGGCCCTCTTATTTAGCAGGTCATATAAAGGAGTCCACTGTTGTATTACATTATGGAGGCAGCTGTGGGTCTACTTTTTCATAGGGCTCACAATTCTTCTCAGTGCCCCACATCTGAAAGGTAAGTGAGAGGGTCCAAAAATATATTGCACCAGGGCCCAGAGTAAGTATATAACTCTGCAGAGTCCTATCAATAAGTTTGAATCTGTAAGACCAAATCTTGTTCAGAAGTAAACGGACAATTTGGAGGTGCTCAGCTGCTGTCCATAGTTGGAACATTTAGTGCCAAAGAAGAAAATCCATTTTAGGATTGCATGGACATGCCTCTGAGGTCAGGGCCTCATCTTTATTCATTAAATACAAGAAATTGATTTCACATTTTCCCCATCAAGCTGTCCTTCATCTGAAGGCAACAGGTAGAGCTCAGCTGTCAATAAGCTGAAACCTGTCGGATATTTTTTTCTCAAATTCATATGCAGCTGAGCTCCTCAGAGATGTGAGGAAACGATACTGGGTCAGGATGTAAACAAGAAATCAGCCACTTGTGCTTAAAAATGGGATTTATGTAACATTCATATTCAATAACTCAAATGGCTTAAGGGAAAAATGTTTAAAACAAAAGAAAACAATCTTATTTTTATAAGAAATAAAGAACAAGATCAAGCTCACAGAGGGAACAGTGTCACACTCATTAGTGTCACTTCTGTCAACAAACCCCAACTCCAATTGAGTTAGGACAATGTGTAAAACATAAATAAGAGCAGAATACAACTATTTGCAAATCTTCTTCAAACAATGTTCAACTGAATTCACTACAAACACAAGATATTCCGTGTTCAAACTTCATTGCTTTTTGCAAATTTGATGCCTGCAACATGTTCTTTAAAGCTGGGACAGGGGCAACAAAAGACCAGGAAAGTTCAGGAATGCTGAAAAAAAAAAAAAACTAGGCTTATTTGTTCACAAGTATGTGAACAACATTGCAGTTTAAGAACAACATTAATCATCATGTAATTGCAAGGAATTTAGGGATTTCTTCATCTACAGCCCTCAATATCACAAAAAAAATCAGAGAATGCTTTAAATATCTGCTTTTATGCAACAAAGCCAAAAACATTTAACTCCTGTGACCCCCAACCCGCAGGTGGCGCTGCATTGCAAACCAACATCATCTGTCTTGGTTATTATTACATGGGCTTTCCCCTCATTCTTAGTTACCTCTTCTGATGAGTTAAACATGTTGAACATCAGCCCTGAGTCAAACATCTACAACACTGTTCTTCTTACGTTATGTAGATGATGCTTGGGTTTAGTCTTAAGGAGAGGGCTAATGTCCTTGTCCAGACCAACTTAATCTCTTTGCAGGATATAGAGTTATTCCAATAGTAAAAAAAAATGATTTGTTTGCCATTAAAAATACACTGATTAATATACAATGCCACACAACAGCTTTAAGAACAGCACCCAGAAATGATAGGAAAGTAGCGCCTAAGAAGTCATGTTATTGGTCTGGCCATGATCAAAGATGCCAAAAGACTTGGAATAGAGACTTGTCTGATGAGAGGGGTTTAAGCACAGATGGCGGAGATGAGAGAAAAAGCTGTTTTGAGATGGAAGAAAAGATTCAGTTCAAAAAAAAGAGATGTAGAGACAGGACTGTGGAGGATTGCTCGTCCTTGGCTTGGGTGAGAATTCTTTTGTATGCTGTTCGATCTCTGGTTTTCACTGTTGTGAGTCTCCCACACCGTACATTTATTGACCTTGTGCTCTGACTTACATAGTCCAATCCACAGAGCTTTATTCATTCGATTTAATGTGTGTAGGTGTGTGTGTGTATGAGTGTGAAAAAGGCTCTTTAAAGGGTTACTTGTTGGACAGTGTTTATAGATAGTACACCAAAACCCTTTTCACCCACACATTCCAAACAATTCCTACATGTTGCAAACTCCACACAGCAGGAAACACTGTATTCGAGGTACTTG
Source organism: Cetoscarus ocellatus (assembly GCA_037902135.1). Lineage (NCBI taxonomy): Eukaryota > Metazoa > Chordata > Actinopteri > Labriformes > Labridae > Cetoscarus > Cetoscarus ocellatus. The sequence goes on from JBAMNC010001210.1 coordinate 588,275, forward strand.
TGTGTCAGGCAGGGCTTGGTTTGATTTAGATGGTTTGGAAGCATTCATACCAGGTGTCTGCATGCCGGTGTCATCTCCCTGCTGTTACACCTCTGTCCTTCTCTGAGAGGAATCACACTTAATCTTCCTGCAAGAAATGGATTCATTGTAAAAGCCAGGGAAAACCTCACAGAGAAGGCAAAAAGGGGATCTTCTCCAAATAAATGAAAATTTGGCTTTTACTTTGAGGAGCAAAAACCTGAATGGTATCTCTACTGTTTTCATCTTGTCCACCACATTCTCAGAGGTAGTCATACAGTTCTGTTAAACAAGGTACAGTAAATTTAGAAAATGGGTCACACTGATATTTAAGATGCATTAAGACTTTAGGAGTCTCTTAGAGGGGACAATGGTAATCATCCGTCATTCTGTAAAATATTTAAATTGTGTTAAAGTAAGCTGACAAAGTGCAGGGTTAGTGCAACTTTCACTCTTTTGGGGCTTTCCACACGGAGATGGGCATTTCGTACACACAAATCCGGCATTTTGGGAGCCCAAAGATGCACATTTTTGAAAGCAGGTCCCAGAGTGAATAAATGTCAAAGCGCCGCCTTCGCATTTCCACGTGTACAATGAATATGCACATTTTCAGAAAAAAAAAAAAAATCTCAAAGCCTCTCCTCTCCCTTAAACTGCACTCGCTAACCCTGACAACGATCAAGGCAATGTCTGAATACAGTGCCAAGTTCATGCTGCAGAAGTCCCTGAGCTCTTTATGGCTTTTACAGTAAAATATTCTGCTCCTCTACGACCATCATGAGCAACAAGTGGAAATGGAGAACAGCATACGCCACTGTTGGTTTACATCAAATATGTTTTATGTACATGCTCCATGTCTTCAGCTCTTGCTTTGGTGTATGTTTGTGGCAGCATTACAGCAACACTGAGAGGTCTGACATATATACTATAGTATTCTCATTGTTTTCATGTAGAGGGACACATTTCTTGAAACAATGGCAGGGCCTTAGAACCATCAGCTTTTGCTTTGTTCAACTTGTATACAGCCTCCACTTCATGTATGTTTCCTGCATATCACAGGCAGAAGCCATGACTGTTGAGAGGATCCGCTCCATGGCCCATTACCTCTCCTCCTCTCTCCCAGCCAATCAGTGCAAAGCTCATTATCATAGCCTCTCTGCCCAGATCTGTACGATGGAGGATTAGGGCCAGGTTAAAAAAGGAAAGTTATGAGAATAAAGTTGAAAAGTTACAAAAATAAAGTCATAAAGTTACCAGAATAATCACATAAAGTTACAAGAATAATCACATAAAGTTACAAGAATAATCACATAAAGTTACGAGAATAATCACATAAAGTTGCGAGAATAAAGGCATAAAGTTATGAGAAAAAGTCATAAATTTATGAGAACAAACTCGTTATTTTAGTCTGTAGAGGCTATCAGGGGAGCAGCAGCCATCTGTACAAAAATGAGTAATGTCGAGCATCTAGTGAAATTATACTTTAGTGTAAGTTTCACAAATAAAGAAATACTACTTCTTTTGGCACATCACCATCACATTATCTTAAGTATTAGGACCCTGAAAAGATACTGCAAGAAACTGTGGCTTTTCCGAAGAAAGAACCACACCGTCTTGGAGGTCTTGTCTCTGGAAGAGGAAATGTACACTCTTCTGGCACATCCTTTCAGAATAATGTTTATCTTCTAGCTTAATTTATATAGATTTATGAATTTATTCTTGTAACTTTATGAGATTATTCTCATAACCGTATGACTTTATTCTCATAACTTTATGACTTTATTCTCATGACTTTATGAGGTTATTCTTGTAATTTTATGACTTTATTCTCGTAACTTTATGACTTTGTTCTCATAACTTTTTGACTTTATTCTCGTAACGATATGAGATTATTCTCATAACTTTATGACTTTATTCTCGTAACTTTATGAGATTATTCTCGTAACTTTTCGACTTTATTCTCTCAACTTTATGACTTTTTTTTTTTGTAACTTTCTGACTTTATTCTCATAACTTTATGAGATTATTCTCATAACTTTATGAGATCATTCTTGTAACTTTGACTTTATTCTCGTAACTTAACTTTTTTTTTTCTTTTTTAACAGTTTTTTTTATTTTTACATGGCCCTAATCCTCCATGGTAGATCTGAGCATTTCCAAAGGGGAGGTAAAAAGAGCTGCATCTAATCTTCAACAGAGATGATTTTTTTTCTTTTTCTCCTTCAATTTAAATACATTTTTTGCTTAATAGACACCCAAGGCATGACATAAATGGTCAAACACACCAGGACAGGGGACCTTTAAATCCATAAAATCCATACCCCAGCAGTACCAAGAGGAAAAGCACAAATAGAGTTGTGAGTGAAATATCCAACATCTTCCATGTTTTTCAATTGTACACAGACTCAAAGCACTGCCAACCAATCCAGCTAAGTTCATTTCCAGCTTCAAACTTATCAGGAGGATTTCTATGAAAGCTAAAATAAAAGCATTTTTGCTGAGAGGAAAAAATTGAGATCCTTTTCCCCTACATAATTTAGTGTCCTCTCATGTGACACAGTCCTTATGAGAAACAGTAATATTCATAAAGATACATTACATTACTGCAATGTAATGAACTTCTATGCAGATTCCTGCCCTACATCATAAGTTAGAAGTTTTTCCACTTAATGTAATCACTTGGCCCACATCACCCACATAAACATAAATCTCAGTAACAGGAAATATTTCAGCATTTTACTCATTCACCACAGCTCCCCCTGAGGTAATAAACTCACTTTTTATTTTGACAATACCCTGCACTCGCTTTGTGCTATTATGTTCATTTGTCAAATTTTCTTGACTCGAGCTTTAATTTGCTCTGATGGAGAAATGAAGATAAAATGGGGTTGTACACTGTAAAAAAAAAAAAAAAGAGATACATCACTGTGTCTTTAAAACCTTGTTGAAAAAATAAGGCTAATTGCACAGACACAGTCCACTCTTAGCCTTTTTACAACCATTCGCCATATTTTAGCGACTGCAGAATTTAATTAATGTCATCATGCATGCTGCAGTGGTTAGATAAAGGAGGAGAGAGCAGCACGGGCACAGCCCTGGTTTTACAGAAAATTATTTCAGTGTTCTGGTGAGGCCTGATTAAGCAGCTGAGGGGGTATTAGCCAGTCCATATTTTAGAACATTGAGCCCTGGCTCCCTATACAAAATTAAAATATATTCTTTATTTATATTCTTACATTTTTTGAGGGTGCAAGTTCACCAGAAGCAGAGTCCTTCATTACTTTTGCATTTTCTAATAGAATATTAACGATACCAGCTATACAACATTTGCCAGAATATTGTACTTCTTTGAATATGGAATAATAAGGACACCTAAAAAATGTGAATGACAGCTTGCAATTATATGTTCTGTTTTTGCACCTTGCTTGATGCATCGATCACATTGTTTTCATTATCTGATTCTAAAGCACTTCATGAAAACACAAAGAATGTGAGTTTTCTGTCTGTGATTGATAGCAGTGATATTTTTGATAACATATGCAATCATCCACATCAGCTTTACAGACTCTTGATTCAGTGTACCATGGATTTCTTTGTTTCATTATTAATGCAAAATTCTACACTCACCACTATTCTATATGATCTTGTGTGTTGGACATTGTTATAGGTTTGCAGACAGCAGCACTGGTAGATAGACAGATAAATACTTCAATATTTCTTTATTCATTACGAAATACTTGGAAGACTACCATCCTGCCTCTGCAACCATCAATATTTTATCCTCAGTAGTTCACAATTGGCATAAATAAGACCTGAAATTAGATTCACTTATACCACAGAGCAAAGTTAAGTAGATCATAAAAAATGTGAGTATAGGGAGATGCAGCTGTTTTTTGATGATCATTTGAAAGCCACTATTTAATTGCTTCAAACTGTTGTACTATTTAAGACCCTTTTTTATATAAGGGACCCACACATATCAGAGCACACTCCACATCAAAGTCTGGTTCACTGATATGTGTGAATATAAATATAAATGCACCATACTTAGCATAGTACCCGAGTCATTCTGTCAAGGCGGTCCCTAGTTTGATTCAAGTGTACTCAAGTGCAGCGTGCTGGAGACGTGAGTGCATTGGTTCTCTTGTACGAGAAGCATGCTGTACAGTCTATGTGAAGCTGTGAAGGCATTGCTTAATGTCTACTGTGTTTAACATACATGTACTATAATATCCATTCAGCACCGGGATATCACTTCTTCTGAGCTGACAGTTGATGTGAAAACAGGAAGAGGGTCACAGCAACTATGCCTGGGCACAGTTCAATTGAGCATAGAGGGAGAGGTAAAAAGGTCTTAGAGAATATATGTATTTATACATTTTAATGTGCATTTATTTTTTAATTTTAGTGTTTTTTTTCTCATTGAGACTCTTTTTGTCCAAGCCCTTATTGACTGTTTTGCCATTATTTGCATCTTGTTTAAATACTTGTTTGGCATCTAAAGCATAGCCCTAAACCTAATGTTATTCTGTTTTTAAATATATCTGCAATGATCAGTTTTAAGTGAAAAAAAATCAATACAAAAGATATATAAGCATGTGACCCAATGCATATACCAACTACATTTGAAAAAGAACAGTACAACCAATTGCACAAAGCACACAAACACACACACACCCACACACACACACTTTACTGTCCATACATATTGTAGTTTTATAAGTTTCTACTCTAATACAAAAAATTCCATATAAAACTTCAATTGTTTTACTCCAAGAGAGACGATGGTGCAGTGAGTGCTGCTGCCTTACAGCAAGAAAGTTGCAGGTTCAAATCCCAGTCAAGAACCTTTCTATATAAGGTTTGCATGTTCTCCCTACACATGCATGGGTTTCCTTAGGGTAGTCTTGCTTCTTCCCACACGCCAAAAACATGCTTGTTAAGTTAAGTGGTGACCTCAATTGCTCTGAGGTTTGAGTGTAAGTATGCCTGTTTTAGTCTCTATATGTCAGCCCTATGACTGGCTGGCATCAAGTCCAGGATATATCCTGCCTCTCACCTACTGACAGATGGACTCGAACCTGACGCAACTCTGAACAGATTAAGCAGTATAGACAATAGATGAATGAACAGAAAAAGTATTGCTTTATTAAACATTTAAATCCTGATCAATCATATATGATGTACATTTTCAACACTTTTTAAAAAAGAAAATTGTATGCAATTCCTCTCTCACTTTTTCTCCACTGGTAAAAAATATATCTGAAAAACCTCACGCATTGTTTGACTTTCCATGATTTCACACCTTATAAAAGTCTTATAGACTTTCTTACAGCCTATGTGTTATACAGTCAGAAACAGAAAGAACACTGTCCAGCTGACAATAGTGCCAGTTATAGAATACGGAGATACACTCTACACTTAGCTGCCCCTGTCTTGAAGCCACTGGATGCCATTTATCACAGTGCTCTTTGTTTTATCACAGGTGACAATACTTGTTTCACACAGAATTTTTAAAGAGCAGTGCCAGAAATACTCAAGGAGGGGAAGTACTAATGCTTTAATATTTGAAGAACTTTGAGAGAGCAGTGGTTTGCAAGTGTAAATGAATGAGATGACTGTAAAATGCAATACTTGCAATAATTATTGTTCATATTTATTATGTGTTAATTTGTATTGCTGCAGGGCACCCCTGGAAAAGAGACCTCGATCTCAGTGGGTCCTCCCTGCTTAAATAAGGTTAAACAAAAATGAAACAGTAATGTCTCAGAGCTGAAATCCAGCCAGTTTTGACTTTTTCATTTAACACTCTTGGTCCCACTCCACTGCATATTCAGGAGGACTTGTATTATTCCCTTCTAATGTTAAGAATATTCTCTGACTAACATGTCTCTCTATTTTGTTTCCAGCTTAGTCCTACCCACAGAAAAATGCCACACTTTTTTATAAACATGAGGGTCTACTGAACATGGAGTCTGAAACCTGGTGCACCTGATGATGCACATTCTGCATTAAATTGATTTTTCAGAGAATAAAATTATCTTGCTTGCAGATGGAGGGGGGTATTTTTTATAGTGAAAAATAAAGCTTCACTATCCTTGCAGTTTCTTAAACAAAACCTTGGTCACTGAATCCATCCACAGAGCTCTGAGTGTTCTAGTCCCATGTGAACCTGGTTTTGTTTCAGGCAAAACTCAAAGTCCCTCCAGCATCACCATCAGCACAGAGCCCAAAGAAAGAGTCAAAGAAAGATCTAAACTTTCCTTTATTACTTGGAAACTCTTACTTCAAAGTTACATTTGCTTTTTAAGCTTGTGCTAGTCCACGCATCAGGCTGTGCCATGCACATAATTGGATATAAACCTGCCCGAGCGTTGTCCATGTTACTGAACAAAAAAACCGACAGGGAGCAAAACAGACATCAGTGAAAGACACATCAGGGTCTGGAGAAACAGAACACAGGTTAAGGAGTGATAGCTGTCAGTCATATGACCAGCACTGAGGGCCGGAGGGCAAAAAGAACATCAGCTAGCATTTAACACTATGTGGAACTGCAGTACAGGCTTTTTAATTTCCATCTCTGCAAATAAAGCATGTTTAAATCCCATAAAACCTACAAAAAACATTTGTAATTGCAAATAACAGTTCAAAGTGCTTTCGGCTTGCATACAGCACCTGAAAAATCATCTGTTTCTTTAAAGACAGCATAATCTTTGGTGGCATGTCATTTCAGGTATGTTACATACCATAATACCAAGAGATTCCTTTCCCTTTCACCACTGCCAGGATAAACATACAAAGATATATGAGCAGTGTAATGTGTTTGTAATTTTTTTCTATCAACATATTTGTTGTTTTGAAGGCAAGAATTGTGAGATTCTAAAGTAAAACATCAACTAATAAGCTAACATTAGTGTGCTAATGTCATTCATTGATAGTTTTAGGATTACTTTCTGCAGTCACTTTCATTCAGTGTTTTGGAGCTGTGATTTTATAACAGTAAGTAAACTACTCAAGTGAAAGCAATTATTTATTTGAAAATCAGAAGAAGTCCGTTCATTGCTGTTGTCCCTGTACATTACAGATGGTGGAGCATCTGACAGCAGCGATCCACTATTTACTCTTCTTTTGGTTTCCTCTCTGAGATGGGCTCTGTAGAAGTATGATTTCATCTTATTCCCACATCAGTCCATTCAACTGCAAATCAAATGTTTTTCATTTGAAAAGAGATTTTTCAAAAAATCTATTTAACACATGTGGTAACGGTAACTGCTAATATCTCCTCAGGGTTTAGCAAGGAGGCTATTCTATGTGTTTAATATCATGTGAAAACTATCAATATAGTGGTCAGAAATGGTCCAATGCAGAAGTCTTAAATAGACCTGCAGCAAATGGCATCATAAAATTGAAGATATGTTTGTAAGATCAGAAGTTGAAAATGTTTAATGCACAAGCTATAAAAAGCTGGTTCTTCAATAGATGACAACCCCTGAATTTGGACACAGCTATGAACCAAGAAAGGGAGTTAAAAATTAAATGATTAATGTCATTGCATGTCTTACATACAGGCTCAGGTCTCCACAGTCTCTAAAAAGGTTTTTCTTAAAGTCCAGAGTTTCTGTAAGCCTCTTAGTTCAGTTGAGCTCTTTTAGCCTCAGGTTAGAGTCCGGTCTGAATCTTCAGCTGCAGACTTCCGTCATTGAACAGCAGACAGCAGATCAATACCATCCATTATTTAGCTTACTTAACAAAAAATGTGAAACATGGGTAGATAGTGTATTTTTTCTACCTGCCAGCAGATCTCTTACATAATAGACAAGCTCCATATTGAATCTAAAAGTAGAACTTGTCTAAAGATACTGTCAACAAATGAATGTGAGTCAAATTATCATAAACATGGTTGTCTTAACTAGTGCCTCTTTTTTTATGTCGAATGTCTTTTCTTGAAGTGTCAGCTGTGTGATGGATTCACTCAGAGACACCTGGGATCAGCTCCAGCCTCCTACAACCCATAACAGGACAGCTGAGATAGATAATGGATGGAAGCAAACTTTAAAACATTTAAGTTCCACTTCTGTATAGTAGGTGCCACTACTGTGTAGTGATTAATGTTACTAAACAGTTGGTATTGGTAATAGGTCAACACTGGTCTCTCCAAATAGATATACCAGGGTCAGCTTTAATCTACCAACAAATTCTGCCTTCTTTTCCGGTCATGGCTCATGTAATTCATCTTGCTTCTACCCTGTCTAGTTATGCTGCCATAAACATCTGAGGAACTCTTTTACTGATGCTTTTCTTTTTCAAACTTTGCTCATATACTAACACTGACATAAGGATAAAACTAAATAGATTTAGAAGGTCGCAGGTTGAAAGGCAAGGACACTGAGTCCCCTATGAATAGCACTTTCACTTCCTTCCTCTTGACCCATCACTGCATTTTTCACTTTCTGACCTTTAAATACCATACTTGTACCAAGAAGAGGCATCCTTCCCAACTTATCCTGCCACCACGAAGCTAAGGCAGTTGCGACTGGATGTCCCTCTTAACTCATCCAAAATTTCCACACAACCAAAGTAGCTGTGATTGGATATATTCCCAACTTGTCCCTTTTTTCTACATAACCAAATTAGGTCTGATTGGATTTAGTCTCCGTCAGACATTTAATCTAGTTTTTATCAGTTGACGAAAATGTCTATTAATTTGGTTTTTGTCAGTGTGCACTTGGTTATTTTTAGTTATAGTCTAGTTTTCGTCAGGGGGAAAAAAGGGTGTTGACGAAAACTATGACAAAAATAATTAGACGACAAAATGAACACTGCTTCTATCTTGATAAAAACCAGGACTGAATTGCTGAATCTCATCCAACTGTGTCACACCTCGTCCTCACTAAACACACGCATTGAATGTCGCATCACACAGCATTGCACGCCCGCTGTCCATTTTACATTATACAAATTCTACGCTCTACCTTTCCTCTTAAACAGTACATCAAGTGCTCTATCTGTTCAGCCAAAGCAACAGATGTCAAGGATCATCAATGCACAGCTCTCTGTAAGCCAAATAAAGTATCTGCCTTGGTGTCGAAAGCGAAAGTAAATGTTGTCACCCACCGAAAAAAATGGATGCTCCTCGATGTTCTCCATGTGAAACAGATAAACAGGCTCTGCATGAACTCAGAAAAAAACAGGAAAATCTCTCCTGCACTTTGTCAAAGTCCCTCTTTCTTGGGTTCTTGTCTGTGTCTCACTCATAACACTCATGTATGATTCAATGTAAGCCGCCTGATTTTGTCGCCAACACTTGCATGTGTTGTATTCAGTTCAAACACAATGTCATACTTTTTCACACCTCGATTTTAGGGACAGTATAAATTCTTCATCCTGTTGGGCATCTTTTGAACAGCTGGGCCACGGTCATTACAACGTTAAAAAGGACCAAAAATGTAACCGTTTCCCTTCAAATAAATATTTTTCTTCTTTCACTCAGTGCTTCGTGTCAAGTTGAAAACATCCACTGCATACCGGGGCTTGTTGCAGTCACGATTCTCATTACTTTGCCTACTTTCTCACATCCTGACTGTGGTTGACTTTAAATTCTTGTCAAGTTTCTAATGTTTGACAAAAACACCCAGAGGGTTTAATCAAGTGGAAAATAACAACGCTGTTCTGACAAGAATACAAAGCCCAGCAAGCTCGGCTGTAATGATCACTTTCCTTGCTCTCTTATGCAACCAGGGGACAATAAAATGACAACACTGTACAACAGATCATCCACTAAACTTTCGAACTGTTAAGGTGCACACAAAACCACACACTAGAGCAATACACAAAATGGGTGCTGTGTCAAACACCTCTTGAAGGATTGGAAGAACGATTCTGCAAACCAAACAAGCCTGCAGTCTTCAATTTAGACACTCCTCGCTCTGACACTCACCACAGCACACACACACACTCAAAGTCTTGTTCCATGTCTTTTCACACTCTCACCTGAATGTGTGAATATTTTACGCAGAGCTCAGTGCAGCAAGCCAGTGGACAGGTAGGTATTGATAACACTGCAGCTCTTCATCACCTTTTTCTGCTGCTAACGCTACACTGATCTGACACATCCACTTCCTCTTTCTTGTATCTATTTTCACATAATCTTTCCGTGAAATTTGACACCATTTTGTAAAACTTCAATTCCAATAAGCAGAGGTGTGATAGTAGGGAGAGACCAGCCCCCCATGAACTACATTGTAAAGACTACACAGGGAGGTTTCAAGGATACATTTAATTTTCACAACAGACTTAGGCTTCACACAAGTGTTTTTAGCTCAATACAGGTTTGATAGAGATCTGAAACATTGTGGGTACACACTGTGCAGTCAGTTCCATGAGTGAATTAAGTGTCCTACAAGGAAATGTTTTTTATCAAACTGAATACTGCAAGCAGTATTAGTCTCAGGTGTCTACAACCTTTTGGTTAGAAGCTCTGAAGGTCCTAATTGATGGGCACTTGGCCAAAACTCAAGAACCAAGTGCCCCTGTCCCCTCAGTTTCAATTATGTTGATTAAAGGGTAGATATTAAACTATGGACACCTACTCTCAACTCTAATAAGTGTCCTAGAGTTCTGTTTTTTTTTGTTTGTTTTTTGTTTTTTGAAGTTTATTAGCTTCTGTACACTGGCTTTCCATAAAATCTAAAGAGTAGAACTCTAGATTCTTCTTCTCACCTACAAAGCTCTCAATGGTCAGGCACTAACATATCTTAAAAAGCTTGTAGTGCAATATAATCAGTCTCTCTGGAATGGTTCATCTCCCAAAATGTAGATCTGTTCATGGTACCATCAGTAGTATGGGAGCTGTCTCTGGTTTTTGTCTTGTAGGCTGCTTAGGACCGTTGGTGTGAAAGGCCTTCTGCTGTGGACATACAAAGCATATGGACATACATATCTGCCCTTTGCTTTAGTCCCGTTTTCATTACAGGTTCTAATATTAACCTCTCAGTGACAAATGAAATTAAGTACACAGTAGTTCCTGCATATAACGCACATGTTTACTGTAGCTATGGCTATCAACATTGATGACCTGCTGCTTTGTACCAACCATTAACAAATATTGAGTGCCTTTCAATCAGAGGCTAGTCCCTACTGGTGTTAACTTGGCAAAAGAACAGAAAGCTAAATGTTCCAGAGACCTGAAACTTAATGGATATGATCTTTGAACTCAGTTTCATTACTAGTTTCAGTTTTAAACTGCTGCTCCAATTGTCTCAGTTTCTTGGTTGGTGTTCAAGAACAGGAACCAACCTTACAGCTTATGGCATTGGACCACTGGCACAAACCTGACTTTGTAAGAAGAGCTGAAATTTGCATGGTAGGTTCTTGAGACAGCTTGGTACTAACAGTACCAAGATTTCTGAAGTTGGATTTCTGAAAACTCCCAGCAACGTTTTAACCACAAACACTAAACATTAAAATCACTTTTAATGCAATGCTGAAACTTGGTGGGTATGCCTTTAAAGTCAGTGACATTACATTAACACAGTTTTTGACCACTAGTCACTTCTTACTTTGGCTTGGTTCACAGGGTACAACCATTATAACTTGTAACAAAATGTCTGAGAGATAGAAATTTATGTTCAGTACATCATAAGCTTCAGTCTGGAGCCATTTACCACCCTGTGGTGTCATGTTAAATGGGTGGCAAGCCCCTGCTTGGG